>LR738541.1:10633007-11233007 GCA_902685375.1 Neostethus bicornis | reverse complement strand
CTCTGCCATCCGGGAGGAGCTCGTGTCGAGCTGCTCTTCCTCCAGGTCCAGAGAAGCCAGATGGATGCCCCCGAGCGCCTCGCTGGTGAGGTGTTTCGGGCACGTCCCACCGGGAGGATATCAAAAGGCAGACCCCGGACCCGCTGGAGAGACTATGTCTCCCAGCCGGCTGGGGAACGACTCGGGATCCTTCCAGATGAGCTGGAGGATGCAGCTGGGATGAGAGAAGCCTGGGTTTCCCGTCTGAGGCTTCTCGTCTCATCGTCAGGATCGGATTGAACTCTTTAATGGTGCGTTTTGGCCCCTGAGCCTCGCGTTTGACATCCTTAACGGAGGAGGAGGAACATTAAGGATCAATAAGTGTAGACACGATGAAACTCTGAACCTCTTCGTTCAGCTTAAAGACCCACTCAGACTCCAAAACACGGTGTAAATCACGTCTGCAGCTCATTAGCATCCCTCCTCTCCTGTGCATGTGTAATAAAGCAGCGTAGCTGCAGTATTAGCACGCTTCAGTGCTCTAATTAAAGAGATGAGTGTAAATCATCTGTGTGTGGCTGCTTAGCGGTCATCTCTGTCCCACGCTCTGACCTTTGGCTGCAGGACCGGTCCACTGGATTCAGACTAACGAGGTGTGAACGAACACAGATAATTACACAAACCGGATTGAACTAGTTTGGATTATTTGAACTTAAAACTCACATGTTTTTAAGCTGATATGAAGAGATTCAAAAATCCCAGACTTTCAGTTCAACAATAGTTGGTGTTGAGTTCAATTAAAATCCCATCAGTTGATTGGCTCTCACTCAGACACCAGATGAACAGCTCTGCCATCCGGGCGAAGCTCGGTGTCGAGCCGCTCTTCCTCCAGGTTGAGAGGAGCCATATGGTGTGGTTCGGGTATCTGGTCAGGATGCCCCCTGAGCACCTCGCTGGTGAGGTGTTTTGGGCATGTCCCATCGGGAGGAGACCAAGAGGCAGACCCCGGACCTGCTGGAGAGACTATGTCTCACAGCTGGGGAGGGAATGACTCGGGATCCTTCCGGATGAGCTGGAGGAGGCAGACGAAATTTAATTCCAATCCAACGGTACGTACTGCTGTGTCCAGCTATTTAAAGACCTCACAGCCCTAAATATCCAGAAACAGATACAGATAGTTGCATCATGAGTGAGTTTTAGAGCTAAGATAGAACCCTTTTTTGCTCCGTTCCGTCATCTTCCGCTTGTTCCGGGGTCGGATCGCGGGGAAAACAACCTCAAACGGGCAGCCCAGGAGTCTCTCTCCCCGGCTGCATCCTCCAGCTCACCTGGAAGGATCCCAAGTCGTTCCCCGGCTCGGGGGGCATCCTCACCAGATGCCCGAACCACCCCATCTGGCTCCTCTCGACCTGGAGGAGGAGCGGCTCAACACCGAGCTCCTCCCAGATGGCAGAGCTCCTCACCCGATCTCTGAGTGAGAGCCCAGCCACCCTGCAGAGGAAGCTCATTTCGGCCACTTGTACCTGCGATCTCATTCTTTCGGTCAGCACCCACAGCTGGTGACCATGGTGAGGGCAGGAACGTAGATCGACTTGTAAATCGAGAGCTTTGCTTTTTTGTGGGAAAATCAAAAAATCTTTTGATTTTCTGACTGTTTCCACTTCTTCAGACGTCCGGAATATTTTTAACTAACGGTACATTTAAATATTTAACATTTAAAATCAGACAGAGATTTATTTTTACTGATGATCAATGTCTCACGTGAGAGAATCATCCACCAACCCCGACCGGAGACGTCCTGATCCATCTCCATTAAAATGAGTTTAATTATTACCTCATTAGAAGAATTCCTCTAGACTTTAAACTGAACCGGGTGTGAGTTTCCGTCCAAATGACCGGTTGGATTTGGTAAT
Organism: Neostethus bicornis; assembly: GCA_902685375.1. Taxonomy (NCBI): domain Eukaryota; kingdom Metazoa; phylum Chordata; class Actinopteri; order Atheriniformes; family Phallostethidae; genus Neostethus; species Neostethus bicornis. The sequence goes on along the minus strand of LR738541.1, from coordinate 11,231,115 downwards.
TAAGAAGTGGGAAAGAAATGAAAGAGCCAGTTGGATCTCTGGAGGGAGTCAGCGTACACCTGGTGCTGGCTAACCCTCTCCTGAGGGATTCTTCAGCCCCATCGAGGCTCCGCACAGCTGCTCACCCAGCAGGACATCCCGGCTCCACAGGACCGATTTAGAGCCAAGCTGGATGATTGAATCATGGAAATAAGATGGACTGAAGGAATTAAACGTGTCATTTCTTCCTGGTTCTTCTCATTTAATGGGTTCCAGGAGGATGAACATGGTCCAAGTGGGGGCGCCAGCTGAACCATGACGGGCTATTGTTTACAGATTCTGGCTTGTGTGTATTTTGCTCTAACTTGCACTTATGTTCCGTTCCGTCATCTTCCGCTTATCCGTGGCCGGGTCGCAGGGGCAACAGCCTTAAACGGGAAGCCCAGGCTTCTCTCACCCCGGCTGCATCCTCCAGCTTACCTGGGAAGATCCCAAGTCGTTCCCCAGCCAGCTGTGAGACGTAATTTCTCCAGCAGGTCCGGGGTCTGCCTCTTGGTCTCCTCTCAGTGGGACCTGCCCGAAACACCTCACCTGCAAGGTGCTCGGGGGGGCATTCTGACCAGATGCCCGAACCACCCCATCTGGCTCCTCTCGACCTGGAGGAGGAGCGGCTCGAGACCGACCTACTCCTTGCACAGCTCCTCACCCAATCTCTGAGTGAGAGCCCAGCCACCCTGCGCAGGAAGTTCATTTTGGCCGCTTGTACCCGCGATCTCATTCTTTCGGTCTCTAACCCCCGGGTGGTTGCCATGGTGAGGGTAGGAACGCAGATCCTGGTTACCATGGTGAGGGTAGGAACGTAGATCCTGGTTACCATGGTGAGGGTAGGAATGTAGATCCTGGTTACCATGGTGAGGGTAGGAACGTAGATCCTGGTTACCATGATGAGGGTAGGAACGTAGATCCTGGTTACCATGGTGAGGGTAGGAACGTAGATCCTGGTTACCATGGTGAGGGTAGGAACGTAGATCCTGGTTACCATAGTGAGGGTAGGAACGTAGATCCTGGTTACCATGGTGAGGGTAGGAACGTAGATCCTGGTTACCATGGTGAGGGTAGGAACGTAGATCCTGGTTACCATAGTGAGGGTAGGAACGTAGATCCTGGTTACCATGGTGAGGGTAGGAACGTAGATCCTGGTTACCATGGTGAGGGTAGGAACGTAGATCCTGGTTACCATAGTGAGGGTAGGAACGTAGATCCTGGTTACCATGGTGAGGGTAGGAATATAGATCCTGGTTACCGCGGTGAGGGTAGGAACGTAGATCCTGGTTACCATGGTGAGGGTAGGAACGTATATTATTGTTACCATGGTGAGGGTAGGAACGTAGATCCTGTAGGAAAATGATGGAAGGAGAAGAAGTTAGTGTGGTGACACAGTGGCCTCACAGCAAGAAGGTCAGGGTTCGAGTCCTAAGTGGGTACGAGGCTTAGAACACTGGTCTCTCTGTGTGTAGTGTGCATGTTCTCCTTGTGTATGTGTACGTTTTCACTGGTTTCCTCCAAAAACATGCATGTTAGGTTGATTGGCTCCTAGGAATGAGTGTGTGTGTGTGGCCCCGCGATAGACTGGCGACCTGTCTGAGGTGTACCCCGCCTCTCTTGAATAAGCTGGGATAGGCGACTCAGAAGCTGAATGTCTGTGTGTGTAGACACACTACGCAATATCATGTGTCCCCAAAACAGACGGGTGATTTTTGTTCACGTTACGAGCCAAACTATGACCGATTCGATCAGAAAAAAAAAACATGCAAATAAAAACTGAGAAATTAAATCTTTGTTTTAAACCACGTTAAGTTATTATGAAATTATATGAATTTTTGAAGGACATTTAAAACTAAAACCTCCCACATTATTTGGTTCAAAATGAGTCATTAATGAACCACAATGAACCTGTATGTGATGTAACTCTGATTCTTTTCATGGGTTTTTTTTTTCAGTCAGTGCTTTTCGTCATGCTCTTTGTTTGTCTTTTCAAATTAAAAGTGTGGGTTTGAAAGAAAAAAAATGGCAAAAAAAAAAAAAGATGGTTTCAGTGTTTAAAGAAAAACTCAAGGAGAATTCATGAGTGAAACTTTTAGAGTAAAAAAAGCAGGAAAATTATCAGATAAATCCTGAAATCTGTGTCATGGATGGTGGTGGTAAGAGGGTGAGGGTAGAGAGGGTGGTGAAGATGGACCCTGAAGTATTGACCAGTTTATTGCAAGAAGTGCAGAAGCAGACAGAACTCTGAAAGATGAATAACCAGAGGGATGGAGCTCGGCTGGGTGGTGAACGAACCGGACGTAGGAGCCCAGCTTGCTGGTGAGGAGACCGGATGTCGCAGCCCGGCTAGGTGGTGTGAGGACCAGACGTAGAAACTCGGCCGGGTGGTGAGGGTACCAGACGTAGGACCCCGGCTAGGTGGTGAACAGACTGGACGTAGGAGCCCGGCTAGGTGGTGAGGAGACCGGACGCAGGAGCCCAGCTAGCTGGTGAGGGGACCAGACGTAGGAACTCGGCCGGGTGGTGAGGGTACCAGACGTAGGACCCCGGCTAGCTGGTGAGGAGATCGGACGAAGCAGCCCGGCTAGGTGGTGAGGAGACTGGAGGTAGGTGCTTGGCTAGCTGGTGAGGGGACCAGACGTAGGAGCTAGGCTGAAGGGCAGGGAGCACCAGGAGCCAGGGGAACGAGCTCATCAGGATGAGGATCAGAGCTATGGGGCTCAACAGGAAGGCTGCATGGAGGTGGCACTGCGGGCAGTGGAGCAGTGTGCAGAAGGGGAATGATCCAGTAGGTGTGCTATGTCAGGGCAGAGGGTCGGAGAGGAGGGAAGGGGTGTTCCAGATGAGAGGGGAACCATGTTGAGAGGATGTTAAACTTGGTCGGTCTGTGCTTCTGTAACACCTTGTTAAACATGATATCTCATAAAACAACTGAAGAGATTTTAATAAAACTGACTGCTGTGAATCAAAACCAGCTATAGATGAAAGTTTTTGATTCACAAAAAAGTACTTTTTTAAAATAATTTGAACCTTAAAAAAATAGAAAAACACAGAAATAATTTTCTTCAGTCTTTAGACTTCTTTTTTTTTCTTCAGTTTGCAGCCAAAACCCTCCTGCTTCAGACAAGGCTTGTTTTCTTCGAGCAGTCGGTGGGAAAAAGCCAGTGCCGGCTATGGAGGGTCTCCAAGGGACGTGCATGAGAGGCATACAAGAGAAAAGGGGGTGTGAGAGTGGATGGAGAACGATGGGGAGTGAAAGAAGGCAGTGAGGAGAGAGACCCTTGTGCATGACAATGAGGAGACCATTCAATTAGCATTGCTTTATGGCCCCTGATGCTGATTACCTCAGACAAGCCGGCAAGTCCCATCTTTTCCCTGATTAAAACCACCAGGAGCACAGCTAGCAGACGCTTGGACGGATCGGGCGGACGCTGACGGCTCTCTAACTTCTATTTTATAAGCAAACACAGACAAGGTCAATGTGTTCTTTTACCACCAGGTGATGAAAATAAAACACAAGCTGAGAAAAACTCAAGGTTTTTTTTTCCGTTTTTATAAATAATCATGTTATTTTTCTTCTAAGATTTACATTTAGTGAGAAACCTGTCGCTCAACATGGGATTAATTGCAGTGAGATATGTCATTACCCCCCACGGGGTAATCAGAACGACTGATGATGACAGTCTGTGACGACGGGGGCACCTCGGCATAAATCTAAGATTAGAAACTGAGGGCAGAGGAGGGCAGAGAAGGTGGTAAAGATGGACCCAGAAGTATTGACCAGCAAGAAGTGCAGAAGCTGACAGAACTCTGAAAGATGAGGGACCAGAGGGATGGAGCCCGGCTAGCTCCTACGTCCGGTCCCCTCAACCACAGCTAGTGACCATAGATGAGGGTAGGAACGAAGATCCTGGTTACCATAGTGAGGGTAGGAACGTAGATCTGGTTACCATGGTGAGGGTAGGAACATAGATCCTGGTTACCATGGTGAGGGTAGGAACATAGATCCTGGTTACCATGGTGAGGGTAGGAACGTAGATCCTGGTTACCATGGTGAGGGTAGGAACGTAGATCCTGGTTACCATGGTGAGAGTAGGAACATAGATCCTGGTTACCATGGTGAGGGTAGGAACGTAGATCCTGGTTACCATAGTGAGGGTAGGAACGTAGATCTGGTTACCATGGTGAGGGTAGGAACGTAGATCCTGGTTACCATGGTGAGGGTAGGAACATAGATCTGGTTACCATGGTGAGGGTAGGAACGTAGATCCTGGTTACCATGGTGAGGGTAGGAACATAGATCTGGTTACCATGGTGAGGGTAGGAACGTAGATCCTGGTTACCATGGTGAGGGTAGGAACGTAGATCCTGGTTACCATGGTAAGGGAAGGAACGTAGATCCTGGTTACTATGGTGAGGGTAGGAACGTAGATCCTGGTTACCACGGTGAGGGTAGGAATGTAGATCCTGGTTACCATGGTGAGGGTAGGAACATAGATCCTGGTTACCATGGTGAGGGTAGGAACATACAGTAGATCCTGGTTACCACGGTGAGGGTAGGAACATAGATCCTGGTTACCATGGTGAGGGTAGGAACATACAGTAGATCCTGGTTACCATGGTGAGGGTATAACTTAGACGCTACCCAAGGTGCAACAGGTACAACTGCTGACTTTTACAATTGAAGTCTGAGATTTTTGGAACTTTTTTGAAGAATGAAGAACCGTCTATTTGGCACGTAGGGGTGCCAGCTTGCTGTGTCCAGTGCCAACAAACATGAACACACATTCTTTTGGGAGCGATTTGAATTCAATCAGACCGACACCAGCAGCGAAGGCTGAGTGTTTTCTTCTGAACACTCAGACTGGCAGTGGAAGGAGGGGAGGGGGCAGGAAGCATGTAATGTTTTTAGTACTGCTCTTGGCTTTTTTTAAATCCAAATTTAATAATTTATCTTACTGACCCACTCAATTTAAATCCAACACATTTTCTCTTCTGTTTATCCTTCAGAAACAAATCAATTTCAACATTCAAACAGGGAGGAATAAACAAGCTTGCGGGGGTGGGGGGCGGAAGCAGGGGGGGTTAAATGGGATTGTTTCAGTAATTACAGACAGAAGGCGGGAAAAACAGAGAGAATGGGAGGAAACTACAGTCAGGTCTAAAACGTGAGATTTCATGGAGAAAAAAAGAAGAATGAGAAGTTTTAAAGACTGAAAAAAATCCAGAATATTTCTGTTTTTTTGCATCAAAAACAAAACAAACACTGTTTGATGATGTCACGCTGCAAAGGATTGTGGGAGCAAACAGGGCCCTCTTGGAAAACCAGAAGCAGATGCAAACAATGCGCTCACAGCAAATAGGTCAGGGGGTTGAGTTCCGAACTGGGGGCGAGGCTTGAAACGCTGGTCCTTTTGTGTGGAGTTTGCATGTTGTCTCCAGGTGCTGCGGGTTCCTCCCACCCTCCTTAAACATACATGTTAGGTTGATTGTCTGGTAAGAAATTGCCCCCAGGAATGAGTGTGTGTGGCCCTTTAACAGACTGGACACCTCTCGCCTGAAATCAGCCGGAATAGGCTCCGGCACCCTCCGCGATCCCACTAGAATAAATGGTTCAGTGCAAAGACTTTTTAGCCCGGTTTGGTTGGACGTCGTTGTCATCCTTCTGTCTCTGAACAAAATGGAATCAGATCTGTTTGGGATCTGTTTGTGGAGCGTCGGCTGTGGTTGAAAACGTTGGTGCGGGAGCTGCAGCTCCTACTGCGTTTGCTGTAGATGTGATAGATGGTATGAGTCCTGGTTACCATGGTGAGGGTAGGAACATAGATCTTGGTTACCATGGTGAGGGTAGGCACATAGATCCTGGTTACCATGGTGAGGGTAGGAACGTAGATCCTGGTTACCATGGTGAGGGTAGGAACGTAGATCCTGGTTACCATGGTGAGAGTAGGAAAGTAGATCCTGGTTACCATGGTGAGAGTAGGAAAGTAGATCCTGGTTACCATGGTGAGGGTAGGAATGTAGATCCCGGTTACCATGGTGAGGGTAACCTGTTTGAATCTGTTTCTAACGGTAAAACATCTCAAATCTTTTCAAAATAAAGCAAACAAAAAAAAATCTGTTACAAAAATGCTGCAACATGTTTTTCAGAAGCTCTGATTCCTTTTTTTTTCTGCAAAAAGACGAGGACCCGTCGACCTCCCGTTGAGCCGGCTGGCGCCACTTTGATGGGGGTCACGTTCAGGTGTGTGTGTGAGAGATCTGTACCTGTGAGTGCTCAGCAGTTCAAGTGTGAAGTGTAGCAGTGTTGAAGATGAAGGGAGGGAAGGACGGGTAGCGGTGCCATCGGTCAGGTGTGAGTTTCTCTGTGGGGATCTGGGGACGGCTAACCAGATGAATGAGATGACGGGTGGGACGTGAGGAGGTGGGGGGGGTAGGCCCGTGCTTCACACGTGAAATGACATCCTCAGGAAACACGTTTGGAATAAATAAACAAGGACCTGGCGGTCAAACGGGGGGCAGTAAACACCCGTAAGGTCTCAAAAATCCAGAAGCAAATTGAATTCCAGAAAAACAATTATGGAGAAGGGGGCTGATTGGCTGAATTGGGGGCGGGGTTAATCATGTGGGCGGAGCCTCCAAACATAAATAAATTAACAGTAAATGTTTCTCTTAATATGTTATCAATAAACACACACACTGTTCACACCGTCGTTCGTCCGTAATCACACACAATGCACCACATCCAGCCACCCCTCCCTTACAAGGCTGTTTCCATAGCAACAGGCTCTGGCGCCAAAATGAAGAAAGTTAGAGGGAGGATGGGCCGAGATGTGTAAACGTTTAGGGTTCATGACCTTTGTTTACGGCGCGCGAAAGAAGGAGGTTAAATAAACAGAACAGGGGTCACGACTCTGACTCTGAAAACAATATTATTCCACTAAAGGTGATTTTTATCTTAGAACTGACTCAAAAACATTGGTTTCAGACGTGCCAAGTCTCCCACATTGGGCGGGAGACACCCTCAATTAGGACCTATCTCACGCTCAGCCGCCAAGGCTCATAAAACTCCCGCATGATGAACCCTCTAGTGCATTCCATGAACATGAACAGGTATAATGAAGCTCAGCACATGGCATCTCTTGCTGCTCCATCAAACATACGGGCCATGGGCCGCGTGTGGCCCACCGGAGGGTTCGGTTTGGCCCACGGGATAAACATCCATTATTTTAAAAACTTGATTAATTTGGTTCCAGGCACGTTGGCCTAGTGGTAGAGATACCATCTTTCGACTGGGAAAATTGGGTTCGATTCCCACTGGGCCCACGACGTTCCTGGAACTACTGGAGATGAGACAAAAAAACAATTAAAAAAATGAATTAATTTATAGTAAGTGGCTGTAGCCATCACACTCTCGCTCCTCTGCACGTGTCCAAACCATCTCAGTCTGGCCTCTCTGACTTTAAAACCTCTAACATGTGCTGTTCCTCTGATCCTGTCCATCCTGGTCACTCCCAGAGAGATCCTCAGCATCTTCATCTCTGCGACAAACATCTCTGTTTCCTGTCTTTTCCTCAGTGACACTGTCTCTAGACCAATCAGCATGGCCGCTCTCACCACACTGTCTCTAGACCAATCAGCATGTCTGCTCTCACCACACTGTCTCTAGACCAATCAGCATGTCTGCTCTCACCACACTGTCTCTAGACCAATCAGCATGGCCGCTCTCACCACACTGTCTCTAGACCAATCAGCATGGCTGCTCTCACCACCTTTCATTTTATCTGAAACTCTTCTATCACACATCACATCTGATACTTTTCTCCACCCGTTCCAGCCTGCAGAAGCCTGCACACGCTTCTTCACCTCTTTTCCACACTCTCCATTGCTCTGGACTGTTGATCCTAGATACTTAAAATCTTCCACCTTCTTTATCTCTTCTCACTGAAACAAAAACTCAGATGGCTGCCAAAAACAACAATGGTGTTAGGATTTGATTAATTATTATTTTTTAAAGCAACACCAATAACATTAAAAAAAAATCCAAGAAACCCGGTGCGTTTTATTCCCACCAGCCTTCAGGTCAGAGATCAGTGTGTCTGTCTGCTTCTTTTTTACATCCTCCTCTTATTTAAATTCTCTCATCCATCTTATAAAAATGATTCTGCTCACTTTTGAGCCGGTTTCATGGAAGATTTATCAACGTCTCACCTCTAATCCTGACCGGGGAGTGGTGACCAAGCCTTCCTAAGAGCCGGAGAAGACGGAATTATAACCTGAAGCTTGGAAACACATTACACATGCAGCACCATGCCGCTGCAGCCTGATTATCTGCCCAGAGAAAAGTTTTTTTTCCCCTCTTCATGTACGTGTGTGTGTGTGTGTGTGTGTGTGTGTGTGTGTGTGTGTGTGTTGTGGGGAATTTGCCTGAAGGGGACAGGCTTGGCAATAGAACCGAAGAACCCACCAGAGGCCATTTTCACACCTAAGTCTTGCTTGACTTAGTGTAATATTAATATCTCCTCCATCTCCTCCCCCCGCCTCACCTCTCCTCACCCTTCATCCTCACCATGTGACAAACATCTGAGCTTCTTATCCTCCATCGCTCGGCTTCTTTCTTTCACCCTACTGATTATTTTCGGTCTCATTTCCATCTTGGTACTCTTATTGTGACGTGACGCGTCCCGGCGTACTCCCTCCGCATCCACCGCTTCTAAAGCGTGAGTATTTTTTTTTGCATCAAAGTAAAGAGAAGATATTTTAAAAGACGCTCCATCGACATCGTTTCTTTTGCTTTGATCCTGATGGATTTGAAGGTCGGCACTCCCAGCTGGTGGTTTACAAGGTGACATCTGGAACGCTTTGCAAAGCAGGCACTTTATTTTTCTTAAAGGTGAATTCAAACATGTTCAAAAAATTCTCTGCTGCTCAGAAACGGGAACGAGGTTAAGTGGAACATTTTTAGCTCCAACCTAAATATCAAATGTATTTGGATTAAAAGGTGTGGGGATTCGGTTTCAGTGAGAAATGCAGTGATGACGGTATTGTGTATCAGGAGGATACGAGTCGTACTCGCCACCGAGGGGACGGCTCTGAAGACATAGGCATGTGCTATTCCATGCTTCCTGTTTGTTGGTGTTAGCTCCTCCTCTTTAGGGGTCAGATAAACTCAGGTTAGATTAAACAGAACAGGTTCCCAGGTCGTGAGAGAAGAGAAGAGGAGACCAAGAGGCTGACCCCGGACCCGCTGGAGAGACTGTCTCACAGCTGGACAGGGAACACTTCAGGATCCTCCTGATGAGAGAAGCCTGGGCTGACGCCCCACGATCTGGAGCCAAAGGGTTACCTGAAGGTTCCGTCTTCTTCCGCTTATCTGGGGCCGGGTCGCGGAAACAACAGCCTCAGACGAGGAGCCCAGGCTTCTCTCACCCCGGCTGCATCCTCAAGCTCACCGGAAGGATCCCGAGTCTTTTCCCAGCCAGCTGTGAGACGTAGTCTCTCCAGCAGGTCCAGGGTCTGCCTGTTGGTCTCTTCCCTGTGGGACATACCTGAAACACCTCACTCTCGCTCGGGGGAGGCATTCTGATCAGATGCCCAAACCACCCCATCTGGCTCCTCTCGACCTTAAGGTTACAGATGGTGAGTTAGGAGAACATTCTGGGAAGGTTATCTGAGGGTTCTGTGAAGGTTTTGTGAAGGTTAGCCTGGGTTTCCCGTCTGAGGCTGTTGCCCCGGTGACCCGGCCCCGAATGAGCGGAAGAAAACGGAACGGAAATAAGTTTTAAATCGTTTTTACATCATTTATTTTTAAATAAGAATCATTCTGAAGTATTTAGTTCTAATTGAACCAAATGTTTGGTCTGATTTTGTTCGGGTTCGTCTTTCCCTCCCTTCGATGAACCCCTGGACGTTCTCTGAAAGTCTCTGATCGACTCTGAATCTTTGAAGATGCCTCTCACCGGCTTCTGGAAATTACTTTTTTTTTTCAGCTCCTAATCCTCCCGTGTGTCTGTCTTTTTTTTTCCCTCCTGAAGTTTCTCAGTCTCTCCTCCACCTTTCCTCCTTCTCTCACACCACGAGCCCCCTTGTTTACTTCCTTCCTCCTCCTCCATCGCTCTCATAAAGACCATTTCTTCTGACCCTCTTAGTCTTTCCAAAGGAATGAACAAATGCGATGATCATTTCTTTCTCGCTCGCGCACGCCGGTGAAGTTAGTGGGAGAACAAAGATCATCTCAGTGGAAGCGTCTTCCTCCGTCTCTGACCTCATCGGTTCACTTCTTCCATGGCAACCGTTTTAACCCAAAACAGACATTTGGACCAAAAATAAAACACCATCCATATTAAACATGTAAAAATAATCAATCTGTTCTAACAAACATGAGCTTCTCTCACCCCGGCTGCACCCTCCAGCTCACCCAGGAGGATCCTGAGGTGTTCCCTGTCCAGCTCTGAGACAGTCTCTCCAGCAGATCCGGGTCTGCCTCTGGGTCTCCTCCTGGAGGGACATTCCTGAAACACCTCACCAGCGAGGCGTTCAGAAAGCATCCCAACCAGATGCCCGAACCGCCCCATCTGGCTTCTCTTGACCCGGAGGAGCAATGGCTCCCAGATGGTAGAGTCCCCTCTCTATCTCTGAGTGAGAGCCCAACCACCTTGCAGAGGAAGCCCATTTCGGCCGCTTGTATCTGCTTGTGGGCTGATTTTTTTTTTTAAATATTAAATTTTTTTTATGAATTAAAATGGACTGATTAATCAGATCTGAGGTCATCAGGTCATTAATAAGGGACATTTGTGTGTCCAGAAGCTCCAAGCAGTTCTAGAGAGGGTTCTAAACATCTGCTGGGAGGGGCTGAGTAGGGATGAAACCGAAGTACCCGGAGTAAATGCACTCATACACGGGGAGAACATGCTAACTCCACACAGATAGACCAGTATTTCAAGCCTCGTCTCCATTCCAGGGCTCAAACCCCTGACCTTCTTGCTGTGAGGCCACCATGCAGCCCACAAAATGAGCCATCCGGGACACAGCTCTTAGAGATTCGTCTGCATCCAGGGGAATATTTATCCTGACCCATCAGACTGCTTCTTTGTCTCCATGGAAACAGTCTGACCTCCTAGCATTAGCGCTCACTTGCTCGACAGTGGGTGGAAACTTTTCCCGTCGGCAGCAGAGTGACCACGTCTTTCCCCTGTATAAACTTTCTAAAGGCAATCTTTAAATTCTCAGCCTAGGGAATCCTTCCCAACAGGGACCGTGTAGCATGGTGGAACCATAGAACTACAAACATGGAGGACCAACACGTACTGTATAGCATGGTGGATCTTTAGAACTACAAACATGGAGGACCAACACATACTGTATAGCATGGTGGAACTATAGAACTCCAAACATGGAGGACCAACACGGACTGTAAAGCATGGTGGATCTATAGAACTACAAACATGGAGGACCAACACGGACTGTATAGCATGGTGGATCTTTAGAACTACAAACATGGAGGACCAACACGGACTGTATAGCATGGTGGATCTACAGAACTACAAACATGGAGGACATACGCTTGTGTTCATGTGACATCAACATCTCTGTTCTCTGATTGGTTAGGACGTTCTCCATCACTGCAATAATAAGACAATATTTGCTATCCCTAACCTAGTTGCTGGAGCAAATAAAAATTTATCGCACCATTAGGTGGCGCCAGCGTGGCTTTGAAATTATTAATAAAAAGTAGTTACATTTTTTGTTAAATGTGCTTTATTTGAATTTTTGAGAGACGAAAAAAAAAAAAAAAAATCTATTCATAAAGAATTTACCCGAGCCAAACTGTGACGTTGTAAAGAGAGTGAATCCTGTGCCGGTTCACACGTAGCTGGCGGTTGGTTTAAGACAGCTAGTTTTTGAGGAATCCTAACATTTCCCCTTTTTACTTCCATGTTTTTCTCGTTGAAATTTGTCCAGAATTTGTCCAAGAACCACATTGTAAGGTTGAAAGAGTCGCAGGTTACCAGTTTCTGTTCCATGATGTCTTAGGTTTTGGGGATAAAGCCAGACTGAGATGGTTTGGACATGTACAGAGGAGAGAGAGAGAGTACATCAGAAGAAGGATGCTGGGTTTGGAACCACCAGGAAAGAGGACTAGAGGAAGACCAAAGAGGAGGTTCATGGATACAGTGAAGGAAGACATGAAGAAGGGAAATGACGAAAGGAGAAGAAGACGTTGAAGGTTTTCCCTGCTCCACTCGTCTTCCATCTTCTAACAGCGGTTGATCCTCCTTCACCGTGATCACCGCCATCGTTCACTCTCTTTCTTTTCCTCTCGATTGTGTCCTGACACTTATCATCTTTCCACTCGACACAAGTTTGGCTGTAGCCGCTCGCTGCTGAGCCAGCTCCCGATCCTCCTGAAGCTTCTAATTAAACCCTGTTTGATAGGAACACCCGTTTTGTTCCACTTTGAGTCCCGTCACTGCGGAGCGAGGTGGTGTGATCTCATTTCTGTTACATAATAACTGCTTAAGAATCACTTCAGACATTCTTCATCATTAAGACCCGTCGTCTCTCAAGCATCATTTTTTTTTGAGCCAAGTTTGTTTTATCTGGTTATTGGAAAGTTCCGTTCTGTCGTCTTCCGCTTATCCAGGGTTGGGTCGCGGGGGCAACATTCTCAGATGGGAAGCCCAGGCTTCTCTCACCCCGGCTGCATCATCCAGCTCACCCGGAAGGATCCTGAGTCGTTCCCCAGCCAGTTGTAAGACACAGTCTCTTCAGCGGGTCTTGGGTCTGCCTCTTGGTCTCCTACCAGTGGGACGTGTCCAAAACACCTCACCAGCGAGACGCTCAGGACGCATCCTGACCAGATGCCCGAACCACCCCATCTGGCTTATCTCATCCCTGGAGGAGGAACGGCTCGATACCAAGCTCCTCCCGTATGCCAGAACTCCTCACTCGATCTCTGAGTGAGAGCCCAGCCACCCTGCAGAGGAAGCTCATTTCGGCCACCTGTATCCGTGATCTCATTCTTTCGGTCACCACCCACAGCTGGTTGCCATGGTGAGGGTAGGAATGTAGATCCTGGTTACCATGGTGAGGGTAGGAACGGAGATCCTGGTTACCATGGTGAGGGTAGGAACGTAGATCCTGGTTACCATGGTGAGGGTAGGAACGTAGATCCTGGTTACCATGTTGAGGGTGGGAACGTAGATCCTGGTTACCATGGTGAGGGTGGGAACGTAGATCCTGGTTACCATGGTGAGGGTAGGAATGTAGATCCTGGTTACCATGGTGAGGGTAGGAATGTAGATCCTGGTTACCATGGTGAGGGTAGGAACGTAGATTCTGGTTACCATGGTGAGGGTAGGAACGTAGATCCTGGTTACCATGGTGAGGGTAGGAACATAGATCCTGGTTACCATGGTGAGGGTAGGAACATAGATCCTGGTTACCATGGTGAGGGTAGGAACGTAGATCCTGGTTACCATGGTGAGGGTAGGAACATAGATCCTGGTTACCATGGTGAGGGTAGAAATGTAGATTCTGGTTACCATGGTGAGGGTAGGAACGTAGATCCTTGTTACCATGGTGAGGGTAGGAACGTAGATTCTGGTTACCATGGTGAGGGTAGGAACGTAGATCCTTGTTACCATGGTGAGGGTAGGAACATAGATCCTGGTTACCATGGTGAGGGTAGGAACGTAGATCCTGGTTACCATGGTGAGGGTAGGAACGTAGATTCTGGTTACCATGGTGAGGGTAGGAACGTAGATCCTTGTTACCATGGTGAGGGTAGGAACATAGATCCTGGTTACCATGGTGAGGGTAGGAACGTAGATCCTGGTGGAGGTAGCGTCCTGTCTGTTAGTCCCTCCGCTAAAGTCTGAGTCCAGGCTGTCTGAAACATTCCACCGAGCAGGTCGGGCGGCTTGCCAACTGCAGCCGAACTTTCCGACACATCCGGTACCCACCCAAGCCAATCAGTAGAAACCTGATGGTCACTGATCATAACCTGTACATGTCTTCCACAATCTCTATGGACATCACTGAGAGGTACACGACTTTCCAGGGTTCCATTACGTTGCTGGCCAAAGGCTCCCAACCAGCCATTCATCGAGCCGAAAAAATGCTATCAATAGCTCTGAAAGTCTAACTGATCAGCTCCATATTGATAGATTTTTTGAAGGCTACAAACTGTCCTTCGTATTTCCCCAAAGATTCGCCCAAACAGACCTGATCAGACTCTGTTGTGTTTTCCTTCGGTGCACCGGGTGTACCCTCCATATGAAGTTTGTTTAGCTAAAGCTTTCAGATTCTCGTCCTCAGTCCTTCACCTGGTTTATTTCTTAATCTGTTTGGTCCGACACGGCGGCCTGTTAACAGGCTCGACGAACCACAAGGTCAGACGTTAACAGCTCTTTCATATCTCCGACTACCTTCTGAAAAACTCACTTAGAGCGTTTATTAAAGCTCTCAGAGAGACGCTCGAAGGTTTAGAGGTTAAAGGAGTGAGTTAACGTTGTTTAGATGAGAAGGAACCAGACGAGCTTCAGTCAACGTATTCACTGGTCTTTGTGTAGGAAGGAGGAAGCTTAGCCTCTCCGTGCTCGTGTCAGGTTGGGCTAACAGCAGAACGTCTGTTTGTTCCTTTCATCGGCAGAGATTCTGACCTTTTCTGCTCAGTTTTACTGCTTTTTATCCAAACAAACGTCTTATTTTTCAAAGTAAAAGTTCAATCTGAAACCTTTTGAGTGAGAAGGCGGATTAATCAATGAAACCAAACAGATCTGATTAGTCTGGTTTCAATGTAAAGTCACCTTTACCACCAAATAAACCCGGAGCCCTCTTCCCTCCCACTCTCAAAGTGTGTGATAACTATATACTGGTATAATAACGCCAAGACAAACACCATCGTTATGCACTCATAGAGGGGAAATCAATAGTTTTCCACCAATTGTGAGGAGGCGTTGGCTCAGTGGTAGAGTGTTTGTCTTTGGTCTGGGTAAAGCCGGTTCGACACCCACTGAGCCCCCTAGGTGTCCCTGGACCAGACAACTAACACCTTAGTTACTCCCACCATTGGTGCCATCATGGCTGCCTGCTGCGGTGTAATGCAGTGCAATGCATCGTCTCCCATTGGACACGTTCAGAATTCCTTTGTCACACTTACTAGATGTGATGTAACGGGAGTCAGGGGTCTGGACTAACCAGGACACTGCATTGGTTCGTCGTGGTGAAGAAAGAGCTGAGCCGAAAAGCAAAGCTCTGGATTTACAAGTCGATCTACGTTCCTACCCTCACCATGGTAACCAGGATCTACGTTCCTACCCTCACCATGGTAACCAGGATCTACGTTCCTACCCTCACCATGGTAACCAGTATCTACGTTCCTACCCTCACCATGGTAACCAGGATCTACGTTCCTACCCTCACCATGGTAACCAGGATCTACGTTCCTACCCTCACCATGGTAACCAGGATCTACGTTCTTACCCTCACCATGGTAACCAGGATCTACATTCCTACCCACACCATGGTAACCAGGATCTACGTTCCTACCCTCACCATGGTAATCAGGATCTACGTTCCTACCCACACCATGGTAACCAGGATCTACGTTCCTACCCTCACCATGGTAACCAGGATCTACGTTCCTACCCTCACCGTGGTAACCAGCTGTGGGTGGTGACCGAAAGAATGAGATTGTAGATACAAGCAGCCGTAATGAGCTTCCTCTGTGGGGTGGCTGGGTTCTCACCCGGAGATCGGGTGAGGAGCTCTGCTATCTGGGAGGAGCTGGGTGTCGAGCTGCTCCTCCACCAGGTCGAGACTGGCCATATGGGGTGGTTCGTGGACTCTAATCGGGATGCCACCCAAGCACCTCGCTGGTGAGTTGTTTCAGACACGTCCCACCAGAAGGAGACCAAGAGGCAGACCATGGACCTCCTGGTGAGACTATGTCTCACAGCTGGCTGGGGAACACCTCTGGATCCTCCAGGGTGAGCTGTAGAATGTAGCCGGGGTGAGAGAGGCCTGGGCTTCACGTCTGAGGATATGCCCCCCGTGACCCGGCCCCGGATAAGTGGAAGACGACTTAACGGAATGTGTCTGGACGTTTGAAGCCAGAGGAACCGTGGGTGTTGTTTTTAGGACAGACATATTTCCTTGAATTCTGGTGTAATTTTACCAGACTGTCTCGTTGATGTGTGACAGGATGCTCCGATGTGCCAGGAGGAGATATTTCTGTGTTTCTATTTCTGAGGAAACAGTGGACGAGGCAGGTCTGACCAACCAGGTCTCACTGAAAGCTGAGTCATACCTCATCTTTATGTAGCCAACATCTCACCAGGACTCGTTCCCTCCCTTCCCGTCCCTCATGGAGCATTTCTTCTTTTAAAA
Organism: Neostethus bicornis; assembly: GCA_902685375.1. Classification (NCBI taxonomy): domain Eukaryota; kingdom Metazoa; phylum Chordata; class Actinopteri; order Atheriniformes; family Phallostethidae; genus Neostethus; species Neostethus bicornis. The sequence continues at coordinate 11,214,699 of LR738541.1, read as the reverse complement.
ATATACCAAAAAAACCCATAAAATTTCTGTTATCTCCAACTTTTGATCCGAAGTGTTGTAAAAACTCCATTTAGTTTTTACTGATTTGTTTTTCTTCTTATCGATCGAACGTGTGCTGCGACTGCGGGATGTTTGTTATTATCGGAAATCATTAAAGACATCAGTCTGTCTGCTGAAGGCCGAGTTTGGAGACAACCCGCATCAGTACATCTCACCCTGCGGCCGTTTTCACACCTCTGTTGTATCGAGTCGGGTATCAGAGACGAAAACAGAGGAAAATGTCATTTCTCCTATCGGTGAAATTTATGTGTCCAGTAGCTCCAAGCCGTTCAAGAGAGAGCTTCAGAACAGCTGCTAGGTGGGGCCGAGTCGGGTGGTGTGGAGCTCGGACATCCGCTCAGTGGAACAGCCGTTTGGTGGCTGTTACACATGACATGTGGCTCTGCGCTGGTCACCAGCAGTCCTCCATCTTTAGTTCCATAGTGAAGCCGAGTATGTTCAGACAGGAATCACCTCTGAATGAGTGTGTGTGGCCCTGCTATGGACTGGAGACCTGTTTGGGTTGGATGCTGCCTTTCCCCTGAAACCAGCTAGGGTAGGCTGAGGGTCCCGGTAACTCTGGGACAAGGGGTCCAGAAGGACGTTACAGAAGCACTGACAGCCCAGCTGCTTCATACTTCCTCCACATTCTTTAAGCATAACATATCTAAGAAAGAAAAGTGCAGATTTAACTCTTCATTTACAGTAAAGTGTTCTGTTTTTCGTGAGGTTTTGAACTCAGTAAGTCTGTCTCAGATACTCTGGAGGACATTCCAGATTTTAGCTGAAAAAAAAAGAAACTCTGAGACAAAAACGATCTTTTTAAATGAGACATTAACGTTTTAGAGCTCCTTAAAAATTATGTCTTTTGTCCTTTTTCTGCTTATTTTTTAACCAAAAACACCAAGAAAAGTGGATTTTAAAGGTTCGAAGTGAAAACTGTGGGTTGTTGATGACGAGCCGTCTATTTCAGGTGTTTACAGTGTGGTGAGAGCGGACATGCTGATTGGTCTAGAGACAGTGTGGTGAGAGCGGCCATGCTGATTGGCCTAGAGACAGTGTCACTGAGGAAAAGACAGGAAACAGAGATGTTTGTAGCAGAGATGAAGATGCTGAGGATCTCTCTGGGAGTGACCAGGATGGACAGGATCAGAGGAACAGCACATGTTAGAGGTTTTAAAGTCAGAGAGGTCAGACTGAGATGGTTTGGACATGTTCCACCACTGCATCTACGGTACACTCAGAGTGTTTACAACACCAAAACATTTCTAATCCCGCTGTTTATTTTCTGATTTTTAAATAAAGCTGATTTAAAACGCAGCTCGTTTATCATAAAAAACCCTCTTAAAGAACGGGAGAAGTAATCAGATTACCTTCCTCTACCTTCATGAGCTTCTAGCCGTCTGACATTCAGGATAAAACGTCTGCGCCACCAAACCGTCGAGTCAATAAAGTAATAAAGTCATGTTGAGCTTTGTTTAAAGGTCGTGTTGCCTTAAGAGGTCCAGGCCGAGGAGAGCGGGTGACATTAACAGACTGACATCAACAATAACGGGTGATCTTCGTCCACGCAGTTCCACCGTACTAATTATGCTCCTCCTGAGGGCAGAGACGCGTTTGCAGAGACTTAGCCATGTTTAACTAGGAGCCATGTTTCCATAGTGAGACATTCCTCCTGGACAGGAGGTTTACAAAGGTTCAGAAATACTCTCTCTGTTCCAACATGGAGGAAGAAAGCAGAAACATACGTCTTCCTGTGTTCAGAACTCTGCATCATAAAAACAAACAGAACATTTTGTTTTAAAGTTACGTGATTGGAGACAAAGCACAGTGGTGTCACAGCAAGAAGGTCAGGGATTCAAGTTCCGTAGTGGGGGCGAAGCTAGCAACACTGTCCTTTCTATGTGGAGTTTGCATGTTCTGCATGTGCATGTGTGGGTTTCCTCGGGTTTCCTCCCACCCTCCAAAAAACATACACGTTAGGTTGATTGGTTGCAATGAAATTGCCCCTAGAAGTGTTTGTGTGTGTGTGCGTGTGTGTGCGCGCGTGTGTGTGTGGGAGGATGGTAGACAAATGTAAAAATCAGTCATGTCATAGCAACAGATGTTGTCAAAAGATGTTTGAACCAAACCCAATGAAGACACGTGTGACAGGACACGAGTTAGAGAGCCCTGATCTGACCGGTTCTTTAAACCCTTCTAAAGTCCAATCTAAAAGTTAAGTCCATCAAAGAGGAAATTAACTCTAATCCACTTATCTCATTGATCCGAAGACCTTTAACCCCCTTGAAGATAACATCTGTGCTCCTCCCTGAGCACGGGTCAGGAGGAGCCCGGCCTTTCCATTAGCCTCCTCCTGACGCCCTCTGAGGATGAAGTAATTAGATAAATCATTCTCACCAGGAGGATGATGGGAGTTTGTGTTTTTATGGGTGGTTTGTGTTTCACACAGTGTGGAGGTAGAGGGCGCTGTGGAGGTACAGGGTGTGTGATTTGACAACACAAATCACACACAGTTTTTTCTGCTGTTGCTTCTGTTGATTATAAAAGAATGACCTGGTTACCATGGTGAAGGTAGGAACGTAGATCCTGGTTACCATGGTGAGGGTAGGAACGTAGATCCTGGTTACCATGGTGAGGGTAGGAACGTAGATCCTGGTTACCATGGTGAGGGTAGTAATGTAGATCCTGGTTACCATGGTGAGGGTAGGAAAGTAGATCCTGGTTACCATGGTGAGGGTAGGAAAGTAGATGTTTGTTACCATGGTGAGGGTAGGAACATAGATCCTGGTTACCATGGTGAGGGTAGGAACATAGATCCCGGTTACCATGGTGAGGGTAGGAAAGTAGATCCTGGTTACCATGGTGAGGATAGGAACGTAGATCCTGGTTACCATGGTGAGGGTAGGAACGTGGATCCTGGTTACCATGGTGAGGGTAGGAAAGTAGATGCTGGTTACCATGGTGAGGGTAGGAACGTAGATCCTGGTTACCATGGTGAGGGTAGGAACATAGATCCTGGTTACCATGGTGAGGATAGGAACGTAAATCCTGGTTACCATGGTGAGGGTAGGAAAGTAGATGCTGGTTACCATGGTGAGGGTAGGAACGTAGATCCTGGTTACCATGGTAAGGGTAGGAACGTAGATCCTGGTTACCATGTTGAGGATAGGAACGTAAATTCTGGTTACCGTGGTGAGGGTGGGAACCTAGATCCTGGTCACCAGCCAACGTTTAAGCCGGAACAGTAACATTGAACGCTGAAATTATTTAATCACAACATTACAAATATTATCTGAAAATAATGGAAACCCTGCAGAAAATTAGAAAATACAATAATAAAAATATTCAATTCAAACCAGTGAAGAAGCTGTAAGAATGAACATGAGTGGATCAAATCTTTCCAATAGATGATCGTATCAGGTTCCTCTTATCGGCTCGTTTACATGACAGGTAATTTAGTTTCTTTTATTAGAAACTGGTCGTTATCTGATGATTAAAAACAGAAATACGAGATATCTGATTGGATGGAGGACAACGTGTTAATAAAGAATTTTACCAGGTATTTTATTAGAATTAATTTCCTTTTTTTCTGTTTATCATTTTGTCTTTTTTTGTTCATTTGGATTAACTACCAAGAGTCAGACCCTGGACCTGCTGGAGAGACTATGTCTCACAGCTGGACAGGGAACACCTCAGGATCCTCCTGGGTGAGCTGGAGGATGCAGCCGGGATGAGAGAAGCCTGGGATGAGAGAAGCCTGGGATTCCCGTCTGAGGCTGTTTCCCCCGCAACCCGGTCCGGATAAGCGGACAATGACGGAATGAAATGGATTAACTAAATTTTTTAGTTGTATTTTGGTCATTTTTTAATAAGTTAAACTGTGATTGTTTTGTTTAGGAAGTCTTTGTTTAGAGCGACTGTAGAAAGATTTTGTTTTTGGTGACAAACGTGAGGTAACGTGGCACTAAAAGTCACTTTTTTTGTCAGACTTTGGACACCTTGAACCATATTGAATGCTCTGTAAGATCTGTTCTGTCTGATCAGGACCAGCCTATGTTTCTATTTCATACACTTCTTCTTCTCCTTCCATCATTCCCCTTCAGGGGGCACCACAGCAAGACCATTTCTTCCATCTACAGTGGTGGTCAAAAGTTTACATACACTTGTAAAGAACATAATGTCATGGCTGTCTTGAGTTTCCAGTTATTTCAACAACTCTGATTTTTCTCTGATATAGTGATTGGAACAGATCCTTCTTTGTCACAAAAAACATTCATGAAGTTTGATTCTTTTATGACTTTATTATGGGTAAACTGAAAATGTGACGAAATCAGCTGGGTCAAAAATATGCATACAGCGATGCTAATATTTGGTTACATGTCCTTTGGCCATTTTTACTTCAATTAGGCGCTTTTGGTAGCCATCCACAAGCTTCTGGCAAGTTTCTGGTTGAATCTTTGACCATTCCTCTTGACAGAATTGGTGCAGTTCAGTTAAATTTGTTGGCTTTCTGACATGGACTTGTTTCTTCAGCATTATCCACATGTTCTCAATGGGATTTAAGTCAGGACTTTGGGAAGGCCATTCTAAAACCTTAATTCTAGCCTGATTTAGCCATTCCATTACCACTTTTGATGTGTGTTTGGGGTCATTGTCCTGTTGGAACACCCAACTGCGCCCAAGACCCAACCTTCGGGCTGATGACTTCAGGTTTTCTTGAAGAATTTGAAGGTAATCCTCCTTCTTCATTGTCCCATTGACTCTCTGTAAAGCACCAGTTCCATTGGCAGCAAAACAGGCCCACCGTGCTTGATGGTAGGCATGGTGTTCTTGGGGTTAAAGGCCTCACCTTTTCTCCTCCAAACATATTGCTGGGCATTGTGGCCAAACAGCTCAATTTTTGTTTCATCTGACCACAGAACTTTCCTCCAGAAGGTCTTATCTTTTGTCCATGTGATCAGCAGCAAACTTTAGTCGAGCCTTAAGGTGCCGCTTTTGGAGCAAGGGCTTCCTTCTTGCACGGCAACCTCTCAGTCCATGGCGATGCAAAACACGCTTGACTGTGGACACTGACACCTGTGTTCCAGCAGCTTCTAATTCTTGGCAGATCTGCTTTTTGGTGCTCCTGGGTTGACTCTTCACCCTCCTGACCAGTTTTCTCTCAGCAGCAGGTGACAGCTTGCGTTTTCTTCCTGATCGTGGCAGTGACAAAACAGTGCCATGCACTTTATACTTACAAACAATTGTTTGCACTGTTGCTCTTGGAACCTGCAGCTGCTTTGAAATGGCTCCAAGTGACTTTCCTGACTTGTTCAAGTCAATGATTCTCTTTTTCAAATCTGTGCTGAGCTCTTTTGACTTTCCCATTGTAGCGTTTGTGGGTGTTTTTATCCAATGAGCCCTTTTTAAATGGCCTCAGAGAAGTCACCAGCTGTAGTCACTCATAACCACTCACAAGAAGTTAAGAGGTTATGCTATGAAGCTCATGTCATTGACACAACTTTCTAAGTCTCCAAAATTGCTCATTCATGTTGCTGTATGTATATTTTTGAGCCAGCTGATTTCGTCACATTTTCAGTTTACCCATAATAAAGTCATAAAAGAATCAAACTTCATGAATGTTTTTTTGTGACAAAGAAGGATCTGTTCCAATCACTATATCAGAGAAAAATCAGAGTTGTTGAAATAACTGGAAACTCAAGACAGCCATGACATTATGTTCTTTACAAGTGTATGTAAACTTTTGACCACCACTGTAACCCTATCTGCTGCATCCTCTTCGGTCACACCAAACATCTCTTTTTGCTGTCTTTTTCTCAGTACCACTGTCTCTAGACCAATCAGCATGGCCGCTCTCACCACACTGTCTCTAGACCAATCAGAATGGCCGCTCTCACCACACTGTCTCTAGACCAATCAGCATGGCTGCTCTCACCACACTGTCTCTAGACCAATCAGCATGGCCGCTCTCACCACACTGTCTCTCGACCAATCAGCATGGCCGCTCTCACCACACTGTCTCTAGACCAATCAGCATGGCCGCTCTAACCACACTGTCTCTCGACCAATCAGCATGGCCGCTCTCACCACACTGTCTCTAGACCAATCAGCATGGCTGCTCTCACCACACTGTCTCTAGACCAATCAGCATGGCCGCTCTCACCACACTGTCTCTAGACCAATCAGCATGGCCGCTCTCACCACACTGTCTCTAGACCAATCAGCATGGCCGCTCTCACCACACTGTCTCTAGACCAATCAGCATGGCCGCTCTCACCACGGTTTTCTACACTTTCCCTTTCATTTTATCTGAAACTCTTCTGTCACACATCACACCTGATACTTTCCTCCACCCGTTCCAGCCTGCCTGAACACGCTTCTTCACCTCTTTTCCACACTCTCACTTGCTCTGGACTGTTGATCCTAGATAGGTAGTGACGATAGGAGGCGGTAATTCCCCAGAAGGGTGCTTCAAGAACAACACCACCTCACGATCCTTCCGGGTGAGCTGGAGGATACAGCCGGGTTGAGAGAAGCCTGGGTTTCTGTCTGAGGTTGTTGGCCCTGCGACCCGGTCCCCGATAAGTGGAAGACGACAGAACGGAACTGTAACACATGAATATTAATGTGTTATATTTAATTGGAAATTGGCGTTTCTTGGACTTTTCGAATGAGAATTGCTTTTAAAAAACCCACAATCGTCCCGATCTTAATCGATATTCCGTTTTAATGTGGTTCAGGTTTCTCCTCCATCTCTCATTAGAAGTCAGAAGAGAGTTGGAAAAAGAGAGAAGAGTCTGTTTTCAGATGCATGAGTGAAGCTGTTGCTTATCAGAACAGAATTAGGACGCTTCGAGTTTCGTCGTTTAGGGAGAAAGTAGAAAAATGCTGGAAAATACATTTTGATTGAGAGCAGCGAGTGAAGTGGGAATCTATTCAGAGGCGAAGGATGAGAGATGGAACGAATGAGAATGAGGGAGATGGAGGAGAGGGAGGCCATCATGGATCTACAGTTACAGCCTTCAATTAATTATCAGCACCGTGAAGATTAGCATGCCAACCGGCAAACAGATCTCCTCTTCCCAGCACACCACCGCCTCCACCCACGGACAGGAAACAGAATTCAGGAGAGAAATTTAGAATAAAAAAATCAAAGTTTATCCGTTAAAATGTTCCTTTCTCGGCCTTTTTTTGGGTGTTTCATGACGTGGAACAACGGACCACCTCTATACCCTCTTCAGGATCCTGGAGGGGTCATGGGAGTTTGCCCAACATGTGCTTGTAGATCTGGTGAAGGAATTCCACCGTGTCCCTCTGGGACTCCTGTGGAGTCTCCTCTCAGAGGCCTTGGTACAGGCTGTCCGGTCTCTGTACGACCAGAGCCAGAGCTTGGGCCGGATAGCCGGCAGTATGTTGATTCCATTTCCAGTGAGAGTTGGACTCCGCCATGGCTGCCCTTTTTCACCGATTCTGTTCATCACCTTTGTGGACAGAATTTTGAGGTGCAGTCGAGGCGTTGGAGGGATCCGGTTCGATAACCTCGGGATCAGATCTCTGCTTTTTGCAGATGATGTGTTTCTGTTGGCTTCGTTGGGTCATGGTTGGTTGGTTTGATTTGCTGCCGTGTGTAAAGTAGCTGATACAGATATTTCTTTGCACTGGCATTGCCCAATGTGTGACCCATACCTCGCATATCTAATCAGACAGACAGCAAACATAAAACAGTTTGGCACCACTTTGGTTTTTTGTGTTCAAACCAATACATTTCACATTCATACAGATTCAGAATACTTTATTAATACCTGCTGGGGAAATTTGGGATTCTGGTAGCGGTCTGGACTCCAAGAGGGAACTCCAAGTACGCTTCGTAAGAGCTAATAGGTGATGCCAAGCAGGATAGGGTGGCGTTGGAAAAGCTGGTTGTTGGTAAACAGCTCAAACATAAGACACAGTTGGTTCTGCACTGGGCAGAATGTGGGTTATCAGAGCTACGATGTTTTTTAGCTCTAGTGAATCCTAATAAGATCTCAAACTGTCTCGAAAAGCTCCAGATGCCACATCCCGATCCTTCACTGTGGTGGAACAACACCACCCTCACCATGGTAACCAGGATCTAAGTTCCTACCCTCACCATGGTAACCAGGATCTGCGTTCCTACCCTCACCATGGTAACCAGGATTTACGTTCCTACCCTCACCATGGTAACCAGGATCTACCTCGGTAACCAGGATCTACGTTCCTACCCTCACCATGGTAACCAGAATCTACGTTCCTACCCTCACCATGGTAACCAGGATCTATGTTCCTACCCTCACCATGGTAACCAGGATCTACGTTCCTACCCTCACCATGGTAACCAGGATCTACGTTCCTACCCTCACCATGGTAACCAGGATCTATGTTCCTACCCTCACCATGGTAACCAGGGTCTATGTTCCTACCATCACCATGGTAACCAGGATCTACGTTCCTAGCCTCACCATGTTAACCAGGATCTACGTTCCTACCCTCACCATGGTAACCAGGATCTACGTTCCTACCCTCACTATGGTAACCAGGATCTACCTTCCTACCCTCACCATGGTAACCAGGATCTACGTTCCTACCCTCACCGTGGTAACCAATGCCCCAGATAAGCAGAAGATGACAGAACGGAACGGGAATATTAATATAGTCAGTTTTTAATAGAAATTATCATCTAAAACTTGAAGGTGGTTTTCCTTCATCTTCTGGACCGTCCATCCCTAACGGGGTCACGACGGAGCCTATCCAGGCTGATTCAAGGCTAGAGGCAGGATACACCAAAACAAGTTGTCAGTCTGTTGCGCGGCCACACACACAGACAACCATCCACACACACACACACACTCATTCATAGGGGCAATTTCATAGCAACCATACATGTTTGTTTTTAGGAGGAAACCGTAGCACCTGGAGAATACCTACGTATACACGAGGAGAACATGCAAACTCCACACAGTAAGGCAATGGTTTCAAGTCTAGTCCCACCAGGGAATTGAACCTCTGCGCTTGTTGCCATGAGGTCACTGTGCCACCACTGCGCCACCGTGCCAATGAAAGTTTTATTCATTTGAAATCTGATAGTTTTTTGCTGTGACCGGGCTTTGCCACTCTACCCGCTTCATTGCAGCTCTGCACCACGCGGGCTACTAAAAAATGTGTGCAGTAATAAAAATGCCAGCAAGCATTAATTCTAACATTAAACAGGAAAATGATGATGAGAAACTTGGCTAAAAGCCTGTCGAAGCATTTCCACCTCAAATCAAAGCCCAGCTTTTTTAGAGTCTGAAAACAGAGCAGATTATTCCTCAAATTTAAATTGAAACAGAAAACTTTACATTAAAATAAAAAGTGGGCTCTTAGCTTTTTATAAAAAGACAAAAACTCAGCTTCAAAGCCAAAAGATGGCAACAAAAAAAAAAAATTAAATATTCGGGATCTCAAATGAGGAAGGATCGAGCGGGCGATCGACAGGCGCTAGGTGCGGCGTCAGCAATAACTAAGACTTTGCAATGGTCCGACGTGGTGAAGAGAGAGCTGAGCCGAAAAGCAAAGCTCTCAATTTACAAGTCGATCTACATTCCTACCTTCACCATGGTAACCAGGATCTACGTTCCTACCCTCACCATGGTAACCAGGATCTACATTCCTACCCTCACCATGGTAACCAGGATCTATGTTCCTACCCTCACCATGGTAACCAGGATCTACGTTCCTACCCTCACCATGGTAACCAGGATCTACGTTCCTACCCTCACCATGGTAACCAGGATCTACGTTCCTACCCTCACCATGGTAACCGGGATCTATGTCCCTACCCTCACCATGGTAACCGGGATCTACGTTCCTACCCTCACCGTGGTAACCAAGATCTACGTTCCTACCCTCACCATGGTAACCGGGATCTATGTCCCTACCCTCACTATGGTAACCGGGATCTACGTTCCTACCCTCACCGTGGTAACCAGGATCTACGTTCCTACCCTCACCATGGTAACCAGGATCTACGTTCCTACCCTCACCATGGTAACCAGGATCTATGTTCCTACCCCCACCACGGCAACCAGGATCTCGCTGGTGAGGCGTTTCGGGCACGTCCCACCGGGAGGAGCACCAGAGGCAGACCCCGGACCTGCTGGAGAGACTATGTCTCACAGCTGGCTGGGGAACGACTCGAGGTCCTTCCGGGTGAGCTGGAGAATGCAGCAGGGGTAAGAGATGCCTGGGGCTCCCGTCTGAGGCTGTTGCCCCCGCGTCCTGGCACAGTAAAAGCGGAAGATGACGGAACGAATCTTGTAAAAGTTGATTTCAATGCAAATAAAAAAGTTAGTTGTTATTGTTTGTTTTCCAGACCACGCGGACAGTTACGTACGTCACATTTGGTACCAATCTCAAAAGAACGATTGGTTCAATCAAAAAGATTTCTGCTCACCTGGAAGCAAGCGAGTGCCAAAACTGTGAGGTCAGACTGTTTCCATGGAGATAAAGAAACAGTAAACATGGCTTCTCTCACAAACGACGATGGGGGAGATGCTGGCTCAGTGGTTAGACCGTTTGCCAGCGGACCGGAAGGTAACTGGAAGTTAACCGGAAGTTCGCGGCTTCGCAGTTCGCATCCAGTTCACATCTAGGGTCCTTGGAGAAGACACCTACCCCCCGTTTCTCCCACCATTGGCGCCGTCATGGGTGGCAACATGCCACCTACACAAATTCCCTAGTCAAGGATGAATAAAGTATATAAAAAAAAAAACATTATGTTATGAATCTAGTAACAAAACAATGAAACTTTATTCTGCTCCCTAAAAGTTTCTCTTGACCTCCCTGATGGGAAACGGCTTCCACCTGGGGCCGAGTACCAAACCAGCAGGACGAGGACTCTGATGACCAAGCAGTTTGTTTTCATAAGTCAGAATAAAACAACCCAAAAGAGGGATGAGCGCAACGAACCGGGTAAAAAAAAGAGGAATGAAAGCTTTATGATGAGGTGTTACTTGGACCTGAAATGTACAGAGGTAGATCTTGGAAGGACGCCCCGTTTGGGACGCCCTTCACTGGGTATAATTAACCCGAATGCCCCAGAGTGCTAAACAAAGCTCCGGATAGAGGTTAGTGTGGAATAGTGATGAGAAATTCTTTCTGAGTATGTTGGATCTTTCAGGATTCATAAATCACATGGTGCTTCCCCTGGATGTGTTGACCCTACGGGGACAGCCACTGAAGGCGTGGCGCAGCGCGTCTTCGTTCTTACTTTATTACCTCCATCCATCTCAGCTGGGCGTGGGAGTTCCGTGTCAGATTATCCGACATCACCTGGTCACAAATAAAACTTCCAGACATTAAACTTTATCCTTCTTGATGAATTAACGAGGGAATTAAAGGATGAATCGGATTCAATCCGAACAGTTTGTGGGTTTAAATCACGTGGGTAAAGCTTTACTCCGAGCTCCTCACGGATGGCAGAGCTCTTCCCTCTTTCTCTGAGTGAGAGCCTTGCCACCCTGCAGGGGAAGATTATTTCAGCCACTTGTACCCACAATCTTGTTCTTCAGTCACCACCCACAGCCTGGTTACCATGGTGAGGGTAGGAATGTAGATCCTGGTTCCCGTGGTGATGATTGGAACGTAGATCCTGGTTACCATGGTGAGGGTAGGAACGTAGATCCTGGTTACCATGGTGAGGGTAGGAACGTAGATCCTGGTTACCATGGTGAGAGTAGGAACGTAGATCCTGGTTACCACGGTGAGGGTAGGAACGTAGATCCTGGTTACCATGGTGAGGGTAGGAACATAGATCCTGGTTACCATGGTGAGGGTAGGAACGTAGATCCTGGTTACCATGGTGAGAGTAGGAACGTAGATCCTGGTTACCATGGTGAGGGTAGGAACGTAGATCCTGGTTACCACGGTGAGGGTAGGAACATAGATCCTGGTTACCATGGTGAGGGTAGGAACATAGATCTGGTTACCATGGTGAGGGTAGGAACGTAGATCCTGGTTACCACGGTGAGGGTAGGAACGTAGATCCTGGTTACCATGGTGAGGGTAGGAACGTAGATCCTGGTTACCACGGTGAGGGTAGGAACGTAGATCCTGGTTACCATGGTGAGGGTAGAAACGTAGATCCTGGTTACCATGGTGAGGGTAGGAACGTAGATCCCTGTTACCATGGTGAGGGTAGGAACGTAGATCCTGGTTACCATGGTGAGGGTAGGAACGTACATCCTGGTTACCATGGTGAGGGTAGGAACGTAGATCCTGGTTACCATGGTGAGGGTAGGAATGTAGATCCTGGTTACCACGGTGAGGGTAGGAACGTAGATCCTGGTTACTATGGTGAGGGTAGGAACGTAGAGCCTGGTTACCATGGTGAGGGTAGGAACATAGATTCTGGTTACCATGGTGAGGGTAGGAACATAGATCGACTTGTGAATAGAGAGCTTTGTTTTTCAGCTCTTTCTTCACCACGACAGCTCGATGCAGCGTCCTGATTATTGCTGATGCTGCACCGATCTGTCTGTCGATCTCCCGCTTCATCACTCCCCCCACTCGTGAACAAAGACCCCGAGAAGTGGAGGAGTCTTAAACTCCTTATGATGGAGACGAAACAGAATCATATCTGTTTTTATTTGAACATAAAAACAATCTAACAATAAAATTTAAATCTTTAATAAAACGTACAAACATCCAACATGACACAGCATGGACCAGTCCTGGTATCACTCATGGTACAGAACAAGGAATCAACCCGACATGCCCACATGCCCATATCTCAAAGACATCTAAATCTATCTGTTTTATCAACATAAACAATCATAATGATTTTAATCTATCAGTAACGAGTCGCTGCCCTCGTACGTGACCGGAACGAGGTGAGACCAACCCTCCCGGTGGGTTCAGGTTTTCGGTTTGGCTTTGCCCTGGTCCTCCACTTCTTTAATGCCAGCTTTGACCTTTTCTTCGTCTCCTAACATCTGCCAGGGTTTCACCAGTTGGAGATCCTCATCCAGTTCAACCAGCACAGGTACCCCTGTAGGTATCGTTATTTTAAAAATCTCATCATCCGAGGCTTTGCCCAGGTATCTCAGTAACGCCCGGCAGCTGTTTCCATGGGCACAGATCAGCACCAACTTGCCTTTCTTTATCTCTGGGACGATGTTGACGTTCCAGAAGGGCAACAGTCTCTCTAAAACCTGCTTCAGACTCTCTGCCAAGGGGAGTTCTTCCAACGCCACGTCACAGGTGGTGTACCTGCGGTCGTTGTAGATTTCTGAGTAGAAAGGATGGGCCTCGGTGATATCGGGTGGCGTGATGTCGTAGCTCCTTCTCCATATGTTCACCATCTTCTCCCCGTGTTGCTCAGCCATCTCAGCTCGGTTCAGTCCAATCAGGGATCCGTAGTGGCGTTCGTTAAGCCTCCAAGTCTTGACGACGGGGACCCACTCCTGTTTCATCACCTTCATCACTAGCCAGGCCGTTTGGATGGATCGGCTGAGGAGGGAGGTGAACACCATGTCCAAGTTGTAGCCCAGATCTAGAAGGAGTTTGCCACACTCCCTGGCTCGTTGTAACCCTTCATTGCTCACTTTCTGGTCCACCCAGCTACAGAAGCGGTTCTCGAGGTACCAGGTACTCTCAACGTGTCGCAGAAGCAGAACTTTGAAGGTGGGCATCTTTTAAATCTGGGATTAACAATGTCTGTCAGAAGAGGCCGGAGCTGGCAGGGTATGTGGGGATTTCTGTCATCAGCCGATCCTCAGATGTGGTACGGGTGGAGTGTCACGCGGGGCTCTCTGCGCCTGCAAGATAGAGACACAAAATCTTAGGTCCAAACACAGGACGGTTTGGGCATGTGGTCAGGAAACCTCCCGACCGACTCGCTGGTGAGGGGTTCCGTCCCACCGGGAGGAGACCCAGAGGCAGGCCTTGGATCTCTTGGAGAGACTATGTCTCACAGCTGGACAGGGAACACCTCAGGATCCTTCCAGGTGAGCTGGAGGATGCAGCCAGGGTGAGAGAAGCCTGGGCTTCCAGTCTGAGGCTGTTGCCCCTGCGACCCGGCTCCAGATAAGCGGAGGACAACGGACCAGAACATCCTGGAGTGCCAGGATCCCCCTCTCAGCATTACTGACCAAGTCCGGTCGGACCGAGACCAAGCCGATGCAGCCGGTGTCAGCGCCGCTGCAAGAGGTGCCAGAAAGCATCGCAAAGCTCAGCCACCTGCCTGCAGGTCTCTGTACCGTATTTTTTGTCTGGGTTTTACTCCCATACCCTCTGACCAGCCAAACACCCTACAGATAAATATGTTTATCAGACGGGGTCCTGATAAACCGCGGGTACAAGCGGCCCAAATGAGCTTCCTCTGCAGAGCTCCAGGTCCAGCTCACTCGGCTGGGTGAGCGGAAGATGACGGAACGTAACGGAAAGACGAGGTCCTTCTGGGATGGAACGCTAGAAAACGCCGGTTTACATCAGTGCAGAGGGTAGGCAGCTCATCTTGACAGAGAGTCGATAAAAGGGGGCTGGGAGTGGATTCAGAGTTCTGAGCATGCGCAGAAGCGCTAGGCAGCTCATCTCAACGGGGGGTTGTCTCTTAGTTTGACAGTGATTGCGTCATGCCAGCCTCCCACCTCGACGGAATGAGCAACTGGCAAGGAGGGGGGATGGGGCGGGGAGTGGACAAGTTCTGGGCATGTGCAGAGGTGCTTAGTAGCGGTGTGCGATACCGCAAGTTTTGGTATCGATCTGATTCCAAGTAAACACCAGACCAATATCGCCGATAACGATATCGATACCGATATTTAAATTTTTTAAATGACTATTTTTGCATCAAGGGTTTGGGTCATATATACAGTATGGCCAAGTATATGTATAAACACAGGTTGGTAGATCCATAGAAGTGACCAGTTACAAACAAATATTAACTAATGTTAAAGATGATTATGTTGTACTTTCACAATTAGTATCTACCTGGGTGTTCTCTCTCTCTCTTTTAATGAGCGCTGCCTCTGGGAAACAGAAGGGGTCAGGGTTTTCTCCTCCGTTTCTGAAGTTTTTCTTTGGGGTGATTCTTTAATTTGTAGTGTTACCCTTATATTTAACAGCCTTTCTGCACATGGTGCCTCAAAGTACAGCCACACGATACTTCTCTTTTTTCCTTCCATCTCTCTCTACTTTTAGCGTTTTGTTTTTTTTTTTTTTTTTGTTTCTTGGACCCGAGTCGCTGAGTCATGTGACAAGTCAAAGCGAAAGAGAGGAGGGAGGGGGCGTGGCCGCTTTGCTTTAGCATACAGGTGTGACACACAGCATTTACGCATATTTTGCAGACAAATCACTTAGGTTAATTTAAAAAAAAAAAAAAAAGAGAGAAAGAGAAAAAACGGAAGCAAAGTGCGAGGGGTAAAACTTCAATCCCAGTATTGATATTGTTGTTGTGGAGTATCGATCGATATCGATACTAGCGTTGGTATCGATATTATCGATATTAGGGTCAATCCGCCCACCCCTAGTGCTTAGATTGCTCGATAACAGGACGTTACAGCATTATCTTTAAAAAATAAAAAAATCCGTGTTTTTTTTGCACGCGAACAAAATTACAGCCTTTTATGAGTTAAAATGTAACAAAAGCGTTAAACTTTAAAAAGTAACGTGATTTTTTTTAACATCGCATGGCAACAACGGAAAATAAAATAAACACATGTTACGTTTCTTCTAAAGTTTAAACCAATCAGAACACGGACAGAGTTTCACACAAACACATGAAAAACTTACTCTGAAAGAAACGCGCACTTTTATCTTTGAGGCAGTAAATTTAAAAAAAAAAAAAAAGCGTCTGTAACCAGCTGTTAAAAAGCCTGGAGCGTGCTTTAGCCGTACAGTGTTAAAACAGTAGAAGCTACACGTCGGTTTGCACGCGTTGTGTTGCGTTCAAGTCGTTAGACACCGAGTTTTCAATCGTCACATGTTTGTTTTTAAATGTTTATTTTAAAAAATAAAAGTCTTTTAAAAAATAAAGAAAAATATCTTCGCAACAAATTAAAAGTCTTATGTTTATTTAAGAGTAAAAAAAAGTTCAAATTAACGGTTAGGTTAAAAAAAAAAAAAAATAGGGTAAAAATAAAATTTGAAAAAAACATCTGGGCAAGAACTCATCGGGAATCGAACCGGCAACTCAAAGACAGTAACTCAATCAGTGACCAATGCCTCTCCAACCAATCAGACGATCCCAATTTCTCTTCAGTGTTCGCCACATCAAGTCAGTTCCTTCCATCTAACCCTATCTCCTGCATCTTCTTCAGTCACACCAACTATCTTCATGTCCTCCTTCACTGTATCCGTGAACCTCCTCTTGGGTCTTCCTCTAGTCCTCTTTCCTGGTGGTTCCAAACCCAGCATCCTTCTTCTGATGTACTCTCTCTCTCTCCTCTGCACATGTCCAAACCATCTCAGTCTGACCTCTCTGACTTTAAAACCTCTAACATGTGCTGTTCCTCTGATCCTGTCCATCCTGGTCACTCCCAGAGAGATCCTCAGCATCTTCATCTCTGCTACAAACATCTCTGTTTCCTGTCTTTTCCTCAGTGACACTGTCTCTAGACCAATCAGCATGGCCGCTCTCACCACACTGTCTCTAGACCAATCAGCATGGCTGCTCTCACCACACTGTCTCTAGACCAATCAGCATGGCCGCTCTCACCACACTGTCTCTAGACCAATCAGCATGGCCGTTCTCACCACACTGTCTCTAGACCAATCAGCATGGCCGTTCTCACCACACTGTCTCTAGACCAATCAGCATGGCCGTTCTCACCACACTGTCTCTAGACCAATCAGCATGGCCGTTCTCACCACACCGTCTCTAGACCAATCAGCATGGCCGCTCTCACCACACTGTCTCTAGACCGGGGGTGGGGAAACTTTTTGACTCGCGGGTCACATTGAGGTCTAACATTTGACAAGCGGGCTGGACCCGCGGGTGAGGTGGGGAGCGGAGGATGCCCCCATACTCCTCTATACTGGCGATCACCATAGGCGCTCGTTTTGTGTCCCCCCTTTAGAAAATTCTGCATTCACCCCTGTGAACAGGATCAGATGGATGGCATGCTTTGGTAACCTCTAGATTAGACCGATAGAATGACGCTAGATTTTAAACAAGCACTGAATGTTACATCGAGAGCGTTAAATTTCAAATCTAGCGGCGCTAGGTTTGAAATCTAAGCGTATGATATTACATTTTGTTTGTTTTAACATCTAACACGCTTGTTTACATGTGTGTATTGGCCCCGATGGTTTTCCATATCTGTGTACACTATTTATTTTGAAAGTGTGCACATCACTGAGACACACACATTTTAATTGGCAAATTTGGCACCGGCCAATCAACCTAGCATGCATGTTTTTGGAGGGTGGGAGGAAACCAGAGTACCCGGAGAAAACCCACACAGACATGGGGAGAACATGCAAACTCCACACAGAAATGATAGTGTTCCAAGCCTCGTCCCTGCTCGGGACTTGAATCCCTGACCTTCTTGCTGTGAGGCAAGAACCCACTGTGCCACCATGCTGATGAATGTTAGGAGGAAATTTCTGCTGCTCTGTTTTGATGCCCTCAGATGAGACCATTTAACCCTCAGACTGCGGCACATCGTTGGACTCCTCTAGGTTGATTTATTCTTGTTTCTATGAATTTCATCCAAACGTATCTCTGAACCATACAGTAGAAAAAACTCTGATTCTGACACACTCAGCAATACTTGAACCAGATTGCAGCAGCAAAGCTTTGAGCTGCTCGGAGTTTCAGATTCTAAGAAGGGAGCTGGGACTGGGATTACGGGGTTGGAACACCGCGCCACCAAGCACGCTATGATGAGCCCACTAAGGAGCCTGTGAGTGTGCACTCTACTGCTCAGTCCTTAGAGGGGTTTGGATAACAGGGAACCAGCCAAGGAGGTGACGGCCCGCTCTGCTGAGCAGAGGAACAGCAGGATGCTTCAGGAATCCCCCCGTGAAGCTGTGGGGAGTGATGGAAGCTGGTGGCCAGAAAAACAACCAGTCACATCCACAAAGGGGTCCATTTATTTTAACCATTAGAAATATTTCCTTTTGTCCTCTGACCCGCCCATCCCGAACCGGATTACGGTGTGTACCGGAGCCGATGAGTCATCTATATTTTCTTCTATTTTAACAAATATCCAACTCATTTTCAGCAGCCTCGTGACCTGAAGCGGGTTCGTAGAAAAACAGTTAAAAATGTTGCGCTTTGACATTTTCAAGCACAAAAGCCTAAAATGACAACATTTATTCTAAAGTCTGGAAAAAAAAACATGTTTCAGAAAAACAATAATTATGACGCTGCATCGGTGCATCGTCGTGAAGAAAGAGCGGAGCCGAAAAGGAAAGCTCTCGATTTACAAGTCCTACCCTCACCATGGTAACCAGGATCTACGTTCCTACCCTCACCATGGTAACCAGGATCTAAGTTCCTACCCTCACCATGATAACCAGGATCTACGTTCCTACCCTCACCATGGTAACCAGGATCTACGTTCCTACCCTCACCATGGTAACCAGGATCTATGTTCCTACCCTCATCGTGGTAACCAGTATCTACGTTTCTACCCTCACCATGGTAACCAGGATCTACGTTCCTACCCTCATCGTGGTAACCAGGATCTATGTTCCTACCCTCACCATGGTAACCAGGATCTAAATTCCTACCCTCACCATGGTAACCAGGATCTACGTTCCTACCCTCACCATGGTAACCAGGATCTACGTTCCTACCCTCACCATGGTAACCAGGATCTAAATTCCTACCCTCACCATGCTAACCAAGATCTACGTTCCTACCCTCACCATGGTAACCAGGATCTACGGTCCTACCCTCACCATGGTAACCAGGATCTACGGTCCTACCCTCACCATTGTAACCAGGATCTACGGTCCTACCCTCATCATGGTAACCAGGATCTACGTTCCTACCCTCACCATGGTAACCAGGATCTACGTTCCTACCCTCACTGTGGTAACCAGTGTGGGTGGTGACTGAAGGAAGAATATCACGATTAGAAGCAGTTGCCATGAGCTTTCTCCGTAGGGTGAATGGGCTCTCTCTCAGAGATTGAGTGCCATCCGGGAGGAGCTCAGAGTGGAGCCATTGCTCCTCTGGGTCGATAGAAGCATGATGGGGTGGTTTGATTAGGAGTCCCTACAAATGCCTTGCGGGTGAGGTTTTCCGAGCTTGTTCCACCAGGAGGAGACCCACGGGTCGACCCAGGACCTGCCTAAAAATCCTCTAAGGAATCAGAAATGGACCTTTCTTGAACTGTTTTAATCGGTTCAATTGGTATCCATAATAGTGCACACACAGAGGCCACGCCCACCATCTCAATCTAGTCTCCAAGTCGGAGGAGAGCTTTTATGATGGGAATTATTTGTTAGATATTTGGATCAGCAGGAGAGCTTCAGCAAATCCCAAAATGTCACGCTTTCCTCTCTGTGTTTTATTGATAGAAGACAAACGACATCATGAGTAGCTTTCAGCGCCGCTGCCGAGCTTCGGCTCTGAAAGCGCAGAAAAGCCCTGATTCCCTCGACAACATGACGGTTTTGTTCATGTTCACTGGCTAGCCTCTCATCTTGATGAGAAAAGGGTCCTTTTGAGTTAAAAATATTCCAGACTTTGAAGACGTCTGGCCTTTTTTTCACCCTCTTGCCTCCGTCTTTCATCCTGGGTGATGGTGCTTTGGTATTTCTTAAAGGGCCGGTGCTTTAAAAAGAAGCAATCGATAAAGAAGCCATTTAATCTTTACAACTTAGTGAAACAGAGAAGGAAATAAAGTAAAATACTTAAAGAAAAGAGACGAGATGAGTTTTAGCTGATGAGTTTTGAGGGTGAGGTGTTGGTTCAGTGGTAGAGTGTTTGTCCTTGAACTAAGACAAGCCGGTTCAAATCCCCTCGAGCCGCCGAAGTGTCACTGGGGCAGACACCTAATCTCCTAGTTACTCCCACCATTGGTGCCGTCATGGCTGCCCGCTGCGGTGCAATGCAGGACAGTTATTCCCCCATAAGGGACTAGTAAGGGTATTCTTCTTTACCGAGTGACACTTCGTGTTTCACCCCACATGGTAGCCAGGATCTACGTTCCTACCCTCACCATGGTGACCAGGATCTACGTTACTACCCTCACCATGGTAACCAGTATCTACGTTCCTACCCTCACCATGGTAACCAGGATCTACGTTCCTACCCTCACCAGGGTAACCAGGATCTACGTTCCTACCCTCACCATGGTAGCCAGGATCTACGTTCCTACCCTCACCATGGTAACCAGGATCTACGTTCCTACCCTCACCATGGTAACCCGGGATGTACATTCCTACCCTCACCATGGTAACGAGAATCTACGTTCCTATCCTCACCATGGTAACCCAGGATCTACGTTCCTACCCTCACCATGGTAACCAGGATCTACGGTCCTACCCTCACCATGGTAACCAGGATCTACGGTCCTACCCTCACCATGGTAACCCAGGATGTACATTCCTACCCTCACCATGGTAACCAGTATCTACGTTCCTACCCTCACCATGGTAAACCGGGATGTACATTTCTACCCTCACCATGGTAACCAGGATCTACGTTCCGACCCTCACCATGGTAACGAGAATCTACGTTCCTACCCTCACCATGGTAACCCAGGATCTACGTTCCTACCCTCACCATGTTAACCCGGGGTGTACATTCCTACCCTCACCATGGTAACCAGGATCTACGTTCCTACCCTCACCTTGGTAACCAGGATTTACATTCCTACCCTCACCATGGAAACCAGGATCTACGTTCCTACCCTCACCTTGGTAACCAGGATCTACGTTCCTACCCTCACCTTGGTAACCAGGATCTCCGTTCCTACCCTCACCATGGTAACCAGTATCTACGTTCCTACCCTCACCATGGTAACCAGGATGTACACTGTGACACCAGCAGTGTGACTAAAGCTGTGTAATTAATCTGCAGACAGTTTGTTTTAAACGTATCTCTATCTTTTCATCTTTTGTTCAGTTTTCTTGCTTCTTTTCAAAGCGAGAGTGTTTTGTTTTTCACATTGCGGATGGCATACATCTCTCTGCCCACGGTACCAAACATAAACACACTACTAAAATACCAGGAGTCATTATGAGGGTGTCTTTTTGGAGCTGTTTGAATTAATGCTCCTTCTTGTGAAGCCCTGAAACGGCTCTCCAGCTTCTTTGTCACGCTGCAGAACAATTTTTCACTTTTACACACAGGAATGCAAATGATGTCCTTCTGAATACAAAACACCCACATGAAATTATAATCAGTAACACACACAGATCTCAGTTCAATATGTTAGTTTGTGAGCTGTGACCACAGATAGAGACCTAGAAGATAATTTATTCCTCTGTGCCTCAGAGTTTACGGTCTCCGACGCACATGGGAACTATAAGGCATCAGGATGTAGCCGCCTTGCTGTGACACAAAGTAAAATATTAATGACGAAACGCAGAGCTGGAAATGTCAAAAACTCTACAGGAATATCTCACAAAGATAATAATAGTCGTTGGAGTTTAGACTGGAAAAAAAAGATTGTTAGAGAACAAAATCCATGGCAAAGAACAACCTGGTGATCAAACAATGTCTGAGAACTGAATGAAAATGCTTAGTTTAAACCAGGGGTGGGCAAACTTTTTGACTCGCGGGCCATATTGAGGTCTAACATTTGACAAGTGGGCCGGATCCAGGGAGCGGGGGGACGTTCTTACCTTCACCATGGTACCCAGGATCTACGTTTCTACCCTCACCATGGTAACCAGGATCTACGTTCCTACCCTCACCATGGTAACCAGGATCTACGTTCCTACCCTCACCATGGTAACCAGGATCTACATTCCTACCCTCACCATGGAAACCAGGATCTACGTTCCTACCCTCACCATGGTAACCAGGATCTATATTCCTACCCTCACCATGGTAACCAGGATCTACGTTCCTACCATCACCATGGTGACCAGGATCTACATTCCTACCCTCAGCATGGTAACCAGGATCTATGTTCCTACCCTCACCATGGTAACCAGCGTGGGTGATGACCAAAAGAACGAGATCGTGGATACAAGCGGCTGAAATGATCTTCCTCTCCAGGGTATCTGGGCTCTCACTCAGAGATAGAGGGAGGAGCTCTTCCACCTGGAAGGAGCTCGGAGTAGAGCTGTTGCTCCTCCCGGTCGAGAGAAGCAAGATGGGATGGTTTCGGTATCTGGTTAGGATAACTCCCTCGCTGGTGAGGGATTTCGTACGACCGAAAAGAGACCCAGAGGCAGACCCAGGACTTGCTGCAGGAACTATGTCTCACAGCTGGACAGGGAACGCCTCTGTATCCTCCTGGGTGAGCTAGAGGATAAAGTCAGTGTGACAGAAGCCCTGGCTTCCCGTCTGAGGCTGTTGCCCCCGGCGACCCGGCCCTGGATAAGCGGAAGGCGACGGAACCAAATGAATTTCTAAGCTAATAAAATGTAGACGTTTACTCTTCAACAAATTAAAATTTAACATCAGCCCGTTGATCAAATATAACAGAATCTAAATTCTGTAGGTTTTATTTCCTTCACACATAAAATAAAAACCCAGTGAGCTGATGCAAAGTGGGAACACTGCCGGAAGAAATGCATTCCCAGAAAATAACCTCCAGAACACTCCGCGCTGCTCAGATTGGTGATAAATTGCACCGACGAAAAAGAATCTTTTTTCTGAATAAAACCTCATCTTCTCCAGTTTTTCATCTAAAAGTTTCCTCCTGCACGGATTCGAATGTTCTAAGTCACGACTTTCACTGAGTTTCTCATTTCAATCTTTTACTTCCCACATATTTAGAAAAAAAAACTGAAGGAATCAACATCTGGCTGATGTTCAGATCGGTGCAAAGTCCAAAAAAAAAGAAAAAAATATGCAAAAAGGGGAGATTTTGTGTTTAAATGAACATAATTTACACTATTCTGCAGAGGTTTATTCGACAGTGGTGACCTGTAGAGGGCGTGTCCTACCTCTCACCTGCTAACTAGCCAGGATTAACTCCTATAACTAACGTGACCTCTGGTCATGGTGAGAGCGGCCATGCTGATTGGTCTAGAGACAGTGTGGTGAGAGCGGCCATGCTGATTGGTCTAGAGACAGTGTGGTGAGAGCGGCCATGCTGATTGGTCTAGAGACAGTGTGGTGAGAGCGGCCATGCTGATTGGTCTAGAGACAGTGTGGTGAGAGCGGCCATGCTGATTGGTCTAGAGACAGTGTGGTGAGAGCGGCCTTGCTGATTGGTCTAGAGACAGTGGCACTGAGGAAAAGACAGGAAACAGAGATGTTTGTAGCAGAGATGAAGATGCTGAGGATCTCTCTGGGAGTGACCAGGATGGACAGCACATGTTAGAGGTTTTAAAGTCAAAGAGGCCAGACTCAGATGGTTTGGACGTTCTGTTCCGTCGTCTTCCGCTCATCCGGGGCCGGGTCGCTGGGGGCAACAGCCTCAGACGGGAAGCCCAGACTTCTCTCACCCGGCTGCATCCACCAGCTCACTCGGAAGGATCCCGAGTTGTTCCCCAGCCAGCTGTGAGACATAGTCCCTCCAGCAGGGATCACACTCCTCAGCCTCCCTGGGAACGTCTGTTCAGGGGTACTGGAGAGGAGGGTCCGCCGGATTGTTGAGTCTCAGATTGAAGAGGAGCAGTGTGGTTTCCGTCCCGGACGTGGAACTACGGACCAGCTCTATACCCTCTTCAGGATCCTGGAGGGGTCATGGGAGTTTGCCCAACCAGTCTACATGTGTTTTGTGGATCTGGAGAAGGCATTCGACCGTGTCCCTAGGGGACTCCTGTGAGGGGTGCTCCAGGAGTACGGAGTCTCTGAGCCCTTGGTACGGGCTGTCCGGTCTCCTAATGACCGGAGCCAGAGCTTGGTCCATATAGCCGGCGGTATCTTTTGATACCTCAAGAGGGGTCCCACAAACACCCGGTCCGGTGTCGCCGATTTTTGTTCTTCTTTTTTGCTTCATTTCTTTGTTTCTTTTCTCAGCACTTACTTGACTCACTTTGAAAGTCTTTGCAGGTTGTGTGTGTGTGTGTGTGTGTTTTGTTTACCCTCCTGAGTTAGTTGCTTTTAAATGTGTTTGTCATTAGATAAACCTTCTGAGGATCCTCTCCGGCACTCCTCCTCCGTCCCGTCCTTCTGTCTCCATCTCTCCTGGTGGACATTTGCTCTTCATCTCCATTATTCTCTCCGCTAATGAATTTTTGGGCACTTTGCAGCCACAGATGGTGCGGCAGACCCTCCACCACACACACACACACACACACACACACACACTGGAGAGGCCACTGTGAGGAGAGATGAAAAAAACAGAAAAAAAACTGCTGCAGAAACGATGGGAGGTCCCATTGAAGTTATGCATCCTGGTTTCCATGGAGATGAGTGTGTGTTACCGTACACACACACACACACACACTCAAGACTGTAGAGGAGGTTCATGGACCCAAGGAAGGAAGACACTGAAAAAGATGCAGCAGATAGGGTTAGATAGGGATGCCCAACCGGTCGACCGCGGTCAACCGGTAGATCACGGACTAGTCCCGAGTCGACCGCGAGACGTGTTGAAAAAAAAAATTAAGAAAAAAAAATATTTTATGACAATTTTTTTTTTTTAATTTGCCAATTTGACGTCATGTACGACGTCATCAACCCGAATGTTGATTGGATAATCAACTGTAGTTTTTTTAAAGAAATGTTCTGATTGGCTGTGGATCTGGAGGAAAGACTCAGGACTGATATTAGTTTTAATACAGGCTTAAGATGGCAAATCAGTGGTTAGAGCGTTCGCGCCTTTGACCGGAAGGTCACAGTTTGTGTCCCACAGAGAGCACGTCTAGGGTCCTTGGAGAAGACACCTAACCCCCGCTTCTCCCACCATTGGCACCGTCGAAGGGCAGCCTGCTGCGGTGTAAGGAGTGCATCACACAAATTTCCCCGGTGAGGGATGAATAGAGTAGTTTATTTATTTATTTAAAAATCTGTGGTGGTTTTGTTGCCGTGGGACGGGTAGATCTCAAGAGGTTTACTTCTTGAAAAGTAGATCTTGGGACCAAAAAGGTTGGGCACCCCTGGGTTAGATGGAAGGAACGGACTTGCTATGGCGCCCTTGGAGGGGGATGGATGGAGAAGAAGAAGAAGGTGGTGCAGTGGGTAGCACAGTGGGCTCACAGCAAGAAGGTCAGGGTTTGAGTCCCAGGCGGGAACGAGGCTTCGAACACTGGTCTTTCTGTGTGTAGTTTGCATGTTCTCCTTGTGTATGTGTGGGTTTTCTCTGGTTTCCTCCATAAACATACATGTTAGGTTGATTCACCGCTACATGATTGACCCTAGGAATGAGTGTGTGCGTGTGTGTGTGTGAGTGTGTGTGTATAGCCCCGTGACAGACTGGCGACTTGTTTGGGGTGTACCCTCCCCTTCGCCTCGAATCAGCCGGGATGGGCTCTACCAACCCTGTAAGCGATAAACGGTTAAGAAGGTGAATTTACATTGAAAAATAGGCGCATTGCAAAAACACATTAATTTTCCAGCTTTGATGTTTATTTAGACACACACACAGACGTAAATACACACACCTCTCTTCCCGCCGCCCTCCTCGCCCCCTCCTCCCTCGTATCTCTCGCTCTCTCTCTCTCTTTAATGGTTAATTCTTGTTTCTTTTCCAAACCTGAAAAAAAATCCCCAAAGAGTGACTTTTCACGTTTTATTTCCACCATTTTCAACTCAAACGACACCCTCGTCTCTTACACACACACACACACACCACACACTGAAGGACGGCATGCTTTATTCATTCTGTTCGAACATGCAGAGAATAAAAACGTTTCAAAATAAAATGCTAAAAAAGAAACTTAAAAAAGAGGGAAAATGTTTCTGATTTTATATTAAAGTTTTTAACTACATCCTGGTATCTGAGAGGAGAAGTTTAGAAACGGGTCTCTTGGGTCAGTTCATCTGTAGTTGGTATTGAGTAATCCTGTTCACTAGTTTGAGAGATTTGTTTTGATCATTTTGCTGTCTTTGGCTTATCTGGGGCCGGGTCGCTGGGGCAACAGCCTCAGACCGGAAGCCCAGGAACGTAGATCCTGGTTACCACGGTGAGGGTAGGAATGTAGATCCTGGTTACCATGGTGAGGGTAGGATTGTAGATCATGGTTACCATGGTGAGGGTAGGATTGTAGATCCTGGTTACCATGGTGAGGGTAGGAACGTAGATCCTGGTTACCATGGTGAGGGTAGGATTGTAGATCCTGGTTACCATGGTGAGGGTAGGAATGTAGATCCCGGTTACCACGGTGAGGGTAGGAACGTAGATCCTGGTTACCACGGTGAGGGTAGGAATGTAGATCCTGGTTACCATGGTGAGGGTAGGAACGTAGATCATGGTTACCATGGTGAGGGTAGGAACGTAGATCCTGGTTACCACGGTGAGGGTAGGAATGTAGATCCTGGTTACCACGGTGAGCGTAGAAACGTAGATCCTGGTTACCACGGTGAGGGTAGGAATGTAGATCCTGGTTACCATGGTGAGGGTAGGAACGTAGATCATGGTTACCATGGTGAGGGTAGGAACGTAGATCCTGGTTACCACGGTGAGGGTAGGAACGTAGATCCTGGTTACTATGGTAAGGGTAGGAACGTAGATCCTGGTTACCATGGTGAGGGTAGGAACGTAGGTCCTGGTTACCATGGTGAAGGTAGGAGCGTAGATCCTGGTTACCATGGTGAGGGTAGGAACGTAGATCCTGGTTACCACGGTGAGGGTAGGAACGTAGATCCTGGTTACCACGGTGAGGGTAGGAACGTAGATCCTGGTTACTATGGTGAGGGTAGGAACGTAGATCCTGGTTACTATGGTGAGGGTAGGAACGTAGATCCTGGCTACCATGGTGAGGGTAGGAACGTAGATCCTGGTTACCACGGTGAGGGTAGGAATGTAGATCCTGGTTACCATGGTGAGGGTAGGAACGTAGATCATGGTTACCATGGTGAGGGTAGGAACGTAGATCCTGGTTACCACGGTGAGGGTAGGAATGTAGATCCTGGTTACCACGGTGAGCGTAGAAACGTAGATCCTGGTTACCACGGTGAGGGTAGGAATGTAGATCCTGGTTACCATGGTGAGGGTAGGAACGTAGATCCTGGTTACCACGGTGAGGGTAGGAACGTAGATCCTGGTTACTATGGTAAGGGTAGGAACGTAGATCCTGGTTACCATGGTGAGGGTAGGAACGTAGGTCCTGGTTACCATGGTGAAGGTAGGAGCGTAGATCCTGGTTACCATGGTGAGGGTAGGAACGTAGATCCTGGTTACCACGGTGAGGGTAGGAACGTAGATCCTGGTTACCACGGTGAGGGTAGGAACGTAGATCCTGGTTACTATGGTGAGGGTAGGAACGTAGATCCTGGTTACTATGGTGAGGGTAGGAATGTAGATCCTGGTTACCATGGTGAGGGTAGGAACGTAGATCCTGGTTACCATGGTGAGGGTAGGAATGTAGATCCTGGTTACCATGGTGAGGGTAGGAACGTAGATCCTGGTTACCACGGTGAGGGTAGGAATGTAGATCCTGGTTACCATGGTGAGGGTAGGAACGTAGATCCTGGTTACCATGGTGAGGGTAGGAACGTAGATCATGGTTACCATGGTGAGGGTAGGAACGTAGATCCTGGTTACCATGGTGAGGGTAGGAACGTAGATCATGGTTACCATGGTGAGGGTAGGAACGTAGATCCTGGTTACCATGGTGAGGGTAGGAACTTAGATCCTGGTTACCATGGTGAGGGTAGGAATGTAGATCCTGGTTACCATGGTGAGGGTAGGAACGTAGATCCTGGCTACCATGGTGAGGGTAGGAATGTAGATCCTGGTTACCATGACGATGGATAAATCTTGCTTGATTTTGGCTGTAGTACTCAGGAGGCGTCACTGAAGTAACAGCAGTTAAACCACCGGTAAAAGCATTGTTAGAATTCCAGTCACACACCTTGCGTGTGTATGAAGATCCCAAAAATTGCTTCTTTCAAAAGACACGCCCACGAGGCGGAGTTTAAACTCAAGGCTGTCAGTCACACTGTTGAACGTGGGACCAGAGCAGCGGTGCGCCAAGTAAAGAAGACTAAACCCAGTTTTTTGAGGGCACTTGGAAGCTAAAGTTGAAACATTCATTTCTATGCGTCTTCTGGTTTGAAAAATACGGTACCATGAACGCGATCCGGTTCTCAGATCGGCCGTCACCGTAGTTTTGGAGAGTTCAGTTGAAACCAGGTACAACTCGGTTCAGCGTGAAGCCGGTCAACGTATTCCAAACGCAAATATTCTGCAACATTTTCAGTCTGGCATGCGGATTCTAAAACGAGCACGCAGCAAAATGAGTTGCAGAAACTAGCAATTGTAAAAAAATCCACATTCATTTTGACTTCTGTTTACAGCAGCATCTTTGAGCACTGCACCATACCTCCCCCGCCTCCCATTCCCTCCCCCCGGGACTCCCTCCTTAGCAGGTGTGAGCTTATTTCCAGCCCCCCTGGTAGATCTGTTCTGTGACTTTCCTCCTGGATTGCAGTCCTTCTACCTCTCAGCCTTTGGAATATTTTTTTTTTTTTACCTCCACATTGCGTCTCCATCTTTCTCTCTGTCCTTGGATCCCCTCCTTTCATCCTCTACCTCCCTCCAACCCCCTGTGGTGTGAGCAGTAAGACCTAAAAAGCTCCAGCTCAGTTGTCCAAGACACATTATCCCTCTTACAGCCATAAAAAACACATGGCCTGTGCTAGCATGCTATAAAATGGACACTCAGTCAGAGCCGCCTCACAGATAAACGTTCTGCTGGATTCGTCAAACACGACTTACGGCCCCTCGTTTACCAAAGAAAGATTCACACTTGGTTTTATTTGTATTTACGAAGCTTGAAGTTCGTAAAAAACGAGGTATTGGTTGTTTTGTTTTGTTTTTTTGTACAATATTTGATCTAATTGTAAAAAAATTCTTATGTCATCGAAATGAAAACATAGTGGCCTCACAGCAAGAAGGTCAGGGTTAAAATCCAGGGTGGAGACGTGGCTTTGAATGCTGGCCTATCTGTGTGGAGTTTGCATGTTCTACCTTATGTATGCGTGGCTTTTCTCCAGGTACCCCGGTTTCCTCCCACCCTCCAAAAACATCCATGTTTGGTTAAATGATCCTCCATGTCTTCTCTCACCCCGGCTGCATCCTCCAGCTCACCCGGAAGGATCCAGAGTCGTTCCCCGGCCAGCTGTGAGACATAGTCTCTCCAGCAGGTCTGGGGTCTGCCTCTTGGTCTCCTCCTGGTGGGACTAGCCCAAACCAAGCATCTATTCTGGAGCTGTTTGGAGCTCTCTCTTGGACTTCTTGGAGCCTCCGGACAAATGAACGTCTCCAGTAGCGGATAAATAGAGTACATTGAATCTGTATCTGAAATAGAGAGCGAGAGGAGGGGGGACTTCAGTGTAAAAATCCAAACTAAGAAGCGTTTTTTTTGGTTAATATTCTTCTTCCATCATCTCCCTTCAGGGGGTCCTACAGCAAGTCAGTTTCTTCCATCTAACCCTATCTGCTGCATCCTCTTCAGTCACACCAACTATCTTCATGTCTTCCTTCACTGTATCCATGAACCTCCTCTTTGGTCTTCCTCTAGTCCTCTTTCCTGGTGGTTCCAAATCCAGCATCCTTTTTCTGATGTACTCGCTCTCCTCTGTACATGTCCAAACCATCTCAGTCTGACCTCTCTGACTTTAAAACCTCTAACATGTGCTGTTCCTCTGATCCTGTTCATCCTGGTCACTCCCAGAGAGATCCTCAGCATCTTCATCTCTGCTACAAACATCTCTGTTTCCTGTCTTTTTCTCAGTGACACTGTCTCTAGACCAATCAGCATGGCCGCTCTCACCACACTGTCTCTAGACCAATCAGCATGGCCGCTCTCACCACACTGTCTTTAGACCAATCAGCATGGCCGCTCTCACCACACTGTCTCTAAACCAATCAGCATGGCCGCTCTCACCACACTGTCTTTAGACCAATCAGCATGGCCGCTCTCACCACACTGTCTCTAAACCAATCAGCATGGCCGCTCTCACCACACTGTCTTTAGACCAATCAGCATGGCCGCTCTCACCACACTGTCTCTAGACCAATCAGCATGGTCCCTCTCACCACACTGTCTCTAGACCAATCAGCATTGCCGCTCTCACCACGGTTTTCTACACTTTCCCTTTCATTTTGTCTGAAACTCTTCTATCACACATCACACCTGATACTTTCCTCCACCCGTTCCAGCCTGTCTGCACATGCTTCTTCACCTCTTTTCCACACTCTCTATTGCTCTGGACAGTTGATATCTTTTCCCTTGGAGTATTACTACAAGAGGGAGGCGTTGGCTCAGTGGTAGAGTGTTTGCCCTTGGTCCGTCTTTTCCGCTGTTTGTTTTGCTTTTTTTTTAAAAGCAGGAAGAACCAAAGACTTATTTTTATGTGTTTAATATTCATTAGTTTGGACGCTAATTGGCCTTCATTCAGCCGGCCGAACTCCGCTGCATGAGTCTGTAACTCGTTCCCGTTTTTCCACAAAAATATGTCATTATCGGAATGAATTGAAGGAAATGGGTGAAATTAATAAGCTGAGTTGGTTCTGGTGCCACGCCGGCTTATGCATGCTAAAATTTTAGGACAAAAAGCAGAATGGAATCTTTTCTTTGCTTCCACAATGAGTTGAGGCTTTATTCAGAATTCAAATGAATGTATTTTCACTTCATTATCTTTTGTCTTTAATTAAAATGGCAGCTTCACTCAGAGTTTTTGTCCGACTTGGCACCGATTTTTCACTTTAAACTCTGTTTTTCTTATTTAAATAAACTCTTGAAGTGTGTCTGAACGACCAGTGAGCCTAGTTGTCCACGTCCAAATACTCCGACTCTTTCTGATACCTCATCCGACGGTCCTCTGCCATGCTATCACACTTCTTTGTCTTCTGTTTGAAGGATAATACAGCTTTTATTGAAGCCTCTCAGAGTCTGAGTGTAAACTATCTGCTGTGGTGGAAGTTTAACTGCCTGGCTTCAAACAGATCCATTCTGTTTCCTTGTAAAGCCGTCGCTAAGAGGCCAGGGACGGACCAATAGGTGTAGATTAACAACCTGAGCAGGTCTTCAGTCTGACTTAAGGCCACGTAGAGGGATCGACGACCAGTCCCAGCTACGGTCGATTTGATCTAACAGATCAGAACGTTGTGGATATTTTGGCTGGCTCTGTCATTGGCTGCAAACAGGACTCACTTGAGGCAGTGGTGACCATCCTCTCTACCATCATGGATAACCCTGACCATCCTCTCTACCATCATGGATAACCCTGACCATCCTCTCTACCATCATGGATAACCATGACCATCCTCTCTACCATCATGGATAACCCTGACCATCCTCTCTACCATCATGGATAACCCTGACCATCCTCTCTACCATCATGGATAACCCTGACCGTCCTCTCTACCATCATGGATAACCCTGACCATCCTCTCTACCATCACGGATAAACCGACCATCCTCTCTACCCACTCCTGGACGAACAGCGGAGCTCCTTCTCCAAGAGGCTCAAACAGCTCCGCTCGAGAACATCTCGTTACCGGAGGTCTTTCTTTCCGTACCTGATCGGGCTCTACAACGACTCACTTAGCAGATAGGAAGCTGTCGCTGTGACTCCCAAATTTCCCATGGGTGGGATCATTAAAGTAGATTCTGATATGACTATTGTATGTGGGATGTGAGGAAGTGGAGGCTTTCTGTCAGACGCTTCGACCAGAAAGATTTTTTAATGATTGAAACCCAAAAGTTCAGCTTAATTTTTTCTGTTTGACGAATAAAACTTTACATGTGTCACTTTTTTTTTACTGCGACTCAAAAGCTTCGGATCCATTTGCTTTTGAATTTAATAAAGAAAGGACTTCACAGGATCAAAAAGTGCAACAGAAAATTGATGCATTATTTTCTGCGAACGTATCCGAGCAGCGTGTAACTCCGACTCGTCCACAATCACTGCTGGCAGGTTATTAAAATAAAACTCAGCTGTGAATCAGAAACTGACAGGAAAGTAAAAGCCAACAGGTTCATTCTGGATTCATCATTGTTAAATAAGATGGAACCCGTTACCTACTGCTTGGCTGGATTTATTTTAAATCTGCATCTGAATAAAAAGGACATGTTTTTATAGGAATTTTTGTAGCTTTTTAGATGCTTGTTGTGATGGAAGTTGAGGTTTTACTGTTACTGTATGTCATCACAGATTAAAAACAAAGACTCTAATGGATTGTACATCAAACCGTCCTCCATGTTTGTAGTTCTGTAGATCCACCATGCTATGCAGTCCGTGTTGGTCCTCCATGTTTGTAGTTCTATAGATTCACCATGCTATATGGTCCGTGTTGGTCCTCCATGTTTGTAGTTCTATAGATCCACCATGCTATACGGTCCGTGTTGGTCCTCCAAGTTTGTAGTTCTATGGATCCTGTCAGGTCTAGAGATACTAGATACAGACGTTAAAGTCCCCTTGGCTGACCAAAGCAAGAACAGATAGAGGCTTATTAATAAGTTTTATCCACTGCAGTGGGGAAGAAAGGTTTAAGGATGTGAAAGTTACACATGCTCGGCTCTCTGCCTTCTTCTGGTTCTTTCACACTGCAGGGCGTATTTATTGTAACATTAAGAACATGCCCATTTACATCGTTGTCATATTGAAACATATTGGTAGACTACTGAAATAAACAGGAAATGATGAGTCCTCAGACACGGTTGAGTATATTGTCGAGCACAGCTAAAAAACAGGTTTAAACCAGTCTAAAACACATCCTGTAGTTGAAACAAAGGTCACACATCCTCTAATAAAAACGGAAGTCTAGAAAACATCATCTGATTAAAACAGAAGTCTGAAAAATACACAAACATGTTGAGCATATAAGAATTTACCCAACATTTCCCCCCTGTTGTGGATTTTGAAGACATCAATGGCTACACAACCTTATAGCTTTAAGCAACCACATCTTTAAAAAAAACAACATGAGTATCTGAGTAAATAAGAGTAAATTTGAGCTTATCTTACATTTCCCCCCCTGTTGTGAGTTTCGAACATCAGATGTAGTATCACTATATTAGCTTCAAGATACATCACCATAGAAAACATAAAACAACAGGTTGATGTTTAAGGATTGGGCGAAAAACCTGCAAAAGGCGCGGGAAAATTCCCAATCCGCCCTCCGCATCGGAGCGACGTCCTCATGGGCAAAAACATCAGGAATAAGTGGTGGAAAGATAATAGAATGCAAGAATGGATTGAATAAATGATAATACAAGCAACAGTGATGAGTAAGAACCTAGCCGTGGGCGCCACAACAAGTACAATCCTGCGGGTGCTTGATGGTGGGGTTACCACGGAGCAGGGCCTCAGTCGGGGGGCTGAGCGCCCTGAGAATGCACCTATTGTGCAAACAGTCCGAACAGGGGACAGAGGAGCAGAGGTTACCAGCACTTACTCCTCGAGGGACTGGGGCCTTAGTCCCTAGGGGTGGCGAGAAAGTCCTGCAGAGCGATGTCGTGAATGGGGAGTAGGTTGTACTGGTAGATCTGGGCAACAAACAGTCTTGGAACAGCTTTCTTCGTCATAGGGATAGTGTAACAGGAACAACAGAGGCAAAGGAGAACGAACATGATGATGACAGCGACGAAGGGGAGGATGGGCCTGAGAAGGACTTGAGAACGAATTAATCAGTTAACCAATTAATGAATTAATTTGGTCGCCCGGTTTCAGGAGTCCCAAAATTTCTGTGGGTTGTGAGAGAACCTGGAGGACACGTCTCTGGCAAAAGACCAAATTAAGCCATCTATAAATAGGGCGCAGTTCAGCTGATTTCTTCACCGCTTTGAGACGCTGGCCCCTAGTGGTTACCAACCCCTTTGAACACGGACTTCCACTGCTACCCCCGTTGGTCGTCGTGGCTCAAACAAAAGTCGAACTTTGTAGGAGGGTCTCTCAGCAATTTTTACAGCAGCGGGTGTGGTGATCTGGACACAGTATGGGCCTTCCCAGCGTGGGCAGGACCAGGACTTCCTTTTGATCACCTTCACCAAGATCAGATCTCCAGGTTTCAGCAGTTCCTGTGCGGGCGACAGAGAAGGGGGCAGATTATTTGTTCTCCGGACATCTTTCTCTCTAAATAATCTGGAGAGCCAGTTAGTCGTAGGATCTAACTGGCCTTCTTTCTCCTGATAGGTCTACCATAACCGGCCTCAAATGGTGTCACCCCTGTATAGGATGGGGTGATTTCTTTGGGGAAATTGCCTCTCTTGGTCTTAAATGACCTTGACTGTTATATTTATAGCAGATCATTGACAAAAAATATTATTATTATTGGTTTTTTTTTTCATAATAAAATACTCTAATAAAATACTCTAATAAAATACTCTAAATATACTCTAATTAAATATACCATCCCCCTGTTGAGCCATGGGGAACCCCATGGCTCACTATAGTTACAATTTGAAATCACACTTGGCCTAACTGTACGTGTGGTGATCTCATGTCCCATAAAAATTCCCAAACTCCCAGTACTGCATGAGGTTCTCCAAATTGTGCTAAACAGTTTTAAATTCAATGATTTCTGTTTCTGTCGTCATAGCACATTAAAATTTATGCTCCCCAATTATCTTTTGTAGCTGATTTAATAACACAAAGGCCTATTCTACCTGTGGATCCCACGTTATCTGATCTCTTAACTGTAAGTCCCCACCAAATATTGCTTCTTGAAAAAGCTACTGTACTTATGCACACATTCGTTCTGTGACCTTGAAACTTCCTGAATTGCAATCTTCCTTTTCTACCTGTCTGATGAGTGAGGATCACAAAAGTTAAAGTTAATTATTATTATTTCTAATTAATTTATGTATCTTTTAGGATTAAAACATCTGTTTAACATCAGTTTGATAGTCTACAGGGGGCAGGGCTTTGATTCCAAACATCTTCTATCTGAGCACCTCCTTGCACATTTTTTTTTTTTTTTTTTTTTTTTTTTTTTTTTTTTTTTTTAGAAATCAAGTAACAATAAACACTTATCTGCAGATCTAAACTTACTTTATTAATCATTACTGCTATTAATTAATTTATTTATTTATTTACTAACTGCACAAAGTCCTGCACAAAACAAAATATTTTCTCAACAAAAATCATTATTTCATCCTGTACAATTCTCACATTTGACCACATCTAAATTACTGTGCTGAAATATGGGATGTCAGTTTCAAAAATCAACTCTGCAAATTATTTGATTAGAGAAAAAACATAATTGTTGCTAAGGCTGAAGTTTTGGATCAAACTAATGCTCTGATCTTAAAATATAGAATTTAAAATAGTTCAAATCATGTTTCGAGTTCATCAAAAAGCATCTGCCTCAGTATCTAAAAACATTTTATCTACCACCACAGTGATCTTAAAGACAGCAATACTAACTTCCCTTTACTAGGTTTCCGTATTTCTAAATCCTAACAAAATGCTCTAGCCTGATGATGTTCAAAAAGAAATATAAAGAATTGATCTTCACTAAATATAAAAACAATTAATGTTAATCTGTTTCTCTCATTTACATTTTCCTATTTTTTTTTTCTTTCAAGACAAACAAACAAACTATATATCCCACTGTTAAGAACAATCATATGTAACCAGTCCTACAAAATCATACATACAACCAAACAATGTTTAGACAACAAGCTTGACAAAGAAGTCAAGTCACACACTAGTCACGCTCTCTACAAAATATATTTATCATTAGGGAAAGTCCATACGAACTTAGAGGAAGTGATGTGTTCATTAAAAATAAACTAAGAAAAAATGTTAAAAAATTCTGTGTTTCTATTAAAGGTGTGGATCTTTGGAATAAATGTGATGATGAACTTAAATTATGTTCTGAACTTTTCTGTTTAAAGAAGAAATTTAAGTTATTATTTCTTTAAAAATATGCAAGTCTTGATGTTTAAATTCAAGCTTATGTGTGTAAAGAATTTAAAGTAGGAATTGTAATACTCTTCATTTGACGTAGAAAGAAAGAAACACAGACCTTCCACGCTCATGCACAGGCTTACACACACAGGATTACACACACAAATTTACACACACATGCTCACACCCACGCTTACAAGCACACCCAGCTGCAGCGGAACAGAGACACACACACACCCAGCTGCAGAAAAACCAGAGACACACAAAGATCCATCTTTCTCACAATCACAAACTTTGGTGAAAAACTAGCATTTTTGAGCCATTTCAGAATGAATTTGTAACAAAACACAAAACAGTTTGACCAATTTTAAGGCTCTCTTTTACTTCAAACTTTTACAGTTTATTCATTCATGTACATCTGTTTTGTCATTTTCACTAGTTTGATTTTGATGAGCTAATGATTTTATAAACTTGTTTTGATCTCAAAAACTGGCATCATAAACCGGCTTTCTGAGTCCCAAAAATTAACCTGGCCAGGGTCAATTTTATAAACACTGTGGACAGTCATTCAGCAAGATATCGTGCCAATTTTTACAGATCTGCGCGCGTTTTTTCATTATTTTATTATTATTACTGGCGCCGTGCTGGCAGCCTGCTGCGTGTGATGCAGCACACAAATTTTCCCAACTAATTATTTTGTCTCTTTTATTTAATTCTAAGATCTCTAACCCTACTTTTCTCTTTTGTCTTTAACCTGTTAAAGTCTCTTTTTACTCTGGTCTGCCCAATCTTTAAGGGCTAGAAGCACATTGTTGATTCCAGTGGTATTTTTGCATCGTTTCATCTCTCCTTTTGAAAAGAGTTTTCATCATGGTGGTTTGAATTTGTATTTAGTAACCCACTTCTCCAAGTAGTCACAACTACCAGGACACGTTTTAACCATAAATTTAACATCTGGATGGTTTTGGATCTCTTTAGCTAATTTCTGACCCATTTTGATGTTCCTTTTAACAGGATCAAACTATTTTCTTTGATCAGATATGTATATCTCTTTTCTCTTTTAATTCTGAGTCACACGCACACACAACCACTCTGCGCAGACAGTCACACCCTTGTCAGTAGAACTAAGTTTTCCATCAGATTTGTATTTTTTTTTTTTTTTTATCCATTTTGACAGATACAGTACTTTAGTTTAGTAAATACTTTACTTTAGTTGTTTTGAATAAATTTCCAATTTTACACTCCAAAGTATCAAAGGGGTTATTTTTGCTTTGTCCTTTTCCCATTTGAACTGTTTTAGCTCCGATATTTTTTCAACACATAGAGTATTCTAGTACCGGAGAGGTTATCAACAGGACAGTGGTAATTCTTTTTGTGGTAAACCTTTCTTTAGACCGTATTTCAGGTGAAGGTTTCTTGCCTCTGCATCCACAAAAATTCACTGTTTACTTCCCTGTTGTTTTAGTATGAAGCAAAATTTTCTAGTGAAAATTTTACTTCCAGTCACTCTTCACATTCACTCTTTTTTTAGGTACCTTTTTATTTCACAGATTTTAACTGTACAGAGGACTCCGCCGTCCTTTTTTCTCTCTTTTTTTTTAAATATTAATTTCTATTATATTTTATTCTAATTTTCTTTTTCCTTTTGATTTTAGTAATAATTCTGTTATAATTTTAATTTAATCTTTAATTCTCTATTTTCCTTTTATAAGTTGTGATTATGTCATGTTTTATTTTATTTCCTCTTTAAGTTGAGGCTTGATGAGGAGACCACCCTTTTTATAAGTTATTACGTACTTATACAACGTTTAATTTCCTCGACCCAGAACACCCGATCCCTACTTTACCTTGTAAAGTCACAGAGCAACCCTAATTTCTTTCTCTCTTGCTCTCTTGGGTGAACGGATAATTATTTGTACCTATAGGATTTTTATTTCTCTGGGCCAACGCCCTTTTCAGTGCACTTGGTCTCTCTCACTTCCTCTTTTTCCTTTTTCCTGTCTTAAATGACTTTTCCTTAAAACATTATTCACAACTTTTATGTATTTCAATTCTATAAACACGAAACAGCACAATACCTGGGTGCCTAGGTCAGCCTGGATCGATGGGAGATGCAATTCGGGCGAGCGGCCGGCACCGGAGTAGGAGGCCCACTTCCTTCAATGGGGAAGTGCTGTCGACAGTTTTTTGGCGTCCTTTGTCCAGTGGCGGTCGTCCGTCCAAAGTTGATCTCCCGGGTTTCGGCACCAATGAAATGTCAGGTCTAGAGATACTAGATACAGACGTTAAAGTCCCCTTGGCTGACCAAAGCAAGAACAGATAGAGGCTTATTAATAAGTTTTATCCACTGCAGTGGGGAAGAAAGGTTTAAGGATGTGAAAGTTACACATGCTCGGCTCTCTGCCTTCTTCTGGTTCTTTCACACTGCAGGGCGTATTTATTGTAACATTAAGAACATGCCCATTTACATCGTTGTCATATTGAAACATATTGGTAGACTACTGAAATAAACAGGAAATGATGAGTCCTCAGACACGGTTGAGTATATTGTCGAGCACAGCTAAAAAACAGGTTTAAACCAGTCTAAAACACATCCTGTAGTTGAAACAAAGGTCACACATCCTCTAATAAAAACGGAAGTCTAGAAAACATCATCTGATTAAAACAGAAGTCTGAAAAATACACAAACATGTTGAGCATATAAGAATTTACCCAACAATCCACCATGCTATATGGTCCGTGTTGGTCCTCCATGTTTATAGTTCTATAGATTCACCATGCTATATGGTCCGTGTTGGTCCTCCATGTTTGTAGTTCTATAGATCCACCATGCGATACAGTCCGTGTTGGTCCTCCATGTTTGTAGTTCTATAGATCCACCATGCTATACGATCCGTGTCCGTCCTCCATGTTTGTAGTTCTATAGTTCCACCATGCTATACAGTCCGTGTTGGTCCTCCATGTTTGTAGTTCTATAGTTCCACCATGCTATACAATCCGTGTTGGTCCTCTATGTTTGTAGTTCTATAGTTCCACCATGCTATACAGTCCGTGTCGGTCCTCCATGTTTGTAGTTCTATAGTTCCACCATGCTATGCAGTCCGTGTTGGTCCTCCATGTTTGTAGTTCTACAGTTCCACCATGCTATACAATCGGTGTTGGTGCTCTATGTTTGTAGTTCGATAGTTCCACCATGCTAAACAGTCCGTGTCGGTCCTCCATGTTGGTAGTTATGTAGATCCACCATGCTATACAGTCCGTGTTGGTCCTCCATGTTTGGTCCTCCATCGCAGATACAAGCGGCCGAAATGATCTTCCTCCGCAGGGTGGCTGGGCTCTCACTCAGAGATCGGGTGAGGAGCTCTGCCATCCGGGAGGAGCTCGGTGTCGAGACGCTCCTCCTTCAGGTCAAGAGGAGGCAGATGGGGTGTTTTGGGCATCTGGTCAGGATGCCCCCCTAAGCGCCTCGCTGGTGAGGTGTTTCGGGCACATCCCACGGGGAGGAGACTGAGAGGCAGACCCCCGACCCGCTATGTCTCTCCAGCGGGCCGGGGAACGACTCGGGATCCTACCGGGTGAGCTGGAGGATGCAGCCGGGGTGAGAGAAGCCTGGGCTTCCTGTCTGAGGCTGTTGTCCCCGCGACCCGGCCCCGGATAAGCGGAAGACGATGGAACAGATCGGTGCTGTGTAGTTCCACATCCTACTCATCAAGATAAGTGATCGTTATAATAATATCATTAAAACATTAAGCCAGGATTCACTTGGACCGCCTGTATTGTAAACAATGACACATTAGGTTTTTCCTCCTTTAGACACACGTCCAGCACGGCCTCCACCACCCTCCACACTCATCTGTCAGTAGCTGTACTTATTTCACTTCAGGGTCCAGCGTGTTCCATCAGACGTGCAGCTGAGTAGTCGGCTGTCGTTCCCCAGACTCATCATCTTTTCTTCTGCTGCCTGCACCGGACTTTTTTTAGACTGTAACTTGCTTTCCTTTTCTTTCTGCAAAGCTTGCTTCTTGCTGCCTTGGGGAATTCACCCCCCAGCTTTCCTTACTCACACACACACGTCTGGTCAGGGAATTCAGCTGGTGTGAGGAAGTCTGAAGCAGACCGAATCCACGGAACACGGAACGAATATGAAAAAAATTATTTACATGTTTGGTTGCCATAGTGTGGGTAGGAACGTAGATCCTGGTTACCATGGTGAGGGTAGGAACGTAGATCCTGGTTACCATGGTGAGGGTAGGAACTTAGATCCTGGTTACCACGGTGAGGGTAGGAACTTAGATCCTGGTTACCATGGTGAGGGTAGGAATGTAGATCCTGCTTACCGTGGTGAGGGTAGGAACATAGATGCTGGTTACCGTGGTGAGGGTAGGAACATAGATGCTGGTTACCGTGGTGAGGGTAGGAACATAGATCCTGATTACCATGGTGAGGGTAGGAACGTAGATCCTGGTTACCATGGTGAGGGTAGGAACGTAGATCCTGGTTACCATGGTGAGGGTTGGAACGTAGATCCTGATTACCATGGTGAGGGTAGGAACGTAGATCCTGGTTACCATGGTGAGGGTAGGAACGTAGATCCTGGTTACCATGGTGAGGGTAGGAACTTAGATCCTGGTTACCACGGTGAGGGTAGGAACTTAGATCCTGGTTACCATGGTGAGGGTAGGAACTTAGATCCTGGTTACCATGGTGAGGGTAGGAATGTAGATCCTGCTTACCGTGGTAAGGGTAGGAACATAGATGCTGGTTACCATGGTGAGGGTAGGAATGTAGATCCTGCTTACCGTGGTGAGGTTAGGAACATAGATGCTGGTTACCATGGTGAGGGTAGGAATGTAGATCCTGCTTACCGTGGTGAGGGTAGGAACATAGATGCTGGTTACCCTGGTGAGGGTAGGAATGTAGATCCTGCTTACCGTGGTGAGGGTAGGAACATAGATGCTGGTTACCGTGGTGAGGGTAGGAACATAGATGCTGATTACCATGGTGAGGGTAGGAACATAGATGCTGGTTACCGTGGTGAGGGTAGGAACATAGATGCTGATTACCATGGTGAGGGTAGGAACATAGATCCTGGTTACCATGGTGAGGGTAGGAACGTAGATCCTGGTTACCATGGTGAGGGTAGGAACATAGATCCTGGTTACCATGGTGAGGGTAGGAACGTAGATCCTGGTTACCATGGTGAGGGTAGGAACGTAGATCGACTTGTTAATCGAGAGCTTTGCTTTTCGGCTCAGCTCTCTTTTCACCACGATGGATCGATGTGGGTTTATTTTAGATTCCTAAATATGGCGTCATGAGCGCCGCCCGTCCAGCTTCATTCACCTCTTCTGTTTCTCTCTAAAAGTTGTGGCAACACTTCGCAACAAATCTGTCAAATTACCAGAGCACGGGGGGTGTTTTGAGGGCGTCTCCGGGGTCTTGTGTGTGGCGTGCGTGCTCGCCGGGAGAGGAAGGAACAGTTTAACTACAGCATTGATTTGAAAAGTGCTAAGAGGTTTAGGAGAACTAGAGGGTGGAAGTGAGCGGGAGTGGGCTTGTGTTTGGTTTGAGTACAGCAGGCTTTTCTGTAAAGATCTGCGGCTCGTTATCGAGGCCTGCTCGGCTTTGTGAGGAACGTCTATTGATTGATGTGTGAAGAGGGATTAGCAGGTAAAAGTGAATCTGAAGACCCCCGTGTCACGTCTCTGGTTGGACTTAGTCCGACATGGGCGTCTAATGAGCCGCTGGCCGGTAGATGCTGATTGTTTTCTTTGTGAACTCCTGCCGAGTCAGCGGGTATTTATGTGTAAAATAAATCTGGCTTCACACCAAGACGCAAACAACCTTGAAGGAAGAGCAGCGAGACGTCAAACTCGTCTTCCCGGGAGCACTTAAAACGTCAGAATGAGTCGTTAAAGTCATTTGACTAGATTCCTACTGCAAAAAAATAAAACGTCTTCTTCGTGTGGTATTAGCAGACGGATTCAAAACAATTCTTTCACCCTGACGGGTTTGACACGCCTTGGATTTCCTGTCAGGTGGAATCGTGCCGACATCCATTTTGCTTCGGCGGCGATTGTGAAAAGCAAGCAGCCGTCTGAGCTGTTTGACATCCAGGTGGTTTCTCAGCACTCGCCCATCACTCTCTTCCTGATCTCCTGTTGCTCCATCCCTGACAGGTGGTGTGGAAGGAGGGGGCGGCGCGGGGTCCAACTGAGGGGTGAAGCAGTGATGCTGGGGAGATTTTAGAGTGGAGGAGAAAGGGATTGGAGCACAGGTTGGATTTGGATGGAGCAGAGTTAATGGGATCAGATGATACTGTGATCTGTAGTGAGAGGAGGGAAGAGGTGGAGGAAAAGCTGGAGAGGTGAAGGTTTGAAGATTAGTCAGAGTAAGACAGAGTACATGTGTGTGAATGAGAGGGATCCAAATGGAAAATTGAGGTTA
Source organism: Neostethus bicornis (assembly GCA_902685375.1). Classification (NCBI taxonomy): domain Eukaryota; kingdom Metazoa; phylum Chordata; class Actinopteri; order Atheriniformes; family Phallostethidae; genus Neostethus; species Neostethus bicornis. The sequence goes on along the minus strand of LR738541.1, from coordinate 11,172,104 downwards.
CAGGGAGAAGAGATAAAGAAGGTGGAAGATTTTAAGTATCTAGGATCAACAGTCCAGAGCAATGGAGAGTGTGGAAAAGAGGTGAAGAAGCGTGTGCAGACAGGCTGGAACGGGTGGAGGAAAGTATCAGGTGTGATGTGTGACAGAAGAGTTTCAGATAAAATGAAAGAGTACAAAACCGTGGTGAGAGCGGCCATGCTGATTGGTCTAGAGACAGTGTGGTGAGAGCGGCCATGCTGATTGGTCTAGAGACGGTGTGGTGAGAGCGGCCATGCTGATTGGTCTAGAGACAGTGTGGTGAGAGCGGCCATGCTGATTGGTCTAGAGACAGTGTCACTGATTCAAAGACAGGAAACAGAGATGTTTGTATCAGAGATGAAGATGCTGAGGATCTCTCTGGGAGTGACCAGGATGGACAGGATCAGAGGAACAGCACATGTTAGAGGTTTTAAAGTCAGAGAGGCCAGACTGAGATGGTTTGGACATGTGCAGAGGAGAGAGAGAGAGTACATCAGAAGAAGGATGCTGGGTTTGGAACCACCAGGAAAGAGGACTAGAGGAAGAAGAAGAAGGAGAAAGAGATGGGATCAGATGAGAAAAAGAAAACGATATTTGAAGCTTTGTAATCCCCCTCACTTCATCCCCCCACATCTGATAATCCTCAGGCTGCTCCTCTTCATCATCACGGTAACGAAGGGAAGGGTCTTTGTAAATATTTAATCGTCTGCAGTGCATCGTTGTTGATTATGCGATTGTGTTTCTAAATCACTGTCCTCACGCCCGTTAGACTGATTAGGTTTGGTTTTTTTTGGACGAATGTCTGTTAAATATGTCCCAAAAAAGTTAAATGATTATAATTATTTATGTGTTAAATTTCTTAAATATTCATAAAAATATTCAGATTTTATTCAAATTTAAGTTGGTATTTCCCCGTCCGGGATGTCCCGGGATCTGGCTCTGGAGCTCCTCTTCGGACGTGCCTTAGACACCTCCTCCACCTGACGAGCTCTGGAGGCATCCTAATCAGATGCCTGAACCACCTCATCTGGCTTCTCTCGACCCGGAGGAGCAACGACTCCAGTCCAAACTCCTCCCAGGTGACAGAGCTCCTCCCTCTATCTCTGAGAGAGCCCAGCTACCCTACAGAGGACGCTCATTTTAGCCGCTTGTATCCATGATCTCGTTGTTTCGGTCATACTTTTTAAAGATGGCAAATTTACAAGATTTACATCGACTCCACACGGTGTGATCTCTGCATGTTCTCCTTTTCAGAACCTCACCTTTCTGAAGGTTATCAGTCCCGTCCTCTTCACGGCTTCGATCCCTGTGGAAACGGATGATTGTTTCATTCCGGCCTCCTCCTCGATGCCGTGCGCTTGCAGAGCTTTTCCTCCTCGACGTGTTTATTTGGTGAAACAGCACAAAGACGTCTTTCAAGGACTCACTGAGCTCAAGTTGTGGAGCTGAATTGGGTTCAGCTTCTAAGTGTCTGGCAGCAGCGAGCGCAATTACAACGAGTCAGGAGAATATAAATCACATGATGGATGCCGCATGGGGACCCAGATAGCAGCGTTTAGCAGGAAAAAGACGAGGTGTGGGGAAAACACAGAGCGTGAGGGGGAGAAACTGTCTCCACACGCTTCGCTTCTGCTTTCAATTCATTTCAATTTGATTTGCAAAGCGTTGTTTCGTCTCAACGAGATCCACACTGTAAAATCCAGGGCATCAGACAATGTGTCTCTGTCTGCCCGCAATGGGTAAGGCTTTAAAATTTAGTTGCACAGCTATGGAGACTTAATCAATCCATCTATAGGTGGTACTGACCAACAGTATGTAGTTTACCAGATAGAAAAAGCCTACAGAAGAATAGATTAAGAGGTATGAGTGTTTTAAAATAAGCCAGCCAGGGTGAGAGAAGCTGGGGCTTCCTGTCTGAGACTGGTGCCCCTGGGACCCGGCCCCGGTCTGAGGCTGCTGCCCCTGGGACCCGGTCCCGGACGAGGCTGCTGCCCCTGGGACCCCGCCCCGGTCTGAGACTGCTGCCCATGGGACCCGGCCCGGGATGAGGTTGCTGCCCTTGCGATCCGACCCCGGTCTGAGGCTGCTGCCCCTGAGACCACGCCCCGGTCTGAGGCTGCTGCCCCTGGGACCCGGCCCCAGATGAGCAGGAGATAACGGAACAGAGTTACTTTAATTTGTAACTAATTACTTTTACGAGATTGTAACTGAGTTACTGACTCATTTACCTTTTGAGAGAAGTGTAACTAATTACACTCGGCGTTTCCCTCCACGGGGCGCCACAGCAAGCCAGTTTCTTCCATCTAACCCTATCTCCTGCTTCCTCTTTGGTCACACCAACTATCTTCATGTCTTCCTTCACTGTATCCATGAACCTCCTCTTTGGTCTTCCTCTAGTCCTCTTTCCTGGTGGTTCCAAATCCAGCATCCTTCTTCTGATGTACTCTCTCTCTCTCCTCTGAACATGTCCAAACCATCTCAGTCTGACCTCTGTGACTTTAAAACCTCTAACATGTGCTGTTCCTCTGATCCTGTCCATCCTGGTCACTCCCAGAGAGATCCTCAGCATCTTCATCTCTGATACAAACATCTCTGTTTCCTGTCTTTTCCTCAGTGCCATTGTCTCTAGACCAATCAGCATGGCCGCTCTCACCACACTGTCTCTAGACCAATCAGCATGGCCGCTCTCACTACACTGTCTCTAGACCAATCAGCATGGCCGCTCTCACCACACTGTCTCTGGACCAATCAGCATGGCCGCTCTCACCACACTGTCTCTAGACCAATCAGCATGGCCGCTCTCACCACACTGTCTCTAGACCAATCAGCATGGCCGCTCTCACCACACTGTCTCTAGACCAATCAGCATGGCCGGTCGTGGTTCTGATTGTTTGAAACCAGCAGAAAATCCTTTAAAGGCATTTAGGATTCACCGGTGTCAGAAATACGCTGCGTTCCTGCTCGTATTGATCAACGTCTCAGGATGATTCAGGAGTTTTGGCCACTGAAACCTCAGAAAGGCGAACGCCTGCCAACAGGGAGGCTTAATCTGCACTCCGAAAAAACACATTCACCAGTTTAAAACAAAACAAACAAGGGAGGGAGTCTCTTAAACCGGAGGAGAGAAAAAAGAACCGTGTATAGAAGATAAATAGGAGCTGGAAACGTTGGTGGTGACCACCAGCGTGGCACTACTGGCTGCCATAGATACCGTCTGGATGCTCCTATCTGCCGTCCTTGCAACGACCTGTGTTACACAAAAATAAAAGCCTCTCCTCACACAGGAAGCAAACATGTTTTCTGCAGTTAAACCAGAGATTTAGTTTGAAATTAAAGAGACAGGAACCTGCCTGGAGGGCGACGTGGAGGAGGATCAGAAACCAAGGCTTTGGTACCAGATGTACCCACATCCCTGGTGTCCCACAGATCGTCTCCATGTCTCGGCCACACCCCAATTTCATCAAGATGAAGCATGTCTACTGATTTCTGAATTCAATGCAATACCAACTATAGATGAACTGATTGTGTATTCAGTGTCATGGCCACAAAATCAAAGTTTAATGTGGCAGAAAATGGCAACTCAATGTTCGCGATGTCGTTACCGTCAATTCGGGTTTGCAATGGTTTGAAATTTTGACTTTTGTTATGGACGGTTCAGAGGCCTCACAGCAAGAATGTCAGGGTTCGAATCCAAGATGGGACGAGGCTTAGAACACTAGTCTTTCTGTGTGCCGTTTGCATGTTCTCCCTGTGTATGTGTGAGTTCCTCCAAAAACATGCATGTTAGGTTGATTGGCTGCTAGGAATGAGTGTGTGTGTGTTTGTGTGTGTGTTTGTGTGTGTGTGTGTGTGTGTGTGGATGGTAGTCTGTGTGTGGCCTGGCAGCAGCCTGGCAACCTGCTTGGGGTGTACCATGCCTCTCCCCTTGAATCAGTTGGGATAGGCTCCGGCACTCCGTCAGAGATAAGCAGTTTAGAAGAATGAATGAGTGTTTATGAAGCACAAATTATTCAGTTTGTTTAACTTCGATCCATTACGAAGTGTTTCAGAATCAGAAAACTTTCTAAGTCCTCGAGGGAAAATTCCTATGCTTACAGACCAGGAGGGAAGAAAGAAAATGACAGATGACATTGTGACCTGTAGTGAGAGGAGGTAAGAGGTGGAGGAAAAGCTGGAGAGGTGGAGGTTTGAAGATTATTCAGAGTAAAACAGAGTACATGTGTGTGAATGAGAGGGATCCAAATGGAAAAGTGAGGTTACAGGGAGAAGAGATAAAGAAGGTGGAAGATTTTAAGAATCTAGGATCAACAGTCCAGAGCAATGGAGAGTGTGGAAAAGAGGTGAAGAAGCGTGTGCAGGCAGGCTGGAACGGGTGGAGAAAAGTATCAGGTGTGATGTGTGACAGAAGAGTTTCAGATAAAATGAAAGGGAAAGTGTAGAAAACTGTGGTGAGAGCGGCCATGCTGATTGGTCTAGAGACAGTGTGGTGAGAGCGGCCATGCTGATTGGTCTAGAGACAGTGTGGTGAGAGCGGCCATGCTGATTGGTCTAGAGACAGTGTCACTGAGGAAAAGACAGGAAGCAGAGATGTTTGTAGCAGAGATTAAGATGCTGAGGATCTCTCTGGGAGTGACCAGGATGGACAGGATCAGAGGAACAGCACATGTTAGAGGTTTTAAAGTCACAGAGGTCAGACTGAGATGGTTTGGACATGTGCAGAGGAGAGAGAGAGAGTACATCAGAAGAAGGTTGCTGGGTTTGGAAACACCAGGAAAGCGGACTAGAGGAAGACCAAAGAGGAGGTTCATGGATACAGTGACGGAAGACATGAAGATAGTTGGTGTGATCGAAGAGGATGCAAGAGATAGGGTTAGATGGAAGAAACTGACTTGCTGTGGCGCCCCCTGAAGGGAAATGATGGAAGGAGAAGAAAAGTTTTAATACAAATATTTTGTTTTCTTTCATGTATTTTACGATAGCTGCGCTGCTTCAGAGTGTGTGTTTTTCAGCCAGTATTTGTTGCCAGGTAGATTAAAATGAGCAGACTTTCTTTAATGGCCTTCAAAGTGTTTGTTTGGCTTTTTTTACACGAACAGCGAGAGGCTCGTTTCGTTTCTGTAAAACCATTTGGGGGATGTTTGGGTTTTGTTTTTGTCGCCCTCTTGTGTTTTTCCCTTACCTCTGCCACCCAGGCTCCAAACTTTCCCACCTGCTGGCAGTTATAGATGATTGCTAGTTGGCTGATTAAGAAGGTCTCGTCCAAGCTGCGAGAGGACCCATCAGCAGCTCTCCCAAAAGAAGCTTTTCAGTTGTTCAGATTGCTTGTGTTCCACTCCCGGGGGTCGGTCTAACCCTTGACCAAACGAGTCGTAACAAAAATCTTTATCATTACATGGTTTTACCAGCTGTTGGTAGGTTGGCAGGAGCTGGTTTTACTCATCTGTTTCCAGGAGTGATGGAGCACTGGTGAAGGTCTTGGTATGTAATACACTCTAGTGGTGTAACACACCCCTGTCTTGTCGATGTGGGCTGGCAGCGAATATTTTTTCCCCGATCCGTTCGTCCAATGTAAATCATTTCAGTTCCTGATTGGCTGTAGGGAACACGCCCACTTGCACGCCCCTTTTAACTTACCACAGGAAAACTCTGCATCAAAATAAACTAGAGAATATTCCACATATTGTTTTCCTGTGGCAAGCTAAAAAAGGCGGGCATGAGTGGGCATCAATGGATTTAAGTGGGCGTATTCCCAACAGCCAATCAGGAACCGAATAGATTGCACAATGGACGAACGGATTGGAAAAAAAATATTCACGGCCAAGGAATGCTTGGAGATCCTTCTAGGTGAGCTGGAGGATACAGCCGGGTGATAGAAGCCTGGGCTTCCTGTCTGAGGCTGTTATCCCGCGACCTGGCGGTAGATGACTGAACGACTTCCATTCCCATTTGCTCCAATAGGAACGGGATAGGAAGGAAACAGTCTGGGTGAGATGTTGGCTACATCTGGGCTTCCAGTGAGACCTGTTGGGCTAGCCTCTTAACACCCACCTTATTTCGGGCTGTGCACAATAGTTGGACATACCCAAATGCCATTGCTTATTACAGCAGCATCTTTCAAGTCACATGCTTGTACTATACATCAAAATAAAGCTTAGACCTTCTAGTTTCTGTAGATATGTACATGGAGAGTGTCAGAATTTCAGAGCCTATCCTACAGTAGTTCAAACATAAAAAAAATTGTAGAATTTTAGCCTCGCCTAATTTTTTTCATTTTCCAATGTCCCTAGCCAAGACATACTTCTTAGTAGGCATAATTCCTTCCATTTGTATGACAAAAATCTTGTTGACAACAACTGTGTAAAGTTTCAGATCTCTAGGTACAAGTGTTTTTGACCTATTGACCTTTTACTATAAAAAGTGTCCATTCGGCACAAGCTGTCCAAATCTGTGCCAAAATGTGCCAAAGTGAATTTTTGCCATTCTATCACTTTTTTAGTCATAAAAAATGCATATTAGTGTTTCTGTGACTTTGAATGCCTCCCACAGATATTTTTTTTTTCATAATTTTTTAAATGTATATTTTAATATTTTTTACTGTAATTATAAATTTTTCCATAAAAATTATGCACAAGAAATGAAATATACAACTGGATAAATGATATGTTGTGTATGACAACAACTGTGTAAAGTTTCAGATCTCTAGGTACAAAAGTTTTTGATTTATTGACCTTTTAGTATAAAAATGTCTAATCTGAACAAGCAACAAATTGAATTTTTGCCATTTTATCACCTTTTTAGTCATAAAAAATGCATATTAGTGTTTCTGTGACTTTAAAAACATCCCACAGATCTTTTTTTTTCCTTTTTTTTTTTTTTTATTATTTTTTTTTTATTTACATAATTTTTGCTGTAATTATAATTTTTTTTCATAAAAATCATGCACAATAAAAATTTTTCGGATAAAAAATATGTTTCAAAACCCCAGAAATATAGTTTGCTAAAAAAAAAAAGTTGAAAATAAACTAAAAAATCTTTCTATCTGTGATCACCTCACTAGGCGTGTTTGAGATGATTTGCGTCTTGCCTGGATTTCAGACGAGACCAGTCGGCCGACGCAGGGGGCGGAGAAAGGCGCCTGGAATAAAGTCGAATAGTTTTCTTAAAGTTTAGACAGACGAGAACAGGAAGTAACAGTTTATTTACATCCGGTTTTAAATTTTTACACAATAAATGTGTCTATTTGTGGAAAAAAAACCGCATCAAATCAAAACTTGTGAAAGTTGATTTAGTTTTTTTTAAATGTTTTTAGACTCAGAAGTTATTGTAGATTATTTTAATATAAATTAAGTTAATTAAGTTCCATGTTCCCATGTCTTACAATCATTTACGTCATATTTGAAGAATTAAAGTAAAAACGTGTCAGTAAAAGATCATCAAGAGAGTGTGAGTGACAGGCGTAAAAAAAAAAATCTTAAAGCAGCAGTGGAAATAAATATAAATAAAGCAGATATGTATTAATAAGAAATCAAAGAGTTTCTGATGAAAACATCACTGAGAGCCAATCAGCTATCAGTACACATCTTGAAAGACTCCATTTCCCATCATGCCGTTTGCTTTGTAGTCCATACAGGCGGCGCAGTTGGTAAAAAGCAGCTTCGTCCGCCTGGCTCAAAGCCTGTGTCCGCCTTGCTCTCGCGAGAGTCTCGTTACCGGCGCATAGGTGACATCAGAGCAAGTCGGCGGCATCTCAAACGCAAAAACTAACCGGCATGCATTGCGCACCGATCTGCGCCGATCAGAACTGCGTCCGCATGTGTCATCTCAAACACACCTAATCACTCAGTGTCTGCTCCTCATTCGCGTCATGACGCACAAAATGGCGCCGTTTGTTTTGATAAAATTTCCCGTTACGCAGTTGAATAACACGCGATTCTATTGGTCCGGTTTTGAACCAATCCCCTCGTTTTGAAGGTGGAAGTATCAGCTTTCTTTATAGGCTAATCATATATTTGTAAGTGACGTCGTTAGCCCGCTAGAAGCTAACATGCTAGCAGTGCTGTTAGCTGAAGGAGAAGCGCTTGCTTCTTTCAAAGCCTTGTAAAAACCAAACTCTTTATCGGAATATTTTGCGAACGGTCTCAGTTTGTAGATAACTTCGTAAAGAAAAGAAACATACCCAGGATGAACTTAAAAACACAGCTAGGCAGTTATTATGGAGATTGGAACGCGACCGCTACTATTTCTCGCAGAAAACAAAATCACGTTTTCTGGAGTTTTTCTCCAAACTGGTTTACTTTTGAGAAAATACAATTTTATATAGTTATTCTGTGGATTGTTACGGACAAAATGAGACCAATCAGATGAAGATTGAACCCGTCTCAGCCCATTACGACTGGATCATAGGTGAGAAATGCGCTCCAAACAGTTTGATTTTATTTGCGAATAGTTTGCTATTTCTTCTTGAAACTAGTGAAAACATAAGAATGGATGCTATGATCGTTTTCTTGAAAGTCTAAGCTTTAAAACGAGGTATAACTTAGTGGAGTTGAACAAAGAATAAGTGTCTTTATGAGTGAAGAAAAAACAAAAACCCACAAACGTACCGTGGACGGGTCAGTGGATGTTAAGAGGTTAAACCTGCCTCATCCACTGTTTCCTCAGAAATAGAAACACAGAAATATCTCCTCCTGGTTGATGGATGGTTGGTGGAACATCCTGCTGACACATCGGTGAGATGAAATGACACCACAATTCAATTAAATATGTCTGTCCTGGAAACAAACATCTATGGTTCCTCTTGCTCTGTTTAGGTCCGTACGTCCAGCGGTCTGACTCTGGTTACGTCACACCTGATAAGTCTGTCAAAGGGATTCTAAACGTGTCCGAAAAATAATAATAATGTTTTGTACTTAAACAGCGGTTTCAGGGCTCTCAAACACCCTTCACAGCCACAGCTGCACTGAAGCAAACTGACAGAAACGAGGCAAGCCAATTTGCGCCTTCGGCCATTCTGACCATCACCAACCAATCACACACACCATCCAGACTAGGCAACGTGGGGGACCATACCGGCCTGGTATATGATCATACCAGGCCGGTATGGCCACATACCAGGCCTGTACGGCCACATACCAGATCGTAGGGCCACATATCAGGCCGGCATGGACACATACCAGGCCGGCATGGACACATACCAAGCCGGCATGGACACATACCAGGCCGGTATGGACACAGTAATATATAATAAGTAATATGGTGGAAAACTATTTCTCTTCTTCTGGAAGCAGAACGGAGTGTTTAGTTAACCTTAATGACTTTCGTTCCTTCGTTAGCGGCCCGTTTGATTGTGTTTGTTTCATTTGGATGAAAATATTTAATTTAATTCCCTTAAAGAGATGAATAATAACAGTAAGACGGGTTGTGTGATGGTTGGTTTGTTCTCACGTCGCCCACTCTGTGCCACACGTTCTAATCTGGAATTAGTTTTTTATAAGCATTCAATATGAATTATTTTAAAGGTAATTAATTGTCAGTTTAAATGAGTTTTCAATAAATGTGTCTGTGATTGTTTGAAGTTTTTAATCAGTTTTAGTTCATATTTACATCCTTTCGTTCTGTTACGTAGTCGTTCGCTTCACCAGGGCTGGGGCTGGGTGCAGCAGCCTCAGACAGGGAGCCCAGGCTTCTCTAACCCCAGCTGCATCCTCCAGCTCACCCAGAAGGATCACGAGGTGTTCCCTGTCCAGCTGTGAGATATACACTCACTGGCCACTTTATTAGGTACACCTGTCCAACTGCTTGTTAACACTTAAATCCTAATCAGCCAATCACATGGCGGCAACTCAGTGCATTTAGGCATGTAGACATGGTCAAGACAATCTCCAGCAGTTCAAACCGAGCATCAGTATGGAGAAGAAAGGTGATTTGAGTGACTTTGAACGTGGCATGGTTGTTGGTGCCAGAAGAGCTGGTCTGAGTATTTCAGAAACTGCTGATCTACTGGGATTTTCACGCACAACCATCTCTAGGGTTTACCGAGAATGGTTTGAAAAAGAAAAAATATCCAGTGAGCGGCAGTTCTGTGGGCGGAAATGCCTTGTTGATGCCAGAGGTCAGAGGAGAATGGCCAGACTGGTTCGGGCTGATAGAAAGGCAACAGTGACTCAAATAAGCACCCATTACAACCAAGGTAGGCAGGAGAGCATCTCTGAACGCACAGTACGTCGAACTTTGAGGCGGATGGGCTTTAGCAGCAGAAGACCACACCGGGTGCCACTCCTTTCAGCTAAGAACAGGAAACTGAGGCTTCAATTTGCACAAGCTCATCGAAATTGAACAATAGAAGATTGGAAAAACGTTGCCTGGTCTGATGAGTCTCGATTTCTGCTGCGACATTCGGATGGTAGGGTCAGAATTTGGCGTCAACAACATGAAAGCATGGATCCATCCTGCCTTGTATCAACGGTTCAGGCTGGTGGTGGTGGTGTAATGGTGTGGGGAATATTTTCTTGGCACTCTTTGGGCCCCTTGGTACCAATTGAGCATCGTTACAACGCCACAGCCTACCTGAGTATTGTTGCTGACCATGTCCATCCTTTTATGACCACAATGTACCCAACTTCAAATGGCTACTTTCAGCAGGATAATGCACCATGTCATAAAGCTGGAATCATCTCAGACTGGTTTCTTGAACATGACAGTGAGTTCACTGTACTCAAATGGCCTCCACAGTCACCAGATCTCAATCCAATAGAGCATCTTTGGGATGTGGTGGAACGGGAGATTCGCAACATGGATGTGCAGCCGACAAATCTGCGGCAACTGTGTGATGCCATCATGTCAATATGGACCAAACTCTCTGAGGAATGCTTCCAGCACCTTGTTGAATCTATGCCACGAAGAATTGAGGCAGTTCTGAAGGCAAAAGGGGGTCCAACCCGTTACTAGCATGGTGTACCTAATAAAGTGGCCGGTGAGTGTAGTCTTTCGAACAGGTCCAGGGTCTACTTCTGGGTCCCGAAAGACATCATCAGTGAGGCATTCGGGAGTCATCCTAAGAAGATGCCCAAATCCCTCCATCTGGGTTCTCTCGACCCGGAGGAGCAACAGCTCTACTTCGAGCTCCTCTATCTCTGAGAGAGTACCCAGCCACCCTGAAGAGGTGGCTCGTTTGGGTCGCTTGTATCTGCGATCTTGTTCTTTCAGTCACCACCCACACTTGTTACCATAGTGAGGGTAGGAACGTCGATCCTGGTTACCATGGTGAGGGTAGGAACGAAGATCCTGGTTACCATGGTGAGGGTAGGTACGTAGATCCTGGTTACCATGGTGAGGGTAGGAATGTAGATCCTGGTTACTATGGTGAGGGTTGGAACTTAGATTCTGGTTACCATGGTGAGGGTAGGACCGTAGATCCTGGTTACCTGGTGAGGGTAGGAACGTAGATCCTGGTTACCATGGTGAGGGTAGGATTGTAGATCCTGGTTACCATGGTGAGGGTAGGAACGTAGATCCTGGTTACCATGGTGAGGGTAGGAACGTAGATCCTGGTTACCGTAGTGTGGGTAGGAATGTAGATCCTGGTTACCATGGTGAGAGTAGGAACGTAGATCCTGGTTACCGTGGTAAGGGATGTCACCATGGTTACCAGCTGTGGGTGGTGACTGAAAGAATCAGCATGCAGATACAAGCGGCCGAAATGAGCTTCTTCCACAGGGTTGCTGGCCTCTCACTCAGTGTTTGGGGGAGGAGCTCTCCTATCTGGGAGGAGCTCGGTGTCGAGCCGCTCCTCCTCCAGGTAGAGAAGCCAGATGGGGTAGTCCGGGCATCTGGTCAGGATGCCCCCCGAGCGCCTCGCTGGTGAGGTGTTTCGGGCACGTCCCATCAGGAGGAGACCAAGAGGTAGACCTCAGACCTGTTGGAGAGACTATGTCTCACAGCTGGACGAGGAACGACTTGGGATCCTCCTGGGTAAGCTGGAGGATGCAACCGGGCTGAGAGAAGCCTGGGCTTCCCATCTGAGGCTGTTGCTTCAGCGACCCGGCCCCGGACGAGTGGAACGGAACGGGAAAAAAATGACATTTGTTAGTTGCGTCTCTTGCAAGCGTAAATAAAGTCAGTGTGTGGAACATTTGTGTTAGCAGCTCAGGCTAACAGAGGCTAACATGAAGCAGGATGACAAACATCAACCTAAACAAAACTTTCTCTAAGTTTTTTTTTTTTTTTAAATGTTGTACATAATGTGCCGTGCCCTTCCCGTGGGCTTTTCAGAGATAGAGCCAACTCTAAGATCGTTGGCTGGCCTAGATAGCACAGCAGCCATTAATGCGATTACAGCTTCTACCAGGAGATTTTCAGGGCCAATTTTCTTTTGAAGCGTCATTAGTTTGTCCTCTTTTCTTGTTTATATGCAAACAAACAGACAGATGCCCACCATGGCTCCTGCTTGGCAAAACACACAGATAACATGTGCAGCACAGAGGCTGAGAACGTACCCAAGTTCAAACGGGCTTCATTTTTAAGGTCAAAATGAAGCCCGTTTTCAGTGAAGAAATGAACCAAACATTTCTTCTTCCTCTACTTCCATCATTTTCCTCCAGGGGGTGCCACAGCAAGCCAGTTTCTTCCATCTAACCCTATCTGCTGCATCCTCTTCAGTCACACCAACTATCTTTTTTTATTTTTATTTATTTATTTATTTCGGTCACAGTGCAACCTCATATCAATGAAATAAAGAAAACAACCATATTCCAGCAAAGGACCGAAAAGGTAACGGCTGAAGCAAACGCTTATTACGCCGACCCTTTTTTTTTTTTTTTTTTTTTATGTCATGATAAAAGCAAAAAGACATAAGTAAATACTAAGTCATCATAATTGTTATAACACATAACATAATAATATCATAATACATCATAACATAATCATAACACATCATAACATATAACATAATCATAACACATAATCGTAACATATAACATAATCATAACACATCATAATTGTTTACTTTTTATAGAAGCTTGAATTTAACCATCAAGACTTGCATATTTTTTAAGTATTAATAACTTAAATTTCTTTTTTAAACATAAAAGATTTAAACACAATTTAAGTTCATCATCACAATTATTCCAAAGATCCACACCTTTAATAGAAATACAGAATTTTTTAACATTTGTTCTAAATTTATTTTTAATGAACACATCATTTCCTCTTAGTTCGTATGGACTTTTCCTAATATTAAACATATTTTGTAGAGAGTTTGACATCATGTTTTTTTTTATCTTAAACATAAATTTTAAAGTGTGTAATTCCACTAGATCATAGAACTTTAATGTTTTTAAATTTATAAATAGATTATTGGTAGGTTGATTATAAGATGAGAATGTTATTGCTCGTATTGCTTTTTTTTGTAAAATATAAATTGGTTTTGTGTTAGTTTTGTACGTATTTCCCCAAATCTCGATACAATAAGTTATATATGGAAGTACTAATGTATTATATAACATAAACAAACTTTTTTTATTTAGGACAAATCTGAATTTATAAATGATTGCTATTACTTTAGACAGTTTATTTTTTGTATAATTTATGTGTGATTTCCAGCTTAATTTGTGATCTATAATCATTCCAAGGAACTTACTGTCGTAAGCTCGTTCCAATGGGGTGTTATTAAGCATAATTTGAATTTGTCTAGGTACTTTTAATTTTGTAAATACTATAAATTTCGTTTTTTCAATATTTAATGATAATTTATTTATGTCAAACCATATTTTTATTTTACTCAATTCTCTTTCAACTGATTGTATCATTTGGTTCAGGTCTTTTCCTGAAAAGTAAAGAGTAGTGTCGTCTGCAAACAGTACATAATTTATTAGTTTGGATGTGTAACACAAATCATTGATGTACAGGATAAAGAGTTTAGGCCCCAGCGTTGAGCCTTGTGGAATTCCACATATGACTTTTAATAAATCAGATTTTTCCTCCTTTATTTGTACATATTGATATCTATTTTCTAAGTAGCTCTGAAGCCATGTATATGCAGCTCCTCGAAAACCAAATCTGTCTAGTTTGCTCAGTAATATATTATGATCTATGGTGTCGAAAGCTTTCTTAAGGTCTATGAAAATACCGATGCCATAATTATTTGAGTCTACTGATGTAGTAATATTTTCTATTAGTTCTGTAACAGCCATATTAGTGGATCGGTTTTGTCTAAACCCATATTGTTTGTCACTAAGGAGCTGGTGTTTCTCTATAAATTTATCTAATCTTATTACAAATACTTTTTCTATTATTTTTGAAAACTGTGGAAGTATGGATATAGGCCGATAATTTGAAAATAATTGTTTATTGCCATTTTTATAGACTGGAATAACTCTAGTTATTTTCATTTTTTCAGGAAATTTACCGATTTGAAAAGACTTATTGCAAATATATGTTAGAGGCTGTGCAATATGTTCTATTGTATTCTTTATTAAATTCATATCAATGTTAAGTGTATCTTTAGATGTTTTTGATTTAAATTGCTTTACTATTTTAATTATTTCATTTTCATTTGTTGGGTTTAAATAAAATGTAAAAGGATTTCTGTTTACAGCATCACTTGGACTTATGTTATGCTTCTCAATACTTTCAGCCGAGGTATTTCCTACATTAACAAAATAATGATTAAATCCTTCTACTTTGTATAATTTCTTTTATATTTTCCAGCTTTGAGCTTTTGTTCATGAATTGTTTTGGTATTTTATATTTTTTATCTTTTATTTTAATTATTTTATTAATGACATTCCATGTTCCCTTAATATTTTCTTTTTGTTCTTCAAATAATTTATGAAAGTATTCTTTTTTGGTTTTCCGCAAAATACTAGTCAATTTGTTTTTATAATTTTTATATTTTATTTCAGATTCCTTGGTTTTGTGTTGAATAAACTTTTTATATAACATATTTTTCTTCTTACATGCATTTTGTAATCCACTTGTTATCCATGGCTTTATTTTAGAATTTTCTTTAAGTCTTACCTTTTTTAATGGGCAGTTTTTATTGTAGATTTCTAAAAACATGGATATAAAAATTTCATACGCTTCACTTGGGTCAGTTTGGTTGTAGACCTCGTCCCATTTCTGTTTTAATAAGTCTTCTTTAAGTTTATTTAGAGTTTGGTCTGTCACTCGCCTAATATATCTGAATGTTTCAGAGTTTTCTTTGTCATCAGTTATAATTTTATTTTGAAATATAGCAAAAACTGGTAGGTGGTCACTTATATCACTGACAAGAAGACCACCAACAATTTTAGCTTCAATATTGTTTATAAAAATATTATCTATTAGAGTGGAGGAATCAATCGTTATCCTGCTGGGTTTATCAATAATTGGTAGTAACATATTTGAATGCATCATATTTATGAAATCAGTTGTTTTCCCATGGGTAGTTGCTTTAAGCAAATTTATATTTAAATATCCACATATTATTAATTCCTTTGTGGAATATCCATTTATATTTATAATTTCATTCATTTTTTCATTAAATGTATCAATCGGTGAACCAGGTGTTCGGTATACACAAGTAACATGTACATTTTTTGTTTTTTTAAATTCAATTTCGACAGTGATTAATTCCATTATATTGTGAACAGATACTGATTTATCTTCAATGATTTTACAGTTAAAGTTGAGTCCACATAGAGGGCAACTCCACCTCCTTTTTTGTTGTTTCTGGTGACAGTAAATAGTTCGTATCCCTCTATCTTTACTAGTGTTAGAGGGTGCTTTAGCTCGTCCAGCCACGTTTCAGATACGGCTATAACATTAAATTTACCGTACATATGCAGTAGGTCTTTGATTTTTGAGATGTTCTTCCAGAGACTCCTAATGTTAATATGTAGCACTGAAAAGTTTTTCTCCAGTTTAACGTTCTCTTTAAATTGTTCGCTTGTGTAATAGTCACAGCTTAATGTCTTCATGCCACATCTTCAGCCACATCTTCATGTCTTCCTTCACTGTATCCATGAACCTCCTCTTTGGTCTTCCTCTAGTCCTCTTTCCTGGTGGTTCCAAATCCAGCATCCTTCTTCTGATGTACTCTCTCTCTCTCCTCTGCACATGTCCAAACCATCTCAGTCTGACCTCTCTGACTTTAAAACCTCTAACATGTGCTGTTCCTCTGATCCTGTCCATCCTGGTCACTCCCAGAGAGATCCTCAGCATCTTCATCTCTGATACAAACATCTCTGTTTCCTGTCTTTTCCTCAGTGACACTGTTTCTAGACCAATCAGCATGGCCGCTCTCACCACACTGTCTCTAGACCAATCAGCATGGCCGCTCTCACCACACTGTCTCTAGACCAATCAGCATGGCCGCTCTCACCACACTGTCTCTAGACCAATCAGCATGGCCGCTCTCACCACGGTTTGTTGTTCACTATGACCGGTTGTTCATAAAACCAAACATTTCTTTTAACTTTGTTGTTCTGTTCTGTCGTCTTCCGCTCATTCGAGGCCGGGTCGAGGGGGCAACAACCTCAGAAGGGAAGCCTAGGCTTCTCTCACCCCGGCTGCATCCTCCAGCTCACCCGGAAGGATCCTGAGCTGTTCCCTGGATCAGCTCCTTCCATCAGGTCTAGGGTCTGCCTCTTGGGTCTCCTCCTTGTGGGACGTGCCCGAATTACCTCACCAGCGAGGCACTCAGGGGCCATCTGGCTCCTCTCGACCTGGAGGAGGAGCAGCTCGACGCCATGCTCCTCCCGGATGGGAGAGCTCCTCACCCGATCTCTGAGTGAGAGCCCAGCCACCCTGCGGAGTGCTGTGCTCGTCACGGATTGTCGGTAGCAAACACCATGTTTAAAGCAGAAGAGTATCCACATGCCCACGTAGCACAGGACACTTTGTTGTGATGTCATGAAATTAATTCATTTCATCTTATATACGACGGGGTCACGGGGGTGCCGCAGCCTATCCCGGCGGGTCTGAAGACAGAGACAGGGTACACTGTAAAGGGCTTTGAGGGTAGAAAAGCGCTATAGAAGAAGTCCATCATACCCTGAACAGGTTGTTGCAGCGCCACACTCTCATTCGAAGGAGCAATTGGCACCGGCCAATCAACCTAACATGTATGTTTTTGGAGGGTGGCAGGAAACCCATGCCTCCTCCCTACCTGGGATTTGAACCCTGACCTTCTTGCTGCAAGGCCCTGTGCTACCCACTGCACCACCGTGCCGCCCCCTTCTGATCTTGTCTCTCTGAACGTGTCCCTAATAAACTCAGTCCTCAGCCCATATGGTGCAGCAGCCTCACCACAGTTTATTAAACCTGGAGGCTAAAGCAGCTCATGGAGCTGCTGAGGTCATCTTTCAGGACGGTGGCAGGACTGTGTCTGTGGCACGTCGGCATGTCTCGCTGCGGCATTTAGACCTGACTAATCATTCTACAGATTCAGACCAAACTAATCCACTTCAGATTTCAGTCAGTCAGAGTCGGATCTGTGTTGGTTTCTAATGCTGAATGTGTTTGTTTTTTGGAGGTTTCTGAGCGTGTGTTTGTGTGTGTGTGTGTGTGTGTGTGTGTGTGTGTGTGTGTGTGTGTGTGTGTGTGTGTGAGAGCGTCTTTCATTTCACGCTCCGTTTCCTCGGTGTGAATCCTCTTCCCTTGGCTCATTATCAGTCCTGTTCGATGAGCACGCACACCTCAAGAATTCTGGGTAAAACCCAATTATTATTCATGTGTGAGGGTCAGTGCAGACATGGCCGCTCCTTTGTTTTGGGTTTTTTTTTCAATAACCAGGACACATCAGTCACAAACTGGATTTATGATGTGTGTCTATTACCATGAAAAATCTGGTTATATTCTATGTTTTTTTTTTTTTAGTTTTATTTGTACTAAAACTCATGTTTTCTTTGGGTTTTTATTGAGTTTTCATTGTGTTTTTTTCTTTGCAGGATCCGGCGTCCATGCGATAGAATTCGGACACCTGCCGGATAACATCACAGTGTTGGAAGGAGAGAGTGTGACTCTGAGGTAACCTTCCACCAGCTGCCATCTTGTTCTAACTGCCAACTTGTAATTAGTCGTTCCTGTAAGCTGCCATGTTTGTTCTGGCAAAGCACAGAAATGTCACACGCCGGGTTTTTTATCTGACTTCAGGAATGTAATTAGTTACTTTACAAACGTTCCTTTTCAAATATGAACTTAGTGATGCCGTCATCACTGACAGGCGGATGGGTGCGGCATCAGCAAGAACTAGGACGCTGCATGGATCCGTCGTAGTACGGAAAGAACGGAGCCGAAAATCAAAGCTCTGGATTTACAAGTCGATCTACTGTACGTTCCTACCCTCACCATGGTAACCAGGATCTACGTTCCTACCCTCACCATGGTAACCAGGATCTACGTTCCTACCCTCACCATGGTAACCAGGATCTACGTTCCTACCCTCACCATGGTAACCAGGATCTAAGTTCCTACCCTCACCATGGTAACCAGGATCTACGTTCCTACCCTCACCATAGTGACCAAGATCTACTTTCCTACCCTCACCATGGTAACCAGGATCTACGTTCCTACCCTCACCATGGTAACCAGGATCTACGTTCCTACCCTCACCATGGTGACCAAGATCTACGTTCCTACCCTCACCATGGTAACCAGGATCTACGTTCCTACCCTCACCATGGTAACCAGGATCTACGTACCTACCCTCACCATGGTGACCAAGATCTACGTTCCTACCCTCACCATGATAACCAGGATCTACGTTCCTACCCTCACCATGGTAACCAGGATCTACGTTCCTACCCTCACCATGGTGACCAAGATCTACGTTCCTACCCTCACCATGGTAACCAGGATCTACGTTCCTACCCTCACCGTGGTAACCAGGATCTATATTCCTACCCTCACCATGGTAACCAGGATCTACGTTCCTACCCTCATCGTGGTAACCAGGTTCTACGTTTCTACCCTCACCATGGTAACAAGGATCTACATTCCTACCCTCACCATGGTAACCAGGATCTACGTTCCTACCCTCACCATGGTAACCAGGATCTACGTTCCTACCCTCACCATGGTAACCAGGATCTATGTTCCTACCCTCACCATGGTAACCAAGATCTATGTTCCTACCCTCACCATGGTAACCAGGATCTATGTTCCTACCCTCACCATGGTAACCAGGATCTATGTTCCTACCCTCACCATGGTAACCAGGATTTACGTCCCTCCCCTCAGTGAATATAAATATGTTTTTATTTGTGAAGGTTTTAATCTGGTTTTAATTTGTCTAATTCCTCCATCGCTCCTGTATTTAAACACAGTTTATAAACATGCCGTTAGAGTCTCCCTGCTGAAGGTTTAAAGGCATCAAACGCACGCTGTGATCAACACTAAGAGCCCATCACGCCCCGAAAACCGACTGATGACTGTGATGTAATCCTGCTGCACAGATTTCATAATCCCAAATTGTTCAGAAGAGAAACGAACGCATTGAAAAGAGAAATTAAACAGTCAGTTCGGAAAAAAATCCAAAATGTTTCACAGCCTTCGGAGCGGTTTTAAACTCGATACGCTAATCTCTGTCATGTCATCAGAGGTTAACCTGGTAGTATAGGAGGAAGAGGCAGGGTGCACACTCGAAAGTTCATCAGAATGTTTGGCTCTGAGTCAGATTTTGGCACCATGTTGAATTTATTGAGCCAGAACTACATCATCATTGGTGAACTCTGATTTACTGTGAACCACCATCTATGCCCGAGGTTTTTGAAGGTTGTTGTACCAACAGGAAACTGTACCATACGTATGTATATCAAACTATTAAAGTACAATATGGCAGAAAATGATGATGTCACAGTTAGTGGTGGGAAAGAATACGTGTTTACAAGAATTTGTGGAAGAGGGTAGAAACTTAAGTCCTGGTAACCATGGTGAGGGTAGGAACGTACATCCTGGTTATCATGGTGAGGGTAGGAACGTAGATCCTGGTTACCATGGTGAGGGTAGGAACGTAGATCCTTGTTACCAAGGTGAGGGTAGAAACGTAAATCCTGGTTACCATGGGGAGGGTAGGAACGTAGATCCTGGTTACCATGGTGAGGGTAGGAACGTAGATCCTTGTTACCATGGTGAGGGTAGAAACGTAAATCCTGGTTACCATGGGGAGGGTAGGAACGTAGATCCTGGTTACCATGGTGAGGGTAGGAACGTAGATCCTGGTTACCATGGTGAGGGTAGAAACGTAGATCCTGATTACCATGGTGAGGGTAGGAACCTAGATCCTGGTTACCACGGTGAGGGTAGAAACGTAGATCCTGGTTACCATGGTGAGGGTAGGAACGTAGATCCTGGTTACCATGGTGATGGTGCGAACCTAGATCCTGGTTACTATGGTGAGGGTAGGAACGTAGATCCTGGTTACCATGGTGAGGGTAGGAACGTAGCTCCTGGTTACCATGGTGAGGGTAGGAACGTAGATCCTGGTTACCATGGTGAGGGTAGGAACGTAGATTCTGGTTACCATGGTGAGGGTAGGAATGTGGATCCTGGTTACCATGGTGAGAGTAGGAATGTAGATCCTGGTTACCATAATTAGGGTAGGAACGTAGATCCCGGTTACCATGGTGAGGGTAGGAATGTAGATCCTGGTTACCATGGTGAGGGTAGGAACGTAGATCCTGGTTACCATGATGAGGGTAGGAACGTAGATCCTGGTTACCATGGTGAGGGTAGGAACGTAGATCCTGGTTACTATGGTGAGGGTAGGAACATAAATCCACTTATAAATCAAGAGCTTTTCTTTTCGGCTCAGCTCTTTCTTCACCACGACAGATCAATGCAGCGTCCTTATTGTCGCACCGATCCATCTGTCGATCTCCCGCTCCATCCGTCTCCCACTGTGAAAATGACCCTGAGATACTTAAACTCCTCCATTTGGGTCTGATTTTTTAATTTATTATTTTTTTAATCTGATTTTATTTCCATTAACTTAAACGACTCCTAACGAACTCGTCGATGCAGCAGAAGTAATTCTTTAAAAACTTTTCTCTTGTGATTCAACGCCTGGTATTTTACAGACTGATAAACAGAGAAATATTTAAATGGAGGATGAGACGGAGGAATGCAGATTCAGCACATGCTGGTTCTGGATGCTTTGATTGGAATGATAATTAGATGAATCTGCTTCGTAACCTTTGGATTTCCATTAAACACAAAACACATTTTCTTATCTGAACAAAAGACTTTATTATTTAAAAAAAACAATGTCTATTTTTTCTGTTTGACATTTTCAACAAAAACTGATAAAACATGAAAACGTGCTCAAACACTTTGAAAAAGAAAACAGTTTGTAAACATTCAGGAACTTTTTCTACTTTCATTTTTCCATCGAAGGGAGCCAAAGTCAGCCAGTCAGAATCTAAACATGCTGGTGTGTCCAGTAGCTCCAGTCAGTCCAAAGGAGAGCTCCAAACAGCTTCTCACAGCTGCTAGATCAGGGGCGGGGGTAAAAGTGTGCGCATCACTGAGACACACTCATTTTATTGGGAGCAGTTTTGTTGTATCTTTGGTGCCATCTAGTGACGAACATTAAAAAAATTTAAAAAATCAAACTAACATGATTTTTTTTTTCGTTCGGTGGGCCGGATTAAAACGTTTAACGGGCCGCAAGTGGCCCGCGGGCCGTAAGTTACCCATGCTTGTTCTAGGTATTGCCTACTCAGGTGGAGTAGAGCTGGAACAGCAACTTGGCAGAACAGTTGTGGAATAGCTGCCACCCTGTAGAACACAGTTCTGAGCTTGGTGGAATCTGGGTTACCAAGGCAACCATGTTTGACGCTCCAGTGAATCCTAATAAGATCTTAAAGTGTCACTAAAAGCTCCACATCTTGGCAGCAAGATTTTAAATTTAACGCTCTTGATGTAACATTTAACGATTGTTTAAAAACTAGCGTCATTCTATCGGTCTAATCTAGCGTTCACCAAAGCATGCCATCCATCTGCTCCTGTTCCGGCCCCCTACTCAAATGTTAGAACTCAATGTGGCCCGAGAATTAAGAAAATTACCCATCCTTGGTTTAGACTGTTTGTGGTTGTTTTACGGCCGTGGAGACGTTCTGACGGGGCGTGTCATAAGATAGTTAGTAGCTAGGAAATAGTTTATCAATCCCTGATGGCGAAATTTATGTGTTCGGTAGCTCCAAGCAGCTCAAGAGAGAGCTTCAGAACAGCCGCTAGGTGGAACAGTGGTGAAACAGCCACTGAGTAGGCTCTGTGAAGGCCGGAATGTGGGTCACCTTGGCAACAATGTTTTTCAGCTCCAGTGAATCCTAATAGGATGTTAAACTGTCTCACCCGGAAGGATCCCGAGTAATTCCCCGGCCAGCTGTGAGACATAGTCTCTCCAGCAGGTCCGGGGTCTGCCCCTTGATCTCCTTCTGGTGGAACGTGCCTAAACAACTCACCCGCCAGGTGCTCGGGGGGCCTCCTGACCAGATGGCCGAACCACCCCATCTGGCTCCTCTCAACCTGGAGGAGGAGTGGCTCGACACCGAGCTCCTCACCCAATCTCTGAGTGAGAGCCCGGCCACCCTGCGGAGGAAGCTCATTTCAGCCGTTGTATCCACGATCTCATTCTTTCGGTCACCACCCACAGCTGGTTACCATGGTGAGGGCAGGAACGTAGATCCTGGTTACCATGGTGAGAGTAGGAACGTAAATCCTGGTTACCATAGTGAGGGTAGGAATGTAGATCCTGGTTACAATGGTGAGGGTAGGAATGTAGATCCTGGTTACCATGGTGAGGGTAGGAACATAGATCCTGGTTACCATGGTGAGGGTAGAAACATAGATCCTGGTTACCATGGTGAGGGTAGGAACATAAATCCTGGTTACCATGGTGAGGGTAGGAACGTAGATCCTGGTTACCATGGTGAGGGTAGAAACATAGATCCTGGTTACCATGGTGAGGGTAGGAACATAAATCCTGGTTACCATGGTGAGGGTAGGAATGTAGATCCTGGTTACCATGGTGAGGATAGGAACGTAGATCCTGGTTACCATGGTGAGGGTAGGAACATAGATCCTGGTTACCATGGTGAGGGTAGGAACGTAGATCCTGGTTACCATGGTGAGGGCACGAACGTAAATCGACTTGTAAATCCAGAGCTTTGCTTTTCGGCTCAGCTCTCTCTTTACAACGACGGACCGATGAGATGCTTTGGGGAAAAAAACTATTTGTATTTGCAGCGTTTTTACATTTTATGAAGCAATATCGAGCTTTTTCTTCTAAATGTTATAATTGGGACGTTATTGAAGACTTTTTGGGACAGGCGTCGTTACTGAGCATCACATCTGTTTTTAGACTCCATCAACAATCGATTGGTAGTTTCCACATTCCCGCCATCCATTTGGCATTTAGCGTGTTCCTGTCTTTCAGACCTCGGCTTGACCTCTAGCATTCCTGCTAATGGTCCGTTGCTTATTATTATTGGATGTATAGAAACATAATGGACAACTCAAAACTGAGGAGTCAGTGTTCTTTTTAACGTGAGGTCAGTGAATGTAACATAATTAATGAATGAGAGGAATCCAAATGGAAAAGTGAGGTTACAGGGAGAAGAGATAAAGAAGGTGGAAGATTTAAAGTACTTAGGATCATCAGTCCAGAACAATGGAGAGTGTGGAAAAGAGGTGAAGAAGCGTGTGCAGGCAGGATGGAACGGGTGGAGAAAAGTATCAGGTGTGATGTGTGACAGAAGAGTTTCAGATAAAATGAAAGGAAAAGTGTAAAAAAAAACATGGTGTGAGCGGCCATGTTGATTGGTCTAGAGACAGTGTGGTGAGAGCGGCCATGCTGATTGGTGTAGAGACATTGTGGTGAGAGCGGCCATGCTGATTGGTCTAGAGACAGTGTGGTGAGAGCGGCCATGCTGATTGGTCTAGAGACAGTGTGGTGAGAGCGGCCATGCTGATTGGTCTAGAGACAGTGTCACTGAGGAAAAGACAGGAAACAGAGATGGAGGTAGCAGAGATGAAGATGCTGAGGAACTTTCTGGGAGTGACCAGGATGGACAGGATCAGAGGAACAGCACATGTTAGAGGTTTTAAAGTCAGAGAGGTCAGACTGAGATGGTTTGGACATGTACAGAGGAGAGAGAGAGAGTACATCAGAAGAAGGATGCTGGGTTTGGAACCACCAGGAAAGAGGACTAGAGGAAGACCAAAGAGGAGGTTCATGGATACAGTGAAGGAAGACATGAAGATAGTTGGTGTGACCGAAGAGGATGCAGGAGATAGGGTTAGATGGCAGAAACTGACTTGCTGCGGCGCCCCCTGAAGGAAAATGATGGAAGAAGCAGAAGATAATGAAATGTTTCTGTTCCCTGCTTTGCTTCTTGTGGAGCAGTGTGCCCAACCTTTTAGACCCACTACAGACGGGTCTAAAAGTTGGCTGCCATCCATCTCCACCTTCAGCCACCCCTAGGACCTCTCCTACAGGTGATGAGTCCACTGGAAGGTTGGCCCATGTCACGTCTACGGGCTAAGCCCGGCTTGGCCCTATGAGTGAAACCCTGGCCACCTGGCGCCCGCTCTCATGCCTTACACTCAGACCTGGCTCTACGGCCCAGTGACCTACGTCCAAGCAAGGGCAACTTGGCCATGCTTGATCTCTACATAGAGGGTTTTTTAACCTCGCTTTGTCTGGCCAATCACAGAGGACCTAAAAAAAAAAACTAAATAGGACCAGCATTAAAACTTTGTTTTCATTTGCAGCTTCATTAGCATCATCTTTAAAACATGAGGAACATTCTCTCTGCCCTAACGCACTCTGCTTGCTATGGTAACGGTAAATGTACCTTCAAAATAAAAGACTTCACAAAACAAAGTCAATAAAAACAATCATTATTTTCCTCACAGTGAGACTTGGGCTCCATGGTGGCGCAGTGGTTGGCATAGTGGCCTCACAGCAAGAACATCGATTGGGGACGAGACTTGAAATGCTGTTCTTTCTGTGTGTGGTTTGCATGTTCTCTACATGTATGTGTGCTTTTCTCTGCTTTCAGATGTCGTATCGATGAGGAGGTGACCCACAAAGCCTGGCTGAACCGCTCCAACATCCTCTTCACAGGGACAGATAAGTGGTCCCTGGATAAGCGGGTGACGCTGGTTAACAGCAACAGCAGTGACTTCTCCATCCACATTGAGAAGGTTCAGATATCAGACGAAGGTCCCTACACCTGCACCTTCCAGGCTAATAACAAGCCTCGCATCGCCAACGTCTACCTCATCGTGCAAGGTCGGTGCCAAACAAAGTTCACTTTTACACACTTATCACATCAGAATTAAGCCTTCTCCACTTTGTTGTGGTGGAGGGGTTTCTGTGCCCCAATGATCCTAAGAGTTATGTTGTCCGGGGCTTAATGCCCCTGATAGGGTCACCCAAGATAAGTCCTAGGTGATTTGTCAGACAAAGCGTGGCTGGAAATCCCCCTATGAAGAGATCAATTATGGCCAAGTTGCCCTAGCCTGGACGCAAATATTTTTTTTCCCAATCCATTGGTCCATTGAACAATCTATTCAGTTCCTACCCTTACCATGGTGAGGGTAGGAATGTAGATCCTGGTTACCATGGTGAGGGTAGGAACATAGATCCTGGTTACCATGGTGAGGGTAGGAACATAGATCCTGGTTACCATGGTGAAGGTAAGAACGTAGATCCTGGTTACCATGGTGAGGGTAGGAACATAGATCCTGGTTACCATGGTGAGGGTAGGAACATAGATCCTGGTTACCATGATGAGGGTAGGAACGTAGATCCTGGTTACCATGGTGAGGGTAGGAACGCAGATCCTGGTTACCATGGTGAGGGTAGGAATGTAGATCCTGGTTACCATGGTGAGGGTAGGAACATAGATCCTGGTTACCATGGTGAGGGTAGGAACGTAGATCCTGGTTACCATGGTGAGGGTAGGAACGTAGATCCTGGTTACCATGGTGAGGGTAGGAACATACTGTAGATCGACTTGTAAATCGAGAGCTTTACTTTTCGGCTCAGTTCTTTCTTCATCACAACAAATCAATGCCGCGTCTTAGTTATTGGTGACGCTGCACTGATCCGCCTGTCGATCTCCCGCTCCATCCTTCCTCCACTCGTAAACAAGACCCACTTGGGGCAGGACCCTGTCCCTGACCTGCAGGGTCTGTGACCAGATATAATCACTGTCCTCTATGAACCGTCTTGCTTCTATGAGAGGCATTACTTATTTCAAATGAGAAGCAAAGGTAAATTCATTCCTAAAAAGCCAGAGTTGTTCAGATGAGATGGATGAGATTGTAAGTAAAGTTGAGACCCAGAGGCTTCCGTCCAGCCACCAGACTAAATGAATGTCCGAGCGAGGCCGTGACCGTGGCTTAGTCATCATGTTTGAGCGCGCTGAGTGAAAGCCCGGCTGATGTGAGAGGACGGAGTAGATCGATGCCCCGCGGCTGGATCTCAGACTTTTATTCTCACATTTGGCACGTTGTACTTTGGAAGTCATAAATCACTAACTACAGCGTTTCATTTGAATTCAGGTTAAAAATTCAATCTGGGTTTCTTGTAAATAAATTTGATCCTGACGTCAGAGCTTTTCAGGATGAAGAAGGATTTCTGCCAAATAGGAAAGCGAGTGTTCATGGCACAACAAACTGTCATGAAGCGGTGTGCAGGTGCAAGGAGGAGGACCCAAATGCAGGACAGAAAACATGGTTTATTTAAGAATGCCAGTCCTGGCAGGCTGTGAATGAAAAACAAAGTTTCAATGGCATGGCAAGAGCTTATCGTTCAGAATGTGTTCTTGGTCCTGACACCAGGGTGACCTGGCTGGAAGGGAGGGTATGACCCGACAGGGAAGTCCAGGGTGATTAATCTTAAATAGATAGCGGGGTCCACAGATGTGTGGCATCAGGAATCAATCTCAGGTGTTCCTAATCAGGGTGAAAAGGAACATCCAGGGCTCCCTCTGGTGGCAGGAGTGGAGGATCATGACACAAACAAGAATAAATTATAAAATTTTGAAGCTGCCATGTTTGTTGCCACATAAATATTTGCCAAATAAATCTTTGAATTAGAAAGTTGTGTAGATCCCATGCCCAATATGAATGTACGTATCTATTGAGATCGAAACCAATGATGCCCAATATCACTTTAAAGGGTCTGTGATTGGCCGATTTTCATCGTTTTATTCTGATTATTCGTTTTCTCTTAGTAATCCAGACTCCTCCCACCTTCCATAGACATGCATGTTCGGTTGATTGTCTGGTCCGAAATTGTCCCTAGGAATGTAGATACTGGTTAACATGGTGAGGGTAGGAACATAGATCCTGGTTACCTTGGTGAGGGTAGGAACATAGATCCTGGTTACATTGGTGAGGGTAGGAACAGAGATCCTGGTTACCATGGTGAGGGTAGGAACATAGATCCTGGTTACCATGGTGAGGGTAGGAACATAGATCCTGGTTACCATGGTGAGGGTAGGAACGTAGATCCTGGTTACCATGGTGAGGGTAGGAACGTAGATCCTGGTTACCATGGTGAGGGTAGAAACGTAGATCCTGGTTACCATGGTGAGGGTAGGAACGTAGATCCCGGTTACCATGGTGAGGGTAGGAACGTAGATCCTGGTTACCATGGTGAGGGTAGGAACGTAGATCCTGGTTACCATGGTGAGGGTAGGAACGTAGATCCCGGTTACCATGGTGAGGGTAGGAATGTAGATCCTGGTTACCATGGTGAGGGTAGGAACGTAGATCCCGGTTACCATGGTGAGGGTAGGAAAGTAGATCCCGGTCACCATAATGAGGGTAGGCACGTAGATGCTGGTTACCATGGTGAGGGTAGGAACGTAGATCGACTGGTAAATCGAGAGCTTTGCTTTTTGGCTCAGCTCTTTCTTCACCACAACAGACTGAGCCGCGTCTTAATTATTGCAGACATGGCACCGAGAAAGACACCTTTTTAAAAACAATCTGAATAAAACAGAAACTCAATCTCAAACCTGCTGAAAATCTGTCTGCAAACGTTTTGAACAGAATAAGTGATAAAACGTTAAATCTCACTCAAACCAAATCCGTCTGGTCTTAAAAAGACATTTTAAAGCTCGTTTACGGTCGTTTATAATTTGTTACTTTTTAAATGGACGTCTTTCAGCTTCAGTGAGTCTCCAGACAAACGGATCAGCCTGAAACACACACGTCCAAACACCTCCAGAAAGCCTGGTTAATAATGGATGAAATGAAAAGTGATTCTGAGGTCAGCATCTTTTTTATTTTTTTCGCAGTGCCAGCGAGAATCGTCAACATTTCCAAAAACGTTTCTGTGAACGAAGGAGAGAACGTCAATCTTTACTGCCTGGCAGTGGGCCGGCCGGAGCCCACCGTCACCTGGAAGGACCAAAAATGTGAGCTATGGTTTCTCCTCTGTCTTTAT
This sequence comes from Neostethus bicornis, assembly GCA_902685375.1. NCBI lineage: Eukaryota > Metazoa > Chordata > Actinopteri > Atheriniformes > Phallostethidae > Neostethus > Neostethus bicornis. Next base: position 11,143,639 of record LR738541.1, on the reverse strand, counting down.
CTGTCCATCCATGCCCTGCTCTGCTCCACCCGGAGCTCTTCTCTCCTCGTTCAGCTCCATCACCCTCCTGTTTACTCTACATCCATCTTAACTCCATCCTTCTGACGTTCTCCAGCGTTTTGTTCTGAATAACCACAGATTATACTTAATTACGTTCACGTGCCACCAACGGGCATCTGTCTTCATCACAAAGCCAAAAACTGGCATTAAATCAGCTGTTTTTAAACAACCTGACGATCCGTCATTTTTTATCCTCCCATCTGTCGATGATTCTGTGCAGTGGTGGAAAGTAACGAAGTAAATGTACTTCGTTACTGTACTTAAGTAGAAAAATTGTGTATCTGTACTTTACTTAAGTAAAATTTAAGACCGGTACTTTTACTTTTACTTCACTAAATTTTTAGAGCAAATATCTGTACTTTTACTTCGCTATTTTTTTAAAAGTATGTTTTACATTTTTTGTTACATTTTCGTTCAGGAATTTGAAAAATACACAGGTTTTTTTTTTAGCGCATCTTGAAGCCGCATCGCCAAAATCAAAAGAAGCAGTTGATCGGGAGAAGAAGTCATGAATCGAGAAACATTTTCTGCATTCATTCAAAAACCTAACATCAAATATAAACAAATTAAAAAGAGTCAGAAGATCGTTGTTTGTTGTGTTTACTTCTAAATAAAAAGTTGAGCCATCATTTCACAGAGCAGGGGCGGATCTAGAATTTTCCAAAGGGGGTGCGGCTTTGACAAAGCCAATATACAGTACAGGTATAGTGACTGTCCCACCACCACCCCCAAAAAAATTTTTTTTTAATAAATGTCATTTTCCTCCATTTTGGGGCCCATACGCTGGCCCTTTAAGGGGACAGCTTGACTTGTCCCCTTTCCTTTTTTTTTTTTTTTTTTTTTTTTTTTTGTGAACCAAAAGAGGCGGGAGAGGGGGGTCACACCCCTGCAGAGTATTTATCCTGGTAACCATGGTGACACCCTATAGCACAAAAAATAACATTTGAATTATGATCGAATACTTTTACTTTTTACTTAAAAAGTAAAATTTACACCAAATACTTTTGTACTTTTACTTAAGTACAAAAAGTGAGTACTTCATCCACCACTGATTCTGTGACACTTTTGGGGATAAAATGTCTCCCAGATTTTTAGATTGGGTGAGGAGCTCTGCCATCCGGGAGGAGCTCGGTGTCAAGCCCCTCCTCCTCCAGGTCGAGAGGAGCCAGATGGGGTGGTTCTGGCTAGGATCCTCCCCGAGCGCCTTGCTGGTGAGGTGTTTCGGGCACGTCCCACCAGGAGGAGACCAAAAGGCAGACCACGGACCTGCTGGAGAGACTATGTCTCACAGCTGGCTGGGGAACGACTCGGGATCCTTCCGGGTGAGCTGGAGGATGCAGCCGGGGTGAGAGAAGCCTGGGCTTCCCGTCTGATGCTGTTGCCCCCGATGACCCGGCCCCGGATGAGCGGAAGACGACGGAACGGAACTAAATTCACATTCTAGTTGTCATCGTTCAACCTGTTGGTGTTGAAATCTGTAACTGGAGGTAAAGTTGGAGTCATCAGTGAAACTAGGTCTCAGGATGAGAGTTTTCAACTTTGGATGGCGTTCCATTAGGAACAGTTTTGATGCCACCTCCCTGCGGTGTCCCCCAGACTGTAAACTGGATTCCTGCTCCATCCTGAAGCATCACAGCAGGTTGGGTTTCATGTGAACGGATGGTGACACGCTGAGCTCTTCATGGCTTATTCAGTAAAGAAACTTGATGGGAATCTAACGTCATGGGATGTGCCAACAGTTAGTGGGGCATCTTCGATGTGAACCTCAGAAACAACATGGGATGAGATCATAACTACCCACACATGACGAGGAGGGCGAGAATAATCTGGATGGAAATGTTGGTTTTTTTTTTCTGTAAAGCAGAGCTCACCAATCTTGTTGATCCTGAGTCACACGTCTGGTTTGATTGGCTCTCCTGAAGGAAAACGTTTGATCAGTTTGTCTTTAATTAGACATACTTAATGACTAATGATACTCATCTAATGTGGGAACACCTCCTTATCTGGGGCCGGGTCGCCGTGGCAACAACCTCAGACGGGATGCCCAGGCTTCTCTCACCCCAGCTGCATCCTCCAGCTCACCCGGAAGGATCCACCGTCGTTCCCTGTCCCGCTGTGAGACATAGTCTCTCCAGCAGGTCTACCTCTTGGTCTCCTCCTGTAGGACGTGCCCGAAACACCTCACCAGCGAGGCGCTCGGGAGGCATCCTGACCAGACCGCCCACACCCACAGCTGGTTACTATTGTGACGGTAGGAACGTAGATCCTGGTTACCATGGTGAGGGTAGGAACGTAGATCCCTGTTACCATGGTGAGGTTAGGGACTTAGATCCTGGTTACCATGGTGAGGGTAGGAACGTAGATCCTGGTTACCATGGTGAGGGTAGGAACATAGATCCTGGTTACCATGGTGAGGATAGGAACGTAGATACTGGTTACCACGGTGAGGGTAGGAACGTAGATCCTGGTTACCATGGTGAGGGTAGGAACGTAGATTCTGGTTACCATGGTGAGGGTAGGATCGTAGATCCTGGTTGCCATGGTGAGGGTAGGAACATCGATCCTGGTTACCATGGGGAGGATAGGAACGTAGATCCTGGTTACCATGGTGAGGGTAGGAACATAGATCCTGGTTACCATGGTGAGAAGTGAGGAGCTCTTCCATCTGGGAGGAGCTCGGTGTCGAGCCGCTCTTCCTCCAGGTCGAGAGAAGCCAGATGGGGTGGTTCAGGCATCTGGTTCAGGATGACCCCGAGTGCCTCACTGGTGAGGTGTTTTGGCTACGTCCCACCAGGAGGAGACCAAGAGGCAGACCCCGGACCTGCTGGAGAGACTATGTCTCACAGCTACAGGGAACGACTCGGGATCCTTCTGGGTGAGCTGGAGGATGCAGCCAGGGTGAGAGAAGCCCGGGCTTCCCGCCTGAGGCTGTTGCCCCCAACGACAACAGCCTGTGTGTATTAATAGAGCGTGGCACCAGTGAAGGAGGAACCTCCTGCTGGTTTGAGCTTTCAGCTGCTTTTATTCTTCGTAGAGGAAGGAGTGATGCCGAACACAACCCGCCCTAAAGCCGCTCCTCTGAACGGAGCCGCTGTGAGACTGACCTCTGATGTTTAGACTAAAGCATGACACAGAGATTAGAGAACGACCCGAGGAGATTCTGCCAGGTTTGAATAAAAAACACGCCTGTTTAAAGTCAAGTCACACTGAATTAGAAATGTGACCCACTGCCAGTCGTCATCCATCCGTTTACAAGCAGCTCTATCTAAGACGGGTACACAGGGTGGGATGCACGCTGTACAGATCACCACTGGGATCCTTCTGTCTCTGGAGATGATGGAGTCCGCACCTGGATACATCTTATCTGAATAAGCCGATGCGGGAGCTGCAGCTCCTTCCACTGTCGCTGTAAATACTGTATGATAGGTGGTATGAGTCATGGAGGGAGTTTCCGGGTCTTTGTTGCCTCACGCTGGATCTCTCTATTCTCCTCGGCCTGCTTGATACCAACTTGGCCACCTGTAGCGGTCAGAGGCCACTGACTCAAGATCTGCTGCATTGATGGCGCACGACTTCAGATCCCTCTTGCGGGCATCCTTGTACCGTGGGGCAGATCGTCCAGTTGGCTGCGTTGCTGTGGCCAGCTCCATATAGAGGATGTGCTTTGGAATGCGCCCATCGCTCATACTGCATACATGACCTGTTCAGTGCAGGCACCTCTGTGAGAGGATGGTGAACATATGGGGCATGCTCGTCTGGGTCAGGACGTCAGGGTTGGAGATACAATCTTACCAGCTGATGCCAAGGAGACGTCTAAGGTTACGCAGGTAGAGGGCGCCATTCTTCGTAGGTAAAGAGTGTCCAAGTTGTGAGACTCACAGCTGGCTGCGGAACGACTCGGGATCCTACCGGGTGAGCTGGAGGATGCACCCGGCGTGAGAGAAGCCAGGGCTTCCCATGTGAGGCTGTTGCCCCTGACGACAACGAGATAAGCGGAAGACGACGGAATGGAACAGAAGTTACTGAAGCACAGATGCCAGTAATTTATGCCACTTCCTCGTTCTGTAGGCAGAGACGTAAAACAAATTCAATACATTTTTTTCTTCCAAGAAAAAGTTTGAAGTCTTTGCTTTTTAAGATCTGGGAGACGTTGGAATGTCGAAACGTTGGAACGCGGTGCAGTAGTTTCCTCCTGAAGTGAACTGACCTACATAACATCTAACGAGCAGCAGGAGAAGAAAAAAAAAAAACTTTACATCCTTCTTTATGAGCGAAAGCAGAAGAAGCATGATTTAAAGTTTGCTTCTGATAAAGTTTTATTCTTTCTTCATACAGGAAGTGGGACAGAGTACTAGTATTTTATCTTTCCAGGTTTTCAGGTTCATTCATCTTCTAGGTCAGGGGTGGGCAAACATGTTGGTTCACGGGCCACATTGAGTTCTAACATTTAAAGGGCCGGAACAGGATCAGATGGATGGCATGCTTTGGTAACCTCTAGATAAGACCAATAGAATGATGCTAGATTTTAAACAAGCGCTAAATGTTACATCAAGAGCGTTAAATTTCAAATCTAGCGGCGCTAGGTTTGAAATTTAAACGCTTGATGGCAGCACGGAGTAGGTAGATCCTGGTTACCATGGTGAGAGTAGGAACGTAGATCCTGGTTACCATGGTGAGGGTAGGAACGTAGATCCTGGTTACCATGGTGAGAGTAGGAACGTAGATCCTGGTTACCATGATGAGGGTAGGAACGTAGATCCTGGTTACCATGGTGAGAGTAGGAACGTAGATCCTGGTTACCATGGTGAGGGTAGGAATGTAGATCCTGGTTACCATGGTGAGGGTAGGAACGTAGATCCTGGTTACCATGGTGAGGGTACGAACGTAGATCCTGGTTACCATGGTGAGAGTAGGAACGTAGATCCTGGTTACCATGGTGAGAGTAGGAACGTAGATCCTGGTTACCACGGTGAGAGTAGGAACGTAGATCCTGGTTACCAGAGTGAGGGTAGGAACATAGATCCTGGTTACCATGGTGAGGATAGGAACGTAGATCCTGGTTACCATGGTGAGGGTAGGAACGTAGATCCTGGTTACCATGGTGAGAGTAGGAACGTAGATCCTGGTTACCACGGTGAGGGTAGGAACGTAGATCCTGGTTACCACGGTGAGAGTAGGAACGTAGATCCTGGTTACCATGGTGAGGGTAGGAACATAGATCCTGGTTACCATGGTGAGGATAGGAACGTAGATCCTGGTTACCATGGTGAGGGTAGGAACGTCGATCCTGGTTACCATGGTCAGGGTAGGAACGTAGATCCTGGTTACCATGGTGAGGGTAGGAACGTAGATCCTGGTTACCACGGTGAGGGTAGGAACGTAGAGCCTGGTTACCACGGTGAGGGTAGGAACGTAGATCCTGGTTACCATGGTGAGGATAGGAACGTAGATCCTGGTTACCATGGTGAGGATAGGAACGTCGATCCTGGTTACCATGGTCAGGGTAGGAACGTAGATCCTGGTTACCATGGTGAGGGTAGGAACGTCGATCCTGGTTACCATGGTGAGGGTAGGAACGTTGATCCTGGTTACCATGGTCAGGGTAGGAACGTAGGGACATTTCTAAGCTGATAGGTCGTTCAAGTTTACCAAAAGTGTAAGAAGTGTATTGATTGGTCGGATAGATGGACAGACGGATAGTCGGTTGGGCGGATGGATAGACAGATGGACAGACGGATGGATGATTCACTGTGGTTTTTTTCAATCTTTTGCTCCACTTTTTCTTCTCGTGTGACCAGCGTGTGAACTTCCTGAGTCTCCGTTCCAGAATAATCCGACATCATCCTGACAAACGGATTCGTAAAGGATTCTATTTTAAATTTAGCAGCTTTTTAAAAAGTTTCTGTCTTCAAACTTTAGTTTTTTATCCGCGGCTCATCGAAAATGTGCTGCAGAATAAAAACCAAACCAGCTGGAAAGATTCTGTCACCCAAAGATTTACAGTCCGAGAGTTTTAGCTTCTGCAGAGATTTTATCCTCGGATTTCTGCTCCGGCTTATCGAGTTCCTCCTCCAAAAACAGAGAGGAACGTTTACAGTATGTGTGTGAATCTTAATGATGTGGTAACCTTTATTTTGGAAAGGCTCTGCGTCCAACAAACAGCTGGATTCCAGTTTGGTTCTGTTCTGTCGCTTCCGCTTGTCTGGGGCCGGGTCGCCGGGACAACATCCTCAGACGGGAAGCCCAGCCTTCTCTCATCCTGGCTACATCCTCCAGCTCACCCAGGAGGGTCCTGAGTCATTCCCTGTCCAGCTGTGAGACAGTCTCTCCAGCAGGTCCGGAGTTTTTTCTCTGGGTCTCCTCCCGGTGCCCGAAACACCTCACCAGCAAGGCACTCGGGAGGCATCCTGACCAGATGCCCAAACCCATCTGGCTCCTCTCGAACTAGACCTCGAAACCGAGCTCCTTCTGAGTGGCAGAGCTCCATACTCGATCCCTGAGTGAGAGCCCAGCCACCCTTTGGAGGAGGCTCATTTCTCCTCTGGAGGTGAGGGTAGAAACGTAGATCCTGGTTACCATGGTGAGGGTAGGAACGTAGATCCTGGTTACCATGGTGAGGGTAGGAACGTAGATCCTGGTTACCATGGTGAGGGAAGGAACATAGATCCTAGTTACCATGGTGAGGATAGGAACGTAGATCCTGGTTACCATGGTGAGGGTAGGAACGTAGATCCTGGTTACCATGGTGAGGGTAGGAACGTAGATCCTGGTTACCATGGTGAGGGTAGGAACGTAGATCCTGGTTACCATGGTGAGGGTAGGAACGTAGATCCTTTTTACCATGGTGAGGGTAGGAACGTAGATCCTGATTACCGTGGTGAGGGTAGGAACGTAGATCCTGGTTACCATGGTGAGGGTAGGAACGTAGATCCTGGTTACCATGGTAAGGGTAGGAACGTAGATCCTGGTTACCATGGTGAGGATAGGAACGTAGATCCTGGTTACCATGGTGAGGGTAGGAACGTAGATCCTGGTTACCATGGTAAGGGTAGGAACGTAGATCCTGGTTACCATGGTGAGGATAGGAACGTAGATCCTGGTTACCATGGTGAGGGTATGAATGTAGATCCTGGTTAGCATGGTGAGGGTAGGAACGTAGATCCTGGTTACTATGGTGAGGGTATGAATGTAGATCCTGGTTAGCATGGTGAGGGTAGGAACGTAGATCCTGGTTACTATGGTGAGGGTAGGAACGTAGATCCTGGTTACCATGGTGAGGGTAGGAACGTAGATCCTGGTTACCATGGTGAGGGTATGAATGTAGATCCTGGTTAGCATGGTGAGGGTAGGAACGTAGATCCTGGTTACTATGGTGAGGGTAGGAACGTAGATCCTGGTTACCATGGTAAGGGTAGGAACGTAGATTCTGGTTACCATGGTGCGGGTTCTTCTCCTTGGACATGATTTTTGTTTTGTTTATTTTCACTTTTTTTTTCTCCAAGGACGATATCACTAACACCAATCACGATTGAATTATGTTCAAAAGGAGGGGATGTGTTTTTGAGGGATGGTTCTTGCCTCTTATGAAAATGTGTTCACATTTCCTCTTCAGCCCTTGTATGATGGTCTACCTTAAACCGTGAGGGGGAGGGTAGGCTGTATGTTCTCTAAGGTGGGAGTGGTACATCACGCGCTTACATTTTTCAGGTGTAATGAGGACTAAACTAGGGATTGAAAGTTTTAATATGATCTGGTTTTGATACTGCCTGTGTTGAAAATGTTTATTTCCATGTTGATTATATTTTTGGTAGGATTCAATTTGATTGGTTTATTTACATAGATGTTTAGTATGTTGATTTACATGAACCTCAGACTGGGAATGTATGATTTTAACAGAGGGCATTTATCTGTTGGTGACAGCATCTTCTGTCTATGACTGTGATTGTAGCTCTAAGATTGTAGAGCTACTATCATAGAGCTATAGATGAGGCTATAAAATTCCTAGGGCCAATTTCAAAGCAGCTAATCAACCTAACATGTATGTTTTTGGAGGAAACCAGAGAAAAACCACACTTGCACAGGGAGAATATGCAAACTCTACTCAGAAAGACCAGTGTTTTAAGCCTCATTCCCGCTCCGGGACTCAAACCCCATATTCTCATTGTGAAATGAATCCTTTGTAACTCGTATATGTCTTCATCTCAAGAGGAATCCACTAAAGCAGTGATCTGATTGGTTCAAAGACAAGCGTTTCTTTCTAAGACAGTATGTAACTCTACAGTACAGCACCGTACCGTACTATAGTGTCATATACTAGAAGTACCTCAGGCTGAGCGCAGTGAAGATCACACACTCCCTCAGAGACACCGAGGAGAAAAGGAAAGCATGCATGAACGCACACCTGCAGCACACACACACACAAGTTTACAAGCCCAACTCTGTGCAGTTGTCCTCAGTTAAAAGCCTGCAGCATTTCTCCTGTGTCAGCAGTAATCCTCCACAGCATCACGCGGCCCTCGCTAAACCCCCCCACGCCCCACTCTCTCATAACCCCTCAGCTTTCAGAACAGCAGATAGTGTCCACATTGCTATTTCAGTCACAGGACTCTCTGCAAGCAAACCATCAGCTGCAAGAGACGGGGCCAGAGGAGACGGGTCCAAAATAAAACGCTTCTACCTTTAAGAAGATTCACACACAGTGTAGGAAGAGTGTTTCCTCATGTTTAATTTAATATTGAGTGTACAATATGTTACCACCCTCACCATGGTAACCAGGATCTACGTTCCTACCCTCACCGTGGTAACCAAGATCTATGCTCCTACCCTCACCATGGTAACCAGGATCTACGTTCCTATCCTCACCATGGTAACCGGGATCTACGTTCCTACCCTCACCGTGGTAACCAGGATCTACGTTCCTACCCTCACCATGGTAACCGGGATTTATGTTCCTACCCTCACCGTGGTAACCGAATCTACGTTCCTACCCTCACCATGGTAACCGGGATCTAGGTTCCTACCCTCAGCATGGTAACCAGGATCTACGTTCCTACCCTCACCATGGTAACTAGGATCTACGTTCCTACCTCACCATGGTAACCGGGATCTATGTTCCTACCATCACCATGGTAATCAGGATCTACGTTTCTACCTTCACCGTGGTAACCAGCTGTGGTTGGTGATTGAAAAAACAAGATCACAGATACAAGCGGCCGAAATGATCTTCCTCTGCACGGTGGCTGGACTCTCGCTCAGAAATAGGGTGAGGAGTTCTGTCATCTGGGAGGAGCTTGGAGTAGAGCGGTTGCTCCTCCAAGTTGAGATAAGCCAGTGGTTTGAACATCTGGTCAGGATGCCTCCCAAATGACTTGCTGGTGAGATGTTTCGAGCCCGTCCCACCAAGAGGACATCCAGAGACAGGTCCTTGTCCCACTTGAGAGTCTACTTCTCACAGTTGAACAGGGAACACCTCACGATCTTCCCGGGTGAGATACTTTATTCATCCGTCATGGGGATGAACGCACCCGAACTGTCGGTGTCGTCTGGAAAAGAGACCACGTCTTTCCCCTGAATAAACTTTCAGAACACTGTCTTTAAATTCTCAATCCGGGGAATCGTTCTTAATCTCCTTTTTTCAGCTATAGAACTACAAACATGGAGGACGATCTCTGTTCTCTGATTGGTCAGACGTTTTCACATCGCATGAGTCATAAGCAAAGGATTCCCGACTAGCCGTTGAAGTAAAACGATAATGTTGGCATTGAACACTGGTTGGTTTTATCGTTCCTTGTCCTGATGGTGTAGTTTTTTTTGGATTAACTTTGTGTGAAACCCTTTGTTGTGACACATTAGAAATAATATTAAAATTAGGTCTGGGATGTTAACATGAGATGATTTGGCCGTGCTACACTGGGTGCACGTGTCCCATCAGATTTAACATCTGAGGAAAACCTCCTGAATATGAATGCCAGGCTCAGTGAAACATTATGCGCCAGTGAAATGAAAAGTTTAATCACTTTACATCTTGTGGCACCTCCGTTTTATCGTGTCAGGGGAAATTTTGAGTTTTGCTTCAAAGCCCCGAGTCAGCGGGGGGTGATGGCTAATTCACCACGTTACACGGTGAGGAAAATATTTCACTGTTATTTGATTTTGACAAACTCCCAGCTGGAGCCAAACCAAATTAGTCAGTCTTTGGATTTCTTCCTTCGGCGACTAACAGGCTTGGATTTTTTTTTTCAGAGCAGTGATGAGAGTACGGGGGTGATTATTACACCTCACTGTGAAGGAAGGGATGCTCAGGGTGACAGGTGTGGAAAGAAAGAAGAATGAGTCTGAGCGTGCGCCCGCGTCCCTCCCCCACACGCCATCATTCCCCTCAGCCTTAACCAGCTGTCTCTAAAACAATTTGCCTGAGTGTTATGCAGATGTTCTTGTCCAGGGATTTTGTTCTCCACACATCGCATGCTAAATCAGCTTGGATTTTTGTAGGTTTGAGTCCTCTGCTTTGTACGGATGATGTGGTCCTCTTGGCTTCATTGGTCCGTGATCTCCAAATCTCGCTGGATTGATTTGCTGCTAAATTTGAAGCGGCTGAGACCATAGTCCTCGCCCAGAAAAGGGTGAAGTGCCGCCTGCAGGTCACGGACAAGCTCCTGCAGAAGAGGAGGTTAAGTATCTCGGAGTCTTGTTTACAAGTGGGGGACAGATCGAGCGGGAGATCAATGGACTGATTGGTACAGCGTCCAAAATAATTAGGACGCTGCATCAGTCCGTCGTGGTGAAGAAAGAGTTTAGCCCAAAAGCAAAGCTCTGGATTTACAAGTCAATCTACGTTCCTACCTTCACCATGGTAACCAGGATCTATGTTCCTACCCTCACCATGGTAACAAGGATCTACGTTCCTACCTTCACCATGGTACCAGGATCTACGTTCCTACCCTCACCATGGTAACCAGGATCTACATTCTTACCCTCACCATGGTAACCAGGATCTACGGTCCTACCCTCACCATGGTAACCAGGATCTATGTTCCTACCCTCACCATGGTAACCAGGATCTATGTTCCTACCCTCACCATGGTAACCAGGATCTACGTTCCTACCCTCACCATGGTAACTAGGATGTATGTTCCTACCCTCACCATGGTAACCAGGATCTACGTTCCTACCCTCACCATGGTAACCAGGATCTAAGTTCCTGCCCTCACCATGGTAACCAGGATCTACGTTCCTGCCCTCACCATGGTAACCAGGATCTAGGCCCTCACCCTCACCATGGTTACCAGGATCTAGGTTACTACCCTCACCATGGTAACCAGGATCTACGTTCCTACCCTCACCATGGTAACCAGGATCAAGGCCCTCACCATGGTTACCAGGATCTAGGTTCCTACCCTAACCATGGTAACTAGGATGTATGTTCCTACCCTCACCATGGTAACCAGGATCTACGTTCCTACCTTCACCATGGTAACCAGGATCTACATTCCTACCCTCACCACGGTAACCTGGATCTACATTCCTACCCTCACCATGGTAACCAGGATCTACGTTCTACCCTCACCATGGTAACCAGGATCTACGTTCCACCCATCACCATGGTAACCAGGATCTACGTTCCTACCCTCACCATGGTAACCAGGATCTACGTTCCTACGCTCACCATGGTTACCAGGATCTACAGTACGTTCCTACCTTCACCATGGCAACCAGGACCTACGTTCCTATCCTCACAATGGTAACCAGGCTGTTGCCGCCGCGACCTAGCCCTGGAAAAGCGGGAGACGACAGAACAGTTGTACTTCTTGTACTTAGGGTGAGGGTAAAGAACAGGTCACAGTTGCAAACCATTCATGATTCATAAATCAGGAGGAGACATACAACTCTTCAAAGTTTGCTGATGATTCGATGAGATTCATGATTCTTTTGTAAAAAAAAAAAAACACAAAACCCACATTTTAACGGGCGTAGGAGTTGTGTTTTTTCTCCACACTTCCTCGTCTCCTTTGAGGTATAACCCAGCCCTCTCTCACGCTCACAAGTCTCCTTCTAAACTCATGCGTGGTGGATAGAGTTCTACGTTTCAGAGTGTAGTGGGAGAGCCTGACGTGCTCAGATATGGTTTCCAGCTAAAGAAAGAAGATGTGCAACACTGAGCGTAAGAAAGCTGTCGTTTTACATCATCTGTTCAGGACAAGATGTCAGTGTTAGAAGGAAACGTTTCAAACAGCTCAACACTTCACAGTCAATTTTTGTTTGTCTGTTTTCATCCAGCTTCTGTTTTGTTTCCTTCGTCAATCATCTTAAAAACTGAGAACGACAGCATGGAGTTTATTAAAGCTCAAGTATTTTATTGCATAGATTTTAATGGAATGCACCCTGGAGGTCAGGGACAGAGTACTGCCCCCAAGTGGAGAGGTTTAAGTATCCCGGGGTCTTGTACACGAGTGGGGGGAAGAATGGAGCGGGAGATCGACAGGCGGATCGGTGCAGCGTCAGCAATAACTAGGACACTGCATCGATCTGTCCTGGTGAAGAAATAGTTAAGGCGAAAAGCAAAGCTCTGGATTTACAAGTTGATCTATGTTCCTACCCTCACCATGGTAACCAGGATCTACGTTCCTACCCTCACCATGGTAACCAGGATCTACCTTCCTACCCTCACCATGGTAACCAGGATCTACGTTCCTACCCTCACCATGGTAACCAGGATCTACGTTTCTTACCCTTACCATGGTAACCAGGATCTACCTTCCTACCCTCACCATGGTAACCAGGATCTATGTTCCTACCCTCACCATGGTAACCAGGATCTACGTTCCTACCCTCACCATGGTAACCAAGATCTACGTTCCTACCCTCACCATGGTAACCAGGATCTACGTTCCTACCCTCACCACGGTAACCAGGATCTACGTTCCTACTCTCACCATGGTAACCAGGATCTACGTTCCAACCCTCACCATGGTAACCAGGATCTACGTTCCTACCCTCACCACGGTAACCAGCTGTCGGTGGTGACCGAAAGAATGAGATTGCGGATACAAGCAGCCGAAATGAGCTTCCTCTGCAGGGTGGCTGGCCTATCCCTCAGAGATTGAGTGAGGAGTTCTGCCATCCAGGAGGAGCTCGGAGTAGACCCGCTCCTCCTCCACTGGGTGGTTCGGGCATCTGGTCAGGATGCCCCCCAAAACCTCTAACATGTGCTGTTCCTCTGATCCTGTCCATCCTGGTCACTCCCAGAGAGATCCTCAGCATCTTCATCTCTGCTACCTCCATCTCTGTTTCCTGTCTTTTCCTCAGTACCACTGTCTCTAGACCAATCAGCATGGTCGCTCTCACCACACTGTCTCTAGACCAATCAGCATGGCCGCTCTCACCACACTGTCTCTAGACCAATCAGCATGGCCGCTCTCACCACACTGTCTCTAGACCAATCAGCATGGCCGCTCTCACCACACTGTCTCTAGACCAATCAGCATGGCCGCTCTCACCACACTGTCTCTAGACCAATCAGCATGGCCGCTCTCACCACACTGTCTCTAAACCAATCAGCATGGCCGCTCTCACCGCGGTTTTCTACACTTTCCCTTTCATTCTTGCTGAAACTCTTCTGTCACACATCACACCTGATACTTTCCTCCACCCGTTCCAGCCTGTCTGCACACGCTTCTTCACCTCTTTTCCACACTCTCCATTGCTCTGGACTGTTGATCCTAGATACTTAAAATTTTCCACCTTCTTTAAGTCTTCTCCCTGTAACCTCACTTTTCCATTTGGATCCCTCTCATTCAAACACATGGACTCTGTCAAACATAAACTCGTTTTTTATCTTTAACTGCTTGTAAAACATAAACCTGCTTGTTTATGATTTAAAGTCATCTTTGGTTTCTCTTTTTCTGGATCTAGATGGTTTGGTGAGTGAAGGGGAGTTCCTGGACATCACAGAGATCAAGAGGCAGCAGGCGGAGGACTACGAATGCATCACCAACAACGGCGTAGCTCCACCTGACCAGCGCAAGGTCAAAGTCACGGTGAACTGTGGGTACCCCTCCACGTGGTGATAACTCATCTGGAGCTAATTTACATAATTATGTATTAATAATGCATGTAAACGAGCTACATGTGTATTTTAATGTGAATCTCCGCGGGCGTTTTTCAACCTTCTGTGCAAATCTGCCCGAGCCTGACGTGTTCTGTTTCTTTAAAAAAAACTAGTTTGTACTAATTACCGAACCCCTCGTTACTGATTTTTTTTCCCTTCATTTGTTCTTTGTTTCTTCGTTAGACCCTCCGATGATCACAGATATGAAAAACATGCCGGCTCATCCGGGGAAGACGGCTATTCTACGTTGTGAAGCAATGGCGGTCCCACCGGCTTCTTTTGAGTGGTACAGAGATGATCACAGGTAAAACACAAAGCAGGTTCAGTCCTAATTAATCCCACAAACGTTTAAAATTTAATACAAACAGTTAAATAAGTCTTTTTGAAATTTTCTAAAAAATTTAATCCTGCAGAGACACTGACTTTTAATGAGAAGATTTAGGGGTTAGTACAGGCATGGGGAAACTATGGCCCGCGGGCCACATGCGGTCTGTTAAACGGTTTAATCCGGCCCGCCGAACTAGAAAAAATTAAATCAATAAACCTTGATAATGTTTTATTTTTTCTAAAACTCTCATGTTTCCTCACTAGATGGCGCCAAAAATACAACAACATTGCTCCCATTAAAACGTGTGTGTGTCCGTGATGCACATAAAATAAACAGTGTGCACAGATATGGAAAGCCATCGGGGCCAATACACACACGTAAACAAGCGTGTTAGATGTTAAAACAAATAAAATGTTACATCAAGCGCTTAAATTTCAAACCTAGCGCTGCTAGATTTGAAATTTAACGCTCTTGATGTGACATTTAGCGCTTGTTTAAAATCTAGCGTCATTCTATCGGTCTAATCTAGCGGTTACCAAAGTCAAAAAGTTTGCCCACCCCTGGGTTAGTGTGTGGACATAAATGTTGGACAGCAGGTGATTCCAAACAGTCTTTCTTGAACAGAAATGAGTCGTCCAGAAACAAGAATGAGTAAACCATCGTTACGAAAGTACGAAGGCAAGTCTATCAGTTAGAAAAACCAGGAAAAAACCAGAAAAAAATTCAAAAGGCAGCCAAACTTGGGCGACTGGCGAGACTGAAGGAAATAAGACAGTGGAGGATTATCGTTTTGGGCTCTTTCTGAGAGAGCCCTCCTCCATCCAAAAGGAGCTCGGAGTAGAGCCGTTGTTCCTTCGGGTTGACAGAACCAGATGGGTTGGTTCAGGCATCTGGTTAGGATGCATCCTGAACGCCTTGCTAGTGAGGCGGTGTGAGCTACGTCCCACCAGGAGGTGAAGATGCTGGACAGACTATGTCTCACAGCTGGACAGAGAACACCTCAGGACCCTCCTGGGTGAGCTGGAACCCGACCCCAGATAAGCAGAAGACAACGGAACAAAATACCATTATAGAGGAACTAGTTACAACTTCATCAACTTCAAGATGGCAGCAAATCTCTAAACCAATAACAAAAAACAGCGGCGCTTTTTGCTCCAGCGATGCGCTCGCATCCCTCTATAGCCCCTTTAACCCGAAATGACACGTCTATTGATGAGGCTCGGTCTCTCTCCTGTTAAATTAAACCAGTCAGTGGGAGGTACACAAGAGTTTAAGAAACCCAAAGAAGCCATCGGGGGTGGGACTCAACAGACAGGCTGGGAGTGAGAATGATCGCCACCTACAGGATGGAAGTTAGAAAGGCAACATGGCTGGAGCTTCCAGCCAATCATAATCTGTTTCTGTGTGATGTAACGTTTTCGATGTGATGTATTTCGGGTCGTGGCCGATGACTAAAACAACATCTGGATTTCAAGCCAAACCAGGAGTGACGGACGTTTCTGATGTCGATACATGAGTATGTGTGAAGGTAAACATGCAGATGTGTTTGTTTTGATGTGTGTTTCCAGGCCGGTGGAAAACGACAACACCCTGAGGATCAAAAACGAGAAAACACGCTCACTGCTTTTGTTCGCCAACGTGACGGAGAAACATTTTGGAAACTACACCTGCTACGCCACAAACCGCCTGGGGGCGTCCAACGCTAGCATGCTGCTTTTCCGTAAGTCTGATTGGAGAAATGAGGGACCACACCCACATTCACACCCCCTTCCCAGGTGACCCTGTGTCTAGACACTACAGCAGGACACGTAACACATACCTACATGATATGGCTCCACATTCATTCCCTTATCTTCAACCACTCATTTATAGCGGGGTCGCAAGGGGAGCCTGTCCCAGCTGAATCTAGACGAGAGGCAGGGTGCAACCCGAATAGTTCACCAGACTGTCGCGAGGCCACACACACAATCATTCACACACACACAAACACACATTCCTAGGGGGTAATTTCCTAGCAGCCAATCAAACTAACATGTATGTTTTTGGAGGAAACCAGAGAAAACCCACACATACACAAGGAGAACATGCAAACTCTACACAGAAAGAACAGTGTACCATGTCTCGTCCTCGACTCGAACCCCCAACCTTCTTCCTGTGAGGCTCCAGTGGTTGATACGAGTCCCAGTGCATGGTTAAATTCTGTTTTTGTTGATTCTTATGGTCACAACCCAGAGCTGGTTACCATGGTGAGGATAGGAACGTAGATCCTGGTTACCATGGTGAGAGTAGGAACGTAGATCCTGGTTACCATGGTGAGGGTAGGAACGTAGATCCTGGTTACCATGGTGAGGGTAGGAACGTAGATCCTGGTTACCATGGTGAGGGTAGGAACGTAGATCCTGGTTACCATGGTGAGGGTAGGAACGTAGATCCTGGTTACCATGGTGAGGGTAGGAACGTAGATCCTGGTTACCATGGTGAGAGTAAGAACGTAAATCCTGGTTACCATGGTGAGGGTGGGAATGTAGATCCTGGTTACCATGGTGAGAGTAGGAACGTAGATCCTGGTTACCAGGGTGAGGGTAGGAATGTAGATCCTGGTTACCATGGTGAGAGTAGGAATGTAGATCCTGGTTACCATGGTGAGGGTAGGAATGTAGATCCTGGTTACCATGGTGAGAGTAGGAACGTCGATCCTGGTTACCATGGTGAGGGTAGGAACGTAGATCCTAGTTTGTGGGATGTTAACACCGTTGTAGTGCAGAGGGAAAAAAACTGCTCACTCTAGAATCCACGCAACTCTTATAAATAAGGCCCTTGATCGTCGACTGCATCGAAGCAGCTACTGTATCGATGAGGGTACGACAACAAAATAACAATTGTTTTTTTAAATGACAAAGTATTCCTAAACTAAATGCGGAAACACAGGAAAAATATTTTCAAAAATTCATTTGTCGACAGCTTGATGAATGTCAAAAACTTGGCGTCCGGTGACAAAACAAAGCAAATAAACAACCTGGTGTTCAAAAGAGGAAAAAAAATCAACAGCCAAAAAAACTTGGAATCTGGTGGAGAAAAAAATTCTGCGGCCAAGAAACCTTTTTTTTGGAGGATAATAAATCTGTGTCCTTCGTTAGAAGTCATTCCAAATCTTTATTTTTTCTTTTATCAGAATATTTTTTTGTTTGTTGTGAAGAACAAAATCCATGGCCAAGAACAAATATGACTCTAAACTGTGATCGTTTATGCCTGAATATAAACAGTCATTTTCATGCCTTAAAAACAAAGGAACTGCAGGCTCGAAGGATCTTTATGAGCTACATACCGATGCAGTGTTTGACCCCCTTTAGCCTCCAAAACTGCCCTAATTTTACGTGACATTGATTCAACAGAGTGCTGAAAAAATTTTTTGGAAATGTTGGTCCATATTGATGGGATAGCATCTTGATGGGACAGCAATGGATGCTGGGAGTTAGAGTTTATGGAGATTTGTGGGTTCCAAAGACTCTATCAGGTTCAGACCTGGTGATTGAGGGGTTCATTGTCTGTCAGGATCCCCTCACCTGCTGCCAGAGGGAGCCCCGAACCGTGCTCCCTCAGCTAGTATCCAACCTTATCCTGAACGCCTGGGTGATTAGCCTGGTACCTATCAGCTGTGCATCGTCAGCCTGCTGCCTATTTAAGGGCAATCACCCCAGACCTTCTGGTCGGGTCATTACCATCCCTTCCAGGCAGGTCTCTCTTGATGCCTGACCATGATATTGTGTTTGAACTCCTGAGTTAATCCCGTGCCAGACGTACCTGACTTCTTTTTATAAATTCTGTTTTTGACGTCCTGAAAATGGGTCCTCCTCCTTCCACATCAGAAATCCTGACATTGCCAGGTTCAAAAAACCAGCTTGAAATGATTGGAGATTCATGACATGGTCCATTATCCTGCTGGCAGAAGCCATCCGAGGATGGGTACATGGTGGTCATGAAGGGATGGACATGGTCAGAAACAAAATCACCAACATCCACCCGCCCGCCAGGCGTAGACAAGTGGTAAAAGTGGTCTTTGGACCAAAAAGTTACCAGTTGATGAGCTCATGCCCAAGTGTTCCTTGAGGAGACACCTAACACCTAAGTTACTTCCACCATTGGCACCATCATGGCAGCCTGCCGCGGTGCAATGCAGTTCATTAGTTTCCCCATGAGGGGTTAATAAAATACCATTATTATTACACCACCTTCACCCGCCTGCATGATGAATCCATGCCCTCATTCTGACTCTGTCATCTCAACAGAAATCCAGACTCATCAAACCAGGCAACATTTCAGTCTCCATCTAGCCAACGTTCTCGTGCCAACTGTAGGATCTTTATTCTATTAGTAGAGGAGATGAGTGGTACCCGGTGGGGTCGCTGCGTGGGTTCTTCTATCAGCTTGAATCACTCGGCCCATTCTCCTCTGATCTCCAGCATCAACGTGGCATTTTGGCCCACAGCATTGCCACATTGTGAGTGTGAAGCGGCCGGGATGGAAGTCAGCGCTTCCAAATCCGAGACCATGGTCCTCGCCCGGAAAAGGGTGGAATGCCCCCTGCGGGTCAGGGGAAGGGTCTTGCCTCAAGTGGAGGAGTTTAAGTATCTCGGGGTCGTGGGGGAAGGATGGAGGGGGAGATCGACAGGCGGATCGGTGCAGCGTCAGCAATAACTAGGACTCTGCATCGGTCCGTCGTGGTAAAGAGAGAGCTGAGCCGAAAAGCAAAGCTCTCGATTTACAAGTCGATCTACGTTCCTACCCTCACCATGGTAACCAGGATCTACCTTCCTACCCTCACCATGGTAACCAGGATCTACGTTCCGACCCTCACCATGGTAACCAGGATCTACATTCCTACCCTCACCATGGTAACCAGGATCTACGTTCCTACCCTCACCATGGTAACCAGGATTTACATTCCGACCCTCACCATGGTAACCAGGATCTACATTCCTACCCTCACCATGGTAACCAGGATCTACCTTCCTACCCTCACCATATTCCTACCTCACCAAAACATGTGCTGTTCCTCTGATCCTGTCCATCCTCAGCATCTTCATCTCTGCTACCTCCATCTCTGTTTCCTGTCTTTTCCTCAGTGCCACTGTCTCTAGACCAATCAGCATGGCCGCTCTCACCACATTGTCTCTAGACCAATCAGCATGGCCGCTATCACCACGGTTTTCTACACTTTTCCTTTCATTTTATCTGAAACTCTTCTGTCACACATCACACCTGATACTTTTCTCCATCCGTTCCAGCCTGCCTGCACACGCTTCTTCACCTCTTTTCCACACTCTCCATTGCTCTGGACTGGATCCTCTTCTTTCTGGTGCAATTGGTTGATTAAATAACTGCATTAAGGAGGATTTGAACCGACCGTGACATCATGTTTGGAGCCTCAGCGTCGACGTGGTCACGTTTCCCATTTCCTTATTTCTCAATATAATTCACTCCTCTATTTTTTTATTCATTCACACATTTTTTTCACTTCCCCAAAGACTTGTTTTCCTCATCCTTTCGCTCCCCCATGTTCAGCCCATGTGGTTTTCCGACCCTTAGCGAGTCCTTCATTTCTCTTTTCATTCCTCTTCCCATTATCTTGGCCAGTCTCCCTTCAATGAGTCACTTTTCCGTCAGAGCCATACATCTTCTTTTTTTTTTTCCAGCTCTGCTGCCACTTCTGTCAGACTATCTCTCCATCATCCGTCCGTCTGCCTCTTCTTTCCTTTCTAATCTTCTTCTATCATTACAGCACAACAAACCTCTTCCTCATCCCCGAGAATCAGACAATAATCCCATACTTCTGCAGTTTTTCTATTTGTATTCTGCTCCTCTCTTTCCTCCACTCGCCTGGCTATCTTTTTTTGCGCAGCTTAGGGCAGCATTTTAATCTTAAGGAGCCGTTTTAACGTCTAAATAATGACCTTTTATTGATGAGCAATTTGTGGAGCCCCAAATGGTGCAAACCAGGATTTAAATTGGGAATAAAGATGGTGGATCACGCACTATGTAAAGAGTCTGGGTCATCAGCTGTGGGTGGTGACCGGAAGAACGAGGCCGCGGATACAGGCGGTCAAAATGAGCTTCCTCATCAGGGTGGCTGGGCTCTCACTCAGAGGAAGGAGCTCTGAGTAGAGTCGCCGCTTCTCTGGGTCAAGAAAAGCCAGATGGAGTCACCGTCTCACCCGTCCATCCCATGAGAGGATGCGGGCAGTGCCAAAGCCCATCCTGGCTGATTCAAGGCGAGCGGCAGGTCACCAGTCTGTCGCGTGGCCACACACACACTCATTCTTAGGGGCAATTTTTGGCCCCTAGGAAGGAGTGTATTCCTAGGGACCACACTCCCCTAGGAGCACATGCCCATGCATGCTGGGGCCCTTGCATACCTCTTCTGATTGGTTCCCCACAAAAAAAAAACTCTCCATAAACTTTAACTGGTTCAGAATTAAACTTTAAGAAAGAAGAAAAGATTCAAGAAAAAGTTCTCAGGTTCCTTCAAAATGATTCCTGGATGGAAGTGGAATGGTATCGATCATCAAACACACCGTCTAGAAGACTCTGAAACTTTTTCTGTGACGTTCACTCCAGGATGAGTGAGGGATGAACCAGACGTGTGACTTCAGGAATGATGAAATTCTCCCACCTCTAAAAACCCCTCTAATTGGTTCTCTTTGTGTCCTACGTCTCTCCGTCATACGATTGATTACAGTCTTCACAGGAGTCTCTGCTTCCTGGAGAAACGCTGATCTGTTTCCATGGTAACCAGTGATTAAACGTAAACACTAAGATTACTAAGTTCACCTTGTCGGAAAATAAAAGCTTCTGATTTCATCAACGGATGACAAAAAACACCTCATTTTCTCTTCAGAGTAAAAGAGGCTGCAATTTTAGAATTTGGTCGAGTTTAGAGGAAATTAGATCATGTGGAACAGGACTGCCTACCGTCACCATGGTAACCAGGATCTACGTTCCCACCCTCACCATGGTAACCAGGATCTACATTCCTACCCTCACCACGGTAACCAGGATCTATGTTCCTACCCTCACCATGGTAACCAGGATCTACGTTCCTACCCTCACCATGGGAACCAGAATCTACGTTCCTACCCTCACCATGGTAACCAGAATCTAAGTTCCTACCCTCACCATGGTAACCAGGATCTATGTTCCTACCCTCACCATGGTAACCAGGATCTACGTTCCTACCCTCACCATGGTAACCAGGATCTATGTTCCTACCCTCACCATGGTAACCAGGATCTACATTCCTACCCTCACCATGGTAACCAGGATCTACGTTCCTACCGTCACCATGGTAACCAGGATGTAGGTTTCTACCTTCACCATGGTAACCAGGATCTACGTTCCTACCCTAGTGTAGTGTAGTGTAGTGTAGGAGTGTAGATCCTGGTTACCACGGTGAGGGTAGGAACGTAGAACGACTTGTAAATCCATAGCGTTGCTTTTCGGCTCAACAATTTCTTCACCAAGACCATTCGATGCAGCGTCATAGTTATTGGTGACACTGCACCGATCCGTTTGTCGATCTCCCGCTCCATCCTTCCCCCACTTATGAACAAGACCCAGAGATACTTAAACTCCTCCCCTTGGGGTTAATGTGTTCTGTGTCTTTAAATTTTAACAGAAAGCATGATACAGAACATCACACACACACACACTGTGTAGGTGTCCAAACCTGATCATCCAGTCTTTCGAGCCTCATTCACTCCTTAAAAAAACATTTAAATGAAATCAAAGAAGAAGAACTGAGATGAACTCTTATTGTTTTTGTAGAGCATGTGTCTGTTTGCACGTTAAGCACCATTCATCAGCTCCGTGCTTACTGGGCTGAACTCTGATGTCTCTGGGACATTAAATATTAACACTGATGGAGGTCACAGCTTACTTTAAACTGCACATTAAGCACACGTCGATAAGACAGAAAAACAACCGGAGGACAAACCTTGGACGGATCGTTTGGAGATAGATTCAAACCAAAGGAAGGAAAAGACCAGTTTGATCAGAGACTTTAAGGTGTGAGACATGATGAATCCGTCCACCCTACTGTCCAGTAAATGAATAATTAGGTGAAGGAATTGCGGGTGAGGAGCCCTGCCATCCAGGAGGAGCTCGGGGTCGAGCCGCTCTTCCTTCAGGTCAAGAGAAGCCAGATGGATGGCCCCGAGCGCCTGGCTGGTGAGGTGTTGGGCCACGTCCCACCGGGAGGAGACCAAGAGGCAGAACCCAGACCCGCTGGAGAGACTATGTCTCACAGCTGGACGGGGAACAACTCGGGATCATTCCGGGTGAGCTGGAGGATGCAGCCGGGGTGAGAGAGGCCTGGGCTTCTCGTCTGACACTGTTACCACTGCAACCCGGCCCCGGCATGGTAACCAAGATCTATGTTCCTACCTTCACCATGGTAACCAGGATCTACATTCCTGCCCTCACCACGGTAACCAGGATCTATGTTCCCATCCTCACCGTGGTAACCAGGATCTACGTTACCACCCTCACCATGGTAACGAGGATCTACGTTCCCACCCTCACCATGGTAACCAGGATCTACGTTCCTACCCTCACCATGGTAACCAGGATCTATGTTTCTACCCTCACCATGGTAACCAGGATCTACATTCCTACCCTCACCATGGTAACCAGGATCCATGTTCCTACCCTCACCATGGTCACCAGCTGTTGATGATGACCGAAAGAATGAGATCGCAGGTACCATCGGCCAAAATCAGCTTCCTCCGCAGGGTGGCTGGGCTCTCACTCAGAGATAGAAGGAGGAGCTCTGCCATCCGGGAGGAGCTCAGTGTCAAGCCACTTCTCCTCTAGGTTGAGAGAAGCCAGGTGGGGTGTTTCGGGCATCTGATCAGGATGCCCCCCAATCTCTTTGCTGGTAAAGGGTTTTTAGGTACGTCCCACCGGGAGGAGACCAAGGGGCAGACCCCGGACCCGCTGGAGAGACTATGTCTCACAGTTGGACGGGGAACACCTCAGGATCCTTCCGGGTGAGCTGGAGGATGCAGCCGGAGGGAAGCCCGGGCTTCCCGTCAGAGACCTTTTAATCCGACACGTAAAAAGATGTCTGTAATGGAATCAAAACCACGTTAAAAACATTCTGTTTTTTTGTGTTTCTCTGCAGGACCGGGTGCGCTACAAGGCCGAGGATCAGGCTTACAAGTGGGGATAAGTTTCAGCGTGTGTGTGTGGATTTCTCTCTCCATCGTTCTCCCGACGAAGGTCTAACGATTCTCCGTTTGGAACGTCCCCCTCGGTCCCTCTACGGAAGGAAAATCTTTAATTATGAACCCATCACTGTGAACTAAAAGAATATGCATTGTTCCTGGAGCCATCACACACAAACACACACCTTCCCACTTCGGTCTGAGGGGAACCTTTCGTTATTTCCTCTTTGATATTTCTTACAAATGATCTTTTTTATTTTTTTATGTTTATGTCTCAGAATGCCTTGCAGATCTGTCTAGCTTGGTACTTTCTGTTTTCCTCATCGTGACCGCTGGGCTAATGTTAATAGAGTGTATAGTAACGAGTGTATCGGTGATCAAATGAGAAAAATAGATCATCTAACATGTAAAAAAAAATGTTTGCCTTACGGAAATTATACGTAAAACAAGGATTAAGGGAAAATAATAGGCTTTTAATGTGGCGGTCATTTTACCTGGTGGACTGATAAAGGGTCACTTTGATCACACACACACACACACACACACACACACACACACACTCGCACACATTCATACACATATAAACAAAAGTTTTGAAGAGTTTTGAAGTCATCGTTCACTTCAAACAACAAAGAAACAAAATTAAACCCGAATAAAATTTCAAATTAAAGCGCAGCACAAACAGTTGGACTGAATCTGGTCTCAGATTCTACGCTTTAAATAGTCAGGAACGAGCTGCTTGAATGCTGACCAGCTGAGTTTGTGGACGTCAAAATGAAAACATGAGAAACCTCACAGCTAAAGCTGCTGGCTAGAGCCTCAACCTCCCAGACTAGGACGTCCGAGCTCTCAAGTCTGCTGATTTTTGTTATGTAAATGTCTCCAAAGTTAGTCGCGGTAAGCCACAAATTGCAAGCAATCATTCGTGACCGGGGCGCTAGAAAGCAGGCAATCGAGTAGGCCAAATAGTAAACGTGTTCTGGTTAAAATCCAGTAAAAAAAAACATAATACGCTTAAAGAGTGAATAACTTCTGCAAATGTAAAAAAAAAAAAAACAGGCAATGTTTCTGCTGCTGCTAGTGTCGTTCTGCTAACGAAACGTGCTCGGATTCAGGTGACATATCGTTTGAGGATCTGGGAACACCAATCAGGACCCGTCAGCTTTGACCCGGGAGATACCGGCTTCAATCAAAGCCGAAGTCACCAAGCTCTTTCAGAAGGAGGTTGAACCTGTATGGGAAATTATACGTGGATAACTCTATATTATTGTATACCACACACACACACACACACATACACATACACACATACGTTTGCTTTTATTTTTCTCTGTTTGCAGTGAATCTGCTCTGAATGATGTCAAAATATAGAAAAAAAAAACTACAAAAAAAAATGGTGGGTGGTGATGTCATCAAATCCCTCAACCCTCCTCCCAATCCGCATGTGGAACCCGTTCCCCCTGCCCCAACCTTTTTACACTCCGCCGCTCCTCTCTGTTTACTCCTCTGCATCACTGTAGTGTGTACCCCTCCTCGCCCCCTAACTCCCAGTGTAAATATATGCAGTTCCAAGGTCACAGTGGCAACTTTCAGTTTGCCCTTCGCCCCCTCAATGTGATAGCATGTTCTGGTTAGAGATGTTCCTGTTGTGAGTCCATACACGCCCAGCCCTGGCCCGCCCCGTCCCGCCCCTTACGCCCGTCCCGCACTGTGTCTGTTTGAACTTTCTGCAAGATTACCTGCTTTTCCTTTTTTGGTGTTAATAATACTACTGATAACGATGTTAATAAGTATTTGAATAACTATGAATAAGTCATTTGCGTGTGAAAAAAAAAAAAAAGAGCAACACCGGGCGCGTGTGAGTGCGTGGTATAAAAAAACTTTTCTACTCGGCACGCGCATCAATGGAAAAAAAAAAAAACATGTAAAGTTTTCCAAGTGACGTGCTCTATTTTACCATGACGAGCTTTTTAAAAACGTGGGAAACTCTTTAAAAAAGATTTTCATCTGAGTGATCGGTGATGTAATTTATCATTTAAAACAGTGGTCCCCAACCACCGGGCCGCGGGCCGTGGGTCATGTAGTACCGGGCCGCATAGAATGAAGAAATAACTTCCATTATTTCCATTTGGTTTATTATTTGAGCTTTTATTATGAAGGTTTTCTTAATTCTTGATGACAATGTTTTAATTTGAAAAGTGACCGGATACAGAGTTACGAAGCAGACTGGATCTTTAGAAACACTCTTCAGGTTTCAGGTCAAGATGGGACTGTCTGGTTCCAGCAAAACAAACTCAGAACTCTGATTGATCTAGTCTTATTGTGAAGAATCTAACTAGTATTTTCATTCTTTTTTTGTGATGTCTTTTATTTTGAAGGTATGTTTACCATTTCCATAGCAACCAGATTACATTCGAGCAGAGAGAATGTTTCCGTGTTTTAAAGACGCAGCTAATAAATTTTCTCGTGAAGACAAAAAGGATTTAAGTTTATTTTTCATTTTAAAAAAACATTTTTTTTCCGACTGTTTTTATCTTCTTAAGACCGGTCTGTGAAAATATGATCAGACACTAAACCGATCCGTAGCGCAGGAATGTGGTTGGGGACCTCTCATTAAAACCGTGTGTGTATTGACTGATGTCGTCATGCTGTTTCTGCATCAAACATGTATTTACAGCACATTGATGTGATGGCCGTAGATGGCCCGCCGTCGACGGCCGGGTAAACTATTGATAAACTTCGGTCCCTCGTTTTGAAAGAATGTCAGGATTTCGGTCTCTCCTTTGCCGGGCTGTTGGGGATTCAATCTCTCCTTTTGTCGGGCAGTCGCCTCGCCAGCCCTTTTGGGAATTCGGTTTTCAGTTTTGATTGGAGATTAGGAGTTTAGTCGCTTGTTCTGCAAGGCTGATGGCAGAACAAAGTCCCATCAGCCTGGCAAAATGAGCCATTTTCTGATTCAGTCTCCCATGTTTTTGGGATGTCGAGAATTCCGTCTTTTATTTGCCGGGCTGTTGGGACTTCAGTCTCTTGTTCTCAGCAGCCGTCAAGACTTCCGTCCCGTGTTTTGCTCGGCTGCTCGGATGTGTTAACAGCACATGTGTGATGGCCGTAGATGGCCGGATAGATAAACTATTGATAAACTTCGGTCCTTCGTTTTGAAAGAATGTCAAGACTTCGGTCTCTCGTTTGCCGGGCTGTCAGGGATTCAATCTCTCCTTCTGTCGGACAGTTGAGAGTTCTATTCGTCGTGTCACCAGCCCTTTTGGGAACTTAGTTAGGAGTTTAGTCGCTTGTTCTGTCAGGGCAGTACAGATTTTGATCCCTCGTATCGTCAGACTGTCGGTAATTTCCGTCGGTTTATCATTTTATCAGACGGTCAAGACTTCAGTTCTTCATTTTTCCAGGCTGTTGGGACTTTGGTCCCACATTTGGACAGATTGTCTAGGCTTCAATTTGTCGTTTCGCCAGCCTACAGAGAATTCAGTCTCTGGTATTTTTGGGCTGTCAAAATTCCGTCTTTTATTTGCCGGGCCGTCAAGACTTCGGTCCCTTGTTTTGCTCGGCTGTTGCGACTTCAATACTCCTTTTTGCTCAATAGTTGGGACTTCAGTCCCGGGTTTTTTTGGGTCATTAAGAATTGCGTGTCTTTTTTTACCGGGTTGGACTTTGGTTCTGACAGGACTCCAGTCTTTCTATTTGCTGGTCTCTCTTTTTGTCAGACTGTCTGGAATCCGGTCCTTCACTTTGCCGGGCAGTCAGTACTTTTGATCCTTCATTGCATCCAGCTGTTGAGACTTCTTTACCCTGTTTCGCCGGGTTGTCAGGAGATCTAGTTTTGCCACTCATAAACCAAACACAATCCCACCAGTGACAGGAAAACTCTAAGGACGACCTTCCCTCTACTGCGCCCTTCGGTGGTGTGGACCCACCACACGCAGACAGGACTCAACAAAATGGCACAAAATCACCCGGCCATTTTTTTCACAGCACAAACTGGGAGGAAAACTTGTGTTACCCTCCGATCCACGCTTTGGACGCAGAGACTTAATGCAAACTGAGTCTGCGAAGAGAAGCAGGATCAAACGTCTGAATGTTTTATTCTTTTCTTTTTCTTTCAAACCAGCAATAACCCCTGATTCTGTCATGGCTGATGCTTGTGGTGTAAAATGAGTTTTTCGGGTTGTTGTGTAAGACCTTCCAGAACTAGGGTGTCAAACTCAGATTCCCATTGGGCCAAACTTAGCTCACAACTTGGGATAAGTTGTGTTTTCAATTCTAGTACGCGGGTTGTTTCAAAAAGTAATGTGTCTTATTTGGTTACTCCATCGTTAATGATCGCAGGAGGTTGAAATTTGCACCGTATCATTACTAAACATGTCCAAGAGAGAGAGAACATCGTTTCCACTGCACTGACACCCACAGTTATCCACCAGTCGACACGGATCAGTTCATCATGGCGCGCTTCGTTCTCCTGGGTGGCAGTGTGCGGACGTCCAGAGCGAGCTTTGTCCTCGACATCACTTTCACCGTTCCCAAAAAGACGGACCCATCTGAAAGAAGCTCTGCTTCTGACGAGTCTCAATGACGAACTTCGTTTACCAAAGCGTGAGCCGAAAAGTAAAGCTCTCGATTTACAAGTCGATCTACGTTCCCACCATCACCATGGTAACCAGGATCCACGTTCCTACCCTCACCATGGTAACCAGGATCTATGCTCCTACCCTCACCATGGTAACCAGGATCTATGTTCCTACCATCACCATGGTAACCAGGATCGACTTCCTACCATCACCATGGTAACCAGGATCGACTTCCTACCCTCACCATGGTAACCAGGATCTACGTTCCCACCCTCACCTTGGTAACCAGGATCTATGTTCCTACCCTCACCATGGTAACCAGGATCTACGTTCCTACCCTCACCATGGTAACCAGGATCTACGTTCCTACCCTCACCATGGTAACCAGGATCTATGTTCCTACCCTCACCATGGTAACCAGGATCTACGTTCCTACCCTCACCATGGTAACCAGGACCTACGTTCCTACCCTCACCATGGTAACCAGGATCTACGTTCCTACCCTCACCATGGTAACCAGGATCTACGTTCCTACCCTCACCATGGTAACCAGCAGTGGGTGGTGACCAAAACAATGAAATCGCGGATACAAGCGGACAAAATGAGCTTCCTCCGCAGTGTGGCTGGGCTCTCACTCAGAGATCGGATGAGGAGCTCTGCCATCCAGGAGGAGCTCGGTGTCGAGATGCTCCTCCTTCAGGTCGAGAGAAGGCAGATGAGGTGGTTCGGGCATCTGATCAGGATGCCTCCGACCGCCTCGCTGGTGAGGTCTTTCAGGCACATCCCACTGGGAGAAGACCAAGAGGCAGACTCCGGACCCCGCTGGAAAGACCATGTCTCACAGCTGGCCAGGGAACACCTCATGATCCTTGTGGGTGAGCTAGAGGATGCAGCCGGGGTGAGAGAAACTTGAGCTTCCCGTCTGAGGTTGTTGACCCCACGACCTGTCCCCGGATAAGCGGAAGACAACGGAACGGAACGGGAAGAACATGCAAGTAAAGGTTGAGTCATTATAGGGTCCAAATTCCAACCCCCTGCGATCATTTGGGGTGGAGTTAAAAATAAGAGGCATTATTTTTGGAACGACCCTCATATTAGGTCGCTATGACAACAGTCCAAAAATTTGATGACCTAAAACAACAAATCAACATTCTAGTCTCTGTATTTTTAATGTTACATGTAACAGTTCATTGGCCACACAGACAGAGAGTACCCTGATGGCCACATTTGGCTCTCGGACCAGAGTTTGACACCCATGTTCTAGAATGATTGAAATATTTGGATGGATATTTGTGCAACTCTACATGTATGAAACAAGTCTAGCTCTTTTAAATTTGGATTTTCCGTGTGATAAAACTCTCACGTTGCATGAGTCCTTCCTGGATTCCACATGAAGCACAAAAGCAGGTTATTTTTTTTGTTGTTGTTTGTTCGTCCTCTCACTTTGTTTCTTTCCACTGCTTGTTCCATGTCTGCGTCCCACTGGTTTCATCAGTGGCCTGTAACATCTGTATGTACATAAACTGTCCTTGATGAAGTAAACAATGAAAGAAAAGATAAAAACGAGTGCGAACAATACCAGTGATGTCGTTAATCGGCGTGGGTTTGGTGGGAGCATGTCAGATTCTTTTAAAGAAAAATCTAACTTATTGTGCAAAAAAAAAATGTCCTTTAGTTTGACTTATTTTGCTTTTTTTTAAAGACCAAGGAGATAAAAATAAAAACAAGGAACAAATCGACAGCAAGAATTTTAACAATATGTCTTCACCTTTCTGACGCTGGAAACCTACCGAATCCGTCCAGTTTGGTCATCTGTCCAAACAATCTACGTTCCTACCCTCACCATGGTAACCAGGATCTACGTTCTTACCCTCACCATGGTAACCAGGATCTACGTTCCTACCCTCACCATGGTAACCAGGATCTACGTTCTTACCCTCACCATGGTAACCAGGATCTACGTTCCTACCCTCACCATGGTAACCAGGATCTACGTTCTTACCCTCACCATGGTAACCAGGATCTACGTTCCTACTCTCACCATGGTAACCAGGATCTACGTTCCTACCCTCATCATGGTAACCAGGATCTACGGTGGAAAGAGAGCAGGACTCCACCGTGACGAAGAATGCTCTACTTTTTAAACTGCTTTTTAAACACTTAGTTCAATTTTTAAAAATTTCTTTAAACTTTTTTTAGGATTATATTTCAATTTTTTTGTGATGATATCATCAAATTTTTGTTTATTTTTTGTGTATGTTTCACTGATTACCACGGTGAGGGTAGGAACATAGATCCTGGGGTAGGTAACCAGGGTAGGTTACCATGGTGAGGGTAGGAACGTAGATCCTGGTTACCATGGTGAGGGTAGGAACATAGCTCTTGGTTACCGTGGTGAGGGTAGGAACGTAGATTCTGGTTACCATGGTGAGGGTAGGAACGTAGATCCTGGTTACCATGGTGAGGGTAGGAACGTAGATCCTGGTTACCATGGTAATGCATTGAACTTATATAGCGCTTTTCTAGACACTCAAAGACGCTTTACATTTACATAGATATGCATTATTCATTCACTCCATACAATCATTCACACACACAACATTCATTCCTGATGATGGGAGCTACCATGCAAGGCGCAGACCACTATCATCAGAAGCAACTGGGGGTTCGGTGTCTTGCTCAAGGACACCTCGGCATGGACTCTGGGCGGGGGATCGAACCTGCGATCTTCCGGTTACGGAGCGGTCGCCCTACCCACCGAGCCATCCTTCCCCCATGGTGAGGGTAGGAACGTAGATCCTGGTTACCATGGTGAGGGTAGGAACGTAGATCCTGGTTACCATGATGACTCGGAACACCAGGAAATGTAGATCCTGGTTACCATGGTAAGGGTAGGAACGTAGTTCGACTGGTAAATCCAGAGCTTTGCTTTTTGACTCTTTTTTTAATTTGACGGACCGATGCAGTGTCCTAATTACTGCACATCCCGCACCGATCCGTCTGTCAAAATTCATCGAACAGACTCTAGAAATCACAGCGACTAAACTGAAATTTGTCTGCACAGACAGTGACGTATCATCCTAGATTCCAAAATAAGAGTTTCTGTGTGTTCCTTCTGGGCAAGTCTGTTAAAGAATACCCCAACCATGCCAAGCTGGAGGGCGATGAACTCTCCGTTTGGGTCAGGAAGACAGACGGCTCATATCGCACCAGCAGTCTCTGAGGATCACTATTTCCATCCCAGCCATGTAATCTGAATATCATCACCACAAACAACGTCTGGCCTATTTTCAGAGTGGAAACAACACCAGCCAATCTGAGTTGAGTGAGTTTAGAGTGATATAAACAAGATGATTGCTGGGCTCTAATTGCATTCGGAGCCCTGTGGTGAGAGAGTGTTGATTGGATCCCGTAGCTGAAGGTTAAGAAAAAAAAATACAGGAGATCTGTTGGCTGAAAGACGACCGATTTATTGTAACCATAAGGAATGAAGAATGTTTGGAATCTAAAGATCAACGGAAAAAATTATAAAGATAAAACACAACGTCTAAACATTCATCCACAAAAATCAGGACGCTGCATCACTCCATCATGGTGAAGAAAGAGCTGAGCCATGGTAACCAGGATCTACGTTCCTACCTCACCATGGTAACCAGGATCTACTTTCCTACCCTCACCATGGTAACCAGGATCTACGTTCCTACCTCACCATGGTAACCAGGATCTACGTTCCTACCCTCACCATGGTAACCAGGATCTATGTTCCTACCCCCACCATGGTAACCAGGATCTACGTTCCTACCCTCACCATGGTAACCAGGATCTACGTTCCTACCCTCACCATGGTAACCAGGATCTATGTTCCTACCCTCACCATGGTAACCAGGATCTACGTTCCTACCCTCACCATGGTAACCAGGATCTACATTCCTACTCTCACCATGGTAACCAGGATCCACGTTCCTACCCTCACTGTGGTAACCAGGATCCACGTTCCTACCCTCACCATGGTAACCAGGATCCACGTTCCTACTCTCACCATGGTAACCAGGATCCACGTTCCTACCCTCACTGTGGTAACCAGGATCGACGTTCCTACCCTCACTGTGGTAACCAGGATCCACGTTCCTACCCTCACCATGGTAACCAGGATCTATGTTCCTTGCTTGGAGTAGAGCCACTACTCCTTCATGTCAAGAGACGTCAGATGGGTTGATTCGGTGATCTAGTTAGGATGCCTTCAAAGCGGCTCGCTGTTGCGGTGTTTCGGGCACGTCTTCCCTTGGAGGAGACCAAGAGGCAGGTCCCAGACTCGCTGGAGACAGGGAACCCCTCGGGATCCTTCTGGCTTGAGCTGGAGGACGCTTGGTGGACACCTCCAAAAAGATGATTCCTCTTAAAACTCTGTCTTTAAATGACTGTTTAATCAGCAGAAAAAGATCCAAAATGTTCCAGCCATCCAGAGCAAGGCTATCGTACTAAGAAGTGTCGCATAATTAAGCTTTTTGAGGTTCAAATAAAGCTTCCAAAAGGAAGAAAGCAGATGCTTTTTTTAGCTGCATTGTGTGGACACCAAACTGCCTCCGATAAGGTGTGAATGTATTACTTCTTTTGTTGGAAATGTCAGCGGGTTTAAACTGTAAGCGGTTGGCACAGGAAGGGACACACTCTCCATTCACAAGCCATTGGTTAATCAATATGTTCGACCGAAAGGATTCTGAATAGAGCATTTCTTTTCCTGGATCCAGATTGATCAGGTGTCCGTGAAGCAGCCTTAGAAAACATAATTCATCATGTCCGATATGCCACGCTTCTAATTGCACATTGATTTTAAAACCAATAAGTCGACGCCAATGCTTTTAAAAATATGCCTACGGTCACCAGCTGTGGGCGGTGACCAAAAGAATGAGATCACGGATACAAGCGACCAGGATGAGCTTCCTCTGTAGGTTGGCTGAGCTCTCACTCAGAGATCGGGTGAGGAGCGAGAGGAGCTCAGTGTCGAGCCGCTCCTCCTCCAGGTTGAGAAGAGCCAGATGGGATGGTTCGGGCATCTGGTCAGGATGCCCTCCGAGCACTTCGCTGGTGAGGTGTCTCGGGCACGTCCCACCAGGAGGAGACCAAGAGGCAGACCCTGGACCTGCTGGAAGGACTGTCTCACAGCTGGCTGGGGAACGACTCAGGATCCTCCGGGGTGAGCTGGAGGATGCAGCCGGGGTGAGGGACACCTGGGCTTCCCTTTGAGGCTGTTTGACCAACGACCCGGCCCCAATTAAGCGGAAGATGATGGAACAGAATTGAAATCTGCATCTGAGACGCACAGAAAGCCTGTGATTGTTTTTAAGCAACATATAATTAGAATAATTGGACTCAAAGGATTTATTTTAATATATAAATAATCCTAATTTTTCTCTCTGGTTCGTCAAATCCAAACCTGCTGGTTTTAAAAACAGCCTAATCTGTTGAGTTTAATTCATAATGTTTCACATGAATGATTCTAAACACAGGTTTAAGCCTCTTAAACAATCTCAGGGATAATAGCCTCTAATGCCGCGGTGTAATCTCTCATTACCGCAAACGATAGAAATTATTTCACAAATTTAATTATTAAATAAACAATAAAGCTGGAAATAAAATAAAAGAAATAATAACAGACTGTTTACATGTCGGAAGGCGTGACGTACCCGGGCTCTCTGTGCTTCAGTAACAGTTTGTGAGCCAAAAACAAATGAAAGGATTTTAATAAAACGGTACCAGCTATAGATTTAATTCAATTTTATTTGTTTAGCCTAGAATCACAGAAATTCTGTC
This sequence comes from Neostethus bicornis, assembly GCA_902685375.1. Lineage (NCBI taxonomy): Eukaryota > Metazoa > Chordata > Actinopteri > Atheriniformes > Phallostethidae > Neostethus > Neostethus bicornis. The sequence goes on along the minus strand of LR738541.1, from coordinate 11,109,532 downwards.
TCGATAGGTTCACATGAAAGATTCAGGAGGACATACCTGCCCTTAGAATCTCCTTCACGGTGAGAAAAAACTCCTAAAAAAACCCATCAGTGGGGAAAAAATAGGAAACATCATGGGGATCCATACGAAAGAGAGATCCCAGTGCAACCAGTGTGTCTAAGACTATTGTGTGAAGTCAATAGATGTTCTTCATCCTGATGGAAACACGGGGGATTCCTCAGCCCGGCGATGCCCAGGACTGGGATGAGTAGATGGATTTCATCCTGATGGAGCAGGGATGATGAAGCACGGAGACCTCCTCGGTCTGGCCGTGCCCAGGACGGGAACGCTGAGTATCCATCAGGAATCTGAAACAGAGCTCTCTCCCAAACCACCATCAGGAGCCATCGGGGGTTTGGTGTCTTGCTCAAGGACATCTCAGCATGAACTTCAGGCGGAGAATCAAACCAGCAACCCTCCAGTGGACGGTGTGCCCACATACTGAGCCATCCTTCCCCCACACAGAAAACCCACACAGCCTGGCAATGCCGGATCCTGTCTGACCTCAGAAGCTAAATATTAATCCGCAAAAATCAGGACGCTGCATCAATCCGTCATGGTGAAGAGTTCCTACCCTCACCATGGTAACCAGGATCTACGTTCCTACCTTCACCATGGTAACCAGGATCTACGTTCCTACCCTCACCATGGCAACCAGAATCTACGTTCCTACCCTCACCATGGTAACCACGATCTACATTCCTACTCTCACCATAGTAACCAGGATCTACATTCCTACTCTCACCATGGTAACCAGGATCTACATTCCTACTCTCACCATGGTAACCAGGATCTACGTTCCTCCCCTCACCGTGGTAACCAGGATCTACATCCCTACCCTCACTGTGGTAACCAGGATCTATGTTTCTACCCACACCATGGTAACCAGGATCTACGTTCCTACCCTCAGCATGGTAAACAGGATCTACGTTCCTACCCTCACCATGGTAACCAGGATCTATGTTCCTACCCTCACCATGGTAACCAGGATCTATGTTCCTACCCACACCATGGTAAACAGGATCTACGTTCCTACCCTCAGCATGGTAAACAGGATCTACGTTCCTACCCTCACCATGGTAACCAGGATCTATGTTCCTACCCACACCATGGTAACCAGGATCTACGTTCCTACTCTCACCATGGTAACCAGGATCTACGTTCCTACCCTCACCATGGTAACCAGGATCTACGTTCCTACCCTCAGCATGGTAACCAGGATCTACGTTCGTACCCTCACCGTGGTAACCAGTATCTATGTTTTTACCCTCACCATGGTAACCAGGATCTACGTTCCTACCCTCACCATGGTAACCAGGATCTACGTTCCTACCCTCACAACCAGGATCTATGTTCTTACCCTCACCATGGTAACCAGGATCTACGTTCCAACCCTCACCGTGGTAACCAGGATCTACGTTCATACCCTCACCATGGTAACCAGGATCTACGTTCATACCCTCACCATGGTAACAAGGATCCACATTCCTACCCTCACCGTGGTAACGAGGATCTACGTTCCTACCCTCACCATGGTAACGAGGATCTACGTTCCTACCCTCACCGTGGTAACCATGATATTGGTGTCAGACCTCAGAAGCTAAGCAGGCTGGTACTGGGCAGCATTTGGATGGGAGACTCATCCAAACGTTTCTCCACATTTGGAATGTGGAGATTTTAAGGGCTGAACGTTGGCTTCATGGCAGGAGGGTCGGGGGTTTGAGTCCCAGAGAGTGGGTGAGGCTCTGGGACTAAAACACAGACACACAGAAGTCCACAAACTTACATGTGGAGTTTGCATGTTCTCCCCATGTGTCATGAAGTGTGTCCCCATGTGTATGTGTGTGTTGCCTGACCATGTGTCCCCATGGTCAGGCGAACATGGAGACCTGGCTGGAAGCGATGGTATGACCCAACAGGGAAGTCCTGGGTGATTGCCCATAAATTTATGGCAGACCCCACAGATGTGTGGCATCAGGAATCAATCTCAGGTATCTTTAATCAGGGTGATGAGGAACATCCAGCGCTCCCTCTGGTCGCAGAAGAGGGGATCATGACACCATGTACTATGTGTGGGTTTACTCCGGTTTCCTCCAAAAACGTTAGGTTATTCAGACGCTGAGAAATTCCCCGTAGGAATGTGTGTGTGGGGTGTACTCTACATCTCGCCTTGACCAGACGGGACAAGCTCTGGCACAGGCACAGGCTCTGGCACTTCCGGCATCCCTGTTACGGATAAGCGGTTCAGAAGATGAATGAATATTAAACCTGTTTGGCAGGTTTTCTTACTTCCTGCTTTAACAGATGCCCGCTCTGGATTCTGATTCTTTTTTTTACGCACCACTTGTGGGCATCTGGGCTCTGTTGTTTATCATCTGTACTAATTATCCTTTCAGCAGATGAAGCCAAGAAGTTGTTTGTTTTTTTTAACGCACCAGCTGAACAGGTGTGTTCATCTGTTTGCAGATGACATTGTGATCTGTGGTGAGAGGAGTGAAGAGGTGGAGGAAAAGCTGGAGAGGTGGAGGTTTGAAGATTAGTCAGAGTAAAACAGAGTACATGTGTGTGAATGAGAGGGATCCAAATGGAAAAGTGAGGTTACAGGGAGAAGAGATAAAGAAGGTGGAAGATTTTAAGTATCTAGGATCAACAGTCCAGAGCAGTGGAGAGTGTGGAAAAGAGGTGAAGAAGTGTGTGCAAGCAGGCTGGAACGGGTGGAGAAAAGTATCAGGTGTGATGTGTGACAGAAGAGTTTAGTTTAGTTTCAGATAAAATGAAAGTGTAGAAAACCATGGTGAGAGCAGCCATGCTGATTGGTCTAGAGACAGTGTGGTGAGAGCGGCCATGCTGATTGGTCTAGAGACAGTGTGGTGAGAACGGCCATGCTGATTGGTCTAGAGACAGTGTGGTGAGAGCGGCCATGCTGATTGGTCTAGAGACAGTGTGGTGAGAGCGGCCATGCTGATTGGTCTAGAGACAGTGTGGTGAGAGCAGCCATGCCGATTGGTCTAGAGACAGTGTGGTGAGAGCGGCCATGCTGATTGGTCTAGAGACAGTGTGGTGAGAGCGGCCATGCTGATTGGTCTAGAGACAGTGTGGTGAGAGCGGCCATGCTGATTGGTCTAGAGACAGTATGATGAGAGCGGCCATGCTGATTGGTCTAGAGACAGTGTGGTGAGAGCGGCCATGCTGATTGGTCTAGAGACAGTGTGGTGAGATCGGCCATGCTGATTGGTCTAGAGACAGTATGATGAGAGCGGCCATGCTGATTGGTCTAGAGACAGTGTGGTGAGAGCGGCCATGCTGATTGGGCTAGAGACAGTGTGGTGAGAGCGGCCATGCTGATTGGTCTAGAGACAGTGTCACTGAGGAAAAGACAGGAAACAGAGATGTTTGTAGCAGAGATGAAGATGCTGAGGATCTCTCTGGGAGTGACCAGGATGGACAGGATCAGAGGAACAGCACATGTTAGAGGTTTTAAAGTCAGAGAGGTCAGACTGAGATGGTTTGGACATGTGCAGAGGAGAGAGAGTACATCAGAAGAAGGATGCTGGGTTTGGAACCACCGGGAAAGAGGACCAGAGGAAGACCAAAGAGGAGGTTCATGGATACAGTGTTCGGGGTGTACCTTGCCTCTTGCTTTGAATCAGCCAGGCTAGAATCCGGCACCTCCTGTGACCCCATTAGGGATGGGCTGCTCAGAAGATGATGATGTCACTCCCAAACATCCAATGAAATGACATTCCGTTTACTTTTTAGATTCAAACTGTCAGTCAGTCACCTTCTTATCCGTCTGTCCCTTCTGGGCTGCGGGGGGTGCCGGAACCCATCCCGGCTGATTCAAGGTGAGGGGCAGGGTACATCCCGAACAGGTCGCCAGTCTGTCGCGGGGCCACACACACTCATTCCTAGGGGTAATTTGGGACTGGCCAATGAACCTAGCATGCATGTCTTTGGAGGGTGGGAGGAAACCGGATTACCCATTGAAAATCCACACAGACAAGGGGAGAACATGCAAACTCCACACAGAAAGGACAGTGTTCCAAGCCTCGTCTCCACCCAGGAATCGAACCCACAACCCTCTCTCTGTAAGGCCACCGTGCCACCAGTTTCAAACTGTGGGAAAAAAAAAGAGCTTTAATCCTATTGTTTTTGTAAAAACTGGAGTTTTAAGAGTTTTTTTATGAGTAATCTGAGTAAACAAAATCTGTTCTAAGCCCAAAGGGTTCCAGTGGTGTCACCACGAGGTGAAGAGTTCATCCCGCCCGCTGTGGTTCAGATAATTCAGCCTCATTTGTATTTTTAGTGCCGCTTCGGGCTCGTGAGCTTCACGTTTTGTAAAAACAAGAACGACCGGCTTGATTTATAAAAAATTCAAGTTGTAGAATTCAGTTCATCTTTCTGCCTGAGAGGGTTCATGACAGATGTAGAAATAATCACCCCAGCACCGTCCGCTATGCCGCGGATCGATCTCACCCAGAGAATTGAAACTCACCAGAAAACAAGGCAACGAGGAATGGACGAATTATTATGTGGAAATCCTTCAAGCGAAGGAACTCATTTCTTTTTTTTTTCTCCCTGAAAACAGTGAATATCGTGTTTTTATGAATCAGACTCTCAGTTTTTTTTCTTACTAAGAATTGCTTCTCCTCTTTGAGCTGCCACCTTATCGTGGTGGAGGGGTTTGTGTGCCCCAATGATCCTAGGAGCTATGTTGTCTGGGTTTAATGCCCCTGGTAGGGTCAACCCGGGTCGCGGGGATTTGCAGGTAGATCTACGTTCCTACCCTCACCATGGTAACCAGGATCTACGTTCCTACCCTCACCATGGTAACCAGGATCGATGTTCCTACCCTCACCATGGTAACCAGGATCTACGTTCCTACCCTCACCATGGTAACCAGGATCTATGTTCCTACCCTCACCATGGTAACCAGGATCTACGTTACTACCCTCACCATGGTAACCAGGATCTACGTTCCTACCCTCACCATGGTAACCAGGATCTACGTTCCTACCCTCACCATGGTAACCAGGATCTATGTTCCTACCCTCACCATGGTAACCAGGATCTACGTTCCTACCCTCACCATGGTAACCAGGATCTACGTTCCTACCGTTACCATGGTAACCAGGATCTACGTTCCTACCCTCACCGTGGTAACCAGAATCTACGTTCCTACCCTCACCATGGTAACCAGGATCTATGTTCCTACCCTCACCATGGTAACCAGGATCTACGTTCCTACCCTCACCATGGTAACCAGGATCTACGTTCCTACCCTCACCGTGGTAACCAGAATCTACGTTCCTACCCTCACCATGGTAACCAGGATCTATGTTCCTACCCTCACCATGGTAACCAGGATCTACGTTCCTACCCTCACCATGGTAATCAGGATCTACGTTCCTACCCTCACCTTGGTAACCAGGATCTACGTTCCTACCCTCACCATGGTAACCAGGATCTACGTTCCTACCCTCACCATGGTAACCAGGATCTACGTTCCTACCGTTACCATGGTAACCAGGATCTACGTTCCTACCCTCACCGTGGTAACCAGAATCTACGTTCCTACCCTCACCATGGTAACCAGGATCTATGTTCCTACCCTCACCATGGTAACCAGGATCTACGTTCCTACCCTCACCATGGTAACCAGGATCTACGTTCCTACCCTCACCTTGGTAACCAGGATCTACGTTCCTACCCTCACTATGTTGACAAGGATCTACGTTCCTACCCTCACCATGGTAACCAGGATCTACGTTCTTACCCTCAGCATGGTAACCAGGATCTACGTTCCTACCCTCACCATGGTAACCAGGATCTACGTTCCTACCCTCACCATGGTAACCAGGATCTATGTTCCTACCCTCAGCACGGTAACCAGGATCTACGTTCCTACCCTCACCATGGTAACCAGGATCTACGTTCCTACCCTCACCATGGTAACCAGGATCTACGTTCCTACCCTCACCATGGTAACCAGGATCTACGTTGCTACCCTCACCGTGGTAACCAGGATCTGCGATCCTACCCTCACCATGGTAACCAGTATCTATGTTCCTACCCTCACCATGGTAACCAGAAGCTATGTTCCTACCCTCACCATGGTAACCAGCTATGGGTAGTGACGGAGAGAACAATACTGCGGACACAAGCGACTGAAATTATCTTCCTCTGAAGAGTGGCTTGGCTCTCTCTCAGTGATAGAGGGAGGATCTGTTGAATCCTCCCTCTATCACTGTATTAGAGCCATCACTCCTCCGGTCGAGAGAAGCCAGATAGGGAGGCTTCTCTCTCTCTCAACGACGTTTTAAAATGAATTCTCATCATTTTTATTTTGCTCAAATTTTTCAACTCAGATTCATCCAAGCAGCCATTTTTTTTACCCTCTGCAGTATTGATCACGTCAGTCAGCAGCTCGTCTGAACCGCCTGCTGAGGAACACCCTGCTGCTTCCAGACTGTTTGGTGAACCGTCTGATGCCCAACAACCTCACCTCAGACACGCAGCTTTGATGCTTTTTATTCCCTAAAAAACAAATCAAAGCCGGTGCAGAGACCACCCCGTTTTAGAAAAATGATCAAATCCTTTTTGGAACATTTCTTTTGGAGCTGTGAAAGAATTTAAATGGTTTTAGTGGGGGGTTTTAGATGGCACAGAAGGTCCATTCAATCTAATATCCGTTGTGTTCCGTCGTCTTCCGATCATCTGGGCACGGGTCGCGTAGGCAACAGCCTCAGACGGAGAGCCCAGGCTTCTTTCACCCCGACTGCATCCACCCAGATCGTGAGTCGTTCCCCAGCTGTGAGACATAGTCTCTCCAGCAGGTCCGGGGTCTGGCTCTTGGTCTCCTCCCAGTGGGACGTGCCCGAAACACCTCACCAGCGAGGCGCTTGGGAACCACCCCATCTGGCTCCTCTCGACCTGGAGGAGGAACGGCTCGACACCGAGCTCGTCCCGGATGGCAGAGCTCCTCACTCGAGAAAAGAGATGAAAAAGTTTCATGTGTATTTGTTCCTTTTTGTAGATTTTTTTTTTTTAATCCACATCAAGCGTTTGATCGTCAGTGTTTCACTGCTTGGTTTTAATAATCACAAACATCCCAACGGTTCGTCTCACATCGACCCGAAAAGGGCAAAACCAGAATGATTTTAACGGCTGACTGGATCAAATCCTCACAAAAATAACCTTTTAGTTTCTCAGAGAAATGAGAATGTTTTAATCAGAGATTTTAGGTTTGATTCTGACTCTTTTTTTTATGACTAATTTCAGAATAAAAGATTTTTTCTTTTGAGCAAAAGCCTGAAAATTTTTCATTTCATCAACTTTCAGTTCATTTTTTTATTAAGTGAAATTTTTCACAAAATTGAAGGTGTTTAAAGAAAAAAAAAACATCTCAATGAAAAAACTTTAATTTTATTTCTTTATTTTTTTTATTGATGCCAATGTGTTAAAAAAAAACTGAATTACTCTATTCATCCGTCACCGGGGAAATTTGTGTGCTGCACTCCTTACCTTCAGAACCGTTCATCCCTAACCGGGCTGCGTGGGGTGCCAAAGCCTATCCCGGCTGATTGAAGGCGAGAAATGACCAGAGGCACATTTTCGTCTCGAGCTGCCACTTTCTGGGTCTCTAGCTGGCACCTTCTGGTCTCTAGGAGATACCTCACGGTTTCTCTCCATCACCCTCTGGTCTCTAGCCTCACCTTCAAACGCGCTCCTCTTCAATAAACCGGTTTATCGTCTACTCTTCATTTGAATCCTTCGTCTGCACCAACCCTGAAAGGTCGTCCGATTTATCTCCAGATGAAAGTTGTACTTTCTGTTTTTTTAGAGACAAAAATGAGACAAAAGAATAAAACCCTCACCGTGGTAACCAGGATCTACGTTCCTACCCTCACCATGGTAACCAGGATCTGTGTTTCTACCCTCACCATGGTAACCAGGATCTACGTTCCTACCCTCACCATGGTAACCAGGATCTGTGTTTCTACCCTCACCATGGTAACCAGGATCTACGTTCCTACCCTCACCATGGTAACCAGGATCTACGTTCCTACCCCCACCCTGGTAACCAGGATCTACGTTCCTACCCTCACCATGGTCACCAGCTGTGGGTGGTAACCCAAAAGAATGAGATTGCGGATACAAGAGGCCAAAATGGGCTTCCCCTGCAGGGTTTCTGGGTTCTCACTCAGAGAGGTGAGGATTTCTGCCATCCAGGAGGAGCTTGGTGTCGATCCACTCCTTCTCCAGGTCAAGAGGAGCCAGTTGTGGTGGTTGGGGCATCTGGTCAGGATGCCCCCGAGCACCTCGCTGGTGAGGTCTTTAGGGCACGTCCCACCGGAAGGAGACCAAGAGGCAGACTCCGGACCTGCTGGAGAGACTATGTCTCACAGATGGCCGGGGAACGACTCGGGATCCTTCCGGGTGAGCTGGAGGATGCAGCCAGGGTGAGAGAAGCCTGGGTTTCCCGTCTGAGGCTGTTGTCCCGGCGACCCGGCCCTGGATAAGCGGAAGACGACGGAACGATTTGTAATACAACGCTTTCATTGTTAATAAAGTTAAAAGCATAATTGTTGATTTTCCAACTGCTTCATATTTGACCTTAAAAATCAGTCAGTGGTTGATGACAGAATCCAAGTGCTTCCAGGTGTTTACGATCTCAGTAATTTGAACTTTCAAGTGGTTTTATTGCCCTTTAGTTTAGACTAATTAATTTCCATTATTTTAATCAATCATTTGATTAAAACCTTTTCTTTCTGTTTCCTGCTGTTTTTTAAGATGTTTATCTTTATTAAAATGTCAGCGTGAAAGAGTTAAAAATAATTAATAATAATAATTAAGCTGCATTTTAAACACTGAGGATTTTAAATTTATTATTACATCAGAAGCAAAAAAAAAATCTTTATGTGTTTTTGAGAACACAGCTGGTTACCATGGTGAGGGTAGGAACGTAGATCCTGGTTACCATGGTGAGGGTAGTAATGTAGATCCTGGTTATCATGGTGAGGGTAGGAACGTGGATCCTGGTTACCATGGTGAGGGTAGGAACGTGGATCCTGGTTACCATGGTGAGGGTAGGAATGCAGATCCTGGTTACCATGGTGAGGGTAGGAACGTAGATCCTGGTTACCATGGTGAGGGTAGGAACATAGATCCTGGTTACCATGGTGAGGGTAGGAACGTAGATCCTGGTTACCATGGTGAGGGTAGGAACGTAGATCCTGGTTACCATGGTGAGGCTAGGAACGTAGATCCTGGTTACCATGGTGAGGGTAGGAACGTAGATCCTGGTTACCATGGTGAGGGTAGGAACATAGATCCTGGTTACCATGGTGAGGGTAGGAACGTAGATCCTGGTTACCATGGTGAGGGTAGGAACATAGATCCTGGTTACCATGGTGAGGGTAGTAACATAGATCCTGGTTACCATGGTGAATGTAGATCCTCCACTTTGGACTGGACGCATCCCTCACCTGGAGGGGGCGCTTCACCCTTTTCTAACTTTAACATCAAACTTTGTATTTGTTAGTTTTTTCATCTGCGTATTTTTCTAACATTAGTGCGTTAAAATTAAATTATTTTCTGCTCCTGTCAAACAGACACAGTGATTAACGCCGCCTCCGCTCTAAAGGGGATTAGAACCCATGCCAGGGAAACGCTGGGCATTGTTTCTGTTTGAGGTTCGTGGGCTGAGATTTTAAAACAACCGGTGAAAGAAAGTAAATTTAGACGCATTTCACATTTTTTTTTTCCACTCAAAAAAATAAAAACCATGTGCTTATCGAAAATATTTACTCATGATCCTCCCAGGTGAGCTGGAGGATGCAGCTGGGGTGAGAGAACCCTGGGCTTCCCGTCTGAGGCTGTTGCCCCCGCGACACAGCCCCGGAAAAGCGGACGATGACGTAGCAGAGAGTCTTACTTATGAAACATAATTTCTATTAAGATGGTCTTACGGAGGCCTCACAGCAAGAAGGTCAGGGGTTGAGTCTTGGAGTGGGGCGAGATTTGAAATGCTGGTCTTTCTGTGTGTAGTTTGCATGTTCTCCATATTTATGCGTGGGTTATCTCTCAACTTCCAAAAATATACATGTTAGGTTGATTGGATGCTAGGAAACGACGCCTAGGAATGAGTGTGTGTGTGTGTGTGTGTGTGTGTGTGTGTGTGTGTGTGTGTGTGTGTGTGTGTGTGTGCGTGTGTGTGTGCGTGTGTGTGTGTCTCACCTCTCGCCCGAAATTAGCCATGATAGGCTCCAGCACGCCCGCAGTTCAGAAGATGAAGTCCCTCTTCAAGTAAAAGGATTTCCGTTCCATCATCTTCCACTTGTCCAGGGCCGGGTCGTCGGGGGTAACAGCCTCAAACGGGAAGCCAGGCTTCTCTCACCCCGGCTGCATCCTCCATTTCACCCAGGAGGATCCTGGGGTGTTCCCTGTCCAGCTGTGAGAGTCTCTCCAGCAGGTCCAGGGTCTGCCTCTTGGTCTCTTCCCGGTGGGACATAACTGGAACACCTCACCATCGAGGCGTTCGGGAAGCATCCTAACCAGATACCTGAACCACCCCATCTGGGTTCTCTCGACTCGGAGGAGCAATGCCTCTACTCCGAGCTCCTCCCAGATGGCAGAGCCCCTCCCTCTATCTCTGAGTGCGAGCCCTGCCCCCCTGCGGAGGACCCTCACATGTAAAAAGATGTCAAATAAAATCCGAACAAAAAGATTCTGCAGATTTAAAAACTGCTTTTTTTTTTCAGTTTCTGTTTCTTTTAAAGATTAAAAATGTTTGAGATTTTATTCTAAAAAATGAAAGATTAATTGTTTTTTTTACAGAAAGAGAATTTGATCTGATGTGTTTGGGACCTCGGCGTCCCCTCCAGAGGACGTCCAGATCCTCAAACTGAGGATCTGAACATATTATTTTTTAAAAGCCTGACAGTAAAATTGGGTCAAGTCCAAGTTTGACATTTTTTAAAATATTAAAGAGTTAAATATTTATGTTTCTTTAAAAAATGGTACTGATTTTAAAAAAAATGGTTTCTCTGATTTTTTTTTTTTATGAAGTTTCATTTTGGGTTTTTTCTGAATCAGTTGGGTCACTTATTCCTTACACGGTCACAGAGGTGGTGGAGCCGATCCCGGGTGATTGAAGGAGAGTGGCAGGGTACACCCTGAACAGTTTGCCAGCCACACACACAAACACACACACACACACAAAACCATGCACACACACACTCATTCCTAGGGGTAATTTCCTAGCAGCCAATCAACCTAACATGTATGTTTTTAGAGGAAAACATAGAAAACCCACACAAACACAAGGAGAACATGCAAACTACACACAGAAAGACCAGTGTTTCAAGCCTTGCCCCCTTGCAGGAGTTGAACCAATAACCTTCTTACTGTGAGGCCACCCTGTGCAGCCTTTAGAACGGAACGTTTAGTTTTTAATTTATTGACAAAAATCAAGGTGTCAGTCACAACATAATTAATTGAAAATTAGTCCTTTTTTTATCGTTTAAATCAACATCAATATAAAAACAGAATTTTTTGGCACTAATTTTCATCTCTTGTTGTAGATCCTGGTTACCATGGTGAGGGTAAGAACGTAGATCCTGGTTACCATGGTGAGGGTAAGAACGTAGATCCTGGTTACCATGGTGAGGGTAGGAATGTAGACCCTGGTTACCATGGTGAGGGTAGGAACGTAGGTCCTGGTTACCATGGTGAGGGTAGGAACGTATGTCCTGGTTACCATGGTGAGGGTAGGAACGTAGATCCTGGTTACCATGGTGAGGATAGGAACGTAGATCCTGGTTACCATGGTGAGGGTAGGAACGTAGATCCTGGTTACCATGGTGAGGGTAGGAACGTAGATCCTGGTTACCATGGTGATGGTGGGAACCTAGATCCTGGTTACCATGGTGAGGGTTGAACGTAGATCCTGGTTACCATGGTGAGGGTAGGAACGTAGATCCTGGTTACCATGGTGATGGTGGGAACCTAGATCCTGGTTACCATGGTGAGGATAGGAACCTAGGTCCTGGTTACCATGGTGAGGGTCGGAACATATGTCCTGGTTACATCCTTGTTTTCTCTCACTCATAAAACACCTTCATAATTTTAGTTTATTATTGACTTATGAAAATTTGACCGGCATCATGGCTCCATCATGACGCACAACAAGAGTAATAAAAGATGTGAAGAGGATGGCACGGTGGGGCAGTGCATGGCAGGCATGGTGGCCTCACAATGAGAAGGTCACGGTTCCAATCCTAGGTGGGGATGAGGATTAGAACACTGTCCTTTCTGTGAGGAGTTTGCATGTTCTCTCTGTGTATTTTTGGGTTTTCTCTGGTTTCCTCCGAAAATACGGATGCGGATTGGTCCGGCATCAGCAATAACCACGACACTTCATCGGTCCGTCGTGGCAAAGAGAGAGCTGAGCCCAAAAACAAGGCTCTCGATTTACAAGTTGATCTACGTTCCTACCCTCACCGTGGTAACCAGGATGTACGTTCCTATCCTCACCATGGTAACCAGGATCTACGTTCCTATCCTCACCATGGTAACCAGGATCTAGGTTCCTACCCTCACCATGGTAACCAGGATCTAGGTTCCTACCCTCACCATGGTAACCAGGATCTACGTTCCTATCCTCACCATGGTAACCAGGATCTAGGCTCCTATCTTCACCATGGTAACCAGGATCTAGGTTCCTACCCTCACCATGGTAACCAGGATCTACGTTCCTACCCTCACCATGGTAACCAGCTGTGGGTGGTGACTGAAAAAATGAGATTGCGGGTACAATCGGCCGAAATGAGCTTCCTCCGCAGGGTGACTGGGTTCTCACTCAGAGATCGGGTGAGGAGCTCTGCCATCCAGGAGGAGCTTGGTGTAGAGCCGCTCCTCCTCCAGGTCGAGAGGAGACGGATGGGGTGGTTTGGGCATCTGGTCAGGATGCTCCTCGAGCGCCTCGCGGGCGAGGAGTTTTGGGCACGTCCCACTGGGAGGAGACCAAGGGGCAGACCCCGGACCCGCTGGAGAGTCTATGTCTCACAGCTGGCCGGGGAACGACTTGGGATCCTTCCGGATGAGCTGAAGGATGCAGCCGGGGTGAGAGAGGCCTGGGCTTCCAATCTGAGGCTGTTGCCCGCGCGACCCAACCCGGTACAAGCGGAAGATTGTACCGGGAACGGAACGGAATGTTTGGAATTCCTTCGTTTTTAAGTTTAAATTAATAAAAAAATGCTTTTTTAACAACAAAAGTTAAAAAAAAAAAACTGTCAAACTTTGGTCATTAAATGACATTTTATTCATTTTTTATGTTTTAAATTCATAAACATATTTACATTTTACAAAATATAAACATTCAAAATAACAAAAAGGTGTGTGTGTAAGTTTGTGTTTGTGTGTGTGTGTGTGTATGTGGGACAAAACCAGATATAAACAAACATAAGTAAATATTTTATTTTACAAAATGTAAAAAAAGTAAAAATTCAGCAACAATTTGTGTTTTTTCACAGAATTTTTGCCAATAATAGAAAAAAATTGACTGGTTTTTTTCAGTTTTTTTTTTTTTTTTTTTTTACTTTAAACTTTCTTTAAAGAAAAAAAAGCGATATAAAATTTCCTGAAAGTTTTTTTTATGTGTTCCTATCAGCCAATCAGATTAAAGAACATTGACCCAATAATCTGGACCAGGTGTGGAGATGGGAGGACACATGGAAAACCTTCAAGACGCCAACCATCCAGGACCTGGGTTTGACACCCCTGGCTCAGAGTGCAGGGCGACCATGCTGTAACCGGACGGTCGTCAGTTTGATCCCCTCACCTGGAGTTCATGCTGAGGTGTCCTAAAGCAAGACGAACCCCCCAATGTCTCCCACTGGTGGTTTGCAGGTCGCATGGCAGCTCCCATCATCAGGTGTGAATGGGTGAAGAGGAGCTTCGGGTACGAACGCGGGTAGAAACGCGCTGGATAAGTAGAGTCCATTTCTCCTCCTCGGCGGAGGTGAAAGCGCTTTGAATATCAGAGCAAGATTAAACTGAAAGTTCGTTCCATTCCGTCGTCTTCCGCTTATCCAGGGCTGGGTCGCGGGGGCAACAGCCTCACACGGAAAGCCCAAGCTTCTCTCACCCCGACTGCCTCCTCCAGCTCACCCTGAAGGATCCCGAGTCGTTTCCCAGCCAGCTGTGAGAGTCTCTCCAGCAGGTCTGGGGTCTGCCTCTTCGTTTCCTCCCGGATGGGACGTGCCCGAAACACCTCACCAGTGAGGGGCTCTGGAGGTATCCTGACCAGATGTGCATGACAGGATAAGCGGAAGACAACGGAACAAAAGAAAACGGAACGTTGTTTTCTAGCAAACTTTGGTCAAATGTGTTTTTATCTTGTGTCGAAAATTGTCTGTATTTACATAAAATTTTATAAAACAGCGAGCGTCGCTCTGACGAACTCTAACAATTCATCAGCAAGTTATTTTCTCACATAAAAATATAAACAAGAAGCTGGTTTCCTGCTAACACGAAGACCGGCCATGCTGATTGGTCTAGAGACAGTGTGGTGAGAGCGGCCATGCTGATTGGTCTAGAGACAGTGTGGTGAGAGCGGCCATGCTGATTGGTCTAGAGACAGTGTGGTGAGAGCGGCCATGCTGATTGGTCTAGAGACAGTGTGGTGAGAGCGTCCATGCTGATTGGTCCAGAGACAGTGTGGTGAGAGCGGCCATGCTGATTGGTCTAGAGACAGTGTGGTGAGAGCGGCCATGCTGATTGGTCTAGAGACAGTGTGGTGAGAGCGGCCATGCTGATTGGTCTGGAGAGAGTGTGGTGAGAGCGGCCATGCTGATTGGTCTAGAGACACTGTGGTGAGAGCGGCCATGCTGATTGGTCTAGAGACACTGTGGTGAGAGCGGCCATGCTGATTGGTCTAGAGACAGTGTCACTGAAGAAAAGACAGGAAGCAGAGATGTTTGTAGCAGAGATGAAGATGCTGAGGATCTCTCTGGGAGTGACCAGGATGGACAGGATCAGAGGAACAGCACATGTTAGAGGTTTTAAAGTCAGAGAGGTCAGACTGAGATGGTTTGGACATGTACAGAGGAGAGAGAGAGAGTACATCAGAAGAAGGATGCTGGGTTTGGAACCACCAGGAAAGAGGACTAGAGGAAGACCAAAGAGGAGGTTCATGGATACAGTGAAGGAAGACATGAAGATAGTTGGTGTGACCAAAGAGGATGCAGCAGATAGGGTTAGATGGAAGAAACTGACTTGATGTGGCGCCCCCTGAAGGGGAATGATGGAAGGAGAAGAAAACACGATAATCCTTCAGGATGTGTTTGTCTGCTCCTGTTTGTTCTCTTCATCGGTGTCTTGGCTCCTTTCAAGCGTGCGACAGGACACACACCTGCCGAAGTAAACCTTGACCTTCTCCATCACGCTGCAAACCGTTCCCCTCACCGCTGAGGACGAGAAGTAAAAAATAAGAGGATCCAAACAAGCATTAAAGGTGCTGCAAAGAAGAGCCATGTCCCTCCAGGCGGGGCTCTCCCGTCTGATCATCCCCATGATGTGTGACACGTTGTGCGGACCGAAACACAAAGCGAAAACCAGGAGGGTTCCCAACGCCATGCCGATGGCTCGGAGACGCCGTCGTCGGTTGATGTTCTGCCGTTTGGAAAGAATCCGGATTAAGTTAATGTAGCAGTAGCTGCTGATAAGAAACGGGATGATAAAAAGAACGACGCAGATTTCCAAACGAACCGGAAGGAGGACTTTAAGTTGGTCTTCATCAAAATCTTTATAACAAACCGTCATGTTTGTGTCGCTGGCGTTTTGTCCTGAACCAATCAGAGGGATGATGTAGACGATACTGATGTGGCAGAAGGTGAAAACCCAGAAAAAGATGCAAGCAGCGACGGCGTAAACAGGTCGACATTTTAACGTGTGCTGGATAGGGAAGGCCACGCCCAGATACCTCTCCACGCTGACGGCGGTGAGAAAGAGAACACTGGTGTAGATGGTCATGTAGAATATGAAGCCCGACAGGGAGCAGAGGATCTCCGGGAGAACCCACTCATTGTTTTTAACCACTTCTTGCATTTTGAACGGCAGGAAAAGCAGGAACAGAAGGTCGGAGATGGTCAAGTTCAGAAGCAGAATGTCGATGGGCGTGGCTTTCTGTCTCACCTTCCTGGTGAAGGCGTAAAAAGCGAGCAGGTTGGCCGGAAAACCCAACAGGAAGGTGATGACGTAGACGGACAGACACAGAGCGATGCTGCATCCTTCCATCGTACGAAATAATCCCAGATTGGAATTTAAAAAATGGAAGAAACCAAAACCAACGATGTGACTTTTTCTCCAAAAATCCACGGCTTGTCGTTTCGTTCAGGATTAAAGCGCTGCAAAAAAAACAAAACAGAAAAACATTAAATCATCTTTTAAACTGTCATAAACACATAGTTTAAATACGGAACCCAAAGAAGTTCCTACCCTCACCATGGTAACCAGGATCTACATTCCTACCCTCACCATGGTAACAAGGATCTACGTTCTTACCCTCACCATGGTAACCAGGATCTAAGTTCTTACCCTCACCATGGTAACCAGGATTTACGTTCCTACCCTCACCATGGTAATCAGGATCTACATTCCTACCCTCACCATGGAAACCAGAATCTATGTTCCTACCCTCACCATGGTAACCAGGATCTACATTCCTACCCTCACCATGGTAACCAGGATCTACGTTCTTACCCTCACAATGGTAACCAAGATCTACGATCCTATGCTCACCGTGGTAACCAGGATCTACAATCCTACCCTCACCATGGTAACCAGGATACACGTTCCTACCCTCACCATGGTAACCAGGATCTACGTTCCTACCCTCACCATGGTAACCAGGATCTACATTCCTACCCTCACCATGGTAACCAGGATCTACGTTCCTACCTTCACCATGGTAACCAGGATCTACGTTCCTACCCTCACCATGGTAACCAGGATCTACGTTCCTACCCTCACCATGGTAACCAGCTGTCGGTGGTGACCGAAAGAATGAAATGGCAGATACGAGCGGCCGAATCAAGCTTATTCCACAGGGTGGCTCGGCTCTTACTCAGTGATCTGGTAAGGAGGTCGCTGTCGGGAGGAGGTCGCTGTCGAGCCACTCCTCCTCTAGATCAAGAAGAGCCAGATGAGGTGGTTTGGGCATCTGGTCAGGATGCCTCCCAAGCACCTCGCTGGCTAGATGTTTCGGGGACATTCCACCAGGAGGAGACCAAGAGGGAGACCTTGGACCCATTGGAGAGACTATGGGAACGACTCAGGACCCTGCTGGGTGAGCTGGAGGATGCAGCCGGGGTGAGAGAAGCCTGGGCTTACCGTCTGAGGATGTTACCCCCAACGACCCGGCCCCGGATAAGCTGAAGACGAAGGAACAGAACGGATTTCTGTGAAGCTTTGTTTTTAGCAGAACGAACCATAAAAGAGACTAAACTGTAATTTCTGTTTACTTTTCATGTCCTTCTTCGAGGATTAACGAAGGTGTTTTTCTATCGGCTTAATGAGAAGTCGACGTGTTGGTCTGAGTCTGTAAATACAACCCTTTTATCATCAACTCCACACCGTGTTGTTAGGATACCCACAAACAGCAGGGTGAACACGCTGTGAAAATAATGACCCTCATAAAGTTAACAAGTTAACTACAGCAGGAAGATGAACGTCGAAGAGGAGCTCAGGCTTTATTTAAAGACTGGATTAAAAAAAGGAAGCGTTTTCTTACCGTTTTCATTAAAACTCTGCATCAAATGAGAAGTTAAAGATGGGATGGATGTTTTAAAGTCAACGCACAAGGAGGAAGTAACTGATCATGACGAAACCACAGAATTACCATAAAGAAATCCCCGTCTGTCTGAGTACGTCTTCTAATCAAATAGAATTCAATCATCTGTAAAGTGGATTCATCTCTTCATTCGTTCATCGTCCACCATTAAACACCCTGCTCTAAACCAACGGCAGAAATTATGGGGTTTATTATTAGAACGTTGATATTCGTCTCCCGGGTAACGACTGTTTATTTAAGGACAGTTTACATATTCAAAGCTGTTTGAAAATCGAGGTCAATAAAACTTATTGGGGCATCGGTGCTTTCCTTAGTAACGTGTAATAGAATTATTTTCTGTTTTTTCCTTCAATATCTTTATTGATTTTGTAATAAACATATCAACAAAACATCAGCCCACAAAAAAAAATAATAAAAGTGTAAATGAAGTCATTAGACGTGGTTTTCACAAAAAAAAGTCCAGACCTAAAAATACAAAGAGTGTATTTATAAACAAACAAACACAAAAGCGGGAGACCGACAGGTGGTTCGGTGTGGCATCAGCAATAACTAGGACGCTGCATCGATCTGTCGTGGTGAAGGAAAGGCTGAGCCGAAAAGTAAAGCTGTAGATTTACAAGTTGATCTATGTTGCTACCCTCACCATGGTAACCAGGATCTACGTTTCTACCCTCACCATGGTAACCAGGATCTACGTTCCTACCCTCACCATGGTAACCAGGATCTACGTTCCTACCCTCACCATGGTAACCAGGATCTACGTTCCTACCCTCACCATGGTAACCAGGATCTACGTTCCTACCCTCACCATGGTAACCAGGATCAACGTTCCTACCCTCACCATGGTAACCAGGATCTACGTTCCTACCCTCACCATGGTAACCACGATCTACGTTCCTACCCTCACCATGGCAACCAGAATCTACGTTCCTACCCTCACCATGGTAACCAGGATCCATGTTCCTACCCCCACCATGGCAACCAGAATCTACGTTCCTACCCTCACCATGGTAACCAGGATCTACGTTCCTACCCTCGCCATGGTAACCAGGATCTACGTTCCCACCCTCACCATGGTAACCAGGATCTACGTTCCAACCCTCACCATGGTAACCAGGATCTACGTTCCTACCCTCACCATGGTAACCAGGATCTACGTTCCTACCCTCACCATGGTAACCAGGATCTACGTTCCTACCCTCACCATGGTAACCAGGATCTACGTTCAACACACCTCGCGGTCGACTTGGGACCAGTCCGCAATCTACCGATTGACCGGTTGGGCACCCCCGTCCAAGAGTATTCCTCCTGTGAGCCCTGGACATCCATAACCCTGTGATTATGTGATGGTTGTGATGTTGATTTCCACTTCAGAAGAATGTGTCTTGCTAGCAAAGTGACGATGAATGATCTCACCTCTGAAGAGAAGGAGGCAGTTTCAGAGGTCACCCCAAAGGGTGACTGCTTTAGGTTCCAACCTCTTCCCCGTGACGTCACTCAAAGTCTCAAAGATCTTCTGCCAATAAGATGATAACGCAGGGCAAGACCAGAACATACGGATGCAGGAAGCTGCTCCAAGACGACACTGATCACAACCTGGATCAACAATCTGGTGTGTTTTCTAAAGTCTGACTTTGGTTAAGGGCATACGGTGTAAGATTTGCACTGGATCAGGCGACGCTTGATTCTTTATATTGATGAGTGGTGCACGTTCTTTAGAATGTTTCTCCATGTGTCCTCATCAAATACTCCCCCCAAATTGTCTTCCTAAAGTGCATGGAATTACTTTCTGAGTAAAGCAGTAATCTGATGAGTTACAGTTTCTAAGAATCTAAAGTGTTGGTATTATGATGTGTTTAAATCCACTCTGTTCTCCCATGCTGAAGATTTACCAACAACAGTTTAGAAAACAGATAGAAACGTTCAGTCCAGTCGTCTTCTATCCGGGGACAGGTTGAGGGGGCAACAGCCTCAGACGGGAAGCATGGGCTTCTCTCATCCCTGATCTCCTCCAGCTCACCCGGAAGGATCCCGGGCGTTTGAGCTTCCTCTACAGGGTGGCTTGGCTCTTACTCAGAAATAGAGAGTAGTGCTGCCATCTCGGAGAACCTCAGAGTAGAGCTGTTGCTCCTCCAGGTAGTGAGATTCCAGATGGGGGGGTTCAGGCATCTGGTTAGGAAGCCTCTCATTGTTTCTCAATAACTGTGATGAGTTTTGTTAAAATCCCTACAGAACCGCTTATTCCCTCATGGGGTTACAGTGGTTGCTGGAGCCTATCCTGGCTGATTGCAGGCAAGAGGCAGGATACCCCGTGAACCGGTTGCCAGTCTGTCACGAGGCCACACACACAAACGATCCACACACACTCATTCCTAAGGGGTAATCATGTAGTGGCCAATTAATCTACCATCCATGTTTATGGAGGGTGAGAGGAAACCGGAGAAACTTCACGCATACACGGGAAGAACATGCAAACTCCACACAGAAATCCTAGTGTTCCAAGCCCTGTCCCCAACCGGGATTCAAACCCTGACCTTCTTGCTGTGAGGCCAGCATGCTAACCACTGCACCAGCGTGCAGCAGTTTGAGAAATATTGCTTTCTTAATCAAGAATTTGCGATTTCGTTGTTTGTGATTTTAATTTTTAGTAGCATGAGCCTGAAAACAAAAACAGTTCATCTACAATAGGTGCTGAGTAACAGGAGCCAGTTTCATTAATTTTCAGTAATTTGGAAGACATTATAAAAGAAACGCAAAGTGTTTAAAAATGAATAGAAATGATAAATATTGACTTACAGGGTCGAAGCGGGGCGGTTGGTTTGAAACTCTAAGACGTGTCAGCGTTCCTATCAGGTTCCCAGTGAACAGGTGACACATCTGATCCAGGTAGTCCTGGTTAATCTTTGACTAATTTAAACAAAGCAGCTTTTCAAACAACAAACACTCAAAAGTTCAAAAAGAGTTTCCAAAGCTGTTTTTTTTATGATGATTTGTTGAAAAAAACTAATGAGTGGTGTTTGGAAAAAAGAAAAACCCTCACCATGGTAACAGGATCTACCCTCACCATAGTAACAGGATCTACCCTCACCATGGTAACAGGATCTACCCTCACCATGGTAACCAGGACCTACCCTCACCATGGTAACAGGATCTACCCTCACCATGGTAACAGGATCAACCCTCACCATGGTAACCAGGACCTACCCTCACCATGGTAACCAGGACCTATCCTCACCATGGTAACAGGATCTACCCTCACCATGGTAACAGGATCTACCCTCACCATGGTAACCGGGACCTACCCTCACCATGGTAACCAGGACCTATCCTCACCATGGTAACAGGATCTACTCTCCCCATGGTAACCAGGACCTACCCTCACCATGGTAACCAGGACCTATCCTCACCATGGTAACAGGATCTACTCTCCCCATGGTAACCAGGACCTACCCTCACCATGGTAACCAGGACCTATCCTCACCATGGTAACAGGATCTACTCTCCCCATGGTAACCAGGACCTACCCTCACCATGGTAACCAGGACCTACCCTCACCATGGTAACAGGATTTACCCTCACCATGGTAACCAGGACCTACCCTCACCATGGTAACAGGATCTACCCTCCCCATGGTAACAGGATCTACCCTCACTATGGTAACCAGGACCCCCCTCACCATGGTAACCAGGACGTACCCTCACCATGGTAACCAGGACCTACCCTCACCATGGTAACAGGATTTACCCTCACCATGGTAACCAGGACCTACCCTCACCATGGTACCAGGATCTACCCTCACCATGGTAACCAGGAACTACCCTCACCATGGTAACCAGGAACTACCCTCCCCATGGTAACCAGGACCTACCCTCACCATGGTAACCAGGACCTACCCTCACCATGGTAACAGGATTTACCCTCACCATGGTAACCAGGATCTACGTTCCTACCCTCATCATGGTAACCAGGATCTACATTCCCAGCGTCACCATGGTAACCAGGATCTACATTCCCACTCTCACCATGGTAACCGGGATCTACTTTCCCTAATCAGGGACCCCCCCAGAGATCCACACACACCTGTGGATCTTGGTGCCTATTTACAGTAAAGGTAATCTGTCTAGCTGTCTTTGTCGGTCACCGTCACCACCATCATCACCCTCTTTTCCAGACAGATCTTCCGTCCTTGCTGCCTGACCATACGTTGCATCTTGAACTCTGTCTTATCATTTGAACTTTTTTGAGTTAATCCTGGTCCCTTTGCCTCACAGCTTTACTAGACTTTTGGTTAGTAAATCCTGTTTTGTTGTCCTGCATTAGGGTTCTCCTTCCACATCCACACAACCTAACAAAAGAAGCTCAAAATGAATCTACAAATTGAGCCTTTGTTTAACACGTAAATCAGAGTCCAGTAATCCATGTTTTGGTTCTATCCTAAAAGACATCCCATGAAACAATGAAGGTCTGAAGATCATTTCCTTTAGACTTTGTTATCCTGATGCCTCATTCTTCTCCAATAATAGCATGCGGCCCCACCCACCATGTCACAGTGGATCCTAGATGTATTATTTCATCTCAAACTTGGAAAAATAAAATATGTCGTGAGAGGATCTGAACATAAAAAAGTATGGAGGCTGTTTTTGACATTCATTAACCCTCCTGTCGCGTTCCGGTCAAATCTGACCGATTTAAAATGAAAACACTCATAAATATTGTTTTTACATCTGATTGCCTCGAGCTGCTGCTGCTGGTTGGCCGAGCCGCTGCTGCTGGCCGGTCGAGCTGCTGCCCCTGCTAAGCCTGCCGCTGCTGCTTGACGCTGCTCATACAGGCATGTGAGAAAATTAGGACACCCCATTAAATAATCAGCTCTTTGTTTAGAAATGGTTCACATTCCAATATCCAGTCATGTTTATATGTATTTTTCAAAAAGAAAGTGATTTGATTGCAATTTAACAACAAAAATGAACATTGTTTGACGAATTCAAAAAAAGAAAAAAAATAAAGTATGTATTTTAATGGAGGAAAAAGTTAGGACACCCTACCCCCTAATGGTTAGTGTTGCCCCCTTTGGCTGATATAACTTCAACGAGATGCTTTTTGTAGCCTTTTACCAGTCTCTGACATCGATTAGGAGAAAGTTTGGCCCACTCCTCAATGCAGAATTATTTTAGCTGTGAGATGTTTGAGGGGTGTCTTGCATGTACAGCCCGTTTCAAGTCACCCCACAGCATTTCGATGGGATTAAGATCAGGGCTTTGACTTGGCCATTCCAGGACTCTCCACTTCTTCTTTTTTAGCCAGTCCTTGGTGGATTTGCTGGTATGCTTTGGGTCATTGTCTTGTTGCAGTATCCAGTTACGCTTCAGCTTTAATTTTTTGACAGATGGTTTCACATTTTCTTCAAGCACCCTCTGATACACAGTGGAATTCATGGTAGATTCTATGATGGAGAGCTGGCCAAGTCCTGCTGCAGCAAAGCAACCCCAAACCATGACACTGCCCCCTCCATGCTTTACAGTTGGTATGAGGTTCTTTTCTTGGAAGGCTGTATTTGGTTTACGCCAAACATGTCTTCTGTTCTGGTGTCCAAATAATTCAATTTTAGACTCATCTGTCCAAAGAACCTTATTCCAGAAGTCGTGGTCTTTGTCTATGTTCTCTCTGGCAAACTTCAGTCTGGCCTTGATGTTTTTTTAGAGAGCAAATGTTTCTTCCTTTCACACCTCCCATGCAAGTCACACTTGTGCAGTCTCTTTCTGATCATAGAGTCATGCACTTTCACATCGACAGTTGCCAGAACCTGCTGTGATTCCCTTGATTACACTTTAGGATTTTTCAGGACCTCTTTGAGCATCTTGCGTTCTGCTCTGGGGGTAAACTTGCCTGGACGGCCAGATCTTGGCATGGTGGCAGTTGTTTTAAATGTCCTCCACTTGTAAATAATTTTGCGAATGGTGGAATGGCTGATGTTAAATTCTTTTGAAATCTTTTAAAATCCTTTACCAGACTCATAAGCGGCCACAATCTTCTTTCTGAGGGCATCAGGAAGCTCTTTAGACCTCACCATGGCGCTCACCTCAACATCTCAACTGTCAGGGCCACACCAAACTAAATCTGAGGTTTAAATAGGGCAAGGCTCCATTCAAATGTTGGGTAACGATGTACTAATCATGTGCACCTGACTTGATGCACCTTTTTGGGATTTTCAACATTTTGAGAGGGATAATATAGGGGGTGTCCTAATTTATTCCTCACCAGAAATTGCATTATTTTTTAATTAAATTTTACAGAAAGTTTTAAAAAGGCTTTCCTTATTTTTTTATTGTTTAGTTATATTACTTGGATCCCTGAGTTTAATTAAAATTGACATTAACTACCCATATGTCCAAATATATTTTAAAATGCACAGGATTTCATAAGATGTCCTAATTTTTTCACATGCCTGTACATGTCAGGAATCTACACTGAATTTCTTGCATAAATTTGAAGAATGAGTTGAGTTAAGCAAGCCGGGGTGTTCCACATGACGAGACTACGTCTGTGGGTTTTTTAAAAAATCTGACCACAAATCTCTCTGAAAAACTAATGAATAAGTTTTACTTTCATTTTTATTCTTTAATGTGTTAAAAAAGACTGTTTTTTATTTAAATATACGTCCCGTTCCGTTGTCTTCCGCTTATCTGGGGCCGGGTCGCGGGGGCAACGGGAAGCCCAGGCTTCTTTCACCCAAAAGAGTGAGATCGCAGATACAAGCGGCCGTAATGAGCTTACTCCGCAGTGTGGCTGGACTCTCACTCAGAGATCAGGTGAAGAGCTCTGCCATCCGGGAGGAGCACCTGAACTAGAGCACCTGAAGAAAACCCATGCACGAGGAGAACATGCAAACGCCAAACAGGAAGGACAGTGTTCCAGGCCTTACCCCCCCTCCAGGACTCAAACCTGACCTCCTTGCTGTGAAGCCAGCGTTCTAACCACTGTGATGTCATTTGATTTTCACATTGATATTTTAAGGACAACCCGGTGGACTCACAGCAAGAAGGTCAGGGTTTGAGTCCTGGGTGGGAAGAGACTTGGAAGACTGTTATGTCTGTGTGGAGTTTGCATGTTCTCCTCAGGCTGGGATAGGCTCCTGTGACCCTGATAAGGATGAAGTGGTTTAGAAACCAAATTAAAACATTAATGTTTTGACTTTTTGAGAAAATGAAAGACATTCAAAGAAAGTTTTTAACAGGAAACAATTTGAAATGAAAAACTTCCTCATTTACATTTTCTTTTTAAGCTTGAAGTTCTTCTTTTTTATTTTGAGGAAAGACTTTTTTTTAGAAAGCAGCTTATTGGACGCTAAGAAAAATTCAGTAGAAATAAATGTGTTTGTGGTCAGTTTAAAGAGAATTTTATGACGTCTGAAAAGAGCAATAAAAAAAAAGAAATGATCAGACTTTATGGGGTTAAGAGAAAAAAGCTGGACGAGGACAAAAAATATCCAAGTGAAACATACGTTTAAAATAAATAATTACATTAAAATTCAAATTTCTTGGTCCCAGAGGGCGTTGGCTTAGTGGTAGCGAAACTGTCTTTCGACCGGGAGAATCTGGTTTGATTCCCACTAGGCCCAAGCCGTCCCTGGGACCACAGAAAGTAAAAAAAATAAAAATCCTGAAAAGACGAAAAAAAAACTTTGGTCCTAGAGGGTGTTGGCCTAGTGGCAGAAAAACCATCTTTCAATCGGGAGAATTTGGTTCGATTCCCCCTGGGACTGCTCACACTCTGACTCAAAAAAAAGAAACACACACAAAAAAAATTCTGATTTCTTTTTAATGTCGGGGAAAAAAAAGTCTCTCTTTTCTGATTTTTTCAAAGTTGTGGAGTCCTTCAGTCGTTTTTTTTTTTTTTACTGGAGGCCGTTCGTTCACTGGTAAGATGTAGGTCATAAAAAACTGCTTGAACAAAGACTTCTGGCTCCGTTGTCTGTAGAACAGATTCACCTTGTCCTGTGGATTATTTTTAGAAAGACACTCAGCAGCGTCGCTAAAAATAGCAGATTTTAATGGGTCACATGAGAAACATGCTGCAGGGAACAGTCTGACCTCGCAGCAGGGTAAACACGTCTTTCCCCAGAAAAGACGTGACCCTTCGATGTTCTTCCTTGTTTGACAAAAGTTGGCAATATAAGCCCTGTCTTCAAATTCTCAATCTGGGGAATCGTTACCAACACGGATAGTATGGCGGATCTAAAGAACTACAAACATGGAGGACGGACTGTAGAGCATGGTGGATCTACAGAACTACAAACAGGGAGGACGGACCGTACAGCATGGTGGATCTAAAGAACTACAAACATGGAGGACGGACCGTATAGCATGGTGGATCTAAAGAACTACAAACATGGAGGACAGACCGTCGAGCATGGTGGATCTACAGAACTACAAACATGGAGGACGGACTGTAGAGTATGGTGGATCTACAGAACTACAAACAGGGAGGACGGACCGTACAGCATGGTGGATCTAAAGAACTACAAACATGGAGGACAGACCGTCGAGCATGGTGGATCTACAGAACTACAAACATGGAGGACGGACTGTAGAGTATGGTGGATCTACGGAACTACAAACAGGGAGGACGGACCGTACAGCATGGTGGATCTAAAGAACTACAAACATGGAGGACAGACCGTACAGCATGGTGGATCTAAAGAACTACAAACATGGAGGACGGACTGTAGAGTATGGTGGATCTACAGACCTACAAACAGGGAGGACGGACCGTAGAGCATGGTGGATCTAAAGAACTACAAACATGGAGGACGGACATTTCTGTTCATGACACACCATCGGACATTTACCTATTGCTATAATCAGAAGATAATTCCTGCAATTCCTGACCTAGTTGCTGTAGTAAAATAAATTGTGCAGAGACACCAGGTCTCCAAGCCTCGTCCCACCTACTACTCAAACCCACAACTTTCTGACTGTGAGGCCAACGTGCATCTCTAACATTTCCACCCTTCGTCAGGTCAGGAACACGCCTCACCCAGGAATAAAAGCTAGTTCCTGGTTGTGAAAAATCTTTTTTAAACATAAACAAAGGACTTGAAGCGGAATTCAAAGTGTTTTTTTAAAGTTATAAATTAATTAAAGTCAGAAATGTCTGTTTTAAAACAAAGAGGAAGTTTGCTTTAAAGTCTCTGAGCGTGTGCAGAACGTCTGTGTGAAACCCGAGGAGGGGGTTTCTGAGAAGCTGTGGTTTTTACTTCAAGTGATTGATAAACAGTGAAAACACGAGTTAACCATCAGAAGGAAGTCAGAAAGGAAGTCAGAAACATGGAAACAGATCTGTTTCTGAGTTCTTTTTATAGACCTTTTATCAGTGACTCAAAACTTTTACAGAGAATCTTTTTTCTCTGAGTTTTTACATCAAAACCTGTTTTTATTCCAAAAAAAGGGTTTGAATTTGTATGAATTTGTTTTTTCTTCTTGGAGGATTATTTTTATCTCTTCTGGTGTTGCGGAGGTTGGATTGAAAGGTCGGGTTTTACTGCCTAATGGAGCGACTAACTAGAAATGAAATAAATGAATGAGGTTTTTAATGGGCTGTTAGGGGGTCCTGGAGAAACTCTGAAGACTTAAACACATACAGAGAAGCTGAAAAGTGGGTTAATTTGAAAATATTCTTACAGAACGAAGTCTTTTAAATCTAAATGTGGAGGAAAATTTATACAAAATTCACACATGTTCATTCACAAAGCTCAGAAAGTAAAAAAAACACACCTGGAATATCTATCAGTCAGAGAGAGAGGGAGGAGCTATGCCATCTGGGAGGAGCTCCGAGTGGAGCTGTTGCTCCTTCGAGTCGAGAGAAGCCAGATGAGGCATCTGGTTAGGATGCCTCCTGAGTGCCTCGCTAGTGAGGTGTTCTGAGTACGCCCCACCTGTAGGAGTTCCTACCCTCACCATGGTAACCAGGATCTACGTTCCTATCCTCACCATGGTAACCAGGATCTACACTCCTACCGGGGGAGACGGTGGCCACGTGGTTAAAGCGTTCGCGCGCGGACCGGAAGGTCGCGGGTTTGCGTCCCACGGAGAGCACGTCTAGCGTCATTGGAGAAGACACCTAACCCCCGCTTCTCCCACCATTGGTGCCGTTGAAGGGCAGCCTGCTGCGGTGTAAGGAGTGCAGCAAACAAATTTCCCCGGTGAGGGATGAATAGAGTAATTCATTTATTATTTATTTATTTTACCCTCACTATGGTAAACAGGATCTACGTTCCTACCCTCACCATGGTAACCAGGATCTACGTTCGTACCCTCACCATGATAACCAGGATCTACGTTCCTACCCTCACCGTGGTAACCGGGATCTCTTTTCCTACCCTCACCGTGGTAACCGGGATCTTTGTTCCTACACTCACCATGGTAACCAGGATCTACGTTCCTACCCTCACTGTGGTAACCAGGATCTATATTCCTACCCTCACCATGGCAACCAGGATCTACGTTCCTACCCTCATTATGGTAACCAGGATCTACGTTCCTACCCTCACCATGGTAACCAGGATCTACATTCCTACCCTCACCATGGTAACCAGGATCTACATTCCTACCCTCACCATGGTAACCAGGATCTACATTCCTACACTCACCATGGTAACCAGGATCTTCATTCCTACCCTCACCATGGTAACCAGGATCTTCATTCCTACCCTCACCATGGTAACCAGGATCTACGTTCCTACCCTCACCATGGTTACGAGAAAAGCCAGCCAGGGTGGTTGAGACATCTGGTTTGAATGCCTCCCAAACACCTTGCTGGTGAGGTGTTTCGGGCACGTCCCACTGGTAGGAGACCCAGAGACAGGCCCGGACCTGCTGGAGAGACTATGTCTCACAGCTGGACAGGGAACACCTCAGGATCCTTCCAGGTGAGCTGGAGGATGCAGCCGGGGTGAGAGAACCCTGGGTTTCCTGTCAGAAGTTGTGGCCTCTGGTGAACTGGCCCCAGATGAGCAGAAGACGACGGAATGAAAACCATGCATATGCAAACACCACACAGACATGCCAGTGTTTAAAGCCTCACACCACTCTAGGACTCAAACCCCTGTCCCTCTTGCTGTGAGACCGCTGTGCTAACCCCTGTGCCATCATGCAGACTATTAGGAGCTGATTCTTGTTTTGTGAGCTGAGCTGATGTCGTTAATTCTTTGTGTATCAACCAAACTCTGGTTCTGCCAAGCCTGCTTAGGACTCTTTCCTGCTCAAGACGAAAGCTTGCCCAGGATTCATGCCTTCCTAGGAACCAAACATGCCCCGGTCAGCTACCAGGTTGACTCTGCCTGTCTCTCTCCCCTGTGCCCATGATTATATTTGGGTTACCTCAGTCATCTCTGAAAGTCTCTTTCGAGAAACAGGATGTGAAACGAGAAGTAACGCCCGATTCAGACGTGCACCTTATAATAGATCA
Source organism: Neostethus bicornis (assembly GCA_902685375.1). Classification (NCBI taxonomy): domain Eukaryota; kingdom Metazoa; phylum Chordata; class Actinopteri; order Atheriniformes; family Phallostethidae; genus Neostethus; species Neostethus bicornis. The sequence continues at coordinate 11,080,173 of LR738541.1, read as the reverse complement.
TAAAACGCCCGTTTCTAATGAAAAGAGAAGCTTCTAAATATGACTCCTTATGTGGTATGATGTGGCAGTATGCCAGTCCAATACCAGTCCTTATACTAGTCCTTATACACAGCAAGAAAAATAACTATTGGGTTCAGCAGAGGGTTAAACTTATCTAGCCAGATCCACCTACCTATGTAGGTGGGTAGATCCATCTGCCCATTTAGCCAGATCCATCTGGACAACTTGGCAATGATTGATCTCTTCATAGGGGTTTTTGAGCCCCGCTTTGTCTGGACCCCTCACCTAGGACCTGTTTGTCATGGGTGACCCTACGAGGGACATTAAGCCCCAGGCAGCATAGCTCCTAGGATGATTATGACACTTAAACCCGTCCACCAAGATAAGGTGCCAGCTCAAGAAGAGGTGAATCAAAAAAATATGTTTTACAGGAATAACGTTGGCAGTGATTTCACATCGAATCAAGTCTTTAAAACTAAAAATAACCACATCTGAAGAATTCAGTCAGACAGTCACCTTCTTAACCGTCTATCCTTTATGAGGTTGAGGGGGTGTCGGAGTCCAACCCGGCTTATTTAAGGCGAAGGGCAGGGTACACTCTGAAGAGGTCGCCAGCCTGTCGCAGGGCCACACACATACAACCATCCACACACACACTCATTCCTAGGGGTGATTTTGGCACCAGCCAATCAACCTAACATGCATGTCTTTGGAGGGTGGGAGAAAACCGGAGTACCTGGACGAAACCCGCGCAGACACGGGGAGAACATGCAAACTCCACACAGAAAGGACAGTGTTCCCAGCCTCGTCCCCACTCGGGACTTGAACCCACGACCTTCTTGCTGTGAGGCATCTGTGCTACCCACTGCGCCACCGTGCCGGCCCATTTGAAGAATTTAAAAAAAAAAACGTCCCTCAATTTGTCAAACTTTTCTCTTTGTTCCCAGAAGATTTATTCTGTCGAGGGACTCCTCAGGGCATCGCGGGCTGAGGAGTCCCCCCGAGTTTCCATCAGGATGAAGAACATCTACTCATCCCCGTCCTGGACATCTCCAGGCTGAGGAGCCCCCCGAGTTTCCATCAGGATGAAGAACATCTACTCATCCCCGTCCTGGACATCTCCGGGCTGAGGAGTCCCCCAGTGTTTCCATCAGGATGAAAAACGTCTACTCATCCCCGTCCTGGACATCTCCGGGCTGAGGAGTCCCCCCGAGTTTCCATCAGGATGAAAAACGTCTACTCATCCCCGTCCTGGACATCTCCGGGCTGAGGAGTCCCCCAGTGTTTCCATCAGGATGAAGAACGTCTACTCATCCCCGTCCTGGACATCTCCGGGCTGAGGAGTCCCCCAGTGTTTCCATCAGGATGAAGAACATCTACTCATCCCCGTCCTGGACATCTCCGGGCTGAGGAGTCCCCCAGTGTTTCCATCAGGATGAAGAACGTCTACTCATCCCCGTCCTGGACATCTCCGGGCTGAGGAGTCCCCCAGTGTTTCCATCAGGATGAAGAACGTCTACTCATCCCCGTCCTGGACATCTCCGGGCTGAGGAGTCCCCCAGTGTTTCCATCAGGATGAAGAACATCTACTCATCCCCGTTCTGGACATCTCCGGGCTGAGGAGTCCCCAGTGTTTCCATCAGGATGAAGAACATCTACTCATCCCCGTCCTGGACATCTCCGGGCTGAGGAGTCCCCCGTGTTTCCATCAGGATGAAGAACATCTACTGACTTCAAACAATAATCTTAGACACATTGGATGCTCTTCCCAGGGGAGAGGTCTCACTTTCGTGTGGATCCCCACGAGGTTTCTTATTTTTTCCCCACTGATGTTTTTTTTAGGAGTTTTTCTTCACCGTGAAGGAGAGTCTAAGTGCATTAATGTGCTAGTCTTGTTTAGTTACCATTTGTTAGTTATTTTTCTTGCTGTATATTTGTGGTTTATTCGTTCCTCTTTTTTCTTGTGAACCCATTGAGACAGAAATTCTGTGATTTTGGGCTAAAGAAATCAAATTGAATTGGTTTAAATCAGAGGGCGTTCGTTTTGTGCTGCACATAACGAGCGAGAGCCTCCGTCACCTTCCAGATAAAACGCTGTTTTTCATCAACAATGAGGAGATTTTTTTCTCTGAGTTTTACCCACTTGTGCTTCCAGAAGCCTCGTTGGTAATCCCTGCTAATATCCACTCCACTGGCAGCCGGAAATAATAATCTTACTCAAGAGTTTGGCTGAGCTGCCACGGAACGAGTCAGCTCACAATGACACGATCTTAGAATAAAATTATGCCGAGTAGATAATCTTTGTACGATTTGCTGACGGCTGATTAAAACTGATTTAAACTGATTAAAAGCTAAAGAAAACTCCATGAAAAAAATAATAAAATAGAGATAAAGTCAAACTCAAGCGTCCGAAGACGGTATTAAAAAAATTACAAGTTCTTATTCAGAAAATATGTGTAATGAAAAGAACAAAGTACAAAATACAGACTGATTTGAGGGTGAAGCGGCCATGATGGAATCAGAGAGCATCTTACTCACCCTGAAAAGGATGGAATGGCCCCCGCAGGTCAGGGACAGGGTCCTGCCCCAAGTGGAGGAGTTTAAGTATCTCGTTGCTTGTTCGTAAGTGGGTGAAGGATGGAGCGGGAGATCGACAAATGGATCAGTGTGGTGTCTGCAATAATCAGGACGCTGCATTGGTTCGTCGTGGTGAAGAAAGAGCTGAGCCAAAAAGCAAAGCTCTCGATTTACAAGTCGATTTTTGTTCCTACCCTCACCATGGTAACCAGGATCTACGTTCCTACCCTCACCATGGTAACCAGGATCTACGTTCCTACCCTCACCGTGGCAACCAGGATCTACGTTCCTACCCTCACCATGGTAACCAGGATCTACGTTCCTACCCTCACCATGGCAACCAGGATCTACGTTCCTACCCTCACCATGGCAACCAGGATCTACGTTCCTACCCTCACCATGGTAACCAGGATCTACGTTCCTACCCTCACCATGGTAACCAGGATCTACGTTCCTACCCTCACCATGGCAACCAGGATCTACGTTCCTACCCTCACCATGGTAACCAGGATCTACGTTCCTACCCTCACCGTGGCAACCAGGATCTACGTTCCTACCCTCACCATGGCAACCAGGATCTACGTTCCTACCCTCACCATGGTAACCAGGATCTACGTTCCTACCCTCACCATGGTAACCAGGATCTACATTCCTACCTTCACCGTGGCAACCAGGATCTACGTTCCTACCCTCACCATGGTAACCAGGATCTACGTTCCTACCCTCACCATGGTAACCAGGATCTACGTTCCTACCCTTACCATGGTAACCAGCTGTGGGTGGTGACTGAAAGAATGAGATCAAGGGTACAAGCGGCCAAAATGATCTTCCTCTGCAGGGTGGCTTGGCACTCACTCAGAGAAAGAGGAAAGAGCTTTGCCATCTGGGAGGAGCTCGCAATAGGGGCTTCGCTCCTTTTGGGTTGAGAGAACGCAGATGGGGTTGTTCAGGTATCTGTTTATGCCTCCTCTTGCTCGTGAGGTATTCCGTTCCTCCAGAGGGAGACCCAGAGGCCAACCCTGGACCTGCTAGAAAGAATATGACTCACAGCTACACAGGAAACATCTCAGGATCCTCCTGGGGGAGCTGGAGGACGCAGCCAGGGTGAGAGAAGCCTGGGTTTCCCGTCTAAGGCTGTTGCCCCCACTACCCGTCCCAGATAAGCAGAAGACAACAGAACGAATTGGATTGCACAAGTTTCTGGTTAGAAGATGTTTAGCGTCTCGTCCGAGTGTCTTCCTCATTTCTGTCTGACTGATAGAACCTTTCATCCATCTATGATCCTGTTTCAGAGACCCAAACACACTCAGCATGACGATAGGCCTCGATATGGAAAGGAGAATCCCTCGATACCTGACGGAGCTGAACGACATGAGGAGACGAGCCTGTCATGATTCATGAAGAGATCATGTTGGACATAGAAGAAGTAAAACTTCATCAAGGAGGACACATGCTGCCAGCTCAGTACCAGTCAGACAGACCAGAAGAAGACCCTCGGATGAGAAGCCAAACCCCTTCTAAACAGAAACATTATCCAGTCTGTTCCGTTCCGTTGTCCCCTGCTCATCTTGGGTCGGGTTTTGGGGCAACAGCTTCAGATGGGAAACCCACCTTTCTCTTTCATCACGATCTGGGTGACTGAGAATCTACACCTATATGTGGCACAGTGGGTAGCACAGTGGCCTCACAGCAAGAAGGTCATGGATTCAAGTCCCAGGTGGGGATGAGGCTTGAAACACTGGTCTTTCATGTTTGCATGTTTGGGTTAGTTAGTTGGGGAGTTTGCATGTTCTACCCGTGTCTGTGTGGGTTTCCTCTGGGTACTCCGGTTTCCTCCCAGCCTCCAAAAACATACATGTTAGGTTGATTGGCCGGTACCTAATTGCCCCTAAGAATGTGTGTGTGTATGGTTGTATGTGTGTGGCCCCGTGACAGACTGGCGACCTGTTCGGAGTGTACCCTGCCCCTCGCTTTGAATCTGCCAGGATGGGCTCCGGCACTCCCTGCAACCCCGACAGGGATAGACAGTTTAGAAGGTGGCTGACTTTGACAGGTCGAGTTGTTTGGTTGCTATGGTTACAGAAAGGACACCAGCGGGTGACCTTTCTTTATGCCACTTTGAGGAGGGTTGGGGGGCAGTGGGGGTTACCACCAAACCAATAAGATCCGGTTACAGCTTCCACTTGGATCTACAGCTGGATTTCACATAAGAAGTTACCCAACAAAGCCCCGTTCTGACGTCACCAAGCTCACGAAAGACGTTTTTTTTTTTCCACATCAGCTGCATCACCGGCCTCTTCTACATTTAAATGCACAGCAGAGATATTTTTGTACGTTTCTGCAGTAATTTCACCCTCTGATCAAAGAAGACGTGACTTTTAAGTGAAATTGACAACCAAGAATGAGAGTGTGAAGATTTGATCCTATGGATTGGATCCAACAGGAGCCTCTTTTCAATCACACTCATTTCTCCCACATTTAAAGGTCTTTTTCAGACATTTTTAACGCTGTGATTCATTCTTTCTTCTTTAGAGCTTCCAGTTCTGAACGTTTATCTGATGGTTTTTGGTTTTAAACCCTGCAGCGTTCTGTTTTTAGGACCTGAAAACAAAGCCGAGGACGTAAAACCACTTAAATCCTGATGGAATTTAAAGAATTTATTTTATGGTTCATAAAAAAAACCCCATTTCATCTGCAAATCTGTTTGAATCCTGGGTGGGGACGAGGCTTGGCATGGTGGGCTTTCTGTGTGGAGTTTGCATGTTCTCCCTGTGTATGCGTGGATTTCCTGGTACTCCGGTTTTTTCCCATCCTCCAAAAACATGCATGCCAGGTTGATGGGCGAGTACCAGATATCCCCTTAGAGTGAGAGTGTGTGTTTGTATGGTTGTGAGTGTGTTGCCCCACGACAGACTGGCAAACTGTTCAGGGTGTACCACACCTCTCGTCTGAAATACCGTCAGGGTTCAGAAGAAGAAACAAATTCTTTTTTTTTTTTTTCATTCCGTCTTCTTCCGCTTATCCGGTGCCGGGTCATGAGGTAGGAACGTAGATCCTGGTTACCATGGTGAGGGTAGGAACGTAGATCCTGGTTACCATGGTGAGGGTAGGAATGTAGATCCTGGTTACCATGGTGAAGGTAGGAACGTAGATCCTGGTTACCATGGTGAGAGTAGGAATGTAGATCCTGGTTACCATGGTGAGGGTAGGAACGTATATCCTGGTTACCATGGTGTAGGTAGGAACGTAGATCCTGGTTACCATGGTGAAGGTAGGAACGTAGATCCTGGTTACCATGGTGAGGGTAGGAACATAGATCCTGGTTACCATGGTGAGGGTAGGAACATAGGTCCTGGTTACCATGGTGAGGGTAGGAACATAGGTCCTGGTTACCATGGTGAGGGTAGGAACGTAGATCCTGGTTTTCCCATTAGCCCACAGACGGGAAAACCAGGCTTCTCTCACCGGCTGCATCCTCCAGCTCACCCTGGAGGATCCTGAAGTGTTTCCTGTCCAGCTGTGAGACATAGTCTCTCTCTCTTTTTTTTTTTTTTACATACTTTATTTCCCTCAACGTGGAAATGTGTGTGTGAGAGAGAGAGAGTACATCAGAAGAAGGATGCTGGGTTTGGAACCACCAGGAAAGAGGACTAGAGGAAGACCAAAGAGGAGGTTCATGGATACAGTGAAGGAAGACATGAAGATAGTTGGTGTGACTGAAGAAGATGCAGGAGATAGGGTTAGATGGAAGAAACTGACTTGATGTGGTGCCCCCTGAAGGGAGATGATGAAAGGAGAAGATTACACCGCAGCAGGCTGCCATGATGGCACCAATGGTGGGAGAAATGGGGGGTTACGTGTCTCGCAAGGACACTTAGACGTGAGGTCAGAGGGATTCGACCCTGCACCCGGAAATCTTCCGACCCATGGGTAAACATTCTACCATGGAGTTATCACCTCCCGATTTTTCCTCCTGAACGTCAGTCAGAAATCTTTAGAAATTGTTAAACTGTTTGAAAATCGAACTCTAAACGGTTTCCGGCTGAATTTCAGCAACAAAAACCTACATGTTCTGAGTGTTTAAAAAACAGATTTCACATTTATTATTTAGTTCTTTTCAAAGTAAAAAAAACTCTGTTCTGAACCAGTAGCAGACTGGGACGCTGCCAGTTTTATTTTCTATAGAAGTTATCTTTGGTTTTTAAAAATAACATGAATAGAAACACAACCAGTTCTGCCAGTCAGGGAGTGTTTCTTATCTGAAACCAGAAGATAAGAAAACACTGAAAGAAACCTCCTGATTGGATGATTTTTATTCACTTAGAAACCAACAAGATTTAAAGCAAATCTTCATGCTGTTTTTTTTCAGGAAAAACTTCAAAAATCTTTACTTTTATTTTATCATCAGTAAAAACAACCAAAGACTCAATAAAATTCACTATTTGACATCTTTTGATTGTGTTTGCTTTAAAAAAGGGTCAGAATGAGTGGGTCCGTATCCAGCTGGAGGGATTAAATGAACCTAATAAGAAGGTTTAGTTTTAAAACCTCATGAGGAAAGTTAGATTTCTACAGACGTCAAGCTGCTCTGCTTGTTTAAGTAAACTCCCATCGCAATATCCAGCAGCCAATCACATTCCAGATGTAAAAAAAACGATAGAAAAATCATTCATGGAACCAGACAAGAGCAGAAAGGAAGGAAATGAGAGGAATCAGATCCTGGACGCTGATGTCAAAGAAGGAACGAGAAAAAAATTATTTGTGCTGATGCTGTTTTGCTGATTTTCTTTCCGTTACGTCGTCTTCCGCTTATCTGGGGGCTGGAAAGAGGATCTACGTTCCTACCCTCACCATGGTAACCAGGATCAACGTTCTTACCCTCACCATGGTAACCAGGATCTACGTTCCTACCCTCATCATGGTAACCAGGATCTACCTTCCTACCTTCACCATGGTAACCAGGATCTACGTTCCTACCCTCACCATGGTAACCAGGATCTACGTTCCTACCCTCACCATGGTAACCAGGATCTACATTCCTACCCTCATCATGGTAACCAGGATCTATGTTCCTGCCCTCACCATGGTAACCAGGATCTACATTCCTACCCTCACCATGGTAACCAGGATCTATGTTCCTACCCTCACCATGGTAACCAGGATCTACGTTCCTACCCTCACCATGGTAACCAGGTTCTACGTTCCTACCCTCACCATGGTAACCAGGATCTACGTTCCTACCCTCACCATGGTAACCAGGATCTACGTTCTTACCCTCACCATGGTAACCAGGATCTATGTTCCTACCCTCACCATGGTAACCAGGATCTATGTTCCTACCCTCACCATGGTAACCAGGATCTACGTTCTTACCCTCACCATGGTAACCAGGATCTATGTTCCTACCCTCACCATGGTAACCAGGTTCTACGTTCCTACCCTCACCATGGTAACCAGGATCTACGTTCCTACCCTCACCATGGTAACCAGGATCTACGTTCCTACCCTCATCATGGTAACCAGGATCTATGTTCCTACCCTCACCATGGTAACCAGGATCTATGTTCCTACCCTCACCATGGTAACCAGGATCTACATTCCTACCCTCACCATGGTAACCAGGATCTACATTCCTACTCTCACCATGGTAACCGGGATCTACGTTCCTACCCTCACCATGGTAACCAGCTTGGGGTTGTGACTGAAAGAACAAGATTTTGGATGCAAGTACCTAAAATGATCCTCCTCTGCAGGGTGGCCGGGCTGTCTCAGAGATGGAGGGAGGAGCTCTGCCATCTGGGAGGAGCTTAGAATAGAGCCTTCTGAGTCGAGCGAAGCCAGATGGGGTGGTTAAGGATCTGGTTAGGATATGTTCTTTGTTTTAATTTGATGTGAAGCCTTTTCATAAAACTGTGTTGTGATTTTGAAATCAAACAGGAAAAGGATTTTCTTGCTTAGTTTAAAGAACTCATCTCACCAGGCTGGCGGGCACCCTGATGAACCGGAACAGGGATTCTAGGGACTTCTTTACGGGTTGTAGAGGAGCAGGTTCTAGTCATTTCCTTTTGATTTGATAGAAAGAGTTTTAAATGAAGTGAGTTTTAAACCCTCAGCGGTACCAATCTAAATGCATATGCACATAGTTTTATGGGGCTAATTAATTCTATTTATCCTCGCTTCATGGCATCTCCTGCATTATTTATTCAGAATAAAATGCTATCAAACCAGTCCCGACCTTTTTTTTTTTTTTTTTTGCTGAGCTAAAGGGAAATTCAATTAAAATTGAATCAGTGTTTATTGGACGTCTTGCAATTTCAAAAAAGTTCTTTCTGCAGTCTCATGAGTAAAATCAGTCCTGGAAATCCACATTCTTCAACAGAGAAAGTTTGAGTTTGACATCCAGCAAAGCGAGCGTTCATTAACACAAAAAAAAGAAGGAAAGAACCCGATTTGCATGCGTGACACCCGAGTTTCGTTTTCCTTTAATTTATGCTTCCAAAGGGAAGCATAAACATTTACAATTACTTGTGGCAGTCACGGTAAATCAGTGCACTAAGGCAACACGGGCAGATTTGCATGCAAATTGTCCGCTGGGAAAGTGGCCACATCAGCTTTTGAGGTTTTACCGTGTTGTGTTTTTCACAGAAAATGTCTCCCAATTTCATTTCAGCCTCTTTTGCTATAAACAACACACTTCAGTGCAAAGACATGGAAGGAGACAAACTAGTTCATTTGTAAATCTGTTAGAAAGTTTTCATAAATCACAGCTTTTATGTGGAACAGGTAGGCAGGCTCACCTGTCTGCTGTTCAAGAGCACTCCATCTCCTCTCATTACAGAGCTGGAGCACTGTGAAGTGTCTCCACTGCTCTACTCCACCACCATTCATCAGAGGTGACGGGGATGTTGAAGATAGAGAGACAGATGGAGCTGTGATGTAAACCAGGGATCTACGAGATGAACCTAGAACTCATGGAAGAACGAAACCGGACAGAATTCAAGTAGTTTCTTTGGTTCTAAAAAGTTAGGGTTACCCGTGTTGCTAACTAGGTAACCTAACAACACGTGACCTTCATTTTCACTCATTAGCAAACTGTTCCTTCGTCTTCCACGCATCCGGGCCGGGTCGCAGGGGCAACAGCCTCTGCTCACCTGGAAGGATCCCGAGTCATTCCCCGGCCAGCTGTGAGACATACTCTCTCCAGCGAATCCGGGGTCTGCCTCTTGGTCTCCTCCCGGTGGGACGTAGTTGAAACACCTCACCAGTGAGGCGGTCAGGGGCATCCTGACCAGATGCCCAAACCACCCCATCTGGCTTCTCTCGACCTGGAGGAGGAGCAGCTCGACACTGACCTCCTCCCGGATGGCAGAGCTCCTTACCCGATCCCTGAGTGAGAGCCCAGCCACCCTGCGGAGGAAGCTCATTTCGGCCGCTCGTTTGAAATTGTTTACCTTTTAGTAAAAAAGACAAACATTTTCCGGCGTTCCATCAAATCTGCGGCCATGCACCCTGCGCATGCCATGAACTCGACATTCACCCTCATTTTTCAACAAAAAAATCTACCATTTTAAAATGTACAAGTGTTTTTTATTCGTTTAGTGTGTGTTTACTTTAGGTTCTACAACCTGTCCTTCTCTTCCGGTTGTTTCAACGGGCCGCAGATAATAATGATAATGCATGGTATTTATATGGCGCAGTGGGTAGCACAGTGGCCTCACAGCAAGAAAGTCTTGGGTTCTGGTCCCGGGTGGGGACGAGGTTTGGAACACTGTCCTTTTCTGTGTGGAGTTTGCATGTTCTCCTTGTGTCTGTTTGGGTTTCCTCCAGGTACTCCAGTTTCCTCCAACCCTCCAAAGACATGCATGCGAGGTCGATTGGCCGGTGCCAAACTGCCCCTAGGAATGAATGAGTGTATGGATGGTTGTATGTGTGTGTGTGGCTCCGCAACAGACTGGCGACCTGTTCGGGGTGTAACCTGCCCCTCGCCTTGAATCAACCGGGATAGGCTCGGGCACCCTCGTAACCTCATAAGGGATAGACGGATAAGAAGATGACTGTGACTTATACAGCGCTTTTTATGTCAACAACGCTTCACATATTCATTATTCATTCACTCCATACCAGGTACTGGTAAGCTACTGTTGTAGCCACAGCTGTCCTGGAGCAAACTGACGGAAGCAAGGCGGCCATTCTGCGCCGGCGGCCCTTCTGACCATCACCAACCAATCACACACACCATTCAGACTAGGCAATATGGGTGAAGTGTCTTGCCCAGGGACACAACGGCAATTTAATCTCAACGGCCGTCCCACCGTGGCACCTGGGGTTCCGGCGGTCTCCCATCCAAGTACAGCCCAGGCCCAGCCTGCTTAGCTTCTGAGGTCTGACGGGATCAGGCATTGACAGGCTGGTATGACCACTAAGATCTCGATAGAACTCCGGTTTGTCTAGAATTTGCTCTCAGGGTGCGAAAATAGTGACGTCACTCCTAAAGCAGGCTATTCAGCCGAAACATTTTACACCGTAAATTCATCCACAAAATGGAATAAATTTGCAATCGCTCGGCTTACCTGCTTCATTGTTTTCAATAATCCAGACATAAAAACTTCATACCTGCAAAATCGATTGCCTTAAACAGCTGATTGGTTGGTTGTTGGTGACGCGTCAGAGAGGGTCAGGAAGTAGAATATCTAGTATGTAAACTACACTTTAAATGTATTGAAGAGAGATCTGGAGAACGCTGAGCTCTGGGTCGGATTTAACAGATTTTGTTTCACACGTAAGCAGATGAAGTCACACAAAACCTTAAAAGGAGATTTTTTATAAGCTAAGTCAGAAGATAATTAAACTTAATGAAAAGAGACTTGATAATTAAACGGATAAAGGTACTTGGACGAGGCTTGTACGGTCAGCTCGACCCTGACTGGCTGCCCAGAAGGGTGTGATTGGAATAAGAGGTTACAGAATGTTCTCATAATCTGACTTCAACCACGTCATAGATAAAAATAATGAAATATTTTCATTTGATTTGAAACTTTTAAACAAAATATGCTAATCAGTGCCTCCAAATCTGAGACCATGGTCCCTCGCCCCAAAAAAGGTGGTTTGTGAGGGACAGGGTTCTGCCCCATGTGGAGGAGTTTAAGTACCTCGGGGTCTTGTGAACGAGTGGGGGAAGAATGGAGCGGGAGATCGACAGTCTGATCGGTGCGGCATCAGCAATAACTAAGACGCTGCATCGGTGCGTCGTGGTGAAAAAAGAGGTGAGCCGAAAAGCAAAGCTCTGGATTTACAAGTCGATCTACGTTCCTACCCTCACCATGGTAACCAGGATCTATGTTCCTACCCTCACCGTGGTAACCAGGATCTACGTTCCTACCCTCACCATGGTAACCAGGATCTACATTCCTACCCTCACCGTGGTAACCAGGATCTACGTTCCTACCCTCACCATGGTAACCAGGATCTTCGTTCCTACCCTCACCATGGTAACAAAGAGCTACGTTCCTACCCTCACCATGGAAACCAGGATCTACGTTCCTACCCTCACCATGGTAACCAGGATCTACCTTCCTACCCTCACCATGGTAACCAGGATCTACCTTCCTACCCTCACCATGGTAACCAGGATCTACGTTCCTACCCTCACCATGGAAACCAGGATCTACGTTCCTACCCTCACCATGGTAACCAGGATCTACGTTCCTACCCTCACCATGGTAACCAGGATCTACGTTCCTACCCTCACCATGGTAACCAGGATCTACGTTCCTACCTTCACCGTGGTAACCAGGATCTACGTTCCTACCCTCACCGTGGTAACCAGGATCTACGTTCCTACCCTCACCATGGTAACCAGGACCTACGTTCCTACCCTCAACATGGTAACCAGGATCTACGTTCCTACCCTCACCATGGTAACCAGGATCTACGTTCCTACCCTCACCATGGTAACCAGGACCTACGTTCCTACCCTCAACATGGTAACCAGGATCTACGTTCCTACCCTCACCGTGGTAACCAGGATCTACGTTCCTACCCTCACCGTGGTAACCAGGATCTACGTTCCTACCCTCACCATGGTAACCAGGACCTACGTTCCTACCCTCACCATGGAAACCAGGATCTACGTTCCTACCCTCACCATGGTAACCAGGATCTACGTTCCTACCCTCACCATGGTAACCAGGACCTACGTTCCTACCCTCAACATGGTAACCAGGATCTACCAAGAAATAAGCTGCTGTTTCACTTCCGCTCCACCCATCCTGGTACCACCAAGCAGCTGTTCAGAAGCTTATTGGACCTCTCCTCTTTAATTGCTTGAAGCTACCAGACACTTGAATTTCCTCAGCAGGTGATTAGTAATGTGTCTTATCTTTCAGACTAGGTCATTACGGCTCTCAGTTTGTGCCTTTCTGTTTTGTAAATGGCTCTAAATTTAGAACGATGAGAAATTAAAGCTCATTAAAGTTCATTTTTAACCAAATATTCTCATTAAAATGGTACTCTAACTAGTCTTGTTCACAGCAAGGGGTCTACTTGGTGAGGAACAAGCTGGAAGGGGAATGGCCCTATTTTTAACGGCAGGGTGGGAGGAAACCGGAGAACCTGGAGATAACCCACGCAGACAAGGGGAGAACATGCAAACTCCACACAGAAAGGCCATTGTTCCAAGTCTCGTCCCCACCCAGGACTTTAACCCACGACCTTCTTGCTGAGAGGCCACTGTGCCACCCACTCTTCTAAATTGCTTATCCCTAATTGGATCGCACGGCGTGCCGCAGCCTATCGCAACTGATTTCAGACAAGAGGCGGGATACACTTCAAACAGGTCACCAGTCTGTTGTGGTATGACACACACGCATTCCTCGGGGCAATCTTGTAGCGGTCAATTAACCAAACATGCATGACTTTGGAGGGGGAGAACCACTACGACAACAAGCCCGAGAAACAACACGGCAACAAGCCTGAGAAACAACACGACAACAAGCCCAAGAAACAACACGACAACAAGCCCAAGAAACAACACGACAACAAGCCCGAGAAACAACACAACAACAAGCCAGAGAAACACCTCCACGACAACAAGCCCAAGAAACACGACGACAACAAGCCCGAGAAACAACACGGCAACAAGCCCAAGAAACAACACGACAACAAGCCCGAGAAACAACACGGCAACAAGCCTGAGAAATAACACGGCAACAAGCCCAAGAAACAACACGGCAACAAGCCCAAGAAACAACACGACAACAAGCCCAAGAAACAACACGACAACAAGCCCAAGAAACAACACGACAACAAGCCCAAGAAACAACACGGCAACAAGCCCAAGAAACAACACGGCAACAAGCCTGAGAAACAACACGGCAACAAGCCCAAGAAACAACACGACAACAAGCCCAAGAAACAACACGACAACAAGCCCGAGAAACAACACGACAACAAGCCCAAGAAACAACACGGCAACAAGCCTGAGAAACAATACGACAACAAGCCCAAGAAACAACACGACAACAAGCCCAAGAAACAACACGGCAACAAGCCTGAGAAACAATACGACAACAAGCCCAAGAAACAACACGACAACAAGCCCAAGAAACAACACGACAACAAGCCCGAGAAACAACACGGCAACAAGCCTGAGAAACAACACGGCAACAAGCCCAAGAAACAACACGACAACAAGCCAGAGAAACACCTCCACGACAACAAGCCCAAGAAACACGACGACAACAAGCCCGAGAAACAACACGGCAACAAGCCTGAGAAACAACACGGCAACAAGCCCAAGAAACAACACGACAACAAGCCCGAGAAACAACACGACAACAAGCCCGAGAAACAACACGACAACAAGCCCGAGAAACAACACGACAACAAGCCCAAGAAACACCTCCACAACAAGCCTGAGAAACAACACGACAACAAGCCCAAGAAACAACACGACAACAAGCCCGAGAAACAACACGACAACAAGCCCGAGAAACAACACGACAACAAGCCTGAGAAACAACACGACAACAAGCCCAAGAAACACGACGACAACAAGCCAGAGAAACACCTCCACGACAACAAGCCCGAGAAACAACACGACAACAAGCCCGAGAAACAACACGACAACAAGCCAGAGAAACACCTCCACAACAAGCCCGAGAAACAACACGACAACAAGCCAGAGAAACACCTCCACAACAAGCCCGAGAAACAACACGACAACAAGCCCAAGAAACAACACGACAACAAGCCTGAGAAACACCTCCACGACAACAAGCCCAAGAAACAACACGACAACAAGCCCGAGAAACAACACGACAACAAGCCCGAGAAACAACACGACAACAAGCCAGAGAAACAACACGACAACAAGCCCAAGAAACAACACGACAACAAGCCCAAGAAACACCTCCACGACAACAAGCCCGAGAAACAACACGACAACAAGCCCGAGAAACAACACGACAACAAGCCCGAGAAACAACACGACAACAAGCCCGAGAAACAACACGACAACAAGCCCAAGAAACAACACGACAACAAGCCCAAGAAACAACACGACAACAAGCCAGAGAAACAACACGACAACAAGCCCAAGAAACAACACGACAACAAGCCCAAGAAACACGACGACAACAAGCCCGAGAAACAACACGGCAACAAGCCCGAGAAACAACACGACAACAAGCCAGAGAAACAACACGACAACAAGCCCGAGAAACACCTCCACAACAAGCCCGAGAAACAACACGACAACAAGCCCAAGAAACCCCTCCACAACAAGCCCAAGAAACACCTCCACGACAACAAGCCAGAGAAACAACACGACAACAAGCCCAAGAAACACCTCCACAACAAGCCCAAGAAACACCTCCACGACAACAAGCCCGAGAAACAACACGACAACAAGCCTGAGAAACGGTATCTGCAGAGTCAACAACAACAACAAAAAAACATGAATATTTAGTAAAATGACTCCAAACAAGAGTCGAAATGCAGAGAAAAACCAGCAAACATGGCTGGGTTTGTGCTTCACGCTGGAGGGAAAAAAAACCTCTGCATTCCCTTTGAAAGTGGTAAAAAAATAAAGTTGTATATGTTCCCTGGAGAATAGTCTAGACATGTGAGCCCACTGTGACAGCAGGCAGACACCGCGGTCCTCAGAGGGAACAAGAAAACACAAAGAAAAAAAAACAAGAAATCTTTAATATTGATCCAATATGAAACAAGTTCAAAAACAAACCCGTTCTGAGAGAAAAAAAAAAGATGTTTCAAGCATCTTTATTGTATCTCCGTGAAGCCCCGCCCTCTTAAAAATATAAACAAAAATAAACAAAAATATGTCAATCGTTTGTGCTATTTTTGTTTTTTAGATATTTACGATTTTTTATCCATCAATATGAAGTCATCCAGCCCGTCAATTTGCTTAAAAATGGGAGAAAATTCCTAAAAAATGGAGTCGCCTGATGACGTCATCAAAGATGGCGACACCCGAAAATAACCTTGGTCCAAATTGCATGTCTTGAATTTAAAAAAAATAAAACACAAACAAAAATTTTTACAACACAAACGTTTGATATATGTTTTGTTTATTATGATTTTTTATTTTTTGTAAGAGGGGCGGGGCTTCACAGAGATAATATTTATCAACAATTTTAAGCCTTATTTTACAACATGTTTACAGTAAATAATTAAATAATCTGCAGATTTTAAACTGAAGTCGTTAAGTGCCCTTTGAGATTAAACACAGACGTACATGTAAAAATCTTTTCTATCCACATAGCTTCATAAATATGAATGAATACGTAAAATCTTTACAACTCAATTCAGTAAACATGAAAATTTACATTAAAATCACACCAAAATCAAATAAATTAACCCTTTTGTAAACATTTTAAACCTGAAAATCAGAGCTTTTCATTTTATAAAACCTGAGTTTAAAAATTCTGAAATTATACAAAAAAATAGGTGCAGTTAAAATATCTCAACATTTTCAGTAGAAAACGTAGAAAACATGGCGTTTGTGGAGATTTTTCTGTGTTCATGCGTTATTTAAAGCGTCCATTCCGTTCGGTCGTCTTCCACGTATCCGGGGCCGGGTCGCAGGGACAACAGCCTCAGACAGGAAGCCCAGGCTTCTCTCACCCCGACTGCATCCTCCAGCTCACCCGAAAGGATCCCAAGTAATTCCCCAGCCGGTTGTGAGACATGGTCTCTCCAGCAGGTCCGGGCTCTGCCTCTTAGTCTCATCCTGGTGGGATGTGCCCAAAACACCTCACCAGCGAGGTGTTTGGGAGCCATCCTGACCAGATGCTGGAATCACCCCATCTGGCTTCTCTTGACCTAGAGGAGCAACAGCTCTACTCTGAGCTCCTCGCAGATTTCTCAGCTCTGCCCTCTATCTGTGAATGAGATAGAGGGCATATGCGGAGGAAGCTCATTTCGGCCGCTTAAATCTAGGATCTCATTCTTTCGGTCACCACCCACAGCTGGTTACCATGGTGAGGGTAGGAACGTAGATCCTGGTTACCATGGTGAGGGTAGGAACGTAGATCCTGGTTACCATAGTGAGGGTAGAAACCTAAATCCTGGTTACCATGGTGAGGGTAGGAACGTAGATCCTGGTTACCACGGTGAGGGTAGGAACGTAGATCCTGGTTACCATGGTGAGGGTGCGTTACAACTTATATTATCATGATTCTTTCACACAGTTTTTGCCCGCATAAACCCTTAAAGGGACAGCATCAGCTGTTCTAACACAGTTCTGATTGGAGGACTGGCCTCTTTAGTATGAATCCCAGGAGGATCTGGAGGTGTTCCCTCGTGATCATTGACCTGTGTCTGGATCTCTTTCCTCCCCTGATCCCTAACAGCCATGTTATAACTTGATCCGATCCTTCATAAGATGAGACCTTTAAACCTGATTTAGCTCAGCTAAAATTAAAAGTTTTCTGATCAATACTCAAACTTTCTGTTTGATCTTCCTGAGTGAAAAAAGTAGTTTTTTTTTTTAATACAAAATGTGCAAAAAAAGCTCAAATTTAAATAGACGTGTGTTGGTGTGTGACAGCATCGAATGGTCCATGTGGGAGACTCTGCTGACATCCATCACCGTCATCATCTGGGCCTTCCTCCGTGGACCTGAGGCAGAAACACAACAACACCTTTACTGTCATGCAGAAAAAGAACCTCTGACACGCTGAGCTGCTTCAGATCACTTTAAAAAAAACAACACTATTTTTCTGTCAATCCAAACAAAAGCAGCAGAACCTGCTGAGCAGGCGAACACACAGAGTGTATGATGTTCAGACACAAAGAAGCTGCCATCTCACCAGGATCAATCACACACGCACACACATGCACGTGTAGGCTCCATGAATAAACAAAATCAGATTATTATCACCTTATTAACACCTGGGAATAGCTACCAGGATCTACGTTCCTACCCTCACCATGGTAACCAGGATCTACGTTCCTACCCTCACCATGGTAACCAGTGTGGGTGGTGACTGAAAGAACAGTATCCTGGATACAGGCGGGTGAAAAAAATCTTCCTCTGCAGGGCGGCTGGGCTCTCATTTAGTGATAAATTGAAAAATCAAACATCTTGTGAGATTTACTTAATATAAAAATTTTAAGCAGGACCATCATGTCTGTTCTCACTCACCTGTCGCGGGTGTGTGTGGTGGGTGGGATGCCGATGACCGGGGGCGTGCACTTGGCCGTGTCTCTGGGTATTGTAAACATTTCCAAGGTGATGATGGTGATTGGTTGCCATAGTAACAGGATGCCGAGGCCTTTGCTGTGTTGGTCTGACCGGTGATTTGTGCCGGTTTCTTTCCTTGGGGAGGAATTCAAACTGTTGCATTGAGATGACAGGTGGAGGGATCGGCGGCTGATGAGCCGTAGCCACCGGGGCCTGCCGGGGTACGGTATGAGCGAGCGCAGCCTGAGTTTGTTCAGTCCGATTCTGAAAGACTTGAGCCCTTTCGGTGTGGACTCTGAGGGCAGTTTGGGTGAGGAGGCTGAAGCTGGGCTGGGCAGGGGGCACCTGAGCTGTTTGGTGAGGCTGGGTGGGACCAGGTGTGATTGGATGTGTGCTGAGAGGTTGTTGGGTTTGGATTGGGGGTGCTGGACGTGGTTGAACCTGCTGGAGATGATTTGGATCGGCCATAGCTCTGGTGTCAACACCTTGTGGTCCAATTGGAAGTCTTTCTGGCACTACAGAACGCCCTCCAGGGGCTTGTTGGGGGGTTGACGGAAGTGTCCTGGAGCTTTGGGAACTTCTCACCTCGACCTGGGAGCTGTCTCTCTGGGAGTGGGGGCTCCATTGGGTTTGATGTTGGCTGCTTTCGGTGCGAGGACCCCTTCGATCGGTTTGGCTTCTTGGACTGTGGGGACTTCTTTGGGCATTCGAGGATTGTGTGACCGTGTTGGCACCAGAACGACGGGGTCGAACCGAAGGCCTCCACGTGTCCTCGTCAGATGATGATGGATCAAACCTCGGAGGTGTCCTCCTGCGAGGCGGAGACAAACTAACGGGACGGGACCTTGTATCTGGTCTCCTCTGTGATGTGGTTTGGGGATTCTGTTCCGAAGTGTAGTCTGAGGCGGAATCTGGGGGTGTACCGTTGGGATAAGCTGGTGTCCCTCTGAGGATGTCCCAGGGTAACTGTCTTCGGGTGGAGTTCGGGGTGTTTTGGTCCGTTGTCCTGGGATGCTGACGGTTATTCTGGTACGTTTGGGTGTTGGCATTTCTCTGGGGGAGGTGTGTGTGTCCTGTTGGGATGAGGTCAGGCTGAGCTGGAGGATGTGGGTTGGAATGGGAAGGGGAATTTGTCGGTCTTGCTGAGTTTAATTGCGTTTGTAAAGGATTATTTGTTAAACTCTCTGACGGAAACAAGCCGTCCCGTTGGGTTTGTTGTCCGGCTGTAAAAGAATTCAAGTTGACATTAATGGTCGGGAGTTGTGCGTTGGTTTGTGACGTGTTGTGCGGCAGTGCATTCAGGCTGAGTTGTAACGAAGGTTGCTGGTTCCCGCCCTGACCGGTCTGGATCAGGATGTTAGGATTCTGTTGTTGTGTGTTTGTATTTGGGGGGTCGGTGTGTGTGAAAGCTGGGTTGTCGATGCCATTGGGTAGATGTGTGTTGGTGTTGTGGAAACCATTGTTTAGGAGTCTGTTTGGGAGGGTTCTGTTTTGTTGGTGTGTGTCTAAGTTGTGAAGCGGCTCCATTTGAAAGAGGTTCTCATGATGGGCCGTGTCGAGGCCGTCTAACGGGCGCTCGTTGAGGCCGTCGAGGGGATGGGTGTTGTGGCCGTCCATTCGGCGTGCGTTCTGGCCATCTGGAAGGGGCAGGTTCAGGCCGTCTGTGTGCCCCACGTTCAGAGGAGGCTGGAAACGTTGGTCTACATTCCAAATGGGGTTGTGTTGTGGGTCCGGCGGCTTGTTGGGAAACAAAAACAACAGATTAAAGATCAATAAATAAATTTAAAACCAAATGTTTATTCGTTGCTTACAATCGGCCTTTGATTTGGATTGGTCTTCTGTTCAACCACAACATGACTCTGTCTTTGTTGGGCTGTAAAAATAGTAAAATTAGAAAAATATGACTGAAAATAAAACAAATCAGGAAAAATATTTATTCCTGAGTTTCTATTTGTAATTTAGAAAATCCCAGTTACCGTATTTTCACAACCTAAAGGCGCACCGTATTTAAAGGCACAGTCCCAGATTTGTGTGCTCTGTATTTAACACACACATGCGGTAAGGTAGTCCTGGTCAGGATGGAAAAATTGCAGCGTTTCATAAAACGAAAGCACCAAGATGGACCTCCTTGGAAATGTTCGATTTTCATATCCTCACATATTCTCCGCAAGCGTTCGACCACCCTCTGCACCAGACCATCACCAGACAGAGGAGCTCTTTCAGTGACAGACTGCTGTACCTGTCCTACTCAACTGACAGACTGAGGAAGTCAGTTATTCCTCAGGCTCTTCAACTCCTCTCTGAGCAGGACCTGGATCACTAAAGATCATCATGACTTCTTCTCCTGAAGACACTCTACACTTTACACTCGACTCTATGATCATCAGTACTGCTGCTGTTTCCGCATCATTGTTGTACATTATGGGGTTTTTTTACTTTTTGGACACTTTGAGGCGACCAATTCGTCTTCTTCTTTCATCATCTCCCTTCTGAGGACGCCACAGTAAGTCAGTTTCTTCCATCTAACCCTATCTCCTGCATCTTCTTCAGTCACACCAACTATCTTCATGTCTTCCTTCACTGTATCCATGAACCTCCTCTTTGGTCTTCCTCTAGTCCTCTTTCCTGGTGGTTCCAAACCCAGCATCCTTCTTCTGATGTACTCTCTCTCTCTCCTCTGCACATGTCCAAACCATCTCAGTCTGTCCTCTCTGACTTTAAAACCTCTAACATGTGCTGTTCCTCTGATCCTGTCCATCCTGGTCACTCCCAGAGAGATCCTCAGCATCTTCATCTCTTCATCTACTTTGTACCTCCATCTCTGTTTTCTGTCTTTTTCTCAGTGACACTGTCTCTTGACCAGTGGTTCTTAACCTTGTTGGAGGCACTGAACCCCACCAGTTTCATATGCTCATTCACCAAACCCTTCTTTAGTAGCGTCACTAACACTAATCCAACGTCACTGACGCACACGCTGGTTAGACGGAGGGTCATTAAAGAAGGCGTTGTTAAACCCGACTGAGAGGGAGGTCTCACTCTGCTGCTTATCCAGCGGACCGGTAGGGAGTCTCACTCAGACACATATCCAGCCCTCTCTAAGCGGTCTGATAGGGAGGTCTCACTCTGCTGCTTATCCAGCCCTCTCTAAGCGGTCTGATAAGGAGGTCTCACTCTGTGCTTATCCAGCGGACTGGTAGGGAGTCTCACTCAGACACATATACAGCCCTCTCTAAGCGGTCTGATAGGGAGGTCTCACTCTGCTGCTTATCCAGTGGACCGGTAGGGAGTCTCATTCAGACACATATACAGCCCTCTCTAAGAGGTCTGATAGGGAGGTCTCACTCTGCTGCTTATCCAGCCCTCTCTAAGCGGTCTGATAGGGCGGTCTCACTCTGCTGCTTATCCAGCAACCTCAAAGCGGACTGGTAGGAAATCCCAGAGCAGGAAGCTTTCAATGACTGCCCACTAACTGCAGACTAGACTGAGGGGTGGACCTCTGCGGCGGAGGCTCCACCGAACCCCTGAGACCGACTCACCGAACCCCTAGGGTTCGATCAAAACCCAGGTTAAGAACCATTGCTCTGGATCATTCAGCACGGCCGGTCTAACCACAGTTTTCTACACTTTCTCTTTCATGATGCTGCTGGATACTTTGATTTCCCCTCAGGGATCAATAAGCTACCTGTCTCTATTTATTTACCGTTTTCTTCACTGAAAAGTAAAGCCAGACTCACCTCTCTTCCTTCGAGCGAGTATGACGAGAAACACGATGAGAAGCACAAGGATTAAAGCTGCTAAAAAGCAGCCAATCACAATCCCCGCCACTTCCCCTCCATCCAGACACACATCTGAAACAAAGAATGATGTCATAGAAAAACAAATTAATAAAGAGAACGAGTCTAGAGGTCAAACAAGAGAAAAAGACCCTGACCAAAACATTATCAGTTCATCTATAGTTGGTACTGACTGAGTGTCTTTACTCATTTTGGAGAAATCCTTTTCTTAAAAATGGATGATCATAAAATTTGAAAATCTAATCAGTTCATTCTTGATTTCATTAAAATCTCTAGAGTGTTTTGGGACGTATTGGGTTTTCAAGAATTTTGTGAGCTTGACGACGATACCAGCAGAAACGGGTAGAAGAGAACATACTGGTCCCGTGCCAGCGTCTCTCCACTGGCTCCCAATTGATAATGCATTGAACTTATACAGCGCTTTTGTAGGTACTCAAAGATGCTTTACATATGCATTATTCATTTACTCCATACACACATTCACACACACATTCATTCCTGATGATGGAAGCAGCCATGCAAGGCGCATACCACTATCATCAGAAGCAACTGGGGGTTCGGTGTCTTGCTCAAGGACACCTAGGCATGGACTCTGGGCAGGGAATCGAACCTGCAACCTTCTGGTTACGGGACGGTCGCCCTACCCACCGAGCCATCCTCCCCCGATTGAGTTTAGAATCAAGTTTAAAATCCTCTTCCTAACCTCCAGGGCCCTAAACGGCATGGCTCCATCCTATTGTACATTAGTGACCTCATAGAACCTTATCGACCAATCAGAACACTCCGCTCACAAAATGCAGGGCTGTTGGTGGATCCTAGGATTTCTAAAAGTCCAGTTGGAGGTAGAGCCTTTAGCTACCAAGCTCCAGTTTTATGGAATAAGCTCCCAGCTCAAGTGAGAGAGGCAGACAGTGTTCCTGTTTGAACAAGCTTCTCACCAGACCAGATAGAAACAGAGACATGTAGCTGCTTCTAGATCCTAGAAGCTGGTAAAGTCTTGTACATCGGGGTTCTGTCCTCTAACTCTATCTACTATTCTCTACCAGACTGTCTTGGTTCTTGATGTATCCACATCCTCCTTGTCTGATCCCAGCCTTTCATCTCATTCATTGAGGTTTTTTTTTTTAAACCGATTGATTTTATTAACATGTGATTGGTTGAAGAAGAAACCCTAAAACCAGAAGGTAAACAAGTGGTAAAAAAACAACTAAACAAATCAAGATGGCCGACCAGGAGACCCTCCTCAGTGGTCCAACCGGCCCAGAAACCACAGGTTGAGAATCTTCAGCTGGTTGTCCAGCTCCATGTGGACGATGCCATCGTCTCTGTCTATGCTGAGCAGCATGCCCGTGACGGGCTCCAGGGGGTCGCTGCTGATGCTCGCCACCTTCTCCGACTCCTGCATGAACACTGAGCACATCCCGCAGGATGTCGGTGGTGACCCAGTCACTGTTTCCCTGTTCGATGTTAGACCCGGGCGTGTGGGGGTTGTACCCTCCAGGGGAAGGTGCGCCAGGAGTCATTGGACTGTACCCTACCGGGCTCGGACTCAGGCTGGCCTGGTAAGCCTCCTTCATGTGGATCCGCATCAGGTGGTATTAGGTTGTACAAATAAAACTGATCTTTTTAATCTTGAACTTTGATTTCATGACCCAGAAAACCTAATCAGTTCATCTACAGTTGGTACTGACTACCTGTTAAACAAAAGCCTGGACGCCTTCTCCACGTTCTGTGCTCATGATAATCATGGTTTCCACTCAGAGTGACGTGTTCTCTGTGACTCACCCACGATGGCCAGGTCGCGGGGTTGCTGCGACGTTCCGCCCGTGACGCTGTTCCTGGCTGTGCACGTGTATCGACCGCTCTCATTGGTTGAGAAAGTCTGCAGGGTTAGCACGCCGCTGTCTGGTTGGACGGATGCGACCTGCTGTCCATCGCGTTGCCATGAGAACACGGCAGGCGGCAGCGAATCAGAGGCACAGGTGAGCCGCACCGTCTGTCCGACCAACACGTCGCCACCACCGATGCACTTTTTCGGGGTGTCCATGGTTACCACCGGCGTGTCGGGCCCGTCTGGTTCAGAATGGAAATTAAATCAATTAGTATTAAAAACAGAAAAAAAAACAGCAGTTTTAAAGGATTTTTATGACACATAAAAAAGAAAAAATGATTGTATTTTCATTTTAAAAAGACATTTTTTTTTCTTCTAAGTGTACATTTTTTTTTTTTTTTATTGTAAACAATTCAAATTACAGGGCGGTGGCTCTACCAGCCGGGAGGAGCTCGGTGTAGAGTCGCTTCTCCTCCAGGTCGAGAGGAGCCAGATGGGGTGGTTCGGGCATCTGGTCAGGATGCCCCTCGAGTGCCTCACCGGTGAGGTGTTCCAACGGGAGGAGACCTAGGGGTAGACCCCGGACCTGCTGGAGAGACTGTCTCCCAGCTGGCCGGGGAACAACTCAGGATCCTTCCGGGATTGACGACAACGCTCGTCACCGCACAATGGAAAAGAAAAATAAAACACGGGCGGGTTTACCAGTTACGAGCACCGACAACGCCAAACCAAAGTTAATCGTTACCATGGATCACTGCTTCAACGCCTGACACTGTTCCAGCAACGCCATGCCCGCTCGTAAAACGCTTACAGCTGCTGCACCAAAGTTTGGCAACGTTTATTGGACGCCAGTGAAACGCTGGTGAAGCCGGGGAGGTCCTGCATTGAACTAGCAGACCGAAGCGTCCACAAACGTGCGTCTAGCTGTGCCAAACTTTGAGGAGCAAAAACTGATCACTCCTCACTATATTTTGTGAAGCTCAAAACTTTGGGAGGGTTAGGAGGGGCAATCGAGAAACACGAGCGGTGGTCGAGTGTAGGCGGCGTTGCTTTAACGGGATAACGGGTTACGAGCGGTGTGGAATGTTTCTCACCGCTACAGGAACACCCCAGCAAAGTTCGGGCGCTGTGACCAGGGTCTTAAGTCTTACATCATAAGTTAACAATGTGTTTTATATGTTCCGTTCCGTTGTCTTCCGCTCATCCGGGGTGGGGTTGCGGGGGCAACAAACGGGAAGCCCAGCCTTCTCTCACCCCGGCTGCATCCTCCAGCTCACCCGAAGGATCCTGAGGTGTTCCCCGTCCAGCTGTGAGACATAGTCTCTCCAGCGAGTCCGCGGTCTGCCTCTTGGTCTCCTCCCGGTGGGACGTGCCCGAAACACCTCACCCGCGAGGCAGGTGGGATTCAAACAAAGTTCTCCCGGTCATAAGATGGAAATTCTACCACTGCGCCAACGCCTCCTCCCTACATGTGCCTTTCAAATGCCAACTGTAACTGTTTTTAGTGATTTTTTTACCTTTCCTGTGCCAACATGGGTCATTTTGACTCCCTTGGTAGACGTGTGTGGTTTACAGCACGTCTTACAGTCAGATTTTTTTCACTAATGAGCATTTTTTTTGTGACACAAATGCTTTTAGAAATAGAGGCTTTTTTTGTTTCCAAATCCTGTAGGCACACCTTTATTTGTGCCCCTTTTAATTCAGAGCTGGATTATTTAACTGGTTTTAATCAGCCTGCCGCTCAGTGTGGTTCCTCCCTGATGACGATGTAACAAATCTCCTCTGCTGGAGACCCGAAATCTGCTGCTCTCAAAGAAACTGCTTTTTAAATTGAGAGACGCCGCTGCGCGAGGGGCATTTCAGAAATAATTATGTGATCAGCTCTGAGGTAACGGGGTTCAGCACACAGTGGGCGACGCAATGTGGGCAAGAAGATAAGCTGTTTGCTGAGGTTCTCTTGTCTCGCTCGGTGGAAACTCACAGTAGATGGTTAAGGTCTTTGTAGCCGTTTGGGCGCTGACAAGGTTCTTTGCCGTGCAGGTGTACTCCCCGGTATCACCCCGTCTGGCTGGGTTGATGACCAGAGAACCCCCTGAGATGGTGATCCTAGAATCAGCAACAACGTTTGAACCTCCTTTCCCCCACTGGACTGTAATCTCCGTCCCTGAAGTCCACGTGCAGCTCAGAGACACGTTTCCATTCTCCGCCGCCACAGACGGAACAGAAAGGCCGATCCCATCGACTTTATCTAGAAAGAGAAGAAAAATATGGATTTTATATCAAAGCTTCAACAAAAGAGAAGATGTTTCTGCTGGATCGGAGAGTTTGAGACGAGGACAGAACAACACGGAACAACAGGGAGCGGTTTGATGTTTCTGTTGAGGATAATTTGTTGTAATCAAAGCGAGAGCGAGCAGAGGGAGGACGGCGTTCAGATAGAAGCCCAGATGGCGGAGAAGAGGCCAGACGGAGATGCCTGTTGGCGAGAGGCCCGAGTGAAATAATTGGACAGAGAGCAGAGGGGGCGTTTGGATGGAGCGGTGACTAAGAGAAAAACAAACAGAAACATTAGCATCACAACTAAATACATGGAAATATTTATGGTTTTAAAAACATCTGCTTCTACTGGACCAAACAGCAGGGGTGTGCACGGGCATTTTGAGGAATGCCAGGGTGCCCGTGTGCATGAGGATCAACTGGTTCCCTCGAGTTTAAATAATCAAGAAAAAAATCAATGTTTTTTTTGTTAAGGTGAATAAAACGGTGTGAAAATTAAGTAATAAAACATTCATTCATTGACAGACGGATCGGTGCGGCGTCAGCAATAACTAGGACGCTGAATCGGTCCGTTGTGGTGAAGAAAGAGCTGAGCTGAAAAGCAAAGCTCTGGATTTACAAGTCAATCTACGTTCCTACCCTCACCATGGTAACCAGGATCTACGTTCCTACCCTCACCATGGTAACCAGGATCTACGTTCCTACCCTCATCGTGGTAACCAGGATCTACGTTCCTACCCTCACCATGGTAACCAGGATCTACGTTCCTACCCTCATCGTGGTAACCAGGATCTACGTTCCTACCCTCACCGTGGTAACCAGGATCTACGTTCCTACCCTCACCATGGTAACCAGGATCTACGTTCCTACCCTCACCATGGTAACCAGGATCTACGTTCCTACCCTCACCATGGTAACCAGGATCTACGTTCCTACCCTCACCATGGTAACCAGGATCTACGTTCCTACCCTCATCGTGGTAACCAGGATCTACGTTCCTACCCTCACCGTGGTAACCAGGATCTACGTTCCTACCCTCACCATGGTAACCAGGATCTACGTTCCTACCCTCACCATGGTAACCAGGATCTACGTTCCTACCCTCACCATGGTAACCAGGATCTACGTTCCTACCCTCACCATGGTAACCAGGATCTACATTCCTACCCTCACCATGGCACACCCCGCCAGTCTGTTGCAGGGACGCACGCATGCACGCACGCACGCACACATACACACACACTCATTCCTAGGGGCAATTTGGCACCAGCCAATCAACCTAGCATGCATGTCTTTGGAGTCAGGAAACCCACGCAGACACAGGGAGAACATGCAAACTCCACACTGAAAGGACAGTATTTCAAGCCTCGTCCCCACCCAGGACTCAAAGCCATTCATAACGGTAGAATTTTTTTTTTTAAAGTACGCTTTTCTGCGTTCTGTTCCAATCCGTTGTCTTCCGCTCATCTGGGACCGGGTTTATAAAAATAAGGACAGCCTCGTCCAGATTTAAATGATCACATTCACACAAAACGACATCTAAGACGAGCCGCATGTCTAATTAGTTTTAATTAGCATTAAGCTCTGAGCCTCTTGCTTTATTAATCCTACTTGGTTTTCTATGGGTCACTAATTTCATTAAACCTCCCAGAATAATTAATCTCCTCCTCAGATCCTCCTCAGATCCTCCCATGCCTCTCCGTCAGGATCTCCAAACTCGTTAAAAGAAAAAGATGCTTTAATGTATTATTTGAGCGGCACGGTGGCCTCACGGCAACAAGGTCAGGGTTCGAGTCCCGGTTGGGTACGAGGCTTGAACACTGTCCTTTCTGTGTGGAGTTTGCATGTTCTCCCCGTGTCTGCGTGGGTTTCCTCCCACCCTCCACAGACATGCATGCTAGGTTGATTGGTCGGTGCCAAATTACCCCTAGGAACGAGTGTGTGTGGATGGTTGTGTGTGTGTGTGTGTGGATGGTTGTGTGTGTGTGTGTGTGGATGGTTGTGTGTGTGTGTGGCCCCGCGACAGACTGGCAACCTGTTCGGGGTGTACCCTGCCCCTCGCCTTGAGTCAGCCGGGATGGGCTCAAGCACCCCCCGCAACGCCGTAAGGGGGCGACGCGGTGGTTAGCTTGGTGGCCTCACAGCAAGAAGGTCAGGGTTCAAGTCCTGGTTGGTGACGAGGCTTGGAACACTGGTCTTTCTGTGTGTAGTTTGCATGTTCTCCCCGTGCATGTATAAGGTTTTTTCTGGTTTCCTCCAAAAACATACATGTTAGGTTGATTGGCCGCTAAGAAATAGTCCCTAGGAATGAGTGTGTGGATGGTTGTACGTGTGGCCCCGCAGCAGACTGGTGACCTGTTCGAGGTCTATCCTATCTCTCATCTTGAACAGCCGGGAGAGACTCCAGTACCTCCGAAACCCCGTTAAGGATGAACGGTTCAGAAGATGAATTAATTTAATTTTGATATATTCGATTTGCTTTAAAATAAACAAACATTTTCTTAGAAACAAACACTAGTGAACGTCATTTTAAAATGAAAAATGTAGGTATCCGTCTTCTCCTTTCACCATTACCCTTTAGGGGGCACCACAACAAGTCAGTTTCTTCCATCTAACCCTATCTCCTGCATCCTCTTGGGTTCACATTCTCCTTCACTGGATCCATAAACCTCCTCTTTGGTCTTCCTCTTGACCTCCTGCCTGGCAGTTCCTCTCTCTCCTCTGCACATGTCCAAACCATCTCAGTCTGACCTCTCTGACTTTAAAACCTCTAACATGTGCTGTTCCTCTGATCCTGTCCATCCTGGTCACTCCCAGAGAGATCCTCAGCATCTTCATCTCTGCTACAAACATCTCTGTTTCCTGTCTTTTCCTCAGTGACACTGACTCTAGACCAATCAGCATGGCCGCTCTCACCACACTGTCTCTAGACCAATCAGCATGGCCGCTCTCACCACGGTTTTCTACACTTTCCCCTTCATTTTATCTGAAACTCTTCTGTCACACATCACACCTGATACTTTCCTCCACCCGTTCCAGCCTGCCTGCACACGCTTCTTCACCTCTTTTCCACAGTCTCCATTGCTCTGGACTGTTGATCCTAGCTACTTAAACCCCTCCCCCTTCTTTCTCTCTTCTCCCTGTAACCTCACTCCTCTATCTCTGACTTACTATGGAGAATCTTCATTCTGATTCTTTCTAACCTCCAGATTTTCCTCCACCTCTGTTCTCCTCTTACTACAGATCTCAAAGTTATCTACAAAAATGTAGGTATCTGAACTACCTGGTTGATCAGTTGGTCATTCAGAGGGCACATAGACATGCTGTAAACTGGGAACGTACTTCCAGGTAGTATTACAGATTAGAAATCAACATGGAGATCAGTTCCATAGATTTACGAGTGTTTTAGGACACCTTCTTGTTTCCTTACCGAACACCCTCAGTTGCACTGATTTCGAGTTCCTGGACAGATTTGTAGAAGCAGAAGGGATCACCTCCACCGTGTAGTTCCCAGCATCTCGGAGTTGTGCTCCTCCGATTCGGAGCTGGTTAGCAGCGATGGTGACTCTACCCTGGAACTGAGCCGCGGTGTCCACTGTGGGTCTGCCACCAGACCACAGACCCAGAGTGACTCCTCCCTGGTAAGTCCAGGTCATGGACAGAACATCTGTCACGGTAATTACGGTGAACACCACTTCAGTGCCGGTTTGAACAAGTACGGGGTCCGTTTGGAACTGGATGGTAGCCGGAGTCTGCGCCAGTGCGCCGGCCAAGAGGAAGGCTGAAAAGAAAAATCAAAGGATTAGATGTTTAAAGTGAAGAAATGGTGACGATTAGAGACGATGGATGTCGAATACATCGGCTAATCTTCGCTGCATCGATCAGTCATGGTAGAAAGAGCTGAGCCAGAAAGCAAAGCTCTGGATGTACAAATCGATCTACGTTCCTACCCTCACCATGGTAACCAGGATCTATGTTCCTACCCTCACCATGGTAACCAGGATCTATGTTCCTACCCTCACCGTGGTAACCAGGATCTATGTTCCTACCCTCACCGTGGTAACCAGGATCTACGTTCCTACTCTCACCGTGGTAACCAGGATCTACGTTCCTACTCTCACCATGGTAACCAGGATCTACGTTCCTACTCTCACCATGGTAACCAGGATCTATGTTCCTACCCTCACCATGGTAACCAAGATCTACATTCCTACCCTCACCGTGGTAACCAGGATCTACATTCCTACCCTCACCGTGGTAACCAGGATCTATGTTCCTACCCTCACCGTGGTAACCAGGATCTATGTTCCTACCCTCACCGTGGTAACCAGGATCTACGTTCCTACTCTCACCGTGGTAACCAGGATCTACGTTCCTACTCTCACCATGGTAACCAGGATCTACGTTCCTACTCTCACCATGGTAACCAGGATCTACGTTCCTACTCTCACCATGGTAACCAGGATCTATGTTCCTACCCTCACCATGGTAACCAGGATCTATGTTCCTACCCTCACCATGGTAACCAAGATCTACATTCCTACCCTCACCATGGTAACCAGGATCTATGTTCCTACCCTCACCGTGGTAACCAGGATCTACGTTCCTACTCTCACCGTGGTAACCAGGATCTACGTTCCTACTCTCACCATGGTAACCAGGATCTACGTTCCTACTCTCACCATGGTAACCAGGATCTACGTTCCTACTCTCACCATGGTAACCAGGATCTACGTTGCTACCCTCACCATGGTAACCAGGATCTATGTTCCTACCCTCACCATGGTAACCAGGATCTATGTTCCTACCTTCACCATGGTAACCAGGATCGATCTTCCTACCCTCACCTATCTCATTGTTTCGGTTACCCCCCGCAGCTGGTTACCGAAACAATGAGATCGCAGATATAAGCATTTGAAATGACCTTCCTCCACAGGGTGGCTGGGCTCTCACTCACAGATCGGAGGACATTATGACAAGATGCCCGAACAAACCCATCTGGCTCCTCTCGATCTGGAGGAGGAGCGGCTCGACACTGAGCTCCTCCCGGATGGCAGAGCTCCTCACCCAATCTCTGACAAAGAGCCCAGCCACACTGCAAAGGGAGCTCATTTCGGCCGCTTGTATCTGCGAACTCATTCTTTCGGTCAGCGTCTACAGCTGGTGACCATTTGTGAGGGTAGGAACGTAGATCCTGGTTACCATGGTGAGGGTAGGAACGTAGAACCTGGTTACCATGGTGAGGGTAGGAACGTAGATCCTGGTTACCATAGTGAGGGTAGGAACCTAGATCCTGGTTACCATGGTGAGGGTAGGAACGTAGATCCTGGTTACCATGGTGAGGGTAGGAACGTAGATCCTGGTTACCATGGTGAGGGTGGGAACGATTCACAATTGTGAACCCAGTTGTATTTGAGATGATTTGTTTTTATTCAGTTCACGAGCTGCTTAAACTAACAGATAGAATAAGGTGAGAGGCGGGGTACACACAGGGGAGGGCACCAGTTCAGACAATTTTTTAGTTTCGTAATATTACAGAGTTTAAAATCTTCATCCAACGGAAGAGCAGTAGGGTTTTTTTTTTTTGTTTGTTTTTTAGGTTGTAAACACTAACGTAAACTGTTTGTTTCTCTTTTGTTTATTTGACTATTTTATTTTCTGGAAAACGTTTTTTTGTTTGTGAGGATTTATTGATTTTAAAAGGTTTTTTTTTTTCACTCTGTGAGTAAAACGTAGAAAATCTGTCTTCAGATGTCTGTGTTGATATTAAAGTCTGAAAAACACAACCTGAATGTTTAATGCCTCTAACGGGTGAAGAAAAACGCTTTCCCCAATAAGCTCCAGTCTGGCGGGGTTGACCTTTACAGGAGAAACAACACGGATCATCTGAGGATTTTAGTTTTGCCCTGAGGTTGTTTTTATTCTTCCAAGATGTGGACGAGGCATAAAGAACCCAGGTTATCTGTGCTTCTGTAACAACACATGACCGTTGGAAGCTTCATCTCCCAAACTCCGTGAGGGATTTTAATTAAACTACACAGATACTCAGTACTAAGTATAGATGAACTGATTACATTTATATCCAGGTTCTGACTGTGAGTCTCCTCCTGGTGGGACGAGCCCAAAACGTGTCTAAGTTTCTTTCAGATGGCAGAGCTCCTGCTACATCCTGGTTACCACGGTAAGGGTAGGAACGTAGATCCTGGTTACCACGGTGAGAGTAGGAACGTAGATCCTGGTTACCATGGTGAGGGTAGGAACGTAGATCCTGGTTACCATGGTGAGGGTAGGAACATAGATACTGGTTACCATGGTGAGGATAGGAACGTAGATCCTGGTTACCATGGTGAGGGTAGAAACGTAGATCCTGGTTACCATGGTGAGGGTAGAAACGTAGATCCTGGTTACCATGGTGAGGGTAGAAACGTAGATCCTGGTTACCATGGTGAGGGTAGGAACGTAGATCAGCTGGTAAATCCAGAACATTGCTTTTCAGCTCAGCTCTTTCTTTACTGCATCAATCCGTCTGTCGATCTCCCGCTCCATCCTTTGCCCACTCAAAGAACAAGACCCCGAGATTCTTAAACTCCTCCACTTGGGGTAGGACCCTGTCCCTGCCCTGCAAAGAGGCATTCCACCCTTTTCCGGGCGAGGACCATGGTCTCAGGATTGGAGGTGCTGATTCCCATCCTGACCGCTTCACACTCTAGTGGTTCAGGTTAGATATTGTTTGTTTTCAGGATTAATAATATTTTTTCTCATTCAGGTTTACTTTCCTTCACAAACAGTGAAAGTTTGATCAAAATAAAAGAAGAAGAAACTTTGTTTTTACTAAATCAGTGTTGTTGTTTTTTTAATCATTTCTGCATCTAAATGATTATTTACTCATTAGGAAATGTTGCTGATTAATCCTCCCGTATCCTCCCTCACGCCTGATCACCAGCCTTTATTAATAACAGAAGTAAATAGGATTTGGATTCTTAAAGTTAATTTTCTTTGAATCAACTCATTAAAGCAGTAAAAAGTTTGAACACATCAGAGTTTCCATCGCAGCTGTAATTATTATCAAAAACATTCAGCGAAGCTGATGTAAAAATGATTGCTTTTTAAGGTCAACGAGCTTTTATTTTGAAATAGATTCTTTTAAAGTGATTGTATTCTGATGGACTTTTATTTTGGGAAAATATGAACCGTTTCAGATTTCAACGTTATTTCGAGGTCATTTTAAATGAAAACATTGTATTCATTTTAAAATCAAATTATTTGCATTTTATTCAAATAGAAGTCAGAAAAACTTTAATAGATTAGGAGCAGCTCCTTGAACGGGTCTCCAGTCTGTCTGAGAAAATTCCTGTGCTGCATTGCACCGCAGCAGGCAGCCAATGATGGGAGAAACTGGGGCTTGGGGGTCTTCTATAGGGACACCTAAAGGGCTCAGTGGGTTCTCGAACCGGCTTCTCCTGGTTCGAGAACACCAGTGGTGGATTGTAACGAAGTAAATGTACTTCGTTACTGTACTTAAGTAGAAAAATTTTGTATCTGTACTTTACTTAAGTAAAATTTAAGACTGGTACTTTTACTTTTACTTCACTACATTTTTAGAGCAAATATCTGTACTTTTACTTCGCTACTTTTTAAAAGCGTGTTTTACATTTTTGTTACATTTTCATTCAGGAATTTGAAAAATACACAGGGTTTTTTTTAGCGCATCTTGAAGCCGCATCGCCAAAACCAAAAGAAGCAGTTGATCGGGAGAAGAAGTCATGAATCGAGAAACATTTCCCATTCATTCAAAAACCTAACATCAAATCTAGTACAAATTAAAAAGAGACAGAAGATCGTTGTTCGTTGTGTTTACTTCTAAATAAAAAGTTGAGCCATCATTACACAGAGCAGGGGTGGATCTAGAATTTTCCAAAGGGGGCGGGGCTTTGACAAAGCCAATATATAGTGACTGGGGGCCTCCCCCCAAAAAAACATTTTAAAAAATAAGTGTCATTTTCCTCCATTTTGAGGCCCATTCACTGGCCCTTTAAGAGGATAGCTTGACTTGTCCCCTTTCTTTTCCTTTTATTTATTTATTTTTATTTTTTGTGGACCAAAAGAGGCGGGAGAGGGGGGTCACACCTCTGCAGAGTATTTATCCTGGTTACCATGGTGACACCCTATAGGTCAAATACTTTTACTTTTGACTTAAAAACTACAATTTACACCAATTACTTTTGTACTTTTTTTACTTAAGTAGATTTTTTTTATTGGTACTTTTACTTAAGTAAAAAAAGTGTGTACTTCATCCTCCACTGGAGAACACACACTCTACCAACACCACCCGAAAAAGAAGTCGTTCCCATACCGGGAGTCGAACCCGGGCCGCCTGGGTGAAAACCAGGAATCCTAACCGCTAGACCATATGGGAGTGTGTTTCACACTGATCACACCATGTGTTCACACCGGAAGGAATGCAGCCTCTCAGGTTTTAAACTGGGATTGTTTTGGTATTCTCCAGTCTTTCTGCTCCACCCTGTCGGTCATTTTTTATTCTCTAAAAGAATCAAATTAAACTTTTTACCTGTAAAAACATGGCGGATGAAAATCAAACTGTTCCTCATGTCCTCAAACAAGACGATCAGCTAAAAAAAATATTAAATACAGTTTATTATCAGGTTTAAACGGGTTTTATTTGATTTTTTTTAGTATTAAATTTTATTTATAATCTGATTAAATTCAAATTGGTTTAAATAAACTCATTAATCATCATTTTAAAAGTTAATAAAGTAAAACTTACCAAAAAAATAACCTTCTGTTTGCTTCATTTTGTGTTTGTAAATCTTTTACTTCCTGTTTCACCTGTTTGAACACACCTGTTCTCTTAAAGAGACCGCACCTGTTCTCTTAAAGGGACCGCACCTGTTCTCTTAAAGGGACCGCACCTGTTCTCTTAAAGAGACCGCACCTGTTCTCTTAAAGAGACCGCACCTGTTCTCTTAAAGGGACCGCACCTGTTCTCTTAAAGGGACCGCACCTGTTCTCTTAAAGAGACCGCACCTGTTCTCTTAAAGGGACCGCACCTGTTCTCTTAAAGGGGCAGCACCTGTTCTCTTAAAGGGGCCGTGTCTGTTCTCTTAAAGGGACCGTACCTGTTCTCTTAAAGGGGCCGCACCTGTTCTCTTAAAGGGACCGTATTTGTTCTCTTAAAGACACAGCACCTGTTCTCTTAAAGGGGCCACACCTGTTCTCTTAAAGGGACCGTACCTGTTCTCTTAAAGGGGCTGCACCCATTCCATCTTACACAGGCTAAGCGGATGACTGCCAAATAAGGAAATGGAACTAGTTACACTCACACGTTACTTCTTTGGAAAAGTAACTAAACAAGTGGAATAAAAAAAAAAAAAAAAAAATTCAAAGATTTTTGATGATAAAAATGAATAAATTAGACATTTTTTACTTTTTCCATTCAATTAAATTTTATTCATCTTCTGAATCACTTAGTCCTAATGCGAAGGGGTGTCAGAGCGGGGGGTTGAGGGTTTGAGTCTCAGAGTGGGGTGAAACTTGGGAGATTGGTTTTTCTGTGTGTGTGTGTCACGGTGGTGGAGAGTAAACTGCAATGCCAGTTTGTTACAAGAAGTGCAGGACCAGACAGAACTCGGCAAGATGAGTATGGGCTGGGCAACAAGGGGACCAGGAGGCTGGAGTTTGGCTGGGTCAAGAGGGGTCTGGAAGGCTGGAGCTCAGCTGGGCAGAGAGGGACTAAAATGGAGAACTCAGCAGGAAGGCAGGATGCACCAGGAGCCAGGGGTATGAGCTCAGCGGGACAAGAACTAGAGTTTTAAGCTCAGAAGGAAGGCAGGGGGAAGAACCAGGCTCCTGGCTTCATGAGGGCCTTCGTCCTGGCTGCACGAGGGCAGCACTGCAGGCCAGTGTACCAGAGGATGCACCAGAGGACTGATCAAGCAGGAAATGAAGGACACCAGGGCTTAAATAGTCCGAAGGGAAACAAGACACACCTGAGGATTGGGACCAGGTGGGCCAAATTAGGGTTGAGGGTAGGATGGGAAGGAAGGAGTGTTCCAGATGAGAAGGGGGTCGGGGGGCGGGGGGGTCCTGACAGCATGTGTGGATTGAACTGTAACAACATTAGATTTTAACATCTGATCAACATCAGATTTTTTTCTGCTATAATTTGCTAATTAAAAAAAAAACAACACATTAATTCTGCTTAAAGAGACAGAACCGATGGGGTAACAGTGCGGTTAAGTTTCAGCTGTTACAGTAGCGCCTCCTGCTGACTGACTCCTGCTCACTACACTAGTGTAGTGATTGTGAACTCAGTGGGATCCACAGCTGGGATTCCCATGATTATTATCAAATCCTCTGTGAACACAAATGGGTTTATAATCAGTTTTAAATCGCTGCGATGTGAGCCCGAGGCTCGCCGGGCACTAAGTGATGCCATCATGCTTCAGTGCAGTTTCTATAAAACAACCACATCCCAAGGTTGTTTCAGAAGTCTGGAGCGTTCCATTGTTTGAAGGTTTAAATTTAAACATCTTACATAAGACTGAACGGGAATAAAACGGTTGGTTTTCCCCTTTACGTGCAAAAAGTCGCTTCTCAATGACAAACAAGGCGAGAACTAAGAATGAAATGAATTGTGGGTTTGAATGAAATAATGAGGCCGAAGCTTCTCATGAGTTTGCATTTCTTTTCTAAATGAATACATTTTATCTCTGTTTACAAAAGCAAAGCAGCAGCTGGTAAAAAGTCCATGGAAAAGAAACAGGATGCATTGTTCAGGGACACACGGGCCGGGGCCCACAGGAGGAGGGGAGGTGGTCACTTATTAAAAATCAGAAAGACGTATTGAAAGTTCAGGAAGGAGGGGGGGCAGTGGGGTGGAAAGCAGTTTAGAAACAAAGTGACGCCTGCATGGAACACACACACACACACACACACACACACACACACACACACACACACACACACACACACACACTGGCAACCCACAGGATCTAAAGCAAGACCTGACTTCTCTTTTCTTCTCTTTTCTCAAAGCTTTTTCTCTAAAACCTTTTTTTACTCGTGTTTAATTCAATTTAAAGTGACTTTGAGATGTTTTAGAAAATATTTAACAGCAGAATGTGTTGGAACTAAAATAACCAGGAGACCCCTGACACTGGTTGACCCCGCTGTGAAGGTAGGACTCTTAAACTTTACCTGATTTTTCATCCAAACTAAAGTCCGAAAGCTGTAGGTTAAGTTTTTAATCTAAACATGAAGAAGTTTTATTCAAAGTTAACCCTTTATTTCTGCATCTTTAAGATCTTCTTTAACCGTTTCTGAACCGTCGTGCAGCTCAGACGTGTAAACATCGATATGAGAGAAAATAAAGGCTGATTTATTTCCTTCAAAAACAAACTTTTCAGATGTGTTTTTTTAAAACGCTGATGTAGATTTTTCAGCAAAACTGTGACTTTAATCTTTGTAAAGTTTCATCTTTAAAAACATGAAACAAAGTAGAATTTAATGAATCGTCAGACGGACGTTATGAAACAATTTGGCTCAGTCCGTGTTTTTTTGTGTCCAAATCAGTCAGTCAGTCACCTTCTTATCCGTCTGTCCCTTATGGGGTAGCAAGTGCAGGAGCCCATCCCGGCTGATTTAAGGTGAGGGGCAAGGTACACCCCAAACAGGTTGCCAGTCTGTCATGAGGCCACACACAGACTCATTCTTATGGGCAATTTGGTACCGTCCAATCAACCTGACATGCATGTTTTTGGAGGGTGGGAGGAAACCGGAGTTCTTGGAGAAAACCAATGTAGACACGGGGAGAACATGCAAACTACGCACAGAAAGTACAGTGTTCCAAGCCTTGTCCCCACTCGGGACCTGAACCCACAACCTTCCTGCTGTGAGGTCACTGTGCCACCGTGCTGCCGTGTTCGAATCAGTCAGTCAGTCACCTTCTTATCTGTCTATCGCTCATGGGGTAGCAAGTGCCGGAGCCCATCCCGGCTGATTTAAGGTGAGGGGCAGGGTACACCCCAAACAGGTTGCCGGTCTGTCGTGTGGCCACACACATACAACCATCCACACACACACTCATTTCTAGGGGCAATTTGGCACCAGCCAATCAACCTAACATGCATGTCTTTGGAGGGTGGGAGGAAACCAGAGTACCCGTTGAAAACCCACGCAGACACGGGGAGGACATGCAAACTACGCACAGAAAGTGTTCCAAGCCTCGTCCTTACGCTGGACCGTGCTGCCGTGTCCAAATCAATACATTTAATATTTAACCACTATGTTTTTGTCGTAGGAATAAAATATAGTATCTCTGAGTTTGTTAAGATGTCGGCTTTTAAATAATGAGCTGTTCGTTTTTGTAGGTTTTAATTTCAGAGACTTATTCATCTAAATGTGGAGCCAGGGTTGATTTTCAGACGCTTTTCCCTCCTTTTTAGAATTCCTTTATTAGTCCCACAATGTAGGATGATCCGAGCTGAGCATCTTAAAGGTACAGGACACCAAAAAAAAAAAAAAAAATCATCATCACCCTGGTACATTGCACCACAGCAGGCAGCCACAACGCCATTGGTGGGAGCTACTAGTACAGGCATGGGCAAACTATGGCCCGCAGGCCCAATGTGGCCCGTTAAACGTTTTAATCCAGCCCACTGAACTTGAAAAAATTAAATAAATAAACCTTGTTAATGTTTTATTTCTGCTGTAATTATAATGTTTTGTTACTAGATGGCGCCAAAGATACAACAACACTGCTCCCATTAAAATGTGTGGGTCTTCATGATGCGCGCGCTGTCAAAATAAACACTGTGCACAGATATGGAAATCCTGTTCCGGCCCTTTAAATGTTAGAACTCAATGCGATCTATGAACCAAAAAGTTTGCCCACCCCAGTACGAGGGGGTTAGGTGGCTACTCCAGGGACACCTAGGGGGCCCAGTAGGAAGCGAACCAGCTTCTCCCACTCCCAGGACAAACACTCTACCACTGATCCAACGCCTCCCCACACTCTCAACTTTGCTGTTGTTGTAGTTTTTGTTTCATTAATTGAAACAAAACTGGATTTTTTGTGTCTGAAGCTTTTTTTTTTGTTTAATTTGATATAAAATAGTGAAACAGTTTTGATTCTTTTTGTCTCGATCAGGAGCAGAAGAGGTTAAGTTTTTTACCAAGAGGCTCCCACAAGAGGAGAAGTTCAGTCACCACAGTGCAAACCGTTTGTTCAACTCTGAGGAAGTTTATTCTCTAAGACAGCAGGCTCAAGGTAAGGTACACCCTGTACAAGTCACCAGTTTCTCACATAGAGAGAAAAACTCACAGTAAGAAGAACTTAGTTGAATTTATTCCATTTTTTTTGCTCTAATCTGCTTTTTTTTTCTCATCTCAATGTATTTTTTTTGGTTTTCTCTGCAGGTGCTGAGTTTTTTTTTCATCAGCGGGTGTCATGATGCAGCAGTTTCTTCTCTGCTGGACGGTCGCTCTGCTCCTCGTCCTGAGTAAGACGTCCCTCTCTTACTGTAGAAGCAGCCTGGTTCCGTTCTGTTCCGTCGTCGTTTGCTCATCCAGGGCCGGGTCGCAGAAGCAACAGCCTCAGGCAGGAAGCCCAAGTTTCTCTCACCCCAGCTCATCTGGAAGGATCCTATGTCTCGCAGCTGTGAGACATAGTCTCTCCAGCAGGTCCAGGGTCTGCCCCTTGGTCTCCTCCCGGTGGAACGTGCCCGAAACACCTCACCAGAGAGGTGCTCAGGGAGCATCCTGACCAGATGCTCGAAACACCCCATCTGGCTTCTCTCGAGCTGGAGGAGGAGCGGCTGGATACTGAGCTCCACTAGGATGTTGTCCGGGGCTTAATGCCCCTGGTAGGGTCTCCCAGGCCCGAGGGTGGGGCACGAGAGTGAGCGCCTGGTGGCCGGGCTTTTACCCATGGGGCCTGGCCAGGCTCAGCCCGAACAGGGGACATGGGCCGCCCTTCCAGTGGCCTCACCACCTTCCAGGGCTTGGTGAAGGAGGAGATGGTTTCAGCCAACAACGAGGACCCTGGCGGTCACATCCTCGGCTCTAGGCACGTTATGAGCAAAATAATCCAATTATTGCAAAAAGTCCAAGTAAAAAGGGCCAAAACTGTTACCGTTGGCATGATGGTGGTGGTGAGGGTAGTGAAGGAGGTGCCAGATGCATCGCCAGTTTTAAACCGCCTATTGAAGGTAGTGGAGCTAGGCTGGACGAGGGACCAGAAGGTCGGAGCTCAGCTGGACGAGGTACCAGAAGGTTGGAGCTCGGCTGGACGAGGAACCAGGAGGTCGGAGCTCGGCTGGACGAGGAACCAGAAGGTTGGAGCTCGGCTGGACGAGGGACCAGGAGGTTGGAGCTAGATGAGGGACCAGGAGGTGGGGCTCCGAAAGAAGGCAGGTTGCACCAGAAGCCAGGATATAAAGGCAGGACTGCCGGCCAGTGTGCAGAAGGGGAAGCAGCAGATGGAGCAAGGGAAGTGAGGGACACCAGGGCTTAAAGAGTCCCAACCCCTCGCCTCATATCAGCCGGGATGGGCTCCGGCACCCCGTAACCCCATGAGGGATAGATGGTTAAGAAGGTGACTGACACAGAGAGCTGCTGAAAGCAGCG
This sequence comes from Neostethus bicornis, assembly GCA_902685375.1. Lineage (NCBI taxonomy): Eukaryota > Metazoa > Chordata > Actinopteri > Atheriniformes > Phallostethidae > Neostethus > Neostethus bicornis. Next base: position 11,039,342 of record LR738541.1, on the reverse strand, counting down.
CCTGCTGAGCTGAGTCATTTAAAACTAGAAATTTTCCGATCCGTCCATGTTTTCTAAGTGTTCACAGACTTCTTTGTCCGTCTTCAAACGTCCTGCAGGCTGCAGTTTGATGGGAATCCCATGCGGCAGCAGGCCATCCATCATGAAGCATTACCAGACATAATCTGACACAAACTGAGCAGATGATTTCTGTCTTTTCTGCCACACAGAACCCACTGGCTTACCGTGCATGTCTGTGCACATCCTCACCCAGCAGCCTGTCCACGTGGTCCCTGGTTCCAGCCTGGTTCTGAAGGCGTGGATTGAGACGGAACCCCTGGAGAACATCTCCATGATAACATGGGAGCGTGAGCCAGAAACAGGAATGAACCCGGTGAAGGTGACCCTCGCCAGGTGTCCTGGCAGGGAACAGGGGTGTGCTGGGACCAGGCCCAACGTGCATGTGGATGTGCAACAGCAGGAGGTGACGTTGGAGATGGACGGGTACAGCCATGAGGATGGGGGCGTCCACGCACTGACGGTGACGGATCAAGCAGGCGTCGAGACCACAGCGCACTGCATCGTTAGAGAATACGGTACGACATGGTCAGGTTCTTAGAATCAAAATGTCATGTGTTGGAGGAGAGGGTGGCCGAGCACAGCCAGGTTTAACGGAGGAAGGAAGAGGGCATGAATCCTGGGCAGGCACGTCAACCTTCTGACACCACATCCTGACATTTTGAATCAAAACGTTTCTTATGTCCGCAGGTCGAGTTGACCAGATCTAACCCTGTGTGTCCGTGTGTCTTTTTAGAAGCCGTTCATCACGTCTCCGTCAGCATCAACGTGTCCCACTCCACGCTGGTCTGTGGTGAAGCCTGGGGGACAGACCCCACGTTTAGCTGGCTTCATGAGACGGCCCCCATCGCTCAGACGGTGGGAAGAGTTTCCAGAGATGGAACCAAACTCTTGGTGACTATGACTCCCATCTGTGGCCGTTTCACCTGCACCGTTAGCAACAAGCTAAGCTACAGCTCGGCCACCTACACGGCAGGTACGCTTCGGAACAATTAGAGGCACACATTTATCTTAACGAGTTTCACTGGGAAAAAATAAACAAAAAAAAATCAACAAAATTCAGTCTTAAATTTGTGCCAGAGTGAAAACGATACTGAAAACAGCCGGAGATATGATATTTAATGATGGCACAGCGGGTAGCACAGTGGCCGCACATTGAGTCCATGGGTGGGGACGAGGCTTGAAACACTGTCCTTTCTGTGTGGAGTTTGCATGTTCTCCACGTGTATGTGTGGGTTTTCTTTGGTACTCCAGTTTCCTCCAAACGTCCAAAAGGGGGAGACAGTGGCTCAGTGTTTAGAGCAGGCATTGGAAAACTACGGCCCGTGGGCCACAAGCGGCCCGTTAAACGTTTTAATCTGGCCCGCCGAACTAGAAAAAATAAATAAATAAACCTTGTTAGTTTGATTTTTCTTGATTTTTTTCATGTTCGTCACTAGATGGCGCCAAAAATACAACAACACTGCTCCCATTGAAATGTGTGTGTCTCCGTGATGCACACACCTTCTAAACAGTGTGCACAGATATGGAAAGCCAAGCGTGTTAGATGTTAAAACAAACAAAATGTTACATCAAGTGCTTAGATTTCAAACCTAGCGCCGCTAGATTTAAAATTTAACGCTCTTGATGTAACATTTAGCGCTTGTTTAAAATCTAGCGTCATTCTGTCGGTCTAATCTAGAGGTTACCAAAGCATGCCATCCATCTGATCCTGTTCCCAGGGGCAAATACAGGATTTTCTAAAGGGGGGGGCACAAAACGAGCACCTGTGGTGCCCGCCAGTACAGAGGGCTCTGAGGGCATCCCTTCCCCCCAAAATCTTTTTGAAAAATAAGTCATTTTTCTGCATTTTGGTGCATATTTTAACCAAAGTTTACAATAATTAAAGCAGTAAGAACATTTTTTTTTTGTCGACCTAGAGGTGGGGGGACCCCCCATGTCCGGCCCGCAATCTGGGTTCTAACATTTGAACCCACATTGTTCAAATATGGGTTCAAATGAACAATGTGGAACCCATTTCTCAAATGTTAGAAATGGGTTCTAACATTTGAGTCAAATGTTAGAACCCACATTAAAGGACGCAAGTCAAAAAGTTTGCCCACCCCTGGTTTAGAGCGTTACCCGCGGACTGGAAGTTAACCGGAAGTTCCCAGGTTTGCATCCTACCAAACTTTAGGTAGGTTTGCACCGTCATAAGTGGCAGCCTGCTGCGGTGTTGTGCAGCACACAGATTTCCCGGTCAGAGATTAAGTATATAAAAAAAACAAAATAACATGGATGTTAGGCTGATTGGTGGCTATAAAATTGCCCCCAGGAATGAGTGTGTGTGTGTTGTTGTGTGTATGGCCTCGTGATAGACTGGTAGGATTAGGGTTACACGTATTCGGGGTGTACCCTGCCTTTCGCCCTAAATCAGCTGGGATAGGCTCCGTTAGGAAATAAGCGGTTCAGAAGATGAATGAATTCAATAATACCAAGATGGACGCCACCATGATGCTCCTACAAGAAGAGAAATGAAATTTTCCACCACTTATTGAACACGTTTAGAATTCCTTTGATACACTTATAAGGTGTGACGTTACGAGAGTCACATGGCTGGATGTATGTAGGTAAACAAAGCAAGAGGAACCATGAACGTTTGTTTCCAGGATGAACATATTACAGACCACAGGTGTCAAAGTCCGGTCCTGAAGGGTCGGTGTCCTGAAGGTTAACCATGTGTTCTTCTTGTATCTTCACACCTGATCCAGGTCAGTGAGTCACTGTGCCAAGGAACACATGGAAACCCTCCAGGACCGGACTTTGACACCCCTGTTATAGACGTATTCCATTGAATTCTGGTGTAATGTCTCTCCGATGTGAGGAAGCACATCCTGTTCCAATGAACCAGGAGGGTCGCGGGTTCGACTCCAACCGAGACCACCGTCTAGGGTCCTTGGAGAAGACACCTAATCCCCGCTTCTCCCACCATTGGCCCCGTCGAAGGGCAGCCTGCTGCGGTGTAAGGAGTGCAGCAAAGAATGGAGTAATTCTTTTTTTTTTTTTTTTTCATATTATATCATATTTACCGTAATTTCACGGCCATTAAGCCCACCGTACGAAAAGGTGCAGTCTCAGTCACACACCGCCTTACAACAACACACACGCAAGCATGCAAATGTGTGTATTAAAAAATAGATCGGGAGTAAAACTGAGTTTGGTTGTGTTTTATGTAAGTAGTAACGATACTAAACAAACACATTACCGGTAATAGTCTTTATTCAAATCCATCAAAGTCCTCATCCTCTGTTTCAGAGCAGGTCCACTTCCCTCCTCGCTGTCAAAGTCACTGTATGTACTGTGCGGCTCCTCAGAAAGGATACCAGCTTTTAAGAAAGCTCGGATAACAGTACCAGCAGACACGTTAGTCCAAGCATCTACAATCCATTGGCAAACTGTAGCGTAACTCGCCCGGCGCTGCCTTCCACCCTTCGTGAAACTGTGGTCTCCTTCGGTCATCCATCGCTCCCACGCCGCTCACACTTCACTCTTTAACGTTCTCATGTGTTTTCTTTCAGGTCCGCCTCGCGGGCACCACGTTTTCTTTTAGGTCCGCCTTTTCTCACACACAAGGTGCACTGCTCATTTTGGAGAAAATTTGAGACTTTTATATGCGCCTTATAGCCGTGAAATTACGGTATATCATATATATATCATCCTGATATATGAACCACGATGAACCAGGAGATATTTCCATGTTTCTATTCTTGAGGAACCAGTGGATGAGTCTGGTTCAACAAACCAGGTCTCACTGGAAGCCCTTTCATACCTCGTCTCTATGTAGCCAACGTTAAACCAGAACATCTCCTCCAGTTTTTCAGCCAAGTTTGTAACAGATTTATTAAAACCAAGATAAGCCTGAACCCCGCTGACTCCGTGTTACTCATTCCTCCAGCGTTCTCCAACCTGTTCCTTACTTTTCTGCAGCTGCTTTTCAGTCGTGTTCAGTTAGTTTTCGTCTTGTTTTCTGGTAAAAACTACAGGAGAACGTCGTGAACCAGCAGCCATCCACCTCATAGCGAGCTGCGGGTCATGTACCGACCCGGCTCAGTGAGCTGAAACAAATAACAGCAACTGAACATGAAGGTTTATTATTAAACACCGAGCTGGAGGAGACGTCCTAACAAAGGAGAGGAGCGTGGTGGGAAGCAGCAGGAAGCCAAATGCAAACTGGGAGGTTTGAAACAAGCTTTCATTAGACTGGTGATTCAGTTACAGCAGAGGAGATAAGGAGGTTCACACACAACCAAATAAAGCAGGTCTCTACCACACGAACCTGGCATCAAGTTCTCAGAATGACTGGGCACAGAAGATCTTTATGCAATTCTAAATCATTTATTTCAAACAATCCCGATTTGATGCCTGTAATTCACCCCGAATTTCTACTCAGCTGCAGATCTGAAGGCTAATAAAGGAGTGGACGCATACTACCGGGTTGATGACGTCATGTGAGAATCCAATCAGCTGTAGTGTTTCCAGATAATTTTTCTAATTGGCTGTGGATCTGGAATAAGGACTGAGGACCGATAGTACCGTAATTTCACGACCATTAGGCGCACCGTACAAAAAGGTGCAGTCTCAGTCACACACCGAATTATAACAACACACACGCAAGCATGCAAATGTGTGTATTAAAAAATAGATCGGGAGTAAAACTGAGTTTGGTTGTGTTTTATTTAAGCAGTAACGATACTAAACAAACACATTACCGGTAATAGTCTTTATTCAAATCCATCAAAGTCCTCATCCTCTGTTTAAGAACAGGTCCACTTCGCTCCTCGCTGTCAAAGTCACTGTCTGTACTGTGCGGCTCCTCAGAAAGGATACCAGCTTTTGAGAAAGCTCGGATAACAGTACCAGCAGACACGTTAGTCCAAGCATCTACAATCCATTGGCAAACTGTAGTGTAACTCGCCCGGCGCTGCCTTCCACCCTTCGGTCATCCATCGCTCCCACGCCGCTCACACTTCACTCTTTAACGTTCTCATGTGTTTTCTTTCAGGTCCGCCTCGCGGGCACCGTGTTTTCTTTTAGGTCCGCTTTTTCTCACAAAAAGGCGCACCGCTCATTTTGAAGAAAATTTGAGACTTTTAGGTGCGCCTTATAGCCGTGAAATTACGGTAGTTTTAATACAGTCTGTGGGGGTTTGCTATGTTACCGTGGGACTGGTAGATCTCAAGAGGTCTGCTACTTGAAAAGTAGATCTTGGGACTGTAGTGTCTGAAAGTATAGATTATTTCAGATGAACATTTCATTCACCGAGACACAGTGGTGGATGAAGTACTCACTTTTTGTACTTAAGTAAAAGTACAGATAATTAGGCAAAAAATTTACTTAAGTAAAAGTAAAAGTACCAATAAAAAAATCTACTTAAGTAAAAGTACAAAAGTATTTGGTGTAAATTGTACTTTTTAAGTAAAAAGTAAAAGTATTCGACCTATAGGGTGTCACCATGGTAACCAGGATAAATATATATGTGACCCCCTCTCCCGCCTCTTTTGGTCCACAAAAAAAAATAAATAAATAAAAGGAAAGGGGACAAGTCAAGCTATCCTCTTAAAGGGCCAGTGAATGGGCACCAAAATGGAAGAAAATGACATTTATCTTTTAAAATGTTTTGGGGGGAGGCCCCCCAGTCACTATATATTGGCTTTGTCAAAGCCCCACCCCCCTTTGGAAAATTCTAGATCCGCCCCTGCTCTGTGTAATGATGGCTCAACTTTTTATTTAGAAGTAAACACAACGAACAATGATCTTCTGACTCTTTTTAATTTGTACTATATTTGATGTATGTTTTTTGAATGAATGGAAAATGTTTCTCGATTCATGACTTCTTCTCCCGATCAACTGCTTCTTTTGATTTTGGCGATGCGGCTTCAAGATGCGCTAAAAAAAAAAAAAAACTGTGTATTTTTCAAATTCCTGAACGAAAATGTAACGAAAAATGTAAAACACACTTTTAAAAAATAGCGAAGTAAAAGTACAGATATTTACTCTAAAAATGTAGTGAAGTAAAAGTAAAAGTACCGGTCTTAAATTTTACTTAAGTAAAGTACAGATACACAATTTTTTTACTTAAGTACAGTAACGAAGTACATTTACTTCATTACGTTCCAACACTGATCATCACATCTGCTTTAGAGTTCAAATTAAGTTTAACAGACTTAGTGGAACCAAAAACTAAAATGAATCTCTGCATTTGTTTGAGAGACATGTTAAAAGTTCAACTGGTGACCTTTAGGATGACCACCAGGATGACTAATGCAATGTCTTGTGTTTTGTACTTCCTGTTTTATTTTGAAAACGAACTTTCCTCTTGTTTCATGTTTGTTACTTCCTGCCCTAGTGTTTTTTCCACAGCTGTGTATGTCTAATTGTCCCTCATTGTTTCCACTTGAGATCCCCTTCCTTCTGTGTTAAATAGTCCTTGTCTCCCCTTGTCCTGTGTCAGAGTGTTTTGGATTATGGTCATGATCTTCCTGTTGGATTAAACCTTTGTAAAGATCTCTGCATCTGAGTCCTACTTATTGTTGGTTCCTGACAACTAATTGAAAACAGATGGTAGAAAAGGGATCTCTTTGTGCCTAAAATTGGTAAAATATGATAAAGAACAATGGGTAACTTCCCATCAGAGCCCTTTAAAAAAAAACACCTCACAGTCTGTCGGTGTGGCATTTTCGTCTGGCCTCCATCCAAATTGTTACCATAATTTTTCTGTAATAAACCTTTTTCCATATTTTTCACCAAATTCCTTGCAAGAAGTCTTTTTTTAACTTTGATGGGGAACCTGCGGCCAAAATCTACTTCAGGACAAAAAAGGTTGGGCACCCCTGTTATAGATGAACTGATTTGTCGTTGGAAATCGTTGGAAGGCGCTGCCCCAGGGCGGCTGCCTGCTGCGGTGTCTCCTGTTTTTTTTTTTTTTTTAGCATCTTGGTCCTCTATTTTCCCATTTTTTTCCCGCTCTGTTTCTGTCCCTTCTTTTGCCTGTCTTTGGTCTCGGTCTGGAGATGTGACTGTGCGCTCTTTGGACGTCGTTTTGAACTGCTTTGTTTTACTTCAGATGGATGTTTTTAACAGACTGACTCGGGCGCCCACTATTATCCTCTTTGACCCTCGAGTAAAACATGTCCAAACCATCTCAGTCTGACCTCTCTGACTTTAAAACCTCTAACATGTGCTGTTCCTCTGATCCTGTCCATCCTGGTCACTCCCAGAGAGATCCTCAGCATCTTCGTCTCTGTTTACATAAAATAAAAACAATAACACTCTGTAACCACGAGAGGGTGCTGAAAACTCAGAAACCTACATTATTTAAAGAAATTTAATTTAATTTATTCAAACATTTTATCTCCATTTGAACAGATTTCCTTTTATTTTTTTTACATGTGATTTTATAATTTTATTTTTTTATTTCAGCCGATTTTAAAACATTTTTATATATTTTATTTCCATTTCTTTCACTCGTTCTGAAGTTTTTTTTAGATTAATTTTTCTCTGCGTTTTAATTTTTCATGTGAAACAGATGGATGATGTAAAAATAAACCTCCATCTTTTTGGCCCAGTTTTAGAAAATTCTCGTTTTTGTTTCAACATTGACTCTTTTTTTATTTTAAACACTGCTGATTGGTTTAAATTTAAATATTTTGAGACGTTATTGATCATTTTTATTTGGTTAAATTTGGTTGGACATACAGTAAGTTCCTGTCCAGTATTCATAGGCTTCTCAAACACTAGCTTGTTCTTGGCCGTGGATTTTGTCCGTCATGTTCTAAAACAAACAGGAAATATTTCAAAACACACACTCTGCTCATGCTTAGTCCCTCCTCTCAACAGGGAGAGAGAGAGAGATTTTTAACAGACCTTTATTTGCCTGTAAAAAACATTCTACAACTCGCATTTGCGTTTACACAAAACCCAAAATACACGATATCATCAACACCAAACGGCACGGTTTACGGGGTGACACACATAAAAAAAAAAAGACCCCTTTTCCCCACCTACCCTCACACAAACAGTGACCCAAGTGCAAGATCCCCCTCTTTCACTGTGGCTAAAACCCCTTCATATCCCCACAGCTCCTCAAAACCCTACAAGTCCCCGTTTATCTGAAACACCCCAAACTCCAACCCACCATCTTCCTAAACACCTCCCTCACACACAAAACCGTCCCAGTCTGTACCATCATCCTCCTGCTTACAAAGATGGCCATTTTTGCTTGAGCTAGGAGAAAGTTCAGGAGAGGGAGAGATCTAACTTATCAAATTTTATTTACAGTTATGACATATATTAGGACCCTGAATGGGGCGGCACGGTGGCCTCACAGTGGAGGGGGTCGGGGTTTGAGTACCAAAGCGGGGACGAGGCTTGGAACACTGGTCTTTCTGTGTGTAGTTTGCATGTTCTCCCTGTGTATGTGTGGGTTTTCTCTGGTTTCCTCCCACTCTCTAAATGTTAGGTTGATTGGCTGGTACCGAATTGCCCCTACGAATGAGTGTGTTTGAGTGTGTTTGAGTGTGTTTGAGTGTGTTTGTGTGTGTGTGGTTGTATGTGTGTGGCCCCGCGAAAGACTGGTGACCTGTTCAGGTTGTACCCTGCCCCTCGAATCAGACGAGATGGGCTCCAGCACCCCTCTTGACACTGTAAGATGGTTAAGAAGGTGACTGACTGACCTTGTCCTTGTTTTGTGTATCTTGCCCAGCTCCGTGTGGAACGGATGGAACCTCAAAGTTGGGTGTGGTCTTCATCCTCCTGGTGTTGATGCTGAGCGCAGCAGGAGCACTGGTGTTTCTCCTGAGGAGGTAAAGTTACCGCCCAGAAAAACTCTGAGACGAAAAAACACAAAAGTAGCATCTTGGAAGAAAAAAAAGCTCAAATAAACTCAAAACTTCAAACTAAATTTTTTTTTTTTTTTGACTAAATTTTAAGCCTCAAGTCGCAGAACGAGGAAAAACTCCCCACAGTTACTCAGTACCAGCTATAGATGAACTGTTTAAGGTTTCAGGATCATAGGTAAACGTCTATTGTTGTCTAATATGGACTGACCAGTTAGACGCCCCCTATTGATCACATGCTCACAGCCTGTGAAACTGAACAGGGACCAATGAGAGCATCGATTAGACGCTAGGATGATCACTCCTAGACGAACAAGGGCTCTCACCAGGGGTGCCAACCTTTTTTCTACCAAGATCTACTTTCCAAGTATCCAACCTCGTGAGCTCGCTTATGCAGCTGAGGATCTGACCGCCAGGGTCCCCGTCGTTGGCTGCCACCCATCTCCTCCTTCACCCGACTCCTATGGCCCCTCCTGCAGGTGTTGAGTCCACTGGAGGGGCGGCCCATGTTCGCTGTTCGGGCGGAGTGCAGCCGGGCCCCATGGGTAAAAGCCCGGCCACCAGGTGCTCGCTCTCGTGCCCCACCCTCTGGCCTGGCTCCATAGGGGGCCCCTGTGACCTGAGTCCGGGCAACTTGGCCATGCTTGAGCTGTACTTTGTCTGGCCCCTCACCAAGGACCTGTTTGCCTTGGGTGACCCTACCAGGAGCAGTACGCCTCGGACAGCATAGCTCCTAGGATCATTGGGGCACGCAAACCCCTCCACCAAGATGAGGTGGCGGTTAAAGGAGGAGAATGAGATTGCGGATACAAGCGGCCAAAATAAGCTTCCTCTGCAGGGTGGCTGGGCTCTCACTCAGAGATCGGGTGAGGAGTTCTGCCATCCGGGAGGAGCTCGGTGTCAAGCCGATCCTCCTCCAGGTCAAGAGAAGCCAGATGAAGTGGTTCGCCCAAGTGCCTCGCTGGTGAGGTGTTTCGGGCATGTCCTACCGGAAGGAGACCAAGAGGCAGAGCCCCCCCTGCTGGAGAGACTATGTCTCACAGCTGGCTGGGGAACGACTCGGGATCCTTCTGGGTGAGCTGGTGGATGCAGCTGGGGTGAGAGAAGCCTAGGCTTCCCGTCTGAGGATGTTGCCCCTGCGATCCGAAGCAGGATAAGCAGAAGACGACGGAACGGACCAGAACACAGCAGCCCCAGGTGCTGCTCATTGAGAACAGACTTAACAACGTGATTTCACACCACAGACTCCAAAAATCACCATAACACTAGAAAAAGCTGCAAGATCATCGCTTTTTTTTTAAAATAAAGTCTCTCGAGTGTCTGAAACTCGCTAAAAATAGCGTCAAAGTCGCTGATTTGGAAACACTGGCGTCGTTCCTGGTTGGTAAATTCAAGTGTCTGGTAGCTCCAAGCAGTTCAAAAGAGAGCTCCAAACAGATTCAGAACAGCTGCTAGGTGGCGCTTAGTTGGGTGGATCTGGAAGAGCCAAACTCAAGACAGTTTCTTCTACACTGGGTGGAATGTGGGTTACCGTGGCAACGATATTTTTCAGCTCCAGTGAATCCTAATAAGATCTTAAACTGTCTCTAAAAGCTCCACATGTTGATCCTTCACTGTGGTGGAACAACAGCAGCAGTCCACCATCTTTAGTTCCATAGTGAAGCCGGGTATGTTCAGACAGGAATCACTGATGATGTTACTCAGAAGATCCTGTCTTCATTCCTTCTGATTCGGAACATCTCCGCACGTCCACTCTGACCTGCTGCCGTCACTAGAAGCGCATTTCAAGTTCAGTTTGTAAAATTCGCTTCTGAAACAACGTTGACTTCCTCAAAAACAGGATGAGTTTTAAAAAAGTAGAACTCAAAGTAGAGAAACGTGTCGTCATGGAGACTCGGTACAGACTGTTCTGTTTACACGTGTGTTTCTTTTTTTTCTCAGGAGGAGAAGCGGTGTTCGGGGTGAAAGACTTCAGGAAGATTCAGAGGACATTTAAACAAAGATGAGAGGAAGTGGGCCTTCTCGCCCTGAGCAGGATGACCTTTCACTGAGGGAACAATGTGGACTGAGCTGCTCGAGGGGTGGAGCTCTCACACTGACCCCTGATGATCATTTTATTTTAGAAATATGCGTTCTATCGACAGGCGTCCACCGCGGAGGAAACATGTTTGACAAATTAACATTTTAATGAATGTCTAGATTAATTTAGTTTTTGGTGCAATGGTGACATCTCGTGGAAACTTGATGAACTGTCCCAAATTTAAGAATGTAAACAATAAACAATATTTATTCAATAAATCTTTAATTTATTTTTAATAATGATGTTTTTATTGCAAGCTAATTTAGTCAGACAAACAGATCTGAAATTAATTTTTAATTATTATTGACAGACAGTTAAATATTTTCAAGATTCTATCTATTCAAGTGGAATTTGATGATGTATTTTTTATCGATCCTGACCAGGAAACAAACTACTGATGACTTGGAAAAAAAAAAAGGGAAACACTAGTGGTAACCAGGATCTATGTTCCTACCCTCACCATGGTAACCCAGGATCTACGTTCCTACCCTCACCATGGTAACCAGGATCTACGTTCCTACCCTCACCATGGTCACCAGGATCTACGTTCCTACCCTCACCATGGTAACCAGGATCTATGTTCCTACCCCTTACCATGGTAACCAGGATCTACGTTCCTACCCTCACCATGGTAACCAGGATCTATGTTCCTACCCTCACCATGGTAACCAGGATCTATGTTCCTACCCTCACCATGGTAACCAGGATCTACGTGTCTACCCTCACCATGGTAACCAGGATCTACGTGTCTACCCTCACCATAGTAACCAGGATCTACGTTCCTACCCTCACCATAGTAACCAGGATCTACGTTCCTACCCTCACCATGGTAACCCGGATCTACATGTCTACCCTCACCATGGTAACCAGGATCTACGTTCCTACCCTCACCATGGTAACCAGGATCTACGTGTCTACCCTCACCATGGTAACCAGGATCTACGTTCCTACCCTCACCATGGTAACCAGGATCTACGTTCCTACCCTCACCATGGTAACCAGGATCTATGGTCCTACCCTCACCATGGTAACCAGGATCTACGTTCCTACCCTCACCATGGTAACCAGGATCTATGGTCCTACCCTCACCATGGTAACCAGGATCTACGTTCCTACCCTCACCATGGTAACCAGGATCTACATTCCTACCCTCACCATGGTAACCAGGATCTACGTTCCTACCCTCACCATGGTAACCAGGATCTACGTTCCCACCCTCACCATGGTAACCAGGATCTACGTTCCCACCCTCACCATGGTAACCAGGATCTATGGTCCATCACTTCAACATGTGACACAAAAAAACAAAACAAAAACAAATGACCACACAACGTGAAGGACAAGACTCGTGCCATACCTGGGATCGGGACCATAAACCAGAGGATGAGACCCAACAGGGACCTGGTCTAGCCCAACCTGGACTTACTTGGAAGAGATTTTTTACATCGTTGGGCGAACAAACGTCTTGTATGGAATGATTTGCAAGCCAAAAAGCACGAGCTTATGGTGTTTAAGAATCCTCCTTCAAATCTGACGAAACGTGACGAGGTAAGCTGAAAACATAACACTAACAAAATAATTAATAATTAACCTAGTTAAAACGCTGTTGCGCATGCGTACGGATTTTGCGCTGCATGGCATGCTATAGCTACATTCTAACGCCTGTCTTTACTTCATGGTTCTATTTTATCGTTCAATCTTTGAACTCTGTTTGGTTAGCTCTCTGTTATTTAAAGTTTTGATTGAAACTTGTGACTTTATATGGTTACTATGTGTAATATAGTTTTAATATTAAGTCTATTATCTGCTTTACAATGAGATGTACCGTATTTTCACGACCATAGGGCGCACTGTATTAAAAGGCGCAGTCCAAATTTTGCGTGCTCTGTATTTAACACACATATAAGGCGCACCTGAAGATAGGGCGCAGGTTTTATATACATATCCTCTACTACGTAAGTCCGCCTTACAACAACACACACACATACACATAGACGCGCATACGCACACACAAGTGCGTATTTAAAAATAGATCAGGAGTAAAACTGAGTTTGGTTGGTTTTATTTAAATATTATTTACAGTCGTCATAAAGTCATTTATTAAATCCATCCAAGTCCTCATCCTCTGCTTCAGAATCTAACAGCTGCTCTAAATCCAACCTCGCAGGTTCACTTTCCACGCTGTCAGAGTCACTTTCTGAACCGTGCAGCTCCTCAGAAATGATGCCTGCTTTTGGGAAAGCTCGGACAACAGTGCCAGCAGACACGTTAGCCCAAGCATCTACAATCCACTGGCAAACTGTGGCGTAACTCGCCCGGCGCAGCTGATTGCCATCAGTTTAAACTGAGCTTCATAAGCGTGTCTCTTTTCCATTTTCAGTGTTGTTAAAACAGCAATGTTCTGCATAAAGAACACACCTGTTCTTTTAAACATAATCCACACACACACTTCACCCTTTAACATGTTCTCAACTGCGTCCGCCTGATGGTTCTCTAATACGTCCGCAAATCACAAATCAGATAGGGCGCACCCCTCATTTTGAAGAAAATTTGAGAGTTTAAGGTGCGCCTTTTGGCCGTGAAATTACGGTAAATGTACGCAACACCTCCGCATTCGTCAACAACTGAGAGCAGGAACATTTTTATGTCGTCCTGTTGGACTGTTTATTTATTGTGTTTGTATTTGTTCAGAGCTTTTTATCTGACAGTAGTGAAGCAGAGATGCCAAGTTTTTGGCTTCACAAAGAGGAAAATCTGCTGGGTGGTTGGAGGACGGGTGGGGGACGGGGCGCGACCCAAGAATTTTTTAAATTTAAACATTAAATGGTGAATTCGGGTGACAGTTTAGCACAAAATGGGCTTTTTTGCCAAATAAAATTTTTCATATTAGTTTGCTACAAATTACTTGTACTTTGTGTTTTCTGTCAAAAAAACACCAGAAAATCGAAAGGGTATCAGCGTCACCAGTATGACAGTATACGTTCACCAAAAACAATACTGCCAATGGACCACGCTGACCGCTAGGCTAGTAGCCCAGTAGCCCAGTGGCCCACAAAATGGGAAACATTTTCCACAAAATAGAAAGAAAAAAAATCAGATGCCAGGCTAAGCAGATGCCATGTGCTTAGCCTCATTGTATATGTAATCAACATAGTAACATAGACCAGTGGAACCGATCCCTAACTGGTAGTTTTATTTTCATCCATAAACTTCAAACATGACATTATTACCACAGTACGAGGTAATCTGAGTTTGTGATTCCAGAGAAATGACCCAACTCTCAATCTGCACAAAAGAAACACCCCACACAGCTGGAAAGGTAGACGTTCAGGTCGGGAATCTCACTACTGAGGCTCTGTTTCATCTGAAAAAGATGACTTCTTTTTCTCCTTAAAAAAAGACTGACTGGATGCATACCAGGCAGCACGTGGTGCAGTGGGTAGCACAGTGGCCTCACAGCAAGAAGGTCATGGGGACGAGGCTTGGAACACTGTCCTTTCTGTGTGGAGTTTGCATGTTCTCCCCATGTCTGCGTGGGTTTCCTCCGGGTACTCCAGTTTCCTCTCACCCTCTAAAACAAACCTGGGCAAATTAAGGCCCGTGGGCCACATCCGGCCCTTTGTACGTCCCTGTCCGGCCCGCGTGAGGCCAATCATAAACACCATAAATTAAAGTTTTTTTTTTAACTTTTATTTTTAACTTTTATTTTGAAACGCGTTACGTCGCTACGTATGCACGTCGTAGACGTGGCACCTTCACTCGCGGATACACGTGTGTGAGTGAAGGTGATGCTGTTCACCAGGTTATCCCCAAGATGTCGGCACACCCCAAGAAAAGAAAAGTTGATAACGAAGTTGATTTCACAAAACCTAATATACATATTTACAGAGTGCTTTATTCTTCTGATGATCAGTACCAGCTATGTATTTTACAATCAAAGAAAGTTGGTGGCCCTCTGACACAATTCAGGCTTCTCATGCGGCCCCTGATAAAAATTAATTGCCCACCCCTGACCTAAAAACATGCATGCTAGGCTGATTGGCTGGGGCCAAATTGCCCCTTGGAATGAGTGTGTGGGCGTGTGTGGCCCACGACGGCTGGCGACGTGTTCGGAGTGTACCCTGCCTTTCACCTTACATCAGCCGGGATGGGCTCTGACATTTCCCGGAAGCCCATAAGGGATAGTCGGATAAGAAGATGACTGGATGCATACCTTGGTTGCCTAGGAGACACATCAGTCAGTCAGTTTGTTTTTTTTTGTTTTTTTACCTTGCCTTGTTTTTATGAAGCGCTTTGAGATTTTTTTTTTTAAATGTTATAAATAAAATGTATTATTATTATTAAGTGTGTTCATTAATCAATTTCCAATAAAGTTTATTAAGAAAAAAAGTTTGATTTATGAAGTTTCACTTAATTATTTAGTTATTTTTCTGCTTCTTGAAACATGTGATAATTTAAATATGTTCATGTGCTTTTTTCATATTTCTATTTTCTGAAAATTACTTTTTTACTTTAAGTCGTTTTGAAAATAAGTTACTTTTTACTTTTACTTGAGTAAAAATTTGAGTATCTAAACTTCTACTTGAGAAGAAAATGTTGGTATTTTTTAAACCTCTGGTCCGCGGTCACCCGACAAGGTGAGCTTTGACCGTCCCCCAGCAGCCCCGGATGTGCCGTGTGATCTCAGTCATCTTCAGTCCGTAGATGATGGGGTTACAGAGAGGATGCAGGCCGATGACCTGCAGACTCATGCTCAGACGAACCACGTTTGAGAAATCGGCCTCCAGCTTAACGAAGATGACGTCCGAGGCGAAGAAGCAGGTGTAGTTAATGAGCACCAGCAGGTGCGGCAGGCAGGTGTGAGCCGCCTTCCTTCGCACGTCGCTCCCGCTGCGGTAGGTGATGAGGAAGATCCTGCTGTAGGTGTAGAGGATGAAGGCGACGGGCAGGACAGTGAGGTTAATGAGGGCGACCACGCCGTAGATGGAGAGTAGCGGCGAGCTGCGGCAGTGCAGCTTGTAAATTAAGTTGTTACAGAAAATGCCTCTGAAGTCAGAGCTGCAGAGACGGGTGTTAACGCTCAGGGCGACGGGCAATGCCACCTGGCAGGCCGGTAACAACCAGGCTACACCCACGCACGCTGCCACCCGGCTCGTAGCCATGACTGCGGCGTATCGCAGCGGGCGGCAGATGGAAAGAAAACGGTCGTAAGACATGGCCGCCAGGAGCAGGAACTCAGCACCGTTTAGGGTGTAGTAGCAGAAGCACTGCAGCAAGCAGGCGGCGTACGACGTCACCTGCTCCTCAGACAGGAAGTCCACCAGCAGCTTGGGATAGATGACCGTGCTGTAGAACACGGAGTTGAAGAGCAAGGCAGCGATGAAGACGTACATGGGCTGGTGGAGAGTCCTGTGGAGGAGGATGATGAGGATGATGGTGCAGTTAGAGAAAAGGATGAAGAGATAAAGAAGCAGCATGAAGGAAAAGTAAAGCAGACGGAAACGATGCAGCTCAATGTGACCGCTGAACCTGATCAAAGTTAAATTTGATTGGTCGCCCATCGTTTACTTTCTACAGAGAAACAAACACAAGCTTCTTCTTCATGATTCTCCTCTAGAGCTTCACAACAAGACTTTTATCCTCTGGATTTCCTGCATCATCAAACCCAAAGAGACACGACCGAGGGAGGAGGGGCCATGGACGAAGAAGGATGGAGCGATACATGGATACAGGGGTGTAGTGGTTACCATGGTGACCTCAAAACACGAGGGTTGAAGGGACAAGGCTTGAAACACTGGTCTTTCTGTGTGTAGTTTGCATGTTCTCCCTGTGTATGTGTGGGTTTTCTCTGGTTTCCTCCAAAAACATACATGTTGGGTTGATTGGCTGCTAACCCCGGTGGAGATCTGGCTCCAGCCTCGTCTCTCATCCCCTGGTGGAGATCTGGCTCCAGCCTCGTCTCTCATCCCCTGGTGGAGATCTGGCTCCACCCTCGTCTCTCATCCCCTGGTGGAGATCTGGCTCCGGCCTCGTCTCTCATCTCCTGGTGGAGATCTGGCTCCTGCCTCGTCTCTCACCTTCTGGTTGAGATCTGGCTCCGGCCTCATCTCTCATCCCCTAGTGGAGATCTGGCTCTGGGATCGTCTCTCGTCCCCTGGTGGAGATCTGGCTCCGAGGCCCTGGTAAAGGTCTCGCTCCGGCCTTGTCTCTCATCCCCTGGTGGAGATCTGGCTCCGAGGCCCTGGTAAAGGTCTCGCTCCGGCCTCGTCTCTCATCCCCTGGTGGAGAGGTCAGCTGCAATCCGGCCTGAATGCCCCCGAGTCCTGGTGACGTACAGGTCATGGAGAGATGGAAGGCTGTAGTCTGTGTTTGTCCCTGGCTGTGGCTCCAGCGTACCACACGGTGATGGACGAGGTGAGGATGGACTCGATGATGGCGGTGTCAAACTCCACCACGGCAACCACTGTGCAAGGCTAAAATAATACGTCATGTGTTTAAAGGAGTTACAGGTGCTTTGAATCACTTATGTGTTCGTTTTCTTTGACCAGTAGTCCAATTTCCAGCCCCACCCTGTTGGTCAACAGTACTGATGGCGGTCATTGTTAACCCGGGCCACGATCGATCCGGTATTTCTTAAACTGACTTGCATATTAATTTGGCATAGTTTTACATCGGATGCCCTTCCTGACACAACCCCTGTGATGGTCTGGGCTAATGCCCATTGCACAACCATTTGGATGGTTAGATGTTTCACTGAGGATTACAACATCTAAACGTCCAATGAAAAAGAGATGGTAAATGGACTCCACTTATAAAACACCTTTCCACCTGCGTAGGGACTCAAAGCGCTCTATAGTGAAGCTCACATTTACCCATTCACACACACATTCATACCATGAACTCAATTCAAACAAATTTGTTTGAAATGACTCCAGAATAGTTCGAACATTTGAAACTTTCAATCTGAATCACTGAAAAATAATTTGAAGATTCAAATTGTTATTCGAATGTTCGAACTATTGAATCCATCTTTCTCACAAAGTGACGAACACTAGCACACAAATATGGCTAGCTCCCAACGACTAGCTCCCAACGACTAGCTCCCAACGACTAGCTCCCAACAACTAGCTCCCAACGGCTAGCTCCTAATGGCTCGCTCCTAATGGCTCGCTCTGATCGGCCAGCTGGTTATGAAGTGATTCTGCTGTTGACATGCACGACCAGCGAAGCTTGTACTTTCTCAGGACGGGCGGGGGGATGAGCGATACCCGGCCTTTCATAGTTCCGGGTCTGTGACTGCGCTCTACCAAATCAATATATTTTCATAACTATGGTGTAATGCATGTTGTAAACGTGTGTGTGTGCAGAGGATACAATGTGAAGAGTTATTTTACATGAGATGGGTCCTTTAAATAATAATCTTTGACACATTGTTTACTCGTCCAGCGGGGAGGGATCTCTCTTTCATGTGGATCCCCATGATGTTTCTCATTTTTTCCCCATTGATGGGTTTTTTTAGTAGTTTTTCCTCACCATGAAGGAGAGTCTAAGGGCAGGAATGTCCTTCTGAATCTTTCATGTGAACCCATTTACACAGAAATTCTGTGATTTTGGGCTAAAAAATCAAATTAAATTGAATAGATGTTAAAATAAAGGGTTAAAGATGAGACGACGCCTGTTTGGAAAACATTAGCTTAATGATTGAGCCTAAAAAAAACACGTTGAAATGATGAAACCGATTCATCAGCGTTTAATGAATCAAACAGCATGTTTACTTTAAGTGTCTCTCTGAGGACTTGCATCATGTCGGACACACATCAACATCAACACAGGTGATGAAACCTCTCAGGAGTCCAGCTCAGACCCCTCCTCTGAGACCTGACCTGTTGTTGTTTACCAGTACTAATCCTGCCCTGAGGAGAAACGACAGAGAAAAACTTTACTTTAGATCAACATGGCACACTTTAGACGTTTTAATGTCTGTGTTTTTGTAACATTTTATGAGCACAAAATGTCCCAAAACCCAAAAAGATTTGCATGAAACGGGGCGTGAAGTCGTTGTAGGGCGTTGTGAGACACTTTGTATTTAAAATACTTTACTAACCCCCGAAGTGCTGCAGTGTAAACACCTCGATGCCCCCTCGCCCCCATCCACCGGCATCCCAGTCCAGTCGCACTGTGTCCAACCTGGCAACCCAAAAGCTGGAGTCCAGAATGGATCCACAAAGCCAGGCCGCTGAAGAACATCAAACTGGTCTCTCTGTATTTCACTGGGTCTGAGTGAGCGCCTCCAGTTCCTCAAGCGAGCAACCGGACGTTTCCATGGAAACCACAAAAACACAGGAAGCACCTCCTCTTGACCATCTCCTTCTCCTCAGCTCCTCCAGATCATCTCCTTCTCCTCAGCTCCCCCAAGGCCGAACCAACTCCTCCGGCCACGATGGATGTGGCTCTGAGAGCCAGCAGCTGGTCGGGCATGTCAACATGCATGTAAACGGCAGTATGACTCCATAACCAGCTAGCCGTTCAGAGCTAGCCATCAGGAGCTAGCCGTTAGGAGCTAGCCGTTAGGAGCTAGCCGGACAAGAAATAAAACCAGCAGTCCGAAACAAACCAATCAAGTCCATAGAAACCTTTTCTCTGACGCCCTCTGATGTAGATACACATTCTTTATGCATCCCTTGTGGAAAAGCTTCTCTCGACCCGGAAGAACAATGGCTTTACGCCGAGCGTCTCCTGAATGGCAGAGGTTCTCCCTCTATCTCTGAGTGAGACCCCAGCCACCCTGCAGAGGAAGATCTTTTTGGCCGCTTGTATTCATGACCTTGTTCTTTTGATCACCACCCACAACTGGTTACCATGGGGGGAGGATAGGAACGAAGATCCTGGTTACCATGGTGAGGGTAGGAACGTAGATCCTGGTTACCATGGTGAGTGTAGGAACGTAGATCCTGGTTACCATGGTGAGTGTAGGAACGTAGATCCTGGTTACCATGTTGAAGGTAGGAACGTAGATCCAGGTTACCATGGTGAGGGTACGAACATAGATCCTAGTTACCACGGTGAGGGTAGGAACATAGATCCTGGTTACCATGGTGAGTGTAGGAACATAGATCCTGGTTACCATGGTGAGGGTAGGAACGTAGATCCTGGTTACCACGGTGAGTGTAGGAACATAGATCCTGGTTACCATGGTGAGGGTAGGAACGTAGATCCAGGTTACCACGGTGAGGGTAGGAACGTAGATCCTGGTTACCATGGTGAGGGTAGGAACGTAGATCCTGGTTACCACGGTGAGGGTAGGAACGTAGATCCTGGTTACCACGGTGAGGATCGGAACGTAGATCCTGGTTACCATGGTGAGTGTAGGAACATAGATCCTGGTTACCATGGTGAGGGTAGGAACGTAGATCCTGGTTACCACGGTGAGTGTAGGAACATAGATCCTGGTTACCATGGTGAGGGTAGGAACGTAGATCCAGGTTACCACGGTGAGGGTAGGAACGTAGATCCTGGTTACCACGGTGAGGGTAGGAACGTAGATCCTGGTTACCATGGTGAGGGTAGGAACGTAGATCCTGGTTACCACGGTGAGGATAGGAACGTAGATCCTGGTTACCACGGTGAGGGTAGGAACATAAAACAACTTGTAAATCTTGAGCTTCGCTTTTCGGCTCAGCTCTTTCTTCACCATGACGGATCGATGCAGCGTCCTGATTATTGCAGACACCGCACCGATCCGTTGGAGCTCACAGCTCGTTGACGCTGACAAACAAGGCCAGGAAAACAGACAATAAAATGTAATAAACATTCGGATCAGATTCCTGACGTTTCATTTTTCTCATTTCTTACATGTTGCTGAACACACGAGAACACGTGTCGTCCCAGTGGAACATATTAGAGCGTGTTGTGAAGCAGGTTTAAAAGTTGAGGCGCTGCAGTGGTCTGGTTCAGTTCAGGGAGGGAGCCGAGTGTCCTCAACCTGGACCCCCCTCGTTCATCTGAGCGTCCCACATTCTCCTGCACACACGATGAACTGCAGCAGCTTTCCGTCTCACTTCCAGCTGGCGTTATTCTCTGATTTAGGGCTTTTCCGGTATTTTTTTTTCACCCTCTGCCTGCTGGTTTACGTGTTGATCAGCTGTGCCAACGCGGCCCTCATCGTGTCCGTCTGCGTGGACCGCTCTCTTCACCAGCCCATGTACATCTTCATCTGCTGCCTGGCCTGGAACTCTGTTTTGGGTTCCGCCGGGTTTTTCCCTCGCTTCCTGTACGACCTCCTCTCTGACTCTCACTGCGTCTCTCGTCCGTCCTGCATGGCTCAGATCTTCATCTTGTACATGTACGCTTGCTGTGAGATGACCATCCTGAGCGTCATGGCGTACGACCGGCTCCTCGCCATCTGCCAGCCTTTACACTATCGCAGGAAGATGAGCGGTAGGATGGTGGTACGGCTGGTGATTCTGGCCGAGCTCTACCCGGTGTTTATCTGTGCCGTTTGCCTGTCGCTGACTGTCCGCCTGCCGCTTTGCGGGAACCGGATCCACCGCTTGTTCTGCACCAACTGGCCGGTGGTGCAGCTCTCATGCGTCGACACTAAGCCGAACGACGCGGCGGGGCTGTTCGCCACCATCACCACCATCTTGATCCCCTTTTCCTTTGTTCTTTACTCCTACCTGCAGATCCTGCTGGTGGCCCGGAAGAGCTCGGCGGAGTTCCGGGGCAAAGCCCTGCAGACGTGCCTCCCTCACATGGTGACCTTCGTTAATTACTCAGTCTCTTTTTTAGGCGAACTTTTTCTGAACCGTCTGAAGGAAAATCAGATCAATCCGTTTGTTGTTGTTGTTCTTTCGCTGGAATTTTTAATCATTCCGCCCATCGTTAACCCGTTGGTTTACGGACTGAAACTCCCGCAGATTAAAAAGGTCATGCTGGCTTTTTTTATCAGGAAGACGTAGAGAGAGACACACACACACACCCTCAGACATGTACACACACCCTCATACAGTGCCCAGCATAAATGAGTTCACTCCCTTTGAAAAGTAACATTTTCTACAACATTTGAATAAAAAAAAATTAAATGTTTCCAAAATATTCCCAGATGAAGTTTATTACATCTGAACTTATAACTCAAACTGAAAGGTAATAATATCACATAAAAATTACATATTTTTTAGTGTTACTGAAATTAGGGTGAAAAAAAATTAGTACACCCCAAACAAAAACTACTGAATTTAGTACATTTAGTACTTTGTATGGCCTCCATTGTTTTTAAGTCTCCTGGGAAAGGAAGCACAAGTTGGCAACATCAATCTTTTTCCATTCTTCAACAAAGACCTCTTTCAGAGGTTGGATGTTGGATGGAGAGTGATGCTCAACCTGTCTCTTTAGGGTTCCTCAAAGACGTTCAATTGGGTTCAGATTAGGTGACATACTTGGCTAGGGAATCACTCTCACCCTGTTCCTTTTCAGAAAGCCAGCAGTGGCTTTAGACGTGTGCTTAGGATCATTGTCGTGTCGGAAAAGGGCAAGAAGTGATGGAAGCACCTTAGTTTTCAGTATAGATCATAGTAGTAGAAAAAGTTTCAAAAAAGTTTTCTGGACAGTTTAATTCTTGATCGAGACGTTTCGACTTCCATCCGGAAATCATTTTCAATCTGAATGAAATGGACTGAAAACTGGATCTATTTATACTAACCTGAGGAAAAGGTAAAAAAATAGTAAGACAGGGCTCGATCAATGAGCCTGTGTTACCTATGATGACCGTGAATGGCTCCTATTGTAGCCACAGACCAGTAAACGAACCCTATTATAAAAATGCTAAAGGCCTAGTGAATAGAAATTCCTGCTAACGAGAGGTGTGAAACTGGGTCATGAGGTGTCATCTTTAGTCCATGGCTTCAAAAGGCTGCTGTAAATACCGGGCAGAATGTATCTAACGCCTCCACTCTGATTCAGAGAGGGACTCTCTTTCTCCACAAAGATGGCTTCCTTCACCCCTCGTTAGATACATTTTCGAGGTCGAGCCCGTCCTTACTATTTTTTTACTTTTTACTCAGGTTAGTATAAATAGATCCAGTTTTCAGTCCATTTCATTCAGATTGAAAATGATTTCCGGATGGAAGTCGAAACGTCTCGTTGAAGAATTAAACTGTCCAGAAGACTTTTTTTAAACTTTTTCTACTATGGATCACTCCTGGATGAATGAGGGACTACACGGAAGTATAGAGCAGAATTCATGATGCCATCAATGAAATGCAGCTCCCCAACACCAGAAGCACTCATGCAGCCCCACATGAGGACACTACCCCCTCCGTGTTTCACTGTGGGCACTTTTCTTTGCATTCCTCACCCTTGCAACGCCAGACAGTTTTGAAGCCATCGGTTCTGGTCTCATCACTCCACAGTATGGAGTCCCAGTAGCGTTCATCTTTGTCGACATGGACCCTGGAAAACTCTAGACGGGCTTTGTTGTGACCAGGCTTTAGGAGAGGCTTCTTTCGAGGACGACACCCATGCATGCCATTCCTCTGCAATGTACGGCGTATTGTGTCACTCCTGTTGTACTTCCCTAGATAATCACAGGGATCTTGCTGCCGGTTTTCTTCAACCCTTCTCATCATAAGACGCTCCTGTCGTGGTGTTAAGCTCCGTGGTCGACCTGGACGTCTCTGTGCAATGGTTGCAGTTCCATCTTTCTTAAATTTTTGAATAACTTTTGCAGCTGCGGCACGGTGGCGCAGTGGATAGCACAGTGGCCTCACAGCAAGAAGGATGTGGGTTCAAGTCCTGGGTGGGGACGAGGCTTGGAACACTGTCCTTTCTGTGTGGAGTTTGCATGTTCTCCCCATGTTTGCATGGGGGTACTCCGGTTTCCTACCACCCTCCAAAGACATGCATGGTAGGTTGATTGACCAGTGCCAAAATTGTGCCTAGGAATGAATGACTGTGTGTGTGGATGGTTGTATGTGGGTGGCCCCGCGACAGACTGGCGACCTGTTCAGGGTGTACCCTGCCCTTCGCCTTAAATTAGCCGGGATGGGCTCCGGCACCCCCCGCACCCCGAAAGGGACAGACTGATAAGAAGATGACTGACTTTTACAGCTGTATTCTTACTAATGAGGATGGCTTTGTTTATGTTCTTGTAGCCTTTAACTTTCTGGTGTAAAGAAATGATTTTCTTTCACAGATCTAGTGTCATTTCTCTTCTATGTGGTGCCATTGCGGACAGCAGGGAATGTGAAGGGGTGGTTTGCTTTAGGTAACACCCTTTTGTAGCCGACTACCTGATGAACACCTGTGTAGTGACTAAATAGACTCACCTGTGGTTGAATACTTGTTCGATTAGACATCAGGAGCCTGAAACATAGCTTTGCTCAGAGACATACAGGGGTGTACTTATTTTTGCACCACATTAATTTGACTAAAACTAAAAAATATGTCATCTAAGTTATATTATTAACTTTTGTTTTAAGTAAAAAGTTCAACAGATGTTATATTAAACTTAGTCTGTGCTCGTTTTGAAAATATTGTTTGTTTTCATTTAAATATTGTAGAAAATTTTACTTTTCAAAGGGGGTGTACTCATTTATGCTGGGCACTGTACATGTACACACACCCTGATACATGTACACACACACACACACACACCTTCATACATGTACACAAACCCTCATACATGTACACAAACCCTCATACATGTACACAAACCCTCATACATGTACACACACCCTCATACATGTACACAAACCCTCATACATGTACGCACACCCTCATACATGTACACACACCCTCATACATGTACACACACCCTCATACATGTACGCACACCCTCATACATGTACACACACACACACACACACCTTCATACAAATGTACACAAACCCTCATACATGTACACACACCCTCATACATGTACACAAACCCTCATACATGTACACACACCCTCATACATGTACACACACCCTCATACATGTACACACACCCTCATACATGTACGCACACACACACACCTTCATACATGTACACTGGCACACACACTCACTTAAAAATGCAATAGGCTGGATGCAGATGGAACACCTGAGAAAACGGTATCTGAGGAGCCACCGCAGCAGGAGCCGAGGCCACCTACGATCACGGGCCATGATCCAAGGGCCCGGAGCCAGATCCCCACCAGGGCCCTGGAGCCAGGACCAGCAGCCATCCATGACCAGAGGCTCCCTCTGCAGACCCACAAGAGGAAACACAGGAGATGATAAAAGATTAAATGACATAAATAAAAGTAACTAAAGCTAATAAATAATAAGAAATGTTAACGTAAAATAATCAATTAAAATCAATTAAAACCATGAATAAAACTACATATGAAAAAAAAAACCTTGGTTTTCTCAACTTTCTGGGAAGGATGGGATCTAACATAACCACCGACTAACGTTAGTTTTTGGTGAAAACAAACCTTTAGAGAACTTTAGGCTAACGTTACCTGGAGGTTCTCTGTTTGCTGGGAACCAGGATCTACGGTCCTACCCTCACCATGGTAACCAGGATCTACGTTCCTACCCTCACCATGGTAACCAGGATCTACGTTCCTACCCTCACCATGGTAACCAGGATCTACGTTCCTACCCTCACCATGGTAACCAGGATCTATGTTTCTACCCTCACCATGGTAACCAGGAGCTACGTTCCTACCCTCACCGTGGTAACCAGGAGCTACGTTCCTACCCTCACCGTGGTAACCAGGATCTACGGCCTACCCTCACCGTGGTAACCAGGAGCTACGTTCCTACCCTCACCGTGGTAACCAGGAGCTACGTTCCTACCCTCACCGTGGTAACCAGGATCTACGTTCCTACCCTCACCATGGTAACCAGGATCTACATTCCTACCCTCACAGTGGTAACCAGGATCTACGTTCCTATCCTCACCATGGTAACCAGGATCTATGTTCCTATCCTCACCATGGTAACCAGGATCTACGTTTCTACCCTCACCATGGTAACCAGGATCTACGTTCCTACCCTCACCATGGTAACCAGGATCTACATTCCTACCCTCACAGTGGTAACCAGGATCTACGTTCCTATCCTCACCATGGTAACCAGGATCTATGTTCCTATCTTCACCATGGTAACCAGGATCTACGTTTCTACCCTCACCATGGTAACCAGGATCTACGTTCCTACCCTCACCATGGTAACCAGGATCTACTTTTCCACCCTCACCATGTGTAGTGAAACACTTTTATTAATTTTGTAGGATCGTTGGAAGTCGGCAAAGAATGACACAACACTTCCTAATTATTAAATGTGTTTATTTAGCCTGATTATATATATAAAAGCATAATAGTGGATAATAGCACTTTAAGTTTCCATCTCTTACCGCTAGCAAGGTTGGAGAGCCCACAACCCCGGTAGAGCGTGCATAAAATCCGGTTGGATGTGTTCATCCAAAAGCTCGCAGCAGACTCTAACGAGTATAGAGAAAACCCTGCTTTTTCTACCTCATGACAAACAACATTCCATGAACCAACTTTTCTCATAACAATGTTCCGTGTTTCTCTCTCCGTACAATTTTCCCCACAACAACCCACATTGAAGGCTTCGTTCTCATAATAATCTTTCTTATAACATTGAATGAGGACATTTGACATCAAAAAATAAATCCCAATACACCATGGTAACCAGGATCTATGTTCCTACCCTCACCATGGTAACCAGAATCTACATTTCTACCCTCACCATGGTAACCGGGTTCTACGTTACAATGGTGAGGGTAGGAACGTAGATCCTGGTTACCACGGTGAGGGTAGGAATGTAGATCCTGGTTACCATGGTGAGGGTAGGAACGTAGATCCTGGTTACCATGGTGAGGGTAGGAACGTAGATCCTGGTTACCACGGTGAGGGTAGGAATGTAGATCCTGGTTACCACGGTGAGGGTAGGAATGTAGATCCTGGTTACCATGGTGAGGGTAGGAACGTTGATTTTGGTTACCACGGTGAGGGTAGGAACGTAGATCCTGGTTACCACGGTGAGGGTAGGAACGTAGATCCTGGTTACCATGGTGAGGGTAGGAATGTAGATCCTGGTTACCACGGTGAGGGTAGGAACGTAGATCCTGGTTACCATGGTGAGGGTAGGAACGTAGATCCTGGTTACCATGGTGAGGGTAGGAACGTAGATCCTGGTTACCATGGTGAGAGTAGGAACGTAGATCCTGGTTACCATGGTGAGGGTAGGAACGTAGATCCTGGTTACCACGGTGAGGGTAGGAACGTAGATCCTGGTTACCATGGTGAGGGTAGGAACGTAGATTTTGGTTACCATGGTGAGGGTAGGAACGTAGATCGTCTTATAAACCCAGACCTGTGTTTTTCAGCTCACTCTTTCTTCACCAGGACGGATCGATGCAGCGTCCTGATCAAAGAAAATGTAAAAAAAAACTCACTTGAAGCTTCATGATTTTAAAGCAAAGCATTTTTATTGCAAGTATTAGTCAAAGATACACTTCAAACTTGTAGCAAAGCAACATTAAAAGGCCAACAAACCGTAGGAGAGTCGCAAAAAGAAAAGACGTTTAAATAACCGAGAGGATGGTAGAGACGTGGACCTTTAACCTTCTGTTTGCTGGTGCCTCGTTCCGAGGTATCAGCGCTCATGACCGCTAAAAAAAAAAAAAAAAAAGATGGAGAACATAGATTTAAACCTTTGCCACGTGTGATCAGGAGCCTAATCTCTTCTGCAAATATTTGGTTTGGAATTCGCTGGAATGCAAATGAATGCGAGTCACAGGGCGGCCGTAAACACTTCATCTGAAAAAAAAAACTTTGGGTAAACGTAAAAGGTCCAAGTCTCTGATCCACGAGAGGGCGAGGGACAACCGACAGGACGGGAGAGAGAGAGAGAAATAAAAGAGGAAAACAGATTTAAGAAGTAATCCAGGCACAGGTCTCTGTAATCCAGCATGCTCGGAACCTTCCGGTTCTTTAAGGCCCAGGTCAAAACACTCCTTTTTTTTTTGCACCGGGATTTTTTTTTTTTTCAAGTTCAAAGACGTGAAGTGAGAGTCGGGTTCGATGAGACGCTGCTAAACGCCGACCGTCTCTTTAAAAAAAAAAAAGGAAAGCAAAACTCACTTCGATGTTTCCACCGACGACGAGTTCATGGCTAGTTTATCTCAGAGGTCTCTCCGAGGACGGGCGGGCGGGCGGGGCGTGAGAACTTTATTATTTAAGGCGAAGGAACGAAACCCGTTCCTGCTCATCTGGCACAGAACGATTCAGAGGAAAAGAAGCCAAGCTAAAAAAAAAAAAAAATTATAATATAAACTGAAAAAAAAAAAAACCCGGCTGAAATAAAACTTTCTTAAAATCAAACGTCTGAATTTAAACAGGAAATAAACTCATTTAAAAATGAAGGAAATAAATAAAGTACATTTAGAACTGCTGACGTTTCCTGATTGGTTCTCGTCTCTCATTGGCTGAAAAAAGTCTGACGTCATTCGCTGTAGGATGGGCGTGTCCGTTTTGCTGATAAATTAAACAAATCAAATCGCTTTGAAACAAAGTGAAAATCTGGTTTAAAACTTTCTGAATAATCGCGAGATGCCTGAAATGTTTTGCAATCAAACGCCCGGGTACGCCGCCTGAAGCTGGCAGGAGCGATCTTTGAACATTAGGGTGTCAAATTCTGACAGCGTGTCACCTCGAACAAAATGGGTGAAAAAGTTGAGAACATGAGCGTTGGCTTAGCGTTAGTTCGTCTCACTCCGACACTTCAAAACAACGCTGAACCAACCATCCTTACCAACCAACCTTCCTTGGCAGCAAACAGGGCTCACTTAAGGCAGTGGTGAAGAGGAGGTCATGGACAATCATGACCATCCTCTCTACCCACTCCTGGACGAACAGCGGAGCTCCTTCTCCAAGAGGCTCAGACAGCTCCGCTCGAGAACATCTCGTTACCGGAGGTCTTTCTTTCCGTACGTGATCGGGCTCTACAACGACTCACTGTTACTGTGACACACAAATTTTCATGTGTGGGATCATTAAAGTAGATTCTGATTACCGACATCGATCGCTGCTTCAACGCCAGACATCGTTCCAGCAAAATTGAGGAGCTCTGCCATCCGGGAGGAGCTCGGAGTAGAACCAATGAGAGTTAAGGAAAGCTGGATGGGATGGTTCCGAAACACCTCACCGAGAGGAGACCCAGAAGCAGACCCTGGACCAGCTGGAGAGATTATGTCTCACAGCTGGACAGGGAACACCTCCGGATCCTCCCGGGTGAGCTGGAGAATTTTTTTATTTCCTTCATCATTAATAAACAGGGGCCATATTTTCTAGAAAAAAAAATTTATTTCCGAAAAATACGGTCCGTTTATTTCCTGTTTTCTATCCGTCATCAATCAGGTGAAAAAAAAAAAAAAACAAGTAGAAGGGAACTGATCTGCAGAGCTGACCCGCCTCTACCCTTCGTTTTGTTGTGCTTGCGTAAGAATAAGGCGTCAAAAGGGGGCATGGCTTTTCGTCTTGGCCCCAACCCCTTTTTTTTTTTTTTTTTTTTTCGCGCCATGCTGCGTAGAGACGCGGAGACTCCAGCCGCTTCGACTTAATAAATACACCATAAAATATCCGCATATATATCATCAGATACAGCGCCGTATACCCATCTGTATATAATAGAGTTTTATATTTAAACATTTAAATAGGACAACAAAAAGTCGGCTCAAGAACAAAAAAAAAAACAATTATTTTACAAGGTTTTTTTAACCGATGGGATTAAAATAGTTACCGTAGATGATCAGGCATCACTCGAGCGTTTATATGTCAGATAAAAGCAGGTTGGTTTTTTTCTCATTAGCATATGCAGCATAACAGGGGAAGTGAGGTACAGAAAAAAACACTCCTGGACTGAAAAGGTTCCTCTGCTGAAAGGTCAGGGAATTCAAACCAGAGGAAACACGCCCCGTGTGGCTGTTTTGGGGGATTTATTTGGCTTTTTGTTTGTTTCTTGTGAACATGGATAAAAACGGGATGATTTAAAAGAGAAGTTAAGCTTTTTCTTTACTTGGTTTAACCGTTTAAGTGTCCGGCCGTCACTGACCGGTCCGTTCACACGCCTCGCTCTCTGTGATTCATCCTTCTATCCCTCCAGATTCTCTCTGCTTTCTGAATCTCCAAAGTGCTCAAAATGACCTCCCTAAAACAAACAACACCTCCAAAGACATCCAGAGTACCAGGCCAAGAAGTGAGCTACAGAAAAAAAAATACTCCTGGATTTTAAAATTCACTCTGACCGGTCAGGGACTGCAAACTGGGACCAGCGACGTTAAATCTCACAGCACGTCTGTGTCTTTCACAAGAAAAAAACACCCTCATGAGGCCGTTTAGGTTGATTTTTTTTGGCTTTTTGTTGGTTTTTCAAACCAAAACAAGATGAAGAAGTGAGGGGTGGACCGTCACACGAAGCGGATCATCCTAACCGATACAAGCAGCGTTTACACCGCACACATCGTACACCAAATAGGCCTCCTCACCCACCAGCAGGTCAGGGACACGGTCCTGCCCAAAGTGAAGGAGTTTAAGTATTTCAGGGTCTTGTTCACGAGTGGAGGAAGGAGGAGCGGGACATCGACCGACGGGTCAGTACAGCGTCAGCAATAATCAGGACGCTGCATCGATCTATCATGGTGAAGAAAGAGCTGAGCCAAAAAACAAAGCTCTGGATTTACATGTCTATCTAGGTTCCTACCCTCACCATGGTAACCAGGATCTAGGTTCCTACCCTCACCATGGTAACCAGGATCTACGTTCCTACCCTCGCCATGGTAACCAGGATCTACGTTCCTACCCTCGCCATGGTAACCAGGACCTACGTTCCTACCCTCGCCATGGTAACCAGGATCTACGTTCCTACCCTCGCCATGGTAACCAGGATCTACGTTCCTACCCTCACCATGGTAACCAGGATCTACGTTCCTACCCTCACCATGGTAACCAGGATCTACGTTCCTACCCTCACTATGGTAACCAGGATCTACGTTCCTACCCTTACCATGGTAACCAGGATCTACGTTCCTACCCTCACCATGGTAACCAGGACCTCTGATCCTACCCTCACCATGGTAACCGGGATCTACATTCCTACTCTCGCCATGGTAACCAGTGTGGGTGGTGACTGAAAGAAAGAGATCACAGATACAATCTGAATCAACTAGCCACCCAGACGGATGGTAGAAGTAACACGATTGGAGGATCGGATCATAACCGTGAACCTGGCGCTAGTGACTAATTAGTGTGTTTGTGAGTCATTTAGTCACAAATTTTGAAGTGTGTGGTGTGAACGCAGCTCCTCTCCGGTTCCATCCCTTCCTCTCCTACATCCTTTCTCTCTGTGGTTCTGAATCTCTAAGCGACGTCACCAGTCTCTAAAGTGCTGTTTGTCATTCAGAGGGGGGCAGAAGGGATACCATCAGCCCCGCCTCCCCCCACACAGCGCCCCCCTAGGACCCGCCCACCTCCATGCTATCACTATCATTGGTCCGAGACAATAAAAGCACCAAAGCTTGAACTTCACTTGGCATAAAATTCCACCTTCACAGGGACCGACGACCTACAGACAGGACATCGAAATACTTTGTGTGTGTGTGTGTGTGTGTGCTTGTGTGTGTGTCTGTCTGTGTGTGTATGTGTGTTTGCATCGCAGCATCTCTCTAATGACGTCCCGTTTTTCTGCAGCACCATTTGGAGAAAAAAAGGCACATTTCTTTTTGTTTTTCTTTATCTAAAACTTTTCCGAACGTTCCTTAAAACCCAAAAATTTTAAAACGAAAAAAAAGAAAACAAAAAACTTTCCGGCAGATAATTTCACTTTAATTTGATTTCTTCGTTTTATAAAGTGTTGTTTATATCGCGCCCCCTTCAGGTTGTAGTGTGTAGCTACACAACCTGTTAGAACAAATACGTCCAAAAAAACAACAACAAAAATCTTCACAGTTCAGATTAAACTCCACGCAGGTCCCAGGACTTTGACTCTATCACCCCTACAGGACGGTGGTCTGGATTACACAGCTGTTTAATGTCCTCTGGCTCAGATTGGGGGGGGGGCGTTATTGGTTTGATCGCACCTTTAAATTAAACAAAATCCTAAAACTTTGTCAAATTTTGACTCAATCTATAGTTTTTCTTTTAATTTCTTCAAAAACATCATAGAAAAGGCTTCAAAGTTTTCTTCTGGACGGTGGATTTTCTGATCAATCATCAAACACACTGTACAGAAGACACTTTGAAGCCTTTAGGGTCACTGAGGGTTACACGATATTCTTTAAAAACACTCGTGGTTTGCTCCGCCCGCTTAGTACGAAATGCCGAGTTTAAACTTTAAGGCTCCGAACAGCTTCAAACTCTTTGACTTTTCATGGATACAATATAACATAACAGGTCCAAGATGTCTGATCTCTATCTCCTCACAGGACCAGAATGGGATTCCAGGGCTAGGAAACGTTGGCTCAGAGTGAGTTTGTTTTTTATCAGACATAGATTATATTGTTTTTGTGTTTTCCTGACTGGACTGGGTGGGATTACACGGCTCTTTAATGTCCTCTGGCTCAGAGTTCGTTAGCTTATTGGATCAATCACATCAGCAGGCTATGATGACAGCGCCAATGGTGGGAGAAACGGGGAATTAGGTGTCTTCTTCAAGGACCCTAGACGTGAACTCAGAGGGATTCGAGCCTATGAACTTCTGTAGAACTCCTCCATTTTAATATAATCTGACTGGTACCACCAACAGGACTGGGGTGGGACTGCGTAGCTGTTTAAAGTCTTGTGGCTCAGACTGGGTTAGCGTTCTGGTTTTACCCCTGTATGAAATTAAACAATCCTCACCACGGTAACCAGGATCTACGTTCTTACCCTCACCATGGTAACCAGGATCTACGTTCTTACCCTCACCATGGTAACCAGGATCTACGTTCTTACCCTCACCATGGTAACCATGATCTATGTTCCTACCCTCACCATGGTAACCAGGACCTACATTCCTACCCTCACCATGGTAACCATGATCTATGTTCCTACCCTCACCATGGTAACCAGGACCTACATTCCTACCCTCACCATGGTAACCAGGATCTACATTCCTACCCTCACCATGGTAACCAGGATCTACGATCCTACCCTCACCATGGTAACGAGGATCTACATTCCTACCCTCACCATGGTAACCAGGATCTACGTTCCTACCCTTACCATGGTAACCAGGATCTACGATCCTATCCTCACCATGGTAAGCGAGATCTACGTTCCTACCCTCACCATGGTAACCAGGATCTACATTCCTACCATCACCATGGTAACCAGTGTGGGTGGTGACTGAAAGAAAGAGATCGCAAATATGAGCGTCCAAAATTATCTTCCTCTGCAGGGTGGCTGGGCTCTCTCAGAGATAGAGGGAGGAGCTCGAAGTAGATCCAACTCCTCCTCCAGGTCGAGAGAAGCCAAGATGGGTTGGTATAGGCATCTGGTTAGGATGCCTCCCGAACGCTTCGCTGGTGAGGTTGTTCAGACACGTCCCACCAGGAGTAGAGTCCGAGGCAGACCCCGGACCTGCTGGAGAGTCTATGTCTCACAGCTGGTCAGGGAACACGTTGGGATCCTTCCAGGAGAGCTGGAGGTTGCAGCCGAGGTCAGAGAATCCTGGGATTCCGTCTGAGACTGTTGTGCCCACGACCCATTTCTGGATAAGCGGAAGACAACAGAATGAAAAATTTGTCCAAATTTTTTTAGACAAAAACGTTACCCAAACTCTTTTACTGGCTCCACCTCTCAGTGTGAAACGCCGAAATTTTAACTACAAACTTTTCGGGCAGCAAACAACAAACTTTTTCAGGTTAAAATCAACAAGAGGCTCTTTTTTTCTGATGTAATGTGATTGTTTACAGACTTCTGGTTGTGTGCCGGTTACGGTCATTAGTTTGATTACATAGAAAAACTAAGCCTCAAATTTTTCCAAAACGGACCAATAACTTTTTTTGTATTTCCACGACTACACATTTTTACTCATGATTGGCTCCGCCTACGCAATGAGAAACACCTAAATTATACTTAAAACTCGTCCGTTTCTCCTCCATATAAACATACACCACCTCCCCTCCGATAGGACGCCCCCTACCTTCAAAATAAAATACATTTTAATATTCCTGCTCTCTTTTTTTTCTCGTCTTGCATCGATAACAGTACGACAGTCACGTTTTACACACACAGCGGCACAGCTAATAAACTCTGTTAAATCTTTTTTTTTTTTAAAGCCGTTTACTTATAACGATTACATTTATTACTAAGATTAATAATTAAACTACTTTTTTTTGTCTGTTAGCAAAAATAAGTGGTGCATTACATTATTTAAATGTACAAATATACTTTGATCTTTTTTTTTTTTTAAGTCTTTTCTCTCTAAATAAAGGCTTTCAGATGAAATAACGAAGGCTCAAAACCTAGCGGTTTAAATAGTTCAGGGGCCCGTCCGGGGAAAGGCAGTCGGACCGTTGTACCGCTCATCGTAACTCACCGATTTAGGCTGATTTGATTGGATTAAATCAAATCTGAAACTCCCTCACAGACTACAGCAGAGGCACCTTTAACGTTCCTTCCATTAGTGAGGTTTGTTTTTATACATTTTTTTACTTTTATTCCACCAGCTTTAGTCTCGTCGACGGAGACTCGTCGTAGTAGCACCATGCCTGTGTTCATTCCAAACACATGCTTTAATTAGTGCAGAAAACTTTGTAAAAACACGCCACGGGGCGGAGTCGCCGGGAAACTCCGCCCACTTCAACCCCCCCAAGTTACACACACCATGTAGCAGCTGGAGAAAAAAAAAAAAAAACGAGCAAAACGACTGCTTCAAATTAAATAAAAACAAGCCTAGAGCCAAAATGGCCGCTTCGGTAAAACAGAATAAATAAATTGATCCATGATTGATTTTTTTTTTTTTTTTTTTGAATGAGATGTGAGGCAACGGGGTGAAACTTTCAGGCTTCAAACCGTCTTTTTTATGTCCTTTAAGTTGAATTCTTTTTTGCTTGAAATCCGGAAACAGTAAAGTTAAGTTTTAAGCGATGAAACTTCTCACCAGGCACTTAAAATACCACAAGTTTATGGCCTTCAGAATTCATCTGGAATTAAAACCTCGTGATCATGAGTCGGAAATCAAAACAAATCCTTCAAGTAAAAATATAAAATCCAAACTGCACCGTTATTTTTTTTTTTATTTGCCGACAAGCAGCAAAAACTTGTGAAAGGGACTCAAATAGAAATGTAACTTTGAGTTTTTTTGAGTCCCTGAATTCCTCTTCCCTTCGTTCTGCTGATTATTGCACTAAAAGGAAAACTACCAAACGATCGTTCGTCCAGACAAAGTGAAAAATCCAAGCTGAGATTCTAAAGAAATGCTTAAAAAATGATTCGATAATTAAACTCGTAAATGTTTCACGTGATGCAGAACAAACCGAACCGAAAAAAAAAAAAAAACAGTGTTAAACTTAAATAAAACCTCTTCGATTCAGAAGCAAAGCCGAAAGAAAAAAAAAAAAAAAACGTTTAAAAAGCTTCTGTTTAAATAAATCAGAGTAAAAATTCATCTAAAAACGTCCAAGGTTCTGGTTGTGACTCTACGGGCGCGTTTTTATACCTCGTCGCCAACAAATGGCAGTGTGCTCGTATGACGTGACAGAAACAGAAAAGTGACTTCCGGGTATCCATGAAAACTACATTTCCCACAATACCCCATGTCTAAACCGTTTGAAACGACAGGAAACTGCTGCTAAAAAGTGACGAAGGGGAGAAAAATGAGAACGTTTTAAAGGAAAAAATACGAGGAAAAAAAAAACAAACAAAAGTGAGGAAATTTTAAAGTTTGAAATTCTGGAGAAAAAGAATGAAAAAGAAAATAAGAAAATGTCGTCAAAAACTCACGATTATAAACAGCAAAAAGAAAAAAAACAAACATCAATTTGGCCACAAAGAGAGAAACCAGGTCGGGGGGAGGGCGGGGCTAATGAAACTATTGGCTGGCTTAATATTGCATAATAGTGCTGAAGTTTCTCCTGTGTGTGTGTGTGTGTGTGTTTGTTTTCTTTTTAAAGCAGCGTTTGCATCTTCTGTCCAGTGTGGGGCGCTCTCCCCCCTCCTTGCTTTCTTCACTCTGCACAGTGTCAGGTCCGGATTTAGTGGTGGGCATAATGGGTAAAGGGGAGGGATATGGGGAGCCCGGCGTGCAGTGTGTGTGTGTGTGTGTGTGTGGGACGGTTGTTTGCTCAGGCGAAGTACATGGTCCTCAGGGTGTCATGGTGGATCTGGACAGCTTTGGCCAGCGC
The DNA here is from genome assembly GCA_902685375.1 of Neostethus bicornis. NCBI lineage: Eukaryota > Metazoa > Chordata > Actinopteri > Atheriniformes > Phallostethidae > Neostethus > Neostethus bicornis. The sequence goes on along the minus strand of LR738541.1, from coordinate 11,002,955 downwards.
CTGGGGGTCCCGGCCGTTACTCTGTCCAGACACATGGCTGCCCTCGGCACTGTGTGTGAAAAAAAAAAAAAAGGTCGTTAAACTCAGGCTGAAAGAACCAATCAGACACCTGTTTGTTTGATATCGATAACATTTTAAACTGGTCGTACTTTGATCCAAGCTCTAAGACTAAACCTCCTCTGATTTGAGCCTCACAACGTGCTGACGGTACGATCCGATAGTCTGCTGTGAGTGAACCACTCATACTGTACCAGCAACATTATACAGAGCTTCTTCTACAAGTCCTGTCTTCATGTGTGAGTTGCTATGACAACATGTTTTAAGTAGACGGTCTGAAAATGACGTTTCAATGTCGTCTTCCTCTCATCCGGGGCCGGGTTGCCGGGGGCAACAGCCTCAGACGGGAAGCCCAGGCTTCTCTTACCCGGGCTGCATCTTCCAGCTCACCCGGAAGGATCCCGAGTTGTTCCCCGGCTAGATATGACACAGGCCCCCCGGTTATAAAACCGGCCTATAACAAAAATACCCACCACCGTGCGGTGTTTGCCCGTTCACCACTTATTTTGGTGAACGGAGGTGTCGGTAGTGAGCGGTTTGTTTTGATTCTGTGATGTCATAAACAAGATGGCGGAGGCGAGGGTTCAAAGCTCACCCCTAAAAAATATCTTTAAAGCGTTATGATGTGAAATGTTTTGGGCTCCTCACCTGTCGTGCTCTTTGTCCACAAGGTGGTAGCGTGCGCGGAACGCCACCAGATGGGCATAGTAGGCAGGCGCGGGGATGGACACGGAGCGGGTGCAGCGCACGTAGGTGTGGCACAACTGGTAGGTGAGTAGCTGGAACTCGTCGGCGGTGAAACAGTTATCGTCCCAGAGGACGTGGTAGTGGGACGGCCGACTCGTGCCCTGAGGGTAAACAGAGGGTTAGTTTTATAACCATCTGATGAAAAACATTATTTTTCAGCTTTATGACTTTTTCTGTTTTAATTTCTCAGGTCAGGGTCCCCGTCGTCGGCTGCCATCCCATCTCCTCCTTCACCACCCCTCCTGCAGGTGGTGAGTCCACCAGAAGGGCAGCCTATGTCCCCTGTTCGGGCTGAGCCCGGCCGGGCCCCTTGGGTAAAAGCCCGTCCACCAGGCGCTCGCTCTAGTGCCCCACCCTCGGGCCTGGCTCCGAGGGGGAGGCCCGGTGACCCGCGTACAGGCAAGGGCAACTTGGCCATGTTTGATCTCTTCAATTACACGTCGATCTACGTTCATACCCTCTCAGTAGTAACCAGGATCTACGTTCCTATCCTCACCATGGCAACCAGGATCTACGTTCCTATCCTCACCATGGTAACCAGGATCTACGTTCCTACCCTCACCATGGTAACCAGAATCTACGTTCCTCCCTCACCATGGTAACCAGGATCTATGATGCTACCCTCAGAATGGTAACCAGAATCTACGTTCCTACCCTCACCATGGTAACCAGGATCTACGTTCCTACCCTCACCATGGTAACCAGGATCTACGTTCCTACCCTCATCATGGTAACCAGGATCTACGTTCCTACCCTCACCATGGAAACCAGGATCTACGTTCCTACCCTCACCTATGGTAACCAGAATCTACGTTCCTACCCTCACCATGGAAACCAGGATCTACGTTCCTACCCTCACCATGGTAACCAGCTGTGGGTGGTGACCAAAAGAATGAGATACAGGCGGCCGAAATGAGCTTCCTCCGCAGGGTGGCTGAGCTCTTACTCAGAGATCGGGTGTTGCCCCCGTTACCCAGCCCTGGATGAGCGAAAGATGACGGAACAGAAATGTCTCAGGTCTGGCAGGATTTACAACATTTATCGGTTTCATTCCAACTGGAGAGGACGGTAGAGTGAGTTTTGACCCACTCCGGACGCTGTACGAGGGTTAGAAGAGTGAGGGACTCTCTCTAAATGTGATTGGTTGTTCTGACCTGTATTCCAGCGTGACTGCAGAGGTAAAAGTCGAACTCGTAAGGATGCGTGATGTCCGTATCCACAGTCGTACCAGCAGGAATGTTTCCGCTACGGCCAACCTGAGAAAACAAGTTGATTCGACCTTAAAAAACGTCCACATTATAAACTTTAACTGAAAACATTGTATTTAAAAAAAAAAAAAAAGGTAACGTACGAACTAAAGCTTTATTTCAACCAAGATTCTGATCTCAGACTGACGGAGACTTACTCTCTCGTTGCGGTCGGCACAGAAGAGGCGTGTGTGGTGGCGTTTTTGCACCACAATGTAAGTGATGCCCGGCTGGTACTCCTTCTCCAGACTGATACAGGCCTCACGGATGGCCAGCAGCTCATAATACAGCACCTACATGAGGGACGGAGGAGAAGGGACACAGTGATCAACAAATGTTGACATGTAGTTGTCCGTTCCGTCGTCTTCTGCTTATCAGGGGCCGGGTCACGGAGGCAAGCGCCTCAGACGGGAAGCCCAGGCTTCTCTCACCCCGGCTCCATCCTCCAGCTCACCCGGAAGGATCCTGAGGTGTTCCCTGTCCAGCTGTGAGACACAGTCTCTCCAGCAAGTCTGGGGTCTGCCTCTTGGTCTCCTCCCAGTGCCCGAAACACCTCACCAGCGAGGCGCTCAGGAGGCATCCTAACCAGACGCCTGAACCATCCCATCTGGCTTCTCTTGCAGGACCAACAGTCCGGATGGCTCAGTCTTAATGCTTGATGTCATGAACCATCTGGTGGTTAAAAATACACCAAAACTGCCTGAAAAAAACTGTTTTTTTTTCATGTAGTATTTAATAATTCAGCAGTCAGATTTAAAGCCGTAGTTTACCCCCTCCTGATGTCACTTTTTAACATATTATTGGATGTAAAAACAAAGATTGTACCTGTCTGAACTGGCCTTCTGAAACTCCATCCCTGTAGAATATGATCCTAGTGGGCTTGTACCGGGTCGATTTGTAGAACTGGATAAGAAGTTCTCGCACCATAGAGGCCAGATCCTGGATGACCTCCTGTCGGGGTCTCTGGACGCGCACCGTAGCGCAGTACCTGCTGGGGTGGGCGTCCATACTGCCGACCACCTGGAGGAGATGAAGGTAAAGATGGAGCAAAGTTTTCACACCGAGGCGACAAAATCCAATCTGAGAGGATGGAATAAGAAACTAACCGCAGCAATGGAGGGTTTCTTTCCATCTCCGGCTGGAGGATGTGTAACATCTGCCCCGAGGAAGATAACCGGCTGCTGGAACACTGACGGTCTGTAAAAGAAGGAACAGAGTCACACATCTTCATCTTACAGAAAAAAAAAACAGACCAAAACCAAGCCTTTTTCTCATGTCTGTCTCCAATCAAGACATCCCTTAATTAGCGCCTGGCTGACAGGGTGAAGTAGGCAGAACGGGTGGATGTGGTGGCGAGAAGGGGAGTGGTAGAGAGGGTCGTGACTCTGTCCCGGGGTGAGGCAAAGGCAGTGGTCTAGACGGGAATAGTGAAGCAGTGACAGTTGGAGGTCACGGAAGGAAGTGGTATGATGGGCAGAGGATGGTGGGAGTGAGTGTGGCGCCGGTCGATGGGACAGGCGGGCACAGGTCATTTTGAGTAGGTTAGGAATGGGCATACTTGGTTGGATGATAATCTCAGGGTTCTTGGCAAACATTTAGATGGGGGTTGTGATTACTGTGAGAAGGTGGAGGAGGTTGTGTTGTGAGAAGTATGGGGCAGAGATGGAGGTTATGATGGGGGTCTGAGGAGTGTTGGGCTGAGGAAGGTCTGTTTGAGAGGGGTGTTTTTGTTTGGTCCTGAGAGGAACGGTTCCGGTGCTGTATTTTAGGAACCAGTAAGTGGCAGTAATGCACCTTTTTGGGTGCTCCGTGCCTTAAAACAAGAAGAAGAAGAGTGAAGTAGACCATGTTTATCTTCTGTTTGCTGAGCAAATGTTTGAAGCCTGCGGCTTGAAGGTGTCTGCATTACGTTGTTTATGTCGATAAACGAAGTAAACAAAAGTCAACGGATTTGTAAACGAATCAAATTAAAAAGACTAATTTAGTCTAGAAATTCAACATGATGTCATTCTGGTAACACGTGTAGCCGATTCTGTAAGTCATTACAAACCGTATCTTCAGAGGACATGATCGAGTATATTCACCAGTTAATGTGAACGAGGCGCACACATGAGAATAATCCGTTTTGATGTGTTCGTAGTGAAAATCACCACTTTAAGATGCCTTCGCTCTGCAAATTCTGTTCCGTCATCTTCCACTCATCCGGGGCCGGGTTGCGAGGGCAGCAGCCTCAGACAGGAAACCCAGGCTTATCTCACCCAGGCTACATCCTCCAGCTCACCTTGGAAGATCCCGAGTCGTTCCCCAGCCAGCTGTGAGACATAGTCTCTTCAGCAGGACCGGAGTGTGACTCTTGTTCTCCTCCCGGTGGGACGTGCCCGAAACACCTTACTAGCAAGGCGCTCAGGGGGCATCCTGATCAGATGCCCGAACCACCATATCTGGCTTCTCTCGACCTGGAGGAGGAGCGACTCGATAATGAGCTCCTCCCGGGTGGCAGAAATCCTCACCCGATCTTTGAGTGAGAGCTCAGCCACCCTTCGGCGGAAGATCATTTCGACCGCTTGTAACCGCGATCTCATTATTTCAGTCACCACCCACAGCTGGTGACCATGGTGAGGGTAGGAACGTAGATCCTGGTTACCATGGTGAGGGTAGGAACGTAGATCCTGGTTACCATGGTGAGGGTAGGAACGTAGATCCTGGTTACCATGGTGAGGGTAGAAACGTAGATCCTGGTTACCATGGTGAGGGTAGGAACGTAGATCCTGGTTACCATGGTGAGGGTAGAAACGTAGATCCTGGTTACCATGGTGAGGGTAGAAACGTAGATCCTGGTTACCATGGTGAGGGTAGAAACGTAGATCCTGGTTACCATGGTGAGGGTAGGAACGTAGATCCTGGTTACCATGGTGAGGGTAGAAACGTAGATCCTGGTTACCATGGTGAGGGTAGAAACGTAGATCCTGGTTACCATGGTGAGGGTAGGAACGTAGATCAACTTGTAAATCCAGAGCTTTACTTCTCGGCTCAGCTTTTTCTTTACCACGATGGACCGATACAGCGTCCTAGTTATTGCTGACGCTGCACCAATCCGCCTGTCGATATCCCGCTCCATCCTTCCCCCGCTCGTTAACAAGACCCAGAGATAATTAACCTCCTCCACTTGGATCATGTGAATAATTCATCAGGTGATAATTAATCACAATCAATCTTAAATAAATTTAAAATTTAAAATACCGTTGATGTGGAACCAGGATGTTGTTGATCCCGCCCAGCTTTACGTTGATCTTCAGGCAGAGATTCGAGAGGGTCTGAGGAGACGTTTTCACCACGTTTTTCACTTGGACGCACTGCGTCGCCATGCCGAGGAGCGTGTCTCCCACTCGCTTCACCTCCGCTAAAAAAAAAAAGCCTTATTATTTTCTGCCAAATTATTTTTTTGGGGGATTCCATTAGGATCTGATATGGTACTCTTAAGGGATTTATATCTGAACGAATCAACATTCAGATTTACACCAACATGTGACATCACTGCTTAAAGCAGGCCACCGTTCTCTGTCACGAAGGAGGAAAGCAGAAACAGACATTTTTTTAAATCAACATTTGTTTAAATGATTTAAGTAAATAAAGTTTTTAATTCAGTACAAAACATCAGCCTCCGTCCATCCGTACTTCTGTAACATTCAGCATTTCTGAGCTAAAAGAAAAAGTCACAAACTCAAGTCAGCTGCCTGCCGTTACTCAGTGCCAACTATGGATGAACTGATTAGAAGTGTATTATTAATAGTTTCTGATATAAAACATTTTGTTCATCTTGTTTGACTAAATCTCAGCTTTCATGTCTGAAAACTCCAAGAAGAAGGTTCCTCACCGTAAACCGGAGTCTTTCCTGGCAGAATGACGATAATCAGCTGCAGCCCGGCGTACGTGTTCTTCAGGTGTCTGAACATGGGCTCCACGCTGTCCGCTCCCTGGGCGTATTTACAGAAACACGGCTGCCCCTGGATCGGCATCCCGGCGTCTTTAGAGATTTTACGCAGCTGGTCGGTGAAACCCCTGCAGGAGATACGAGGAGACCCTCAGAAACTGGTCTGTGGACGAACGGCTCCAGTAAAACCAGAAGCTCTTCTCTCTACATTCATTTACTGTTTGAAACTCATTTATAAAGACTTGCGTAAATTTGGTGTTTTAAAACCCCTCATGGGTCCTTTAACGCACCCTAAACTTTATAGATCATACCTGCAGCTAATCTCAGGTGAACTTTATCTCCATCCCGCCCCAAACACGCCTCTAGAACTCTACATATGATCATGATGGGATGCATATGTGATGGTATTCAAATGAGCCGGCGGCACCTGAAGATACTTCAGTGAATACTGCTTAGAGGAAGGATCGGGAACTTTTCTGGATCAGAGAACCATCACATCTTTTAAAATGTCATTTTGTGAGAGTCTGTTCCGTTCATTTCGTTGTCTTCCACTAATCCGGGGCCGGGTCGCGGGACAACAGCCTCAGACGGGAAGCCCAGACTTCTCCCACCTCGGCTACATCCTCTAGCTCACCCGGAAGGATCCTGAGTCGTTCCCCAGCCAGCTGTGAGACATAGTCTCTCCAGCTATGCCTCCGGGGTCTTCCTCTTGGTCTCATCCCTGTGGGACGTGCCCGAAACACCTCACAAGCAAGGCGCTCAGAGGGCATCCTGACCAGATGCCTGAACTACCCCATCTGGCTTCTCTCGACCTGGAGGAAGAGCAGCTTGACACCGAGCTCCTCCCGGATGGCAGAGCTCCTCACCCGATCTCTGAGTGAGAGCCCAGCCACCCTGCGGTGGAAGCTCATTTCGGCCGCTTGTATCAGCTATCTCATTCTTCTGGTCACTACCTACAGCTGGTTACCATGGTGAGGGCAAGAACATAAATCCTGGTTACCATGGTGAGGGCAGGAACATAAATCCTGGTTACCATGGTGAGGGTAGGAACGTAGATCCTGGTTACCATGGAGAGGGTAGGATCGTAGATCCTGGTTACCATGGTGAGGGTAGGAACGTAGATCCTGGTTACCATGGTGAGGGTAGGAATGTAGATCCTGGTTACCATGGTGAGGGTAGGAACGTAGATCCTGGTTACCATGGTGAGGGTAGGAACGTAGATCGGCTTGTAAATAGAGAGCTTTACTTTTCGGCTCCGCTCTTTCTTTACCATGACGGATCGATGCAGCGTCCTAGTTATTTCTTCAGTGAGAGTCATAAAATATTTTTAAACTAAAACATCAAGTTATTGCTTTTTTTCCAACAAGGTTTTTAGAAATTTTTCGTCCTTGTGAACGAGGTTCTTCTTCTTCCGTCATCTCCCTCCAGAGGGTCGCCACATCAAGTCAGTTTCTTCCATCTAACCCTATCTCCTGCATCCTCTTCGGTCACACCAACTATCTTCATGTCTTCCTTCACTGTATCCATGAACTTCCTCTTTGGTCTTCCTCTAGTCCTCTTTCCTGGTGGTTCCAAACCCAGCATCCTTCTTCTGATGTACTCTCTCTCTCTCCTCTGCACATGTCCAAACCATCTCAGTCTGACCTCTCTGACTTTAAAACCTCTAACATGTGCTGTTCCTCTGATCCTGTCCATCCTGGTCACTCCCAGAGAGATCCTCAGCATCTTCATCTCTGCTACAAACATCTCTGTCTCCTGTCTGTGAAGGAGGTTCTTAGAATGTGGACGTCCTGGTTTTGGTCATGTTAGTTATTACTTATGATGTGTTTCTGTCTGATTGATTGTCTGTGAATTCTTTTACGTTACGATACTTTAAATGTAGAAAAACCTGGTCTTTAAGGGTGTTTTCCTCCTTGAGAAGGAGTCTCTAAGGACCAGCGTGTCATCGTTCGTACTTACCAGTGAAACAAAAATCACATTAAAAAGATTTGTTACGTTAAAAAACTTGATCTTTTCTTTCATTTTATTTTCATCAACAAAGATGATCTCACTTTAGAATCTCTTCTCGACACTGCCTCTGTGTGGCGAAGCAAGCGATCGCCCACATCTTGATCTCCACCCCGGTGTGGAACTGCTTCCCCCTCATGTCCCACACCCCGTGGCTGGGCGTGGCTACCGTGCGGTTCTGAAACAACACAGGGAGCTCAACACATGTACGGATCGTTATGAGAGAAAACAATGTGCGAAACATTAAAACACACACACACATAAGCACCCAGAGGGAGCACCCGGAGGCAGCACCCGGAGGGAGCACCCGGAGGGAGCACCCGGAGGGAGCACCCGGAGGGAGCACCCGGAGGGAGCACCCGGAGGGAGCAACCGGAGGGAGCAACCGGAGGGAGCATCCGGAGGGAGCACCCGGAGGGAGCACCCGGAGGGAGCACCCGGAGGGAGCACCCGGAGGGAGCACCCGGAGGGAGCACCCGGTGGGAGCACCCAGAGGGAACACGGGCGTTTATTGACACCTGGGTCGCCCAATTTGGCACCCCTTCAGACATCTCCTCCGACCGCGGCGCTCAGTTTACTTCAGAATTGTGGAATTCGGACACAGAGAACCTGGGCGTGAGACTCTATCACATCACAGCCTGTCACCCCCAGGCTAACGGACTTTGTGAACGTTTCCGCAGAGCAATGAAAGCCGCTCTTCTCGCCAGCCTTAAGGACAACAACTGGTTGGGCAAACTTCCACGGGTCATGCTCGGCATCAGGACTACACTGAAAGAGGATCTCCAGCCCTCATCAGCAGAGCTAGTCTATCGCCAGGGGTCCCAGGCTCCACTGCCCCTTGGTCATCATCCGTTCAGCGGACCACCCTTTTGGACAATACCAAACTTTTTAGACCAGTACCTACTTCACAACACGGTCTCTCTCAGTCTCACATCCCTAAAGGCCTTCAGTCAGCTGGCTACGTTTTCATTCGTCACGATGCCCACACAGGTCCCCTTCACCCATCCTACGAGGGCCCATTTAGAGAGTTAGAGGCCGGCAACAAACGTTTTGTTGTTGACATGGCCGGCAGACGGGAACGGGTTTCGATCGACCTCATTAAGCCAGTCCATTTTGATTTTTCTGAGCCTGTTCAGGTAGCGGACACGCCCTCAATAACATCCCCCGCTCCAGCCTCCTCTCTCAAACAACACCACAGGTTTCCGGTCTCGGCCCTTGTGATGGAGGTGCCGGACATATCGTTGCGGAGAAGCCGCTGCGTCGGGTTAATTCGTCCACCTCCGTGATAGATTTTTTTTAATGGTGAATTCTGGGGGGTCGTGTATGATGACCAGACATAATTCACCAAAGACTACGTGTTCAATGTGCCGTTGTTTCCCCTTTAAGGTGGGGCGCGCCTTGATGATGTCATATTTTAACGTCTGTTGTTTTGGATTAAAAACTTTTTGTGGATTCATGTGCTCACTCCTTTTATTGATCAAATCCACAATAAAATAGATTCAAATGAAATGTGATGAAGTTAAATATCTTGAATCAGGCTGTTTTGGTAAGATTATCGCTTTCGGTGGTCGTCATCTGCGAGTCGTCGAATAAAACTACTCCTATTGGTTTTGATTGGTTCTATCTGTTTCGGTTTTGTGTCGACGTGTACGTGCCAACGAACGCTGAAGTCAAACAGATGTTAATCAGACGAGTTATTCAGTCTCAATAAGCTGCTCCAATCTTAAAAATGTTCTTGATTTAGACGTTTATTACAAACAAAATGACGGTTATGTCTTAAGGGCACAGTTTGGAATCAGAAGCAGCGAAGTTGAGACTCAATAAAAGTCAGACAGACACAATAAAAAAGTCCAAACAGAAGCGGGAGAGTTAGTTTCCCCACAGAAACGGTGGAATAAAGTATGCCAAAGGGGAGAGCGTGGCAGACAAACAGAGAGAATGGCGTGATTTAAAAGAAGGGTACCATAAAGTGCTCTGTGCTCACCCTGCCGCCGTACTGCAGCATGGGGGCGGGTAGCACTCGCCCCGTCACATGGGCCATTTCGTCGCGCACTTTGAACTGGAACTCCTGCACGAACGGGTCCGCTTCGTAGTTGGCACTGCGCACCTACAGGGAGAGAGAGGGAGAAAAAAAATCAGTTATTAATAACAGAAACAATTCTATCGGAATTTTCTTTTATTTATTTATATAAGAAACACAAAAAATTCACGTTTTATTCCGAATTTAATTCAAGGTCCTCTAATGAATTCCTTTACATTACTGGGTGTCGGTTCGTTAAGCAGACGAGAGGTGGGGTACACCCTGTGCAGGTGAGGTCGACAAGTAGATGATTAAGTTTGCTGTAAAGCCCGTTTAGTTCCCTAAACTTGTAGGAAGCAGTAGCTCTCTAATCCAATCAGAATCTAGTATCTTGACAGTCGACCAATCAGTGATTTATTTTTCAATTAGTTAATTAATTGGATGATCTTCTTCTTTCATCATCTCCCTTCAGGGGGCGCCACATCAAGTCAGTTTCTTCCATCTATCTGCTGCATCCTCTTCGGTCACACCAACTATCTTCATGTCTTCCTTCACTGTAGGCTAGGTTGATTGGCCGGTGCCAAATTGCCCGTAGGAATAAGTGTATGTGTGTGGCCCCACGACAGACTGGCGACCTATTCAGGGTGTACCCTGGCCCTCGCCTTAAATCAGCCGGATGGGCTCCGGCACCCCGTAAGGGACAGACGGATAAGAAGGTGACTGACTGACTCATTTTCATTTGACCGTCAGCCTGTCAATCACTACAACAAAGTATTTCTATTGGTTGGAAAAAAAACACAGAAAAATCCAAAGAAAATACAAAGATAATCAAAACTTAGACAAAACAAGTTTTAAAAGAAGAATAAATGTGTGTAGTTCTCAGAACTCACCAGCCTGCTGATCTCTTCCTGCCTGTCGGGTGCAGAGCGAGCTGTGGCTTTAATCATCGTGGACGTCTGATTATCCGTCAGTTTCTTGATGCATCGCTGGCCGGCTACGATGTTACACACCTGTCAGGAGGAAAAGCATCATGTGTTATTTTCCATTTTCTCATCTTCCGCTTATCCGGGGCCGGGTCGCCGGGGGCAACAGCCTCAAATGGGAAGCCGAGGCTTCTCTCACCATGGTCGCATCCTCCAGCTCACCAGGAAGGATCCCAAGTCGTTCCCCGGCCAGCTGTGAGACATAGTCTCTCCAGCAGGTCCGGGGTCTGCCCCTTGGTCTCCTCCTGGTGGGACGTGTCCAAAACACCTTGCCCACGAGGCGCTCCAGAACCACCCCATCTGGCTCATCTCAACCTGGAGGAGGAGCGGCTCGACACCGAGCTCCTCCCAGATGGCAGAGCTCCTCACCCGATCTGAGTGAGAGCCCAGCCACCCTGCGGAGGAAGCTCATTCCGGCCGCATGTACCCGCGATCTCATTCTTTCTAGGTGTTTATTATTTAATAATGTGTGGTGGGGACTGAAGTGGGATGAGGATGGGGCGTCAGGGTGGTTACTCACCTCCAGGGGAAGGTAGGTGTGCTTCTGCTCCTGGCCCACCTGTAGGCAGGGTAAATGGGGGTATTTGAGCTGCAGGTTGTACTTCTCCCTGAAGTACTGGGCTACAGTTCGTTCCACAGTCTGACCGTTCTCCAGCTGGAGGGGGAACCTGGACGAGAAAAAACGGGTTAGAACGCACCTTCGCTTCATTTAAAATTCAGCGCTAGATTACACACGTGCAGTGACCTCACTGGCTTTCCATAGTAGCGCACAGGGTATGAAATCTAACGCACTTGTTTACGTGCGTGTAGCGGACCCGATGGCTTTATATATCAGCGGCACAGTTTATTTTGACAACGTACGCATCATGGAGACACACACAGTTTAATGAGAGCAGTGTTGTTGTATCTTTGGTGCCATCTAGTGACGAAACATCAGAATTACAGAAAAAATAAAACATTAACATGATTTTTAAATGAATTATTTCAGGTTCGGTGGGCCAGATTAAAATGTTTAACGGGCCGCATGTGGCCCGCAGACCGTAGTTTGCACGTGCCTGACGTACCCTGTCATCTAAGCATATCAGATAGAAATGTGTGCGTGTTATATATGAATCTATATGTCATATGTTATTGTTCTTTATGCACTATTTGAACAAATAAGTAATTCTATAGTTTTAGAGATTTTGTGTTCACAAGAAATTGTGACGCATTAGCCTGAAAACTCAGTCAGCTCATCTATAGTTGGTACAGATTAATTGTGAGCAGTTTCAATAGAATCCCTTCGGTTGTTCTGTAGATATTGCGACCATAGGGTGATAAAGTGGACTACTGTGTGGATTTTGCAGGTTATTTTTAGACCATAACTCACATTTAAAAACTGCTGGCCTTACAAACATTAAAAAGCCTCTAAAGTGAATTTAAATTCCTGTTCACGTCAGTAACCAAACCCTCTCACACACATGGATGACTAATGTTGGCAGATGGCTGCCAGATGAGTGTATGTGTGTGGCGTGTTTGGTGGTTCTGTGACTGGTCTGAGTTCACCGCCCCCACTCCCACACTGATCCACAGCCTGACTCACGTTTGGTGGCTGGCAGGTCGGCGGGTCACATTACAAACACGGTACTTCCTCCTCATGGTTCCACAGTGCGTCACCTCCACTTTCAGACCTATTAAATAATAATTAGAACCACATTAGCTTCCGGTGGACGTCGTGCTCAGACTTTACCTCCGACCAAACATCCGTGTAACCCTAATTTAACCACGACTGCGTCTCCAGTCCTCCGTCCAGCTTTACCTTTGATTTCTTTGGTGAATTTGACTCGGTGGGAGTCGGTGAGAGGACGAGGTTGTTCGTCGATGTTGTGGATGTCCAACACTTCACACATGAACTGGATAACTGGCTGAGCTTTGTAGAAGGCTGTGGCGGAGACTGAGATAGAAAAAAAAAAAAAGAAATAAAGCATCTATTTATTAAACATATAAACATTCTCGAGTTGAAATAAAACATGTATCTGTTCAGACACGTTCAGTTCTGTCCAACAAAACCAAACCAAAAATAAGACAATAGAAGCTGGTCCGCTGGTATTACAGCCTAGTCACCATGACAGTGTCTGTAGTATCGATACTACAAATCCCAGAATGCTCTTTTGGTGTTTAAGCAGGACCGATAAATGAACTCTATTTTGCTGACGGCTGCGATAGCGACCTGATACTAAGGTTGTTATTTAATTGTTTACAGTACAATTGTTCCATTACGTTCTGTTGTCTTCCGCTTATCCAAGGCCGGGTGGCAGGGGTAACAGCCTCGGACGAGGAGCACAGGCCTCTATCACCCCGGGTGAATCCTCCAGCTCACCCGGAAAGATCTCAAAGTGTTCCCTGTCCAGCTGCGAGACATAGTCTCCCCAGCCGGTCTGGGGGTCTACCTCTGGGTCTCTTCCTGATGGGATGTGCCCGAAACACCTCAGCAGCGAGGCGCTTGGGAGGCATCCTGATCTGATTCCCATCTGGCCTCTCTCGACCCATGGTAACTAGGATCTACGTTCCTACCCTCACCGTGGTAACCAGGATCTATGTTCCTACCCTCACCATGGTAACCAGGATCTATGTTCCTACCCTCACCATGGTAACCAGGATCTATGTTCCTACCCTCACCATGGTAACAAGGATCTACGTTCCTACCCTCACCATGGTAACCAGGATCTATGTTCCTACCCTCACCATAGTAACCAGGATCTACGTTTCTACCCTCACCATGGTAACCAGGATCTACGTTCCTACCCTCACCTATGATCACCAGCTGTGGGTGGTGACCGAATGAACGAGATCGGGGATACAAGTGGCCGAAATGAGCGTCCTCAGCAGGGTGGCTGGGCTCTCTCTCAGAGATCAGGTGAGGAGCTCTGCTCAGTGTCGAGGCGCTCCTCCTTCAGGTCGAGTAGAGGCACATGCGGTGGTTCGCCTTCGAGTGCCTGGCTGGTGAGGTGTTTCGGGCACGTCCCACTGTGGGAGACTGTTGGAGCCAGACCCTAAGAGGCAGACCCCAGACCTACTGGAGAGTCTATGTCTCACAGCTAGCTGGGGATACAACGACTCGGGATCCTTCCGGGTGAGCTGGAGGATTCAGCCGGGGTAAGAGAAGCCTGGCCTTCCCATCTGAGGCTGTTGCCCCCGCGACCCTGGCCCTGAATGAGCGGAAGATGCCAGAACAGGGAAAAAAACCTGAACAATCCCAAAAGGCGACATCCTGCTCTGATGTTGCTGTTTAATTATTAAAATCTTTCTTGTAAAATAGAAACAAAATCAATCTGCGGTCGGATATTTTTAAACCAAATTTTCAGGTTTCTTTTTTCCTCACCATCAATGTTCAGCATCATTTTCCACATGGCAGGACGTACAGACTGGTGAAAGCCAAACCAAACCTCCCGTCCACCTCCGAGAGGATGGTCGTAACCTTCCGGAGCTGAGAAGAAAGATCGACCTACTGGAGTGTACCTGAGAGAGGAAAAACACAAGGTTAACCATTCATGTCAAAATCAACCTTTTGAAAGTTACTCCTCTCACATTTTCAAAGACCGTATTTTCACGACCACAAGGCACAAACAAAAGTCTTAGATTTTCTTCAAAACGAGCGGCGCTCTATCGGGCAGTGCGCCCTATGTGTGTTGTGAAAAAAACAAGTGAAACAGATGAACACCATGCTTGCTGTGATTCTGGGAGGTCTGACAAAGGAACTCCAACCGTTGGACATCGGCGTGAACCGGCCGTTCACGTCGGCTGCGAGCGGCGTGGGAGCGCTTTCCTAAAGAGACGTTTCCAGCAGGGGTCAGTATTAAAGCAAATGAAAAGGGCTGGATGGATGAGGAAATGATGAAAGAGTGGCTGAGGCAGGTGGATGTAAGGAGACCGGCATCACCATCCCTTCTGATTTATGACTCTATGCGTGTTCATCTCACCACCGACGTGAAAAAACAAGTAAAACAGATGAACACCATGCCTGCTGTGATTCTGGGAGGTCTGACAAAGGAACTCCAATTGCTGGACAGGACCATACAGTAGATCCTGGTTACCATGGTGAGGGTAGGAACGTAGATCCTGGTTACCATGGTGAGGGTAGGAATGTAGATCCTGGTTACCATGGTGAGGGTAGGAACATAGATACTGGTTACCATGGTGAGGGTAGGAACGTAGATCCTGGTTACCATGGTGAGGGTAGGAACGTAGATCCTGGTTACCATGGTGAGGGTAGGAATGTAGATCCTGGTTACCATGGTGAGGGTAGGAACGTAGACCCTGGTTACCATGGTGAGGGTAGGAACGTAGATCCTGGTTACCATGGTGAGGGTAGGGACGTAGATCCTGGTTACCATGGTGAGGGTAGGAACGTAGATCCTGGTTACCATGGTGAGGGTAGGAACGTAGATCCTGGTTACCATGGTGAGGGTAGGAATGTAGATCCAGTTTAGCATGGTGAGGGTAGGAACGTAGATCCTGGTTACCATGGTGAGGGTAGGAACGTAGATCCTGGTTACCATGGTGAAAGTAGGAACGTAGAACGACTTGTAAATCGAGAGCTTAGCTTTTCGGCATCTCTTTCTTTACCACAACGGACCGATGCAGCATAATATTGTAAAACCATAATTTAGTCAAAGGTTCAACTAATATTTGAAAAGATTTTTAATACTTAATTTTCTTTTTTCTGATATTTACACTCATAAGAGAACCAACACTTTGAAGATCTTAAAAACTGGCATCCTTTTTCATCCACATCTTTTTCATGCCTCCAAAAAGTGGCGTTTTTAATGTTTTCAAAAAGCCTGACTGACTCACTTCATTGAGGGCAGGTGTCGCAGGACAACGTCCACGGCGTGTACAGGGTTGGTGCTGATGGGCTTGTCCAGCTCTAGCGGTTCAGGCATACTGCGGCCGGTCAGCACCTCATGGAGCATGTGCCAACTCACCAGAGACACAAACTTAATGGAAACTTTAAAAGGTCGATCTTTCCCTCCTTCACCTGGGAGAGTGACGTCGAGGTCCACCTGTGGAACCAAACAGAAAAAGCTGAAACGTTTGAAAACAAATTGAGCTGTCAGTTCTGTGTTGCTGCCATCTCATTACGTTCAGATTTCTGGTCGTTCTTTTACTGCTTGATAAAATTTTCCTGACCTAAAATCGGGCAAATTTTGCCCAGCATACGTCCAACTTAAGAGACTTAGATAGATAGGTAGGTAGGTAGATTAATAGGTTGGTAGGTAGATCGGTAGGTAGAGGGGTGGGTAGGAAGTAGGTAGGTTGGTAGGTAGGTCGATATGTAGGTAGGTAAGTAGGTAGCTAGGTAGATACGTAGGTAGGTAAGTAGGTAGCTAAGTAGATACGTAGGTAGGTAAGTAGGTAGCTAAGTAGATACGTAGGTAGGTAAGTAGGTAGCTAAGTAGATACGTAGGTAGGTAAGTAGGTAGCTAAGTAGATACGTAGGTAGGTAAGTAGGTAGCTAGGTAGATACGTACGTAGGTAAGTAGGTAGCTAAGTAGATACGTAGGTAGGTAAGTAGGTAGCTAAGTAGATACGTAGGTAGGTAAGTAGGTAGCTAGGTAGATACGTAGGTAGGTAGATTGGTAGGTAGAGGGGTGGGTAGGAAGTAGGTAGGTTGGTAGGTAAGTAGGTAGGTAGACCTTTAAAGAATCTGATTTAATCTCATGTCGGGAGTCAATGAAAGACAATAAATCAAAGTGACTGCAGTGTGTTTGAGACGGACTGCAGCGTGATAGTTGGGTTGTATCAGGACTCACTCCTGTTGGTGCCACAGGCAGTGGGTTAGCTGTGTACAAACTCTTCTTCCCATCGTAAACCGGCCTTCGATCTCCAAAGATGGTGACTTTGAAGTGCTGCACCATGGAGTCCACTACCTCCCTGGAAGATGCACACAAATTAGTTCCAACTAAAATAAAACAATTAGAAGATGAAGACATGTTTCCTGCAGCTTTGCAGTTGTTTCTTGTCTCGCAATCCCTTCAAAACGAACCTTCTAGAGGCTAATGCTAACACTAGCCTTTCAAACAAGCCTTCTCTCCAGTCTGACGCCGACCTTCAGGAAAATAAAACTTACTCTCTAAGCAAAGAGAAGTGTCTAGAGATGACCGTGTCCATTTATCTATTTAACTGTCTATTTCCTACAGGGGCTGCGGGGGGTGGCAGAGCCCATCCTGGCTGATTCGAGGCGAGAGGCAGGGTATACCCCGAACAGGTCGCCAGTCTGTTGCGAGGCCACACACATGCAACCATACACACGTTCCTAGAGGCAATCATGTGGCGGCTAATCAACCTAACATGCATGTTTTTGAAAGGAGGAATGTGGGAGGAAAGCGGAGACGTGTTATGTCGAGGTGAGGGAAAGGAGGTGACTGGTAGGGAGAGATGATGAGTTTCCGTGTTCGGCAGAGAGAGCAGACGAGCAGGCAGACTGTGAGGCAGACGGAGAAGCGAGGCTGGATTTCGCAAGGTGAGCAATAGTCCGACGTTGGCTGAAGGTTGTAGAGCTGATGAGGAGTAGATGTGGAGCAGGTGTGGAAAGAGCGCTGGAGAACAGCACGTGATCATAACTGGACTGGAATCCTGAGAAACTTTCCAGACTTCACGGTAAAGCTGGTTCAAAACTGATTGACAATAAATACTGATAAGTATCATTTGGTTTGGTGGCGCGTGATGCCCGTTTTTAATATAACACTGTGGCGGTGTCACAAACTGTCCGAAAACGGCTTGTTGTTTGTGGTTATCTAACCTGGAACGCTTCCTTGTTCAACATCAGTATTTTTTTTGTTCATTTCTCTGCACATTTTGTTTGGTCACCTAAAACTTTGCGATCCGTTCCCTGCAAACTAAACACACCAACTTCAGTTAAGAAACATTTAACCTTTCTATATTTGGCTTCGACCTGAGCGGAAACGTCTAACCTCTGAACTATTTGGAATGCCGTGACGGTCCGCTGTACCTTCAATTATTTTAGCAGTCGAGCCAAATATTTGCTTTTGAGCGTTACGTAAATAAAACCTAGTGAGAGGGAACCTGAGAGCCCGCCTACCTGTTGACTCGCCGTGGGCACTTGTCAGGCTTGATGTCCACCTCGTACAGGTAGACATCCATCTTTGGGATCTCCACCTGGAAGCAGTTGGCCAGCAGCTTGATGGGCTTCCCCATGGTGCCATAGCCAGGCCGCCGTGGCATGGAGAATAGGGCCTGGGCCCCAACGGCTCCTAGAATAAAAAAAAAAAACAAAAGAGAGAAAAATTTATATTTAGAAAAAGAAAAAAAAAAAGCTGAGAAATGAAATGTTTGCTGAAAAAAATCTTAAACTTCACTTTAGTTTTTCTAGACTGAATTCCCCCCTCTTCTCGCTCCCTGCTAGAAGAGGGGGGAGGAGCTGTGCACTAAAACATTTCCTGTGTACTTTAGAATGTGGGTGTGACACGTAAATAAATCCAAGGCTAAGAACAAACCAGTGTTATAAAAACATCCGAGTCGTTAAAAAAGCTTGCAAAATATTAAAATTAATCTCAGAAATTAGTCAAATGATCCAGAAAATATTTTATAGAATGTGGCCGAGGCGGAGAACAAAATCCATGGCCTGCGTTTTGAAAGTATCTGAAAAGAAAGAGCTGAGCCGAAAAGAAAAGCTCTTGATTTACAAGTCATTCTACGTTCCTACCCTCACCATGGTAACCAGGATCTACGTTCCTACCCTCACCGTGGTAACCAGGATCTACGTTCCTACCCTCACCATGGTAACCAGGATATACGTTTCTACCCTCACCATGGTAACCGGGATCTACGTTCCTACCGTCACCATGGTAACAAGGATCTTCGTTCCTACCCTCACCATGGTAACCAGGATCTACATTCCTACCATCACCATGGTAACCAGGATCTACGTTCCTACCCTCACCATGGTAACCAGGATCTACGTTCCTACCCTCACCATGGTAACCAGGATCTACGTTCCTACCCTCACCATGGTAACCAGGATCTATCCTCCTACCCTCACCATGGTAACCAGGATCTACGTTCCTACCCTCACCATGGTAACCAGGACCTACGTTCCTACCCTCATCATGGTAACCAGGATCTATGTTCCTACTCTCACCATGGTAACCAGGATCTACGTTCCTACCCTCACCATGGTAACCAGGACCTATGTTCCTACCCTCACCGTGGTAACCAGGATCTACGTTCCTACCCTCACCGTGGTAACCAGGATCTATCTTCCTACCCTCACCATGGTAACCAGGATCTACATTCCTACCCTCACCATGGTAACCAGGATCTACGTTCCTACCCTCACCATGGTAATCAGGATCTACGTTCCTACCCTCATCATGGTAACCAGGATCTATGTTCCTACTCTCACCATGGTAACCAGGATCTACGTTCCTACCCTCACCATGGTAACCAGGACCTATGTTCCTACCCTCACCGTGGTAACCAGGATCTACGTTCCTACCCTCACCGTGGTAACCAGGATCTACATTCCTACCCTCACCATGGTAACCAGGATCTACGTTCCTACCCTCACCATGGTAATCAGGATCTACGTTCCTACCCTCACCATGGTAACCAGGATCTACATTCCTACCCTCACCATGGTAACCAGGATCTACGTTCCTACCCTCACCATGGTAATCAGGATCTACGTTCCTACCCTCACCATGGTAACCAGGATCTACGTTCCTACCCTCAACATGGTAACCAGGATCTACGTTCCTACCATCACCATGGTAACCAGGATCTACGTTTCGTACCCTCACCGTGGTAACTAATCTAAGTTCGGATGACGGAATGGAAAAATTCTACGTTCCTACCCTCACCATGGTAATCAGGATCTACGTTCCTACCCTCACCATGGTAACCAGGATCTACGTTCCTACCCTCAACATGGTAACCAGGATCTACATTCCTACCCTCACCATGGTAACCAGGATCTACGTTCCTACCCTCACCATGGTAATCAGGATCTACGTTCCTACCCTCATCATGGTAACCAGGATCTATGTTCCTACTCTCACCATGGTAACCAGGATCTACGTTCCTACCCTCACCATGGTAACCAGGACCTATGTTCCTACCCTCACCGTGGTAACCAGGATCTACGTTCCTACCCTCACCGTGGTAACCAGGATCTATCTTCCTACCCTCACCATGGTAACCAGGATCTACATTCCTACCCTCACCATGGTAACCAGGATCTACGTTCCTACCCTCACCATGGTAATCAGGATCTACGTTCCTACCCTCACCATGGTAACCAGGATCTACGTTCCTACCCTCAACATGGTAACCAGGATCTACGTTCCTACCATCACCATGGTAACCAGGATCTACGTTTCGTACCCTCACCGTGGTAACTAATCTAAGTTCGGATGACGGAATGGAAAAATTCACGATACTCTAGAGATTGTTACAACCATGTTTTCTTTGAAGGTTTTTTGACTAGAATTTTAAAACAATGAGAATTTTCAAACAGAATAAACCAAAGAAGAAACGGTACCTCATCCCCTCCCATGATTGTAGATAGAAAAAAAAAGAAACTCCAAATGCCAAGAAGTTGTTTTCTTTTCGAGGGAAATGCCAACAAAAAGAACCCCATCAGACTGACATTTTAAACCACTCGACTCAAACTGACTCAGCAGCTAAAAACATGAAAGATTTCTCCTTCATTTCTTTTGTGACATCAACCCGACTTTTGATTTGAACTGAAGAGAAAAGTAAAATATTTATCGACCAAATTTCATGTTCGAGACAATTTAAAGTGCTTCATGTAAAAATAAAAAGATCCTGAGAAAAAGAAAAATATATAAATATTATTAACTGCTCCTCCTTGAGCCGCCACCTTATCGTGGTGGAGGGGTTTGTGTGCCCCAATGATTGTAGGAGCTATGCTGTCCGAGGCGTAATGCCCCTGGTAGGGTCATCCAAGGCAAACAGGTCCAAGGTGGGGGCCAGACAAAGAGCGGCTCAAAAACCCCTATGAAGCGATTAAACATGGCCAAGTTGCCCTTTCCCCGGACGCGGGTCACCGGGGCCCCCCCCTTGGAGCCATGCCTGGGGTTGAGCACGAGAGCAAGCACCTAGTGGCCGGCCGGGCTTTTATCCATGGGGCCCGGCCAGGCTCAGCCCGAACAGAGGACATGGGCCGCCCTTTCAGGGGACTCACCACCTGCAGGTAGGGCCATAGGTGTCGGGTGATTGAGGAGATGGGTGGCAGTAAGCGAGAGCCGCTGGAGAGACTATGTCTCACAGCTGGATAGGGAACACCTGAGGATCCTCCTGGGTGAGCTGGAGGATGCAGCTGGAGTGAGAGTAGCCTGGGCTCCCGCGCCCCGACACCCGAATAACGATATCGAGCACCTATACACTTAAAACAAAAGATATGCAACAATTACGTAACCTTGGGGTGGCACATTTAAACGTTCTGGATTTGGCTTTGACCCGCGCGGTAACGTCTCTAACTTCTGAACAAGTATGGGGTTAAAAAAGTTCACTGTATTTGTAAACAAATAAACACCAAGAAAGATTGTCTTATTGCAGATGACATTGTGATCTGTAGTGAGAGGAGGGAAGAGGTGGAGGAAAAGCTGGAGAGGTGGAGGTTTGAAGATTAGTCTGAGTAAAACAGAGTACATGTGTGTGAATGAGAGGGATCCAAATGGAAAAGTGAGGCTACAGGGAGAAGAGATAAAGAAGGTGGAAGATTTTAAGCATCTAGGATCGACAGTCCAGAGCAATGCAGAGTGTGGAAAAGAGGTGAAGAAGCGTGTGCAGGCAGGCTGGAACGGGTGGAGAAAAGTATCAGGTGTGATGTGTGACAGAAGAGCTAAATGAAAGGAAAAGTGTACAAAACCGTGGTGAGAGCGGTCATGCTGATTGGTCTAGAGACAGTGTGGTGAGAGCGGCCATGCTGATTGGTCTAGAGACAGTGTGGTGAGAGCGGCCATGCTGATTGGTCTAGAGACAGTGGCACTGAAGAAAAGACAGGAAGCAGAGATGTTTGTAGCAGAGATGAAGATGCTGAGGATCTCTCTGGGAGTGACCAGGATGGACAGGATCAGAGGAACAGCACATGTTAGAGGTTTTAAAGTCAGAGAGGCCAGACTGAGATGGTTTGGACATGTGCAGAGGAGAGAGAGAGAGTACATCAGAAGAAGGATGCTGGGTTTGGAACCACCAGGAAAGAGGACTAGAGGAAGACCAAAGAGGAGGTTCATGGATACAGTGAAGGAAGACATGAAGATAGTTGGTGTGAACGAAGAGGATGCAGCAGATAGGGTTAGATGGAAGAAACTGACTTGCTGTGGAAAGGAAATGATGGAAGAAGAAAGATCATCTTCATATTCATCAACGTCTGGGATTAAAAGAATGAAGGAATCAGCCTGTTGTTTGGCCCCCTCACTGCACGGTGTGGTGATGCCAGTCAGGTATCCTTTCCCGGGTACTGGTGTATCCCCTTCAGTAGGTTTCAGGTTACCACAAGTCGCTGAGTACAAACGGATCTCTAGGAGTATCATCTCAAGTTCAGGCTGCATGATGGCCTCACAGCAAGAAGGTCAGGGTTCAAATCCTGGGTGGGTACGAGGCTTGGATCACTGTCCTTTCTGTGTGGAGTTTGCATGTTCTCCCTGTGTATTTGATGGGTTCCTCCAAAAACAGTCTGATTGGCCGCTATAAAATTGATGGTTGTGTGTGTGGCCCTGCGACAGACTGGCGACCTGTTCGGGGTGTACCCTGCCTCTCGCCTTGAATCAGCCGGGCTAGGCTCCGGCACCCCCCGCCGCCCTTAAGCAAATAAGCTGTTCAGAAAATGAAACGAATAAATCTTGAATTCGTTCTCGATTAAAATATTCTAAAAAAAAAAAACAACTTTAAAATCTTTCAATAATTTGTTGATTAAACTAAATTTCTTTTTTTTTCTTTCCAAAGTGTCTGCAGATGGCAGAGCAGCGACGTCATCGAGTTCAACACACTCTGTGTTGAACCCACCCCAACAAGCCCACCCTCCAAAACACACACAACCCTTATTAAAAAGTATCCTCCATGCCAATCCACCACGCAAGCGCTCAGTCATCCTCCAGACTGTGAGGAAACATCAAGGTGTTTAAGTCCCGGAGAGAAGGACCCCAGGTTGAAATGCCTTTAAGTGGGCACCTTAACCTCTCCAGTTTGAGATTAGAAAGCACCTCACGGACCCAGCGGACATGTGAAGGGGGACGAGGAAGCTTCCAGTTTAATAGGACCAGCCTACGTGCCAACAGGGTGGTCAATACCATGGCCCTCCTCGATCCACTTGGCATGTCTAAAGCTAGAGGAACACCAAATATTGCAGACCTGGGATTTGCTGTGACCGGGTATCTGTAATGTATCAAATATATCTGACCAAAATGAGTCGGACATGCTGGGCATGAACAAAACATATGGCGACTGATGAAAAACGCTGGTGAAGAACAGCAACACGTTTACTTAAAAAAAAAACCCAAAATGTCTGAAACGTGAGTCACATTGATCCACAAACATCATCTCATTCAATCCGTCCCGGTCATGTAGAAACTATTTTTAGTTTGATGGAAATAAGTTTGTTTCAGTTCTGATGCAATTTGTTGTTTTTAGTCGACGCTTTGACAAAAAAAAAAAAAAAAACCCAGAAGTGAAACTTGTTTATTGGTTTGGTGTGCGGTGGCGCTACGCTGGTTTTATTACACAAGACTTTTCTTTCACATCATTCCATTCACATTTAATCTTTAGAGAGTGTGTCACGGATTAGTCACGCTTACATGTGTGTGAGTCACGGGCAGAGACGTGTAGGTGAACTGAAGGGTTAGGAGTCAGAACGAGAGGGAAGTTTTAAAAATGTCCCCTTTAAAAAAAAAAACTTTTACAGTTGATCAATTTAAATATTTAACGAACAGTTTGCAAAAAAAAAATCTTGGTTAAAAAAAAGTTGATGGAAAGTTTGAAATTATTTATTAACTTAGAAAAAAAAAGCTGCAAAAATCTGAGTTTTGTGTTTTGGTTCAATCTTCATCTTTTTTTTCTAGAACAATAAAACCATTTAATTCTTCCTCTTCTTCCATCATCTCCCTTCAGGGGGCGCCACATCAAGTCAGTTTCTTCCATCTAACCCTATCTGCTGCATCCTCTTCGGTCACACCAACTATCTTCATGTCTTCCTTCACTGTATCCATGAACCTCCTCTTTGGTCTTCCTCTAGTCCTCTTTCCTGGTGGTTCTAAACCCAGCATCCTTCTTCTGATGTACTCTCTCTCTCTCCTCTGCACATGTCCAAACCATCTAGTCTGACCTCTCTGACTTTAAAACTTCTAACATGTGCTGTTCCTCTGATCCTGTCCATCCTGGTCACTCCCAGAGAGATCCTCAGCATCTTCATCTTGGAATTCAGAAGTCTAATAAAAACATTTGAAAAATCTCTCTTCTTCTTATTCAGGGCTGGGTCGTGAGGGTAACAGCCTCTGACGGAAAACCGAGGCTTCTCTCATCCTGGCTGCATCCTCAAGCTTCCCGGGAGAATCCCGAAATGTTTCCTGTCCAGCTGTGAGACATAGTCTCTCCAGCAGGTCTGGTGTCTGCTTGTTGGTCTACTCTCGATGGGATGTACCCGAAACACCTCACCAGCGAGGCGTCAGGGAGGCATCCTGACCAGATGCCAGAACCACCCTACCTGGCTTCTCTTGACCCGGAGGAGCAATGACTCGACTCAGAGTTCTACTTATGTTTCCTTAAAAAAAAAATCCAATTTGAGAAAAGCTTTAAATTTCCTACATCTTTTATTTTTTTAGTCAGTTTAAAATCAAACCTTTGACTTTTAATAAAATTCTTTTTACTTCAACAAAAAAAAATGTCTGACTTCTGAGCACAAATTAGACTTCTGACATTTTATAAATAGAACTGAAAAAAACAGGTTGTTTTAATTCCGATGGAATGCGACCAGATGTGAGTCAAACACATCTTAAAAACCAAGACTCCCGAAGACATCCGACTGTCCTTCAGACGGAGACAAAACAAACTCCATCTTTTACAACAACAGAAAAAAAAGTTATGGCTAAAGATTTCAGCTTTAAAACGGAAAATATGGCCGAAAGGAGCAGAAAAAGAAGAAAATGTAAAGTCTCTAAAAACATGATGAAATAAATCATCACTTTTTATTGAAACAAGTGTCACGCTGATTAGCGGAAGTGTCGTTTTCTCGCTGTTTCTGAGTGTTGGACCTCCGTGAAGTTGGCATATCTTGAAATATATATACCGTAATTTCACAGCTATAAGGCGCACCTAAAAGTCTTTGATTTTCTTCAAAATGAGCGGTGCGCCCTTACACACAAGGTGCAGTGCGCCCTTTTGCGGTGCGCCCTCACACACAAGGTGCAGTGCACCTTGTGTGTGAGAAAAAGCGGACCTAAAAGAAAATGCGGTGCCCGCGAGGCGGACCTGAAAGAAAAGGCATGAGAACGTTAAAGAGTGAAGTGTGAGCGGCGTGGGAGCGATGGATGACCGAAGGAGACCACAGTTTCACGAAGGGTGGAAGGCAGCGCCGGGCGAGTTACGCTACAGTTTGCCAATGGATTGTAGATGCTTGGACTAACGTGTCTGCTGGTACTGTTATCCGAGCTTTCTCAAAAGCTGGTATCCTTTCTGAGGAGCCGCACAGTACATACAGTGACTTTGACAGCGAGGAGCGAAGTGGACCTGCTCTGAAACAGAGGATGAGGACTTTGATGGATTTGAATAAAGACTATTACCGGTAATGTGTTTGTTTAGTTTCATTACTACTTAAATAAAGTACAACCAAACTCAGTTTTGCTCCCGATCTATTTTTTAATACCCACATTTGCATGCGTGCGTGTGTGTTGTTGTAAGGCGGTGCGTGACTGAGGCTGTGCCTTTTCGTACCGTGCACCTAATGGCCGTGAAATTACGGTATTTAAAAAAAAAAACGATTTGGGCGATGAAGTTATCCAGCCTGTCATTCTGGTAAAAAAAAAAATGGCGCTGCCTGATCGTAGCCAGAAGTAGGGATGTAGACTTTAAAATCGTATTTCTTCAATTTTTTTTTCAAGAGGGGCCAGCTTCGCGGAGGTCTTAATTGCGCACGCGCGCGCCAGAGAAACAGCGAGAAAATTACACTTCCGCTAATCAGCATGACAACAAACCTATATTGTTTTCGCCTTGAGTTTAACCGGAGCTTTCTGTGCGTTCATGCTTCGGTATCTCTCAAACCAGAGAAGGGATTTGACTTGAACTGCACACAGTTACCCAGTACCAGCTGTAGATTAACTGTTTAGCTTTTCACGGTAAAGCGACCAAAAGTCATACCTCCTTCCCGTTCAGAAAGCCGTTTGTGATATAGAGAAAGTGACGCCTTTTTTATGCTTCCGCCTCAACTTCTCTTATTTTGAAAAGCTTTTGCAAAACCTCAAGATTTATTTCAATTCAAACAATTTTATTTTGAAATTGTCAAGTCAAACGCGGGCAAAGTACGGCGTGCGGGCCACATGAAAACATTTTGAATTGGACTCCTAAACTTAAAAAAGTGAGTTTGAAGCAGATTCCTTTTCTATCGATCCACGTGGTGAGTAAACGTTCCTGAATAAAAATGACGAGCTCATGACGTCACTGATGTTTTTATGTCTTAAGAAAACGTTTCGATCTGTGATGCGCCTGCTATTTATAAGTATTTTCACAGAAAAAGATGCTTTTATAACCATGAGGTTGAACTGATTCAGAAGGACTAACTGAAGGCCGAGCTGTGGAAACCATGGTTTCAGGATTAAATTAAATTTGTTTGTACAGAAATAACACATTTACTGTTGTTTTATTCATATGAGTGAAAAACGGGAGCTAAAAACACAAATAACGGACACATTTTTTATGTTTTTAATACAATAAACACTAAAAAGTACTGTTTAAAAGACTCATAAAGAAGGAAAGTCGTTTATCTACGAAGTAAACAGCGTTTGTCGCATCGCCGTCTGCTTATTTTGGAGACAAATTTGTTTAAAATTGTTAAATTTAGTCAAAATTTAGGTTAATAATAAACTTTTGGATTTGGAAAATAAACAGAGTGAAGACATGAAACCAAATAAAATTTTATTTAGCACAACAGACGTTTAAAGTATGACGTCATCAAAGCGCGCCCCTTCTTAAAGGGGAAGCGACGGCACATTGAACACACTCTGGTAAATTATGTCTGGTTACCACAAACTTCCTGTTTTAAGATTTTAAGCTTATTTAGAAAAACGTCTGAGATTCTGCTGCTTATTTACATCTAGGTCAGCGTCAGGATGGATTTTTATCTGGTAAAAAAAACCAAAGCAAGACTCTACAAGTCCCTCCTTGTGGGGAGGTCAAACCCACCTCTGGATTAAATAATGTAGTACCGTAATTTCACAGCCATTAGGCGCACCGTATGAAAAGGCGCAGTCTCAGTCACACACTGCCTTACAACAACACACGCACAAATGTGCGTATTAAAAAATAGTCCAGTGCTTCTCCAATAGTGGAACACGTTTTTCTTTTTTGCCGTACTAGAATAAAGTGTAATTGTACATCCACTACAGTAGTTGTAGTTTATAGTTTAAAAAGGAATTATTTTTATTAAAATTCAAGTTAATTGATGCACTTTAAATATTTTCTGTTACTCACTAAAAAACAATGTTAATAAAGCTGTTCTTTTTTTTTTCTTTAATGTTAACGAGGATAGGATGTTATGCAGAAGTGTACTTAGAACCAGGGGTCCCCAACCTTTTCTGCGCCACGGACCGGTTTAGTGTCTGATAATATTTTCACGGACCGGTCTACAGGTGATAAGACCAGCCGGAAAAACTGGCTTTTTTAATCAATAATAATACATTTAAATCCACGTTGTCTTCACGAGAAAAATTTATTAGCAGCGTCTTTATAACGTGAAAACATTCTCTCTGCTCGAACGCACTCTGGTTGCCATGGTAACGGTAAATATACCTTCAAAATAAAGACATCACAAAAACAAAGTGAATAAAAATACTAGTTAGGCCCCTCACACCAGGGGTGGTCCACCTGGTGGTTGGGGACCACTGCTTATAACAATTTCATAGACAAATGATACTAATTATGGTCATGGCGGAGAGTGGGGGAGAGGGGCGCGAAATATTTTCTTCTTTCTAGGGGGGGCGCAACAGGATATAATTGAGAAGCACTGGGTTAGTTCAAGCATCTACAATCCATTGACTCGTTTATGCTGAAATTTCTCGCGGCGGCTCGATTCCCATGTTCCTCCGCGTAGCTGATTGCCTTCAGCTTAATCTGAGCATAATAAGCGTCTCTTTACCATTTTCAGAGTTAAAACAGCAATGTTGTGCATACAGCACATACCTTTTTTATACACAATCCACGCCCACACTTCACTCTTTAACGTTCTCATGCTTTTCTTTCAGGTGCGCCTCGCCTCACGGGCACCGCTTTTTCTTGTAGGTCACACACAAGGCGCACCGCACGAAAGGGCGCACCGCTCATTTTGAAGAAAATTTTAGACTTTTAGGTGCGCCTTATGGCCGTGAAATTACGATACATAAAAAAATCATAATTATAAGAAATACTTTTAAAATTAATCTTTAAATGTTTTTTTGTTCCGTTCAGTCATCTTCCGCTTGTTCCGGGGCCGGGTCGCAGGGGTAACAGCCTCAAACAGGAAGCACAGGCTTCTCTCACCCCGCCTGCATCCTCCTGCTCCCCCAGAAGGATCCCAAGTCGTTACCCAGCCAGCTGTGGCACATAGTCTCTCTAGCGAGTCCGGGGTCTGCCTCTTTGTCTCCTCCAGGTGAGACGTGCCCGAAACACTTCACGAGTGAGACACTCGGGAGGCATCCTGACCAGATGCCCAAACCACCCCATCCGGCTTCTCTCGACTTGGAGGAGCAGCTCGACATCGAGCTCCTTCCAGATGGCAAAAATGGGCTTCCTCTGCAGGGTGGCTGGGCTCTCACTCAGAGTTCGGGTGAGGAGTTCTGCCATCCTGGAGGACTCTGTATCGAGCTGCTCCTCCTCCAGGTCGAGAGAACAGAATACTTTTTAGGACAAATTAGAGAAATAAAATGTATTGTTTGATGAAATCATTAAAATAATCTGAATTTTAAGAACATTTTGCTTAAGATAACTCTTAAGTATTTAAGAGTTATTCTTGAGACAGGTTAGTTTTACCCTACTGATGATGTGTTGTTGCAATAGTAATCCTACTCTGCCCGTCGTCAATGCAGAGTTTTCCACATTAGTATTACTTATACTGTTAACATTTATTTTAATAACTTTAAAACTTTTTTGCTCTTGTTCATGAACATCAAACACGTTTTAAAAATGGGTTGATGAAGAGATGACCCTGGGACTTGATTGTAATGATCTACCCCCCTTGTTTAGGCACAGGTAGCTCCTCCAGGTGTTTCTCTGAGTTCTGGACCTAAAAAAAATATGTGCACCCCTGATTATATAAACATCTAAAACGGAGAAGCCTCTTCACACGTCGAGGCATCTCAGCAATGTGAATTCGTTCGCCTCGGCTGCTCTGCAACGCCACATTCACACAGTGGGCAGGGAGCCATAGAAACGGGATGTCAAGAAGTTAGCCGCATCCCGCCGAGGCGCAAACGTCAACGCGTTCGACGTGCGTGCGTCCTTCGCCGGCCCACACGCCAACACACAATACAGCTGTTGTGTTTCTAATCCAGGGAGCTGTGGGAACAGGGCGAGTACTGGGTGACCGCGCACAATAGCCTCAGTCACAGCAACCTAGAAACACACATAAGGAAGGACTGATGTGAGCCGCACACCACGACTCCTCCCTCGTGTTTCCCTCCTCAACTGAGTCAGAACTGGCAGCCGGGAGAGTTTCTGCTGATTTCTACAAGAGAAAAAAACCCAGCAGCACACGGTGTATCGACAGGCCACGCGGGGTCACGGCAACAGGCAAAGAAAACAAAATTAAAATCCCCCTGAAGCCAAACCCGAGGCAAAACAAAACCAGAGCGGTTTGCGTAACTCAGATGTTTTCAGAAACGAGGAGGTGGGGGTGTTTTGGAGGAAGTTAAAAATAATTTCTGAGTTGATAAAAGTTTTTTTTCTGGCATCACGAGGCGAATAAATCCTTTAAAAACAAGAGCATTTACAAATAAATCAATGCACTGATTGGTTCATTTTTTTTGGATCGATATTTTCGGTTGGTGTGTACGTTAAGAACGGCCGTAGTGAGCGGAGTAACTCGAGCCAGGCTGAAACCACACACTGCGTCTCCACTCAATTTAATTTCACTCTAGCTAGTAGGTCAGGGATTGCAGATTTTATCTTGCAGTGGTGGGAAAACATCACACCCAATCAGAGAATGGAGATGACGCTATGACACAAGCACTGTCCTCCATGTTTGTAGTTCTGTAGCTGAAAAAAAAAAAACACCAACCGTGCTATATGAACTTGTGTTGGCGACGACATCACGTCTGGTCACAACCACAAAGGAAAGACTGGTTAAACCAAAAGACTACCTACCCACCGTGGAGCTGGAAAACCCAAATACTGCAAGGTCAAACTGTTTCGGCACAAGAAAGCAAACACTTCAAGCATAGCCCATGTTTTGTTTGATGATCTACGACCGCTTCTCACTGAAAGTAGCCGATTACAGCAGGATCTACATTCCTATCCCCACCGTGGTAATCAGGATCAACTTTCCTACCCTCACCATGGTAACCAGGATCTACGTTCTTACCTTCACCATGGTAACCAGGATCTACGTTCCTACCCTCACCGTGGTAACCAGGATCTACGTTCCTACCCTCACCATGGTAACCAGGATCTACGTTCCTACCCTCACCATGGTAACCAGGATCTACGTTCCTACCCTCACCATGGTAACCAGGATCTACGTTCCTACCCTCACCATGTTAACCAGGATCTACGTTCCTACCCTCACCATGTTAACCAGGATCTACGTTCCTACCCTCACCATGGTAACCAGGATCTACGTTCCTACCCTCACCATGGTAACCAGGATCTACGTTCCTACCCTCACCATGGTAACCAGGATCTACGTTCCTACCCTCACCATGTTAACCAGGATCTACGTTCCTACCCTCACCATGTTAACCAGGATCAACGTTCCTACCCTCACAGTGGTAACCAGGATCTACATTCCTTACCCTCACCGTGGTAACCAGGATCTACGTTCTTACCCTCACCATGGTAACCAGGATCAACGTTCCTACCCTCACCGTGGTAACCAGGATCTACGTTCCTACCCTCACCGTGGTAACCAGGATCTACGTTCCTACCCTCACCGTGGTAACCAGGATCTACGTTCCTACCCAAACCATGGTAACCAGGATCTACGTTCCTACCCTCACCATGGTAACCAAGATCTACGTTCCTATCCTCACCGTGGTAACCAGGATCTACATTCCTACCCTCACCATGGTAACCAGGATCTACGTTCCTACCCTCACCGTGGTAACCAGCTGTGGGTGGTGACTGAAAGAACAAGATCACGGATACAAATGGCCAAAATGAGCTTCCTCCACAGGGTGGCTGGGTTATCTAACTCAGAGATCGGGTGAGGAGTTCTGCCATCCGGAAAGAGCTCGGTATCGAACTGCTCCTCCTCCAGGTTGACAAAAGCCAGATGGGTTGATTCAGGCATTCGGTCAGGCCCTCACCTTGCTGGTGAGGTGTTTTAGGCACGTCCCACCAGGAGTAGACCAACAGGCAGACCTCGGACCCGTTGGAGGGACTATGTCTCACAGCTGGACAGGGAACACCTCAAGATCTTCCCGGGTGAGCTGGAGGATGCAGCTAAAATGACTCGAAAACTTTTAGAATGATTCATAAGTAATTCACAAGAATAATGAGTCAAACTGGAACCACACGAAAGCTACAACAAGGGGGGATTTTTGTGTGTTTTTATCAAGTCAATACAAAAAAATTCTGTTTGATGAAAAACATTTTGAGTCAGAATTTGAAAGAAGGATTTCTGAGTTTTCAAAATAAAACAACAAAAATGTTTAAATCTAAATTTCTATAAAGACCACATTTTAAAGTTACACAAATTATTTTTGAAAAACCAAAATCTAATCATCACCCTGTTTTTTTCTTTCATCTGTTTAACCCCAACATAAACATTAAGTTTTGTTTCTCCCCCCCCCGCCCACACACACACACACACACACACACACACACACACTTCCTGTTTACAACTCCTCCACCCCCCAAAATGAGGCCCTGACTGCTCCCCAAAGTCTGACACGTGGAGAGGAAAAGCCGAAGGTGGAAACTCGGCGTGGTCTAGTGACTCCGTGACACATCACAACCTCTACTGTTCTGCTTCCCACACACGCACACACGCGCACACACACACACACTTTCTAGTGAGAGACTCATTTCTATTACTAGCTTCAGTAAATATACTGATCCAACAAATTTTAAAATAAAAGTAAGTTGTGTCGAGAAGAAACAAGAATAAGTCAGTGCTGAGCTGTCAAAATAAAAGCCTCCACCTGTTCTGTGTCACAGCTGTTAATGACTGGTTAAAGTTAAAAATTAGCCTATAGTAAGTACTGAGTAAATGTGAGCAGTTCTGAAGTAGTTTGGCTGACAGACGAGGTTAGACAGGAATCTCCACGGACAGTGATGATTGCAGATGACATTGTGATCTGTAGTGAGAGGAGGGAAGAGGTGGAGGAAAAGTTGGAGAGGTGGAGGTTTGAAGATTAGTCAGAGTAAAACAGAGTCCATGTGTGTGAATGAGAGGGATCCAAATGGAAAAGTGAGGTTACAGGGAGAAGAGAGAAAGAAGGTGGAAGATTTTAAGTATCTAGGATCAACAGTCCAGAGCAATGGAGAGTGTGGAAAAGAGGTGAAGAAGCGTGTGCAGGCAGGCTGGAACGGGTGTAGGAAAGTATCAGGTGTGATGTGTGACAGAAAGGTTTCTGATAAAATGAAAGGAAAAGTGTACAAAACCGTGGTGAGAGCGGCCATGCTGATTGGTCTAGAGACAGTGTGGTGAGAGCGGCCATGCTGATTGGTCGAGAGACAGTGTGGTGAGAGCGGCCATGCTGATTGGTCTAGAGACAGTGTGGTGAGAGCGGCCATGCTGATTGGTCTAGAGACAGTGTGGTGAGAGCGGCCATACTGATTGGTCTAGAGACAGCAAGGCTGAGAGCGGCCATGCTGATTGGTCGAGAGACAGTGTGGTGAGAGCGGCCATGCTGATTGGTCTAGAGACAGTGTGGTGAGAGCGGCCATACTGATTGGTCTAGAGACAGTGTCACTGAGGAAAAGACAGGAAACAGAGATGTTTGTAGCAGAGATGAAGATGCTGAGGATCTCTCTGGGAGTGACCAGGATGGACAGGATCAGAGGAACAGCACATGTTAGAGGTTTTAAAGTCAGAGAGGTCAGACTGAGATGGTTTGGACATGTGCAGAGGAGAGAGAGTACATCTGAAGAAGGATTCTGGGTTTGGAACCACCAGGAAAGAGGACGAGAGGAAGACCTAAGACCACTTGCTGTGGCGACCCCTAGAGGGAAATGGAGGTAGAAGAAGTAGTAAATCTAGTTTTCTAATTTTCTGTTAACGTTTAAATCGTTATTTGTAAAATAATCCTTAAGGATTTCTGCTAAACTGGACTCTCCATAGAAACCAGCTCCAAGCAGCTGTGTTGGTGAGTGGGGTTCCAGATGAGGGAGGGAGGGAGTTGGGGCTGGTCTATTGTCACCGAGCCACT
This sequence comes from Neostethus bicornis, assembly GCA_902685375.1. Taxonomy (NCBI): domain Eukaryota; kingdom Metazoa; phylum Chordata; class Actinopteri; order Atheriniformes; family Phallostethidae; genus Neostethus; species Neostethus bicornis. Next base: position 10,969,170 of record LR738541.1, on the reverse strand, counting down.
TGAATGAACCGAGCATTATTAGAAAAGCCTGCAAATCAAGTTGTAAGCCGTCCCTCTGTGCCGAGCGTACTGTTTGTGTAGTTATGCAGAGAGGGGTGTGAAAGGGAGGCAGACCTTCCCACTGCGACATCGAGCGGGAACGTGGACGGTAACCAAGGGGACGGAAGGAGCGTACGGGTGGAAACAAAAAGAAAAAGAGCGGGAAGTGCTTGAGTGTCTGAGAGAAAAGTCTGTGAATGAAAAAGAGACAGATCAGTTTGAAGAGGGTTTCCTGAGGTAATCATTCTGATCTCAGCCTTAAGACAACCTTTCCTCCTCTCGCTCCCCAATTAGTCCTGCCCTGAACAAGCGCATGCATGACACAGCGTAAACCAGAATTTTTTTATATTCTGATTCAGACACAGAATACATTCAGTAAAATACTTCCTGCTTACGTTAAAAAGTGGGTGTGAGAATAAAATCATCGGGAGATCCCGAGGGCTAGATGGCCAGCTCCCCGACGTCTAGCCGTCCAGCTCCCCGAGGACTAGCCGGCCAGCTCCCCGAGGACTAGCCGTCCAAGTCCCCGAAGACTAGCCGGCCAGCTCCCCGAGGACTAGCCGTCCAGCTCCCCGAGGACTAGCCGGCCAGCTCCACGAGGACTAGCCGGCCAGCTCCCCGAGAATTAGCCGTCCAGCTCCCCGAGGATTAGCCGTCCAGCTCCCCGAGGACTAGCCGGCCAGCTCCCCGAGGGCCAGCCGGCCAGCCCCCGACGGCTAGCTGGTTATGGAGTCATTCTGCCATGCATGCTGATATGTACGACCAGCTGCTGGCTCTTGGAGGCACATCCGTGTGTGTCTGAAGGAGTTGGTTCAGTCCTGAGGGAGCTGAGGAGAAGGAGACGGTCTAGAGGAGGTGCTTCCTGTGTTTTCCAGGTTTCTATGGAAACGTCCGGTTGCTCGCTTGAGGAACTGGAGGCGCTCACTCGGACCCGGACCCAGTGAAATACAGAGAGGCCAGTTTGGTGTTACTCACTGCAGCCTGGCTTTGTGACCCATTCAGTACTCCAGCTTTTGGGTTGCCAGGTTGGACACAGTGCGACCAGACTGGGACGAAGGTGGATAGGGGCGAGGGGGGATCGAGGTGTTTACACTGCAGTACTTCAATTTACCTTCGGGGGTCAATAAAGTAGATTCTATTTAATTTTTTTACAACAAATTAGAGGAAATAGTTTATAATTTGATGTGTGTTAAAACGAGGGGTTGCTGAAAAGCAGAGGAACGACTCGCTGAGTGTTTGGCTCGTTTAAATTGATTTGAATTTCCTCAAAGCCTAATGCTCCTCCGCTGCTGCTAATCCTCTTCAAGAGCCGTGGTTTCCATTCCACACGTCCTGGTTCTCAGACTTAAAAAAAAAAGGTTTTCCAGTTTCTAAACAGGCTGAACAATCCACTTCCCTCATACCAGTCGTTATCCTGGTGACTGACTGACTGGTAGAGGGCCTCATTTTAATCATTTAGCCACAAACACACGTCCAGCGGACCTGCTGGTGTACGTACTAATGTCTTCTGATATAAAAGCAACCATCACACACTTCACGTAAGAGCTTCCATTAATAATCCGGATCGGAAACGGTATGTGCTGCCGGCAAAAACGTCATCCACTTATGGCAAGAAAGGTTTCCAAGGCAACCTTCCTTCCTGCAGAGCAGGAGTGGTTTTAATAGTAAAGAAAAAAATAATTCACCTTCAGCTACAGCTGGGAACTAAACCGTTAGTTTTATTTTGAAAGGAGAATTTTATTAATAGAAATTTATAATCTTTCCTTTCAAAGTAAAGCTCAACATTTTCTGTCGAATTTCTTCCTAGTTTTCTTCGATTCAAGCGATGCACAGTTGATGTAGCCGATCCAATATCACTCTCTGGGAGTGACCAGGATGGACAGGATCAGAGGAACAACCCATGTTAGAGGTTTTAAAATCAGAGAGGCCAGACTGAGATGGTTTGGACATGTGCAGAGGAGAGAGAGAGAGTACATCAGAAGAAGGATGCTGGGTTTGGAACCACCAGGAAAGAGGACTAGAGGAAGACCAAAGAGGAGGTTCATGGATACAGTGAAGGAAGACATGAAGATAGTTGGTGTGACCGAAGAGGATGCAGGAGATAGGGTTAGATGGAAGAAACTGACTTGCTGTGGCGACACCAGATCCTGTGCATCCTGGTCACTCCCAGAGAGATCCTCAGCATCTTCATCTCTGCTACAAACATCTCTGTTTCCTGTCTTTTCCTCAGTGACACTGTCTCTAGACCAATCAGCATGGCCGCTCTCACCACACTGTCTCTAGACCAATCAGCATGGCCGCTCTCACCACACTGTCTCTAGACCAATCAGCATGGCCGCTCTCACCACACTGTCTCTAGACCAATCAGCATGGCCGCTCTCACCACACTGTCTCTAGACTAATCAGCATGGCCGCTCTCACCACACTGTCTCTAGACCAATCAGCATGGCCGCTCTCACCACACTGTCTCTAGACCAATCAGCATGGCCGCTCTCACCACACTGTCTCTAGACCAATCAGCATGGCCGCTCTCACCACACTGTCTCTAGACCAATCAGCATGGCCGCTCTCACCACACTGTCTCTAGACCAATCAGCATGGCCGCTCTCACCACACTGTCTCTAGACCAATCAGCATGGCCGCTCTCACCACACTGTCTCTAGACCAATCAGCATGGCCGCTCTCACCACACTGTCTCTAGATTAATCAGCATGGCCGCTCTCACCACACTGTCTCTAGACCAATCAGCATGGCCGCTCTCACCACACTGTCTCTAGACCAATCAGCATGGCCGCTCTCACCACAGTTTTGTACAGGGGCCCTGATTGGTTCACTGATTTCTTAAAAGCTCTATTGGAGAGCCTTTGAATTGCAGAAAATTTTAAAACCTTAAGTTTTGTTTTTTAGATATTTAATCAAGTTCAGTGAGTTGATTTAAAAAGTTTTAGAAGTTTGACTTTGATGAGCGGAATGGGAATCGCGGTGGCTCTAAAGCCTACTGGTCCCAAAGGCTTTCAGGAGGGCCGGCCACCTCCAGGTCAGAACTTCCAAAACCGCTTCAGAGCAGCAGAAGGTGGAAACTCTGCAGGAGCGTCACAGCCATGGAATCGTGGCGGAGGGTCCAGCGGGTCAGTTTGACAGCGAGCCGCATCAGGACCTGGACGAACGGAGGCGCCTGTGGGAACAGCAGCGAGATCGAGACGAACGAGATTTTGACTTCCGGAGAGAGATGAACGGTAGCCAGCACGGCCGAGAGAGAAGGAGGGAGAGAGATAGAGAAGCCGAGCGCAGCCGAGATCGCAACAGGGAGCAACGTGGAGGCTGGACACCCCTACTAGTTTGTCCATCGCTGTTCCTAAACTCTCCTTCTCGGGGAGAAAAAAAAAAATGAAGTAAAGCCCTGTAGGACTCCATCATACACACACACACACACACACACACACACACACACACACACACACAAAAATTACCTCAAAAGTCGTTGATATGTCAAAAAAGAACTCTACAAAACTAAGCCTTCATATTCCAGGTAAAAGTAGCTAATTAAATGATTGTTTTTACTTCGTTACTTCCCACACATCTTCATTAGTGTGGCATCAGTTGGTTGCTGGGAAATCACCCCGTGGTCCTGCAGCGTCACACCTGAGAGACGTTAATAAGAGAAGGATCTCCTCATGAGGAGAGACCGGGCGTGGAACCAGCTGCTGTATCATGTAACACCGGCTAATGAAGAGTAGCTAGAATTCAGTTGATGGTCAGGTGAGTGCAAAGCTTCCGTTACACAGCAGGCAGGTGGCATGGACGGTTTAACTGCCGCAAGACAAAGAAAAAAAAAAAGCTTCTGCATGAGCAAACAGTGCTCAGGATGACACATCCGGACAAGAACTGACAAAACAAAGCTACAGATTATAGGTTGTTTTTATTTAAAGGGTCCATTTAAACACTGTACCACTGAGCTAACGCCTCCCCACTATATTGATCCCTCAATGCTGCGCGATTTCAATAAATGGCCTATTTTAAATTTCCGTTCCGTCGTCTTCTGCTTATGTGAGGCTGGGTCGCCGCGGGCAACAGCCCCAGATGGGAAGCCCAGACTTCTCTCATCATGGCTGCATTCTCCAGCTCACCCGGAGGGATCCCGAAGCGTTCCCCGGCCAGCTGTGAGACAGGGTTCTGCCTCTTGGTCTCCTCCTGGTGGGATGTCCCCGAAAAACCTCACCAGCGAGGCGCTCGGTGGACATCCTGACCAGATGCCACAACCACCCCATGTGGCTTCTCTCGAGCTGGAGGAAGAGCGGCTCGACACCGAGCTTCTCCCGGATGGCAGAGCTCCTCACCCGGTCTCAGAGTGAGAGCCCAGCCACCCTGCAGATGAAGATCATTTTGGCCCCTTGTATCCGCGTTCATGGTGAGGGTAGGAGCGTAGATCCTGGTTACCATGGTGAGGGTAGGAATGTAGATCCTGGTTACCATGGTAAGGGTAGGATCGTGGATCCTGGTAACCATGGTGACGGTAGGAACGTGGATCCTGGTAACCATGGTGAGGGTAGGAACGTAGATCCTGGTAACCATGGTGACGGTAGGAACGTGGATCCTGGTAACCATGGTGACGGTAGGAACGTGGATCCTGGTAACCATGGTGAGGGTAGGAACGTAGATCCTGGTTACCATGGTGAGGGTAGGAAAGTAGATCCTGGTTACCATGGTGAGGGTAGGATCGTAGATCCTGGTTACCATGGTGAGGGTAGGAACATAGATCCTGGTTACCATGGTTGGGTAGGAACGTAGATCCTGGTTAACATGGTTGGGTTGGAACGTAGATCCTGGTTACCATGGTGAGGGTTGGAACGTAGATCCTGGTTACCATGGTGAGGGTAGGAACGTAGATCCTGGTTACCATGGTGTGGGTAGGAACATAGATCCTGGTAACCATGGTGAGGGTAGGAACGTAGATCCTGGTTACCATGGCGAGGGTAGGAACGTAGATCCTGGTTACCATGGTGAGTGTAGGTCGACAGCCCCATTTCCATCCATAAAAAAAAAGGATCTGTTTTGAATTCAAGTAAAAATAAAACATGACCTAAACATACCCGATATCCACCACAGAGAATTATTTTGCACGAGACGGGACCTCTAACGTTTGAAGGTAGAACCGCATGCCTGCCGAGCAGGTCAAACAACATGCCATAGATGCTTCTGCTAAATAAGCCGAGGTCAGACTCGGTCGCCCGCTGACCAAAGACCCCGAGAACCTGAAAAGGACAGAGAGTTCACCCCCTTTCAGCTTCTCAGGTGACGTGGCTCGCTGGCTTAGAGGTGGCAGAGGAATGTCAGGCTCACACGAGACAAAGTTAACGCTTAATCCCAAAAGATAAACTCGACCAAAGGTGGCAGAAAAGAGGCAGAAGAATCTCCATTCTATCTGGATGAATGCCAGTCTAAAATGGTTAAATAAATATAAATCCAATTACAGATTTCAGAATAAAAGTATTATTAAATAAAGTTTTTTTACTTCAGTTTTGTTCGTTTTTCTTCAAAATTCTGTGATTATTTTTATATTTTTTATATAAATTGTTTTGAACTTTTCTGACTAATTTTTCTTGTTCAGATTTTTTATTATTATTTTCTTTAATCCCAGAATTAACAATTTGATTATTTTCAGCTTTTCAAAAGGATTATAAATAAATTTAAAAATTTTAAAAAATAGTCATTTACAGAAAATTTATCTTTTTTTTCCGCATTTTAAATAATTAGGTTTTTTTTTTTTATATATTTTTATGTTGACGCAAATTTTTTGTTTTGTTTCAATTTTTGTACATTTTTTTCAAGGATTTTATTTCACTATTTTTTTCTTTTAATTTGAAATTTACTAAAATAGATTTTTTTTTAACACCAAATAAACTATTTTTGAAGGAGTTTTTGAGATTCCATACGAACAAAATATCCTTCAAATCAGGGAAGAAACTCCCTACAGTTAGTCATAACAAACTATATATGAACTGATTAGATTCCATCCCGTGGACGAAGGCTTGAAGGTAGATATTTTCATGTTTGCTAAACAATTACAGCCATTTTTAATCGTCTCACTTTGGATTCTAGTTCGACTTGTTTTGTTTGTTTTTTTTTAATGAAACCGGTGACGTAACGAAACGTTAAACGCCATGGTTACAAGTAACAACAAGAACAACCAATCCTGAGGCTTCCAGGCCTCTTCACCTGCCCTGAAGCATAAAGTTTATCAGTTCATCTACAGTTGGTACCAAGTATCTGTCAACAGTTTTAGGACAAACCAGGTCGTCAATGCCTGGTACCAGGAGTCGAGGAAGCTAAGCGTGCTGGGCCTGGGCTGGACTTGGATGGGAGACTGCTTGAAGCCCTGGTACCACAGTGGGACGGCCGTTCAGATCAAAATGTGGCTGTGAACCGCTGGAACCCGGCGTACCAAAGTCTGGATGGTGTGTGTGTGTTATTGGTTGGTGATGGGGCAAAATGGCCGCCTCGCTTTTGTCATTCTGCCCCGGGGCAGCTGTGGCTACAACAGTTTACCTGGCAGGGTATGGAACCGTTACCCCTCTGGTTACAGGACGTTCACCCTCCTCACAGAGCCATCCTTCAGTGCATTATTATGAGTGTATTTAAGAATTAGACGTGCTAAAATAAGCACCAATGTTTCCATGGAAATCATTCTGGTTCTGTTACCTTGGTGACGACGATTCAAGATGTTTTATTGTCGTTAGAAAGATGATTAAACTTCGTTTGGTGGCGTCTCAACAAGTTGATAATCGATTGTTAGTAATCAATGACTTGGCAGTCACTTAGCCAGGATGGCGCCACCTACTATCTTTGCGGAGTTCCATTTTACTCCAGCAACTAGGTCAGGGATGGCAGGCGCTAGCTTGATAATGCAGTGATGGTAAAACATACTACCCAATCAGTGAACCGAGATGACGCCATGACGTCAACATGAGCGCCATGTTTGTAGTTTGTAGTAAAAGGAGAAGGGTTGTTTATGCTCCAGTCAAAATTCAACGTAGGACCCCTACTGCGCATGTGCAAATATTAAGCTTTTTTTTCTCATGTGCAAACCAAGAATTTCTTGGGGTTTAAATATTTTTTTAGTTCATCTATCCGATACATAATGCGCATGTGCAAATTTTAAGAATTTAAAATATAAATTATTTCAACATTTAATTTTTTCGTACTGCGCATGTGCAAATCTTAAGACATTTTTCTTTCATTTTTACATTTTTCTCACATTAAAATGCGCCTTCATCAATTTGCTTAAATTTTACGTAAACGTGCTTTAGAATCCCCACAAGATTTGTGACGTCACTAACTAGCGCCACCTTCAGCCAATAAAAATAAATTCAATTTAAAAAAAAAAAATAAATAAATAGTATTAATTTTCAAAACCAAATTAACAAAATGAGACCAGTTTAAATAAAAAATCAATTTAAAATAATTACCTGTAGTTCCGATTTCCATTCATGAGGTCTCTCTCCGGTTCACTTCCCGGATCACAGATGTTTAAAAATCCTCCAAAAACACACAAAATCCTCACGAATCAGAAAAAAATACCAGAATTTAAACTTAACTTTCACCACGATTTAAAATCAAATTTACTTAAAAAATATTTAAAAAATGACCAATCTGCTGATTAGCAGCGTTAGCTCACTTGCTAGCTTCGCTTAAATAAAATAGAAACAAACTGATAAACTGTCAGGATTTCATTCTTAATACCTTTAAATAAGTCATCGCAGCTAAATTATCATCAATAAAAACGACATTAGTGTCTGTTTAAATGATAAAAAACGCCGGAAATGATAAAGAACATTAATTAGCACAGAGGCTAATTCAGCTAATAGTTTTAGATTCTGATGATTTTCTCCGCTTGATTTCACTGTCAGTCCAAAAAAATGAAAGGATTGAAGATAAAAAGCCGTAATCTTTAAGTCCGGGTTCGAATTAAAGTCTGAAGAAGGTTTTTTTTCTGCTGTTTCTCCGGCGGCTGCTTTGACAGATAAACTGAGAAGAAGCTAAATATGGTGAAACTGATCAGACCGGAAAGGGAGGGGCCTACTGACGTCATCCACCTCCAAGGAGGGGCCTAGTGACGTCATCCACCTCCACGGAAATCTTTTTATTATTAATTTATTTTAATTATTACATTATTTTATGTTTATTGTAGTTTTTGTTACTATTGTCATAAAAAATCATATTTCATTATTGTTTTTTAAATGTATTTTTATTTGAATTTTTTCAAATTAAAAAATGTCATTTTCTTATTTAAATTTTTTTTCTTTGTCATTTTTAGATTTTTTTTTTTTAATTTTTTAAATAATTCTCATTATTTGATGGAATTTCTTGCTTTTTTATTCTGGGGATTTTTTTTCTTTACTTTTTCTTACTTTTGTTATTTATTAATTTTTATTATTTTATCATAAAAAAACTATTTAATTAAATTCGTCTGTTTTAATAATTGGCTCTTTTAACATATATTTTTCTCTTTTTTATGTTTTTGAAAAATGAAATAAAAAACTGACACTTTAAAATTTTTCTGAGTTTTTTTTATGAAACATTTTCAGAATTAGAATCAGAATGCTTTTATTGCCATGTCAATGAGAGTATCAGAGACTAGGAACTTGCTTTGATACAGGTGTGCAATAATATAAGATAAAAATAATAAAAAATAAAATAAATAAAAATAATTTTAACAAAACAGAGTGCTCAGAAAGAAAAAGAAAAGTAGTGCAATGTCATAGAAAATAATAAAAAATAAAAAAGATAGTAAAGTGACAAGAGGGAGGTGACTAAGAGATGTGGGGTTCAGGTTATAAAGTATTAATTAGACTAACGGCAGAAGGGAAGAAGCTGTTTTTGTGGCGGAACGTTCTGGTCCGAATGGACCGGAGCCTCCTGCCCGAGGGGAGTCGCTCAAAAAGTCCATGTCCAGGGAGGGAAGGGTCAGCTGCTATCCGACCTGCACGCCCCCGAGTCCTGGAGACGTACAGGTCTTTGAGAGATGGAAGGCTGCAGCCGATCACCTTCTCTGCAGAGCGCACAATGCGCTGCAGTCTGTGTTTGTCCCTGGCTGTGGCTCCAGCGTACCACACGGTGATGGAGGAGGTGAGGATGGACTCGATGATGGCTCTGTAAAACTGCACCAACATCTGGGCGGGCAGCTTCGCTTTTTTCAACTGCCGCAGAAAGTACATCCTCTGCTGGGTCTTTTTGATCAGGGAGCTGATGGACGGCTCCCACTTTAGGTCCTGTGTGATGGTAGTGCCGAGGAAGCGGAAAGAGTCTACAGTGGTGATGGGGGAGTCTGTCAGTGCAAGGGGGGTAATGGGAGCTGTGACTTTCCTAAAGTCCACGATCATCTCCACTGTCTTCTGAGCGTTGAGCTCCAGGTTGTTGTTGCTGCACCAGGACACCAGCCGGTCTACCTCCATCCTGTAGGCCGACTCATCGCCATCAGAGATGAGCCCGATGAGAGTGGTGTCGTCCGCAAACTTGATCAGTTTGACAGAGTCATGGCTGGAGGTGCAGCAGTTGGTGTACAGGGAGAAGAGCAGGGGAGAGAGGACACAGCCCTGTGGAGATCCTGTGTTGATAGTCCGAGAGGTGGAGACATTCTTCCCCAGCCGCACGCACTGCCTCCGGTCTGTCAGGAAGTCAGTAATCCACCTGCAAGTGGAGTCAGGCACGTTGAGCTGGGAGAGCTTGTCCTGAAGCAGGGTAGGGAGGATGGTGTTGAATGCAGAGCTGAAGTCCACAAACAGGATCCTGGCATAGGTTCCCGGGGAGTCCAGGTGCTGCAGGGTGAAGTGGAGGGCCAGGTTGATAGCGTCGTCTACAGACCTGTTGGCTCTGTAGGCAAACTGCAGAGGGTCCAGAGAGGGAGAGGTGAAGTGCTTGAGATGAGGGAGGACCAGGCTTTCGAATGACTTCATGACTACAGACATATATTTTGACAAATATATATTTTGACAAATATATGTTGTTTTAACCTGAAAAAATTCTCATTTTAAAATTTCTATTTTTCTCTTGTTTTCAATGAAGAAATTGAAAAAATAAAGTTAAAAACTAAATTTACATAAACTCAAATTTTAAAATTTTATTTTAAGGGTTAAGCGACCAACTGGCTCCCCAACAATTTCATTCTACTCCTGCAACTAGGTCAGGGATTGCAGGCAGTGATCAGAAAACATCGTGAGGCTGCTGTGACATGAAATCTTTTTCTCCCAAGTTGTCTGGAAGTCATCCTCCATGGTTTCCCCAAACTCCTCCACAGCCCAGGCTTTGCTTCAGCGACCATTACATTTTTTTGTTTTGCCCACCTGTCATCTGTCTGAAGAGTCTGACATGCCAATGAGACCCTGTAAGACTCCTTCATGCATCCACAGCTGGATGAAGGTCCAGAACAGAGTCCAGTACTTGCAAGAAGCTCTGCCGGTGGTGGGAGTTGATACCCTCCCTGGTGGAGGGATCTACCATACGTCCCCATCCTGTCAGGTCTGACCGGCTTCATCCCCTACCATCTCAGCCAAAATACAACCAGTCCAGTTTCCTGAAAATCCGAGACATGAGGCCTCAAGTTTGATCAAATGACTATAAAGTCGATCATGAAGCTGTGTGCTTGCGTGTCCTGGTGCCACATGTGCATGTGGACACTCTTAAGCTGGGACATGGTGTATGTTACTGACATCAATGAGAAGTCAAGCAACAGAACACAACTCAGGTTCAGATCAGTAAGGCTGTACCTCAGTATCACTCCCCTCCAGGTGTCATACTGTCACCCTGAAAGAGCCTGATGGGTCAGATCAAGAAACATTCAGAGTTTAAGTACATGGATGTTTGCTGGCTTTATTGAACCACCTCGTTCGTTCGTCCGTCATCTTCTGCTTACCCGGTGCCGGGTCACGAGGGCAACAACTTCAGACAGGATGTCAAGGCTTCTCTCACCGTGGCTGCATCCTCCAGCTCAACCGGGAGGATCCCAAGGTGTCCTGGGTCTGCCTCTGGGTCTCCTCCTGGTGGGACGTGTCTGAAACATCTCACCAGCGAGATGCTTGGTAGACATCCTGACCAGATGCCCAAACCACCCATCTGGGTTCTCTCGACCTGGAGGAGCAACAGCTCGAACCACCTCATTGAAGAAAAAGATAACTTAAAAACTTGTGCTTTGATTTTAATTCAGATGGTTTGTTTCCGATCGACGCCAGTCAATTTTTAAAGATAAGAAACCTGAAAAGATTAAGACTGTGTGACGTTGGGCTGAATAAATCAAACTGAAATGAGTTAGTATTTTAGAATGTTTTCTAACTCAGGGGTAATAACACATTATGCTCATGTTGGATAACGAAACACCCCGATAGTCTGCTAAAACAAAAAATGACGTCAGTCAGACGAACTTTGTTGGTGTTTGTTTTCAAACTGAAGGAACCTTTAGCCGGTCTGTCTTTTATCAGAAGAAGAAAGTAACAAATGTGAAGTAACAAAAAGTATCGTTTCAAAGTGAAAAAAAAAAGACACTTACCTGCTTGTTTATGTCCAGAGTAGAAAAAAAAGTGGAAAAGTGAGGTTACAGGGGGAAGAGATTAAGAAGGTGGAAGATTTTAAGTATCTAGGATCAACAGTCCAGAGCAATGGAGAGTGTGGAAAAGAGGTGAAGAAGCGTGTGCAGGCAGGCTGGAACGGGTGGAGAAAAGTATCAGGTGTGATGTGTGACAGAAAGGTTTCTGATAAAATGAAAGGAAAAGTGTAGAAAACCGTGGTGAGACCAGCCATGCTGTGATTGGTCTAGAGACAGTGTGGTGAGAGCGGCCATGCTGATTGGTCTAGAGACAGCGTGGTGCGAGCAGCCATGCTGATTGGTCTAGAGACAGTGTAGTGAGAGCGGCCATGCTGATTGGTCTAGAGACAGTGTGGTGAGAGCGGCCATGCTGATTGGTCTAGAGACAGTGTGGTGAGAGCGGCCATGCTGATTGGTCTAGAGACAGTGTGGTGAGAGCGGCCATGCTGATTGGTCTAGAGACAGCGTGGTGAGAGCGGCCATTCTGATTGGTCCAGAGACAGTGTCACTGAAGAAAAGACAGGAAACAGAGATGTTTGTAGCAGAGATGAAGATGCTGAGGATCTCTCTGGGAGTGACCAGGATGGACAGGATCAGAGGAACAGCACATGTTAGAGGTTTTAAAGTCAGAGAGGTCAGACTGAGATGGTTTGGACATGTGCAGAGGAGAGAGAGAGAGTACATCAGAAGAAGGATGCTGGGTTTGGAACCACCAGGAAAGAGGACTAGAGGAAGACCAAAGAGGAGGTTCATGGATACAGTGAAGGAAGACATGAAGATAGTTGGTGTGACCGAAGAAGATGCAGGAGATAGGGTTAGATGGAAGAAACTGACTTGATGTGGTGCCCCCTGAAGGGAAATGATGGAAGAAGAAAAAAAGTCCCACGAATAGTTTCTAAAATAATTTTAATTGCAGTAAATATAAAAAAGTGTCACATACGTAAATCCTCAAAATACACATCTTTGTGCTTTAATAGTTATAAAACTAAAATGTCTTTTTGAGGTGTAAAATATTTTTTTAAAAAAAATCACAGCCAGAATTATATATACTGTATGGAGTTGGATCGCAGGGCAACAGCCTCAGACGGAAACCCAGGCTTCTCTAACCCCGGCTGCATCCTCCAGCTCACCCAGGAGGATCCAGAGTTGTTCCCCGACCAGCTATGGGACATAAGTCTCTCCAGCAGGTCCAGGGTCTGCCTCTAGGTCTCCTCCTGGTGGGACAGAACTCCTCACCAGTGAGGGAGGCATCCTAACTAGATGCCTGAACCACCCCATCTGGCTGCTCTCAACCCAGAAAAGGAAAGGCTCCACTGGGAGGCTCCCGGATGGAAGAGCTCTTCACTATCTCTGCATGAGAGCGCAGCCACCCAGCAAAGGACGCTAATTTTGGCTGCTTGTATCTGCTGTCATGTTCTTTTTGTCACCACCCACGCTGGTTACCATGGTGAGGGTAGGAATGTAGATCCTGGTTACCATGGTGAGGGTAGGAATGTAGATCCTGGTTACCATGGTGAGGGTAGGATCGTAGATCCTGGTTACCACGGTGAGGGTAGGATCGTAGATCCTGGTTACCACGGTGAGGGTAGGATCGTAGATCCTGGTTACCACGGTGAGGGTAGTAACGTAGATCCTGGTTACCATGGTGAGGGTAGGAACGTAGATCCTGGTTACCATGGCTAGGGTACGAACGTAGATCCTGGTTACCATGGTGAGGGTAGGAACGTAGATCCTGGTTACCATGGTGAGGGTAGGAACGTAGATCAACTTGTAAATCCAGAGCTTTTACTTTTCGGCTCAGCTCTTTCTTTACCATGACAAATCTGTGATAAGAGCGGGGTTGGCGGTGTCCGACTCACTGAAAATAGAAGGTAACTAATGTTTAAATTAATAAAACTAAACCACAAAAAAAAAAAAAAACACATGACACACAAGAAGTTAATAAAAAACAACTTTATTTTCTTTTAAAAAATAACCCTCCCCAACAGAGATTCCGTCATCCTATCAGACAGGCTTCCTTTCATTCAGATCTATGGGGAAGTGCTCGAAGGACTGTTTGTTGATCAGTGGCTTCAGTATTGCTTCGTCAGGCTGTGTGTAGGAGTGCTCTCCCTCCTGCTTACACAAAACATTTCTAGGATGACTGTTCACACCAGTCTCCCTTTGCAAGGTGCTTTTGTGGCTTTAAGTAAGTGAAGAACTGCATCTGGTTTTTTTTTAGTGGTTGCTTGGAAAAAAAAACCCAAACTGACTTTTTTTTCAAGAGAACAAAAGTGAAATTGGACGCCTGCGACAGTTTCTTAAAGTCACACAGTGAAAGATTTTTTTTTTTTTTTTACAATAAGATGTCGACATTTTAGAACCGAGTTTGAACGTGAAGAACTGCCCTGATTTAACTGTTAAAAAAAAACAGCGGCCGAAATTAGCTTCCTCCACAGGGTGGCTGAGCTCTCTCAGAGATAGAGGGAGGAGCTCTGCCATCTGGGAAGGGCTCGGAGTAGAGCTGTCGCTCTTTCAGGCTAAGGCATCCAGGATGCCTCCTGAACGCCTCTCTGGTGAGGTGTTTCAGACACGGTCCACTGGGAGTAGACCTAGAGGCAGGTCCTGGACGGGTTGGAATCCTCCTGGGTGAGCTGGAGGATGCAGCCAGGGTGAGAGAAGCATCGGTTTCCCATCTGAAGGTGTTGCCCCCGCGACCTGGCTCTGGGTAAGCGGAAGACGACGAACGACGAGCAAACATCCATGTACTTAAACTCTGAATGTTTTCCATCTGGTTGGGATGGTTCCTGAATGCCTCGCTGGTGAGGTGTTTCGGACACGTCCCACCAGGAGGAGACCCAGAGGCAGACCCCGGACCTGCTGGAGAGACTATGTCTCTTAGCTGGACAAGGAACACCTCAAGATCTTTCCGGGTGAGCTGGAGGATGCAGGCGGGGTGAGAGAAGCCTGGGCTTCCTAACTGACCCGGCTTCAGGTAAGCGGAAGACGACGGAAAAAAAACTTTACGTTTATTAATAAACATCAATTCAGCAGATTGAAGAAGACCCCTCACATAGTCACTCCATACCAGGTACTGGTGTGATGGTGTTGTAGCCAGTGCTGCCCTGGGGCAAACTGACCATCACCAACCAATCACACACACACCATCCAGACCAGACAAAGTGGGTGACGTGGCTTTAATCTCAACGGCCGTCCTACTGGAGTACCAGGGGCTCCAGGGGTCTCCCATCCCAGTACAGCCCAGGCCCAGCATGCTTAGCTTCTGAGGTCTGACGGGATCAGACACTGACAGGCTGGTATGGCTATTTAAGGCGAGAGGCAGGGTACACCCCGAACAGGTCACAGGTTGTGTGTGTGTGTGTGTGTATCATGGGGCCACACACAATCATTCCTAGGGGTAATTTTATGGCAGCCAATCAACCTAACATGTATGTTTTTTGGAGGAAACCAGAGAAAACCCACACAGACACTGGTAGAACATGCAAACTACACACAAAAAGACCAGTGTTCCAAGCCTCATCCCCACCTGGAACTCGAATCCCTGACCTTCTTGCTGTAATGTTTAGTCCAAACATTGAGAATAACATTAAGACAAATTATGTGTCGGATTATTCCGACTAAAATGTCGACATTTATACAAATATTTAAAAAAAAATCTTTCACGTGTTGTTGACGATTTGTCGTTAACGTCGTCCGTACATAAGAGGTAAATATCACAGATCATATCTACAAATTACCTTGAAACACGTTGGCATACAAAGGCATTCTGATTTAAACATGATTTCAAATCAACACATTTAACACTTTCTATCAAGAGATTTGAGGCGCTTTTGGGCTTGGAATTTAGAAACCGTCTCCACGGTGCCCGTCTGTAGAATACAACTGACCATCGTCACCAGGTTTTAAAATAATACACAACCGAGGCAAAACAACTGACAAGGCAGTGAAGGTGGCTCAGAAATATCCAGTTAAAAAAAAAACAACAAAATCACATGCATTTTAATCCATGATAATAAAAAATAAGCCCCGCCCCGTTTAATGTTACGGATCCCCCTTTCTGTGCCGCCCATGCACACAGAGCACCAATAGGGATTGGCTAACACAGGCTAGGGGAACAGGGCGGGGCTCCACGTATGTGCTTCTATGTCCAGACTTAAACGATTTGCCCGGTTTCAGACTTAGTGTCGCCATTTTTACCCCAAAACTCGCAAATATTTCTGTCCATTTTTGAAGTAGTTTGTGTCGAGTTTCATGAAAGAAGTTTAAAATATAAGAAAAAAAAAAGTGCCTCATAAATTCTAAAAAGAAATAAAAGATTATCTTCCTGTTTTAAGTGCCCCTTATTTTGTTTCTCCATTGGTTGGCATCACTTTAGGCTGGTTCATAATTGCTGGTTGAGGTGCAGGTTTTTTTTTTTTTTAAATGGTCCCTCTGCGTTTCGTCTACGGTCTCTATGATATGCTACACCTGCTGGCACCTACATGCTAACGCTAAGTGCTAATGTACCTCAGATACATAAACAAAACAAAAAACAACAGCTTTACTAAATAATTCAAACATAACTGTCGTTCATGACACGGAAGTGGGCGTGGCCACTCTGCAGCGGGCGGGATCAATCGGTTCATGGATGTGTTCTAACCGCAAGTGGGTGTGTTGTTACTATGTGGATGAGCGTGGTCACTGTAAGTCACCAACTGTGGTTACTTTGCGAAGGGCCCTAGCGCTCCGCTAATGTACTAGCTAGACTGGCACCAACGAGAGCCTCCGCTCAGTTTCATTCTACCCTCCACTAGGTCAGGGATTGCAGACGTTATCTTAGACCCCGGTCACACCGCCCTCTGCTCCTCCCCTCTCATAACCGTTCATCAACAGTCATCTGCCGGTGAAACAACGCCGCTAACACGCGTGTTTTGGTCAGAGTATTTACCCTGATAGCTTTACGATAGGCCGAGAAGAGGAAAGGCTCCACTGGAGCCGCACGGATGGGAGACCTCTACACTATCTGTAAATGAGAGCGCAGCCACCCAGCAGAGGACGCTAATTTTGGCTGCTTGTATCTGCGGTCATGTTCTTTTTGTCACCACCCACGCTGGTTACCATGGTAAGGGTAGGAACGTAGATCCTGGTTACCATGGTGAGGGTAGGAATGTAGATCCTGGTTACCATGGTGAGGGTAGGAACGTAGATCCTGGTTACCATGGTGAAGGTAGGAACGTAGATCCTGGTTACCATGGTGAGGGTGGGAACATAGATCCTGGTTACCATGGTGAGGGTGGGAACGTAGATCCTGATTACCATGGTGAGGGTGGGAACATAGATCCTGGTTACCATGGTGAGGGTGGGAACATAGATCCTGGTTACCATGGAGAGGGTAGGTACATAGATCCTGGTTACCATGGTGAGGGTAGGAATGTAGATCCTGGTTACCATGGTGAGGGTGGGAACGTAGATCCTGGTTTAAAGCTTTAAGTGGTGTGAGTGGTGAGGAGTAGTTCACCCTCGCTCTACCAACACCACTTGATGCATGTTCTAGTTGCTTGAGTCCGTTACGCCAACGCAGAAATCTGTAAAGCTGGACCACCGCTGCTTTGCCAGCGTTTCAATGGTGGCGACTAAACGTTGCACAAACTTAGGGGGAGCGGTTGTGAGCGTTTTACGAGCAGACACTGCGTTTCTTGGACGTGTTGAAGCAGCGGTTCATAGCGACAATCAACTTTATTTTGGAAAAGTGTTTTCAAATTTATTTGATGAGCATTGTCAAAATTCAGCGCCCGCTCCTACCGTTTAAGAAAAACTGTGGCAAAGTTTGGGCGGTGTGACCAGGCTTTTACGATTGCAGCGACGGGAAAACGTCCTACCCAATCAGAGAACAGAGATGACCATGTGATATGAACAAGCATCTGTCCTCCATGTTTGTAGTTCTGTAGTTGCTATACGGTCTGTGTACATAACGATTCCTCAGATTGAGAATTTAAAGACAGTGTTTAGAAAGTTTATTTCTAAAATGACCGTGCGGATGCGTTACGTATGTTACGTCCGATCCAGAAAGAACTATTGGTTAAAGCAAAAAAAAATACCCACCCACTGAAGGTCGAGCAAACTAAAAGCTGCGAGGTCAGACTGTTTTCACAAAGTGAGAGAAACAGTCTGATGCAACGGGCTACAAATGTAGCCACTACGCAAATCCATGTTGCCTTTATGAGAATGGACTAAGCTGCTCTGCAGAGGGTCTCAGCCACTCCGGGAACGGTTTAGCCATTCTGGGAAGGGTCTTAGCCACTCCACGAAGGGTCTCAGCCACTCCGGGAAGAGTCTTAGCCACTCCGGGAAGAGTCTTAGCCACTCCGGGAAGGGTCTTAGCCACTCCGGGAAGGGTCTTAGCCACTCCGGGAAGGGTCTCAGCCAATCCGCGAAGGGTCTCAGCCAATCCACGAAGGGTCTCAGCCAATCCACGAAGGGTCTCAGCCACTCCGGGAACGGTTTAGCCATTCCGGGAAGGGTCTAAGCCACTCTGCGAAGGGTCTAAGCCACTCCGGGAAGGGTCTCAGCCACTCCGGGAAGGGTCTCAGCCACTCCGAAGGGTCTCAGCCACTCCGGGAAGGGTCTCAGCCACTCCGGGAAGGGTCTTAGCCACTCCGGGAAGGGTCTTAGCCACTCCGGGAAGGGTCTCAGCCACTCCGGGAAGGGTCTTAGCCACTCCGGGAAGAGTCTCAGCCACTCCGGGAAGGGTCTTAGCCACTCTACAAATGAGTATGGCAATTCCGCTGCATGCCCCCTGCTGCGAGTAATGAGGGGGTTTTTAAAATACTGGCATCTGACTCTGGTTAAGAGTCAGTGTTGTGGTGGCAGTACACCTGTATTGCATACGTACATACGTTGGAGTGTGAAGGTAGCAAACATCATAATTAAACAATAATACCCACGGTTTAAAAACAGTTAAAAAAAACAACACAATAACAATATTCATAACCATAAGAGTGCATGAGGCTGCAGAGCTCGCCTGTGATTGGCTGGCAGGTGTAGTGGACACTTGTTGGGATTAAGGAATGAGGATGAGGTGAGAGAGGCGCGACGGCCTCTCAGATGGAAACGATGTGGAGTGCCGGGGAGGAACGATGGCTCAGGCGAAGTACATGGTCCTCAGTGTGTCGTGGTGGATCTGGACGGCTTTGGCAAGCGCCTGGGGATCCCGGCCGTTACTCTGCCCGGATACATGGCTGCCCTCTCCGCTGCAGAGAGGCGGTAAAGAAAGCAGAGGCAACACTTTAATATGGAAGAGGCATAAAGCCCTCGGGGTGTCCCAGTTTGTTGTGCGACTAGTAGACCCACTGACCTGTCGTGCTCTTTGTCCACCAGGTGGTAACGTGCGCGGAAGGCCACGAGGCGGGCGTAATACGCCGGCGCAGGGATGGAAACTGAACGTGTACAGCGAACGTACGTGTGGCACAGCTGGTAAGTGAGAATCTGCAGCTCGTCCGCCGTGAAGCGGTTATCGTCCCACAGGACGTAGTAATGAGACGGTCGGCTGGTGCCCTGCAAAGAAATCAGAAACTTTATCTTACAAACCGTCTAGGTGTCGATCCCGGCTAGTTAGCAGGCGTTTGGCGGGGTACACCCTGTACAAGTCAAGCTTGTTTCAGGTTTTTATCTGTACCTGTATGCCCGCGTGGCTACACAGGTAGAAGTCGAACTCAAACGGATGTGTGATGCTGGTGTCCACCGTGGTGCCCGCTGGGATGTTCCCACTCTTCCCAATCTGAAAAACACAAAGTCATTCAACAAAATGAAAAAAAAACAGATTAAATTAAGAGAAAATGATCCCGAACCCGTTCAGATTTGTCGGCACAGAAGAGGCGCGTGTGGTGGCGTTTCTGCACCACGATGTAGGTGATCCCTGGTTGGTAATCCTTCTCCAGTTTAATGCAAGCGTCTCTGATGGCCAGGAGTTCGTAGTGCAGAATCTACACACACACAAAACAAACACACACACACACACAAGTACAAAAAAACACAATCAAAGATAACTTTTAGATAATTTGCAAATTCTCCTCAAACTGGTAAAAAATTTAACATGATGTTTGTGCAGATTCAAGACGAACTTTTAAAAAAAAGACTTCAAGCAAGTGGAAGAGTTTAAGTATCTCAGGGTTTTGTTCACGAGTACAACGGAAGGATGGAGCGGGAGATCGACAGGCGGATCGGTGCAGCGTCAGCAATAACTAGGATGCTGCATCGGTCCGTCTTGGTAAAGAAAGAGCTGAGCCGAAAAACAAAGCTCTCCATTTACAAGTCGATCTACGTTCCTACCATCACCATGGTAACCAGGATCTACGTTCCTACCCTCACCGTGGTAACCAGGATCTACGTTCCTATCCTCACCATGGTAACCAGGATCTACGTTCCTACCCTCACCATTGTAACCAGGATCTACGTTCCTACCCTCACCATGGTAACCAGGATCTACCTTCCTACCCTCACCATGGTAACCAGGATCTACATTCCTACCCTCACCATGGTAACCAGGATCTACATTCATACCCTCACCATGGTAACCAGGATCTACGTTTATACCCTCACCATGGTAACCAGGATCTACGTTCATACCCTCACCATGGTAACCAGGATCTATGTTCCTACCGTCACCATGGTAACCAGGATCTACGTTCCTACCCTCACCATGGTAACCAGGATCTACCTTCCTACCCTCACCATGGTAACCAGGATCTACCTTCCTACCCTCACCATGGTAACCAGGATCTACCTTCCTACCCTCACCATGGTAACCAAGATCTACCTTCCTACCCTCACCATGGTAACCAGGATCTACATTCCTACCCTCACCATGGTAACCAGGATCTACATTCCTACCCTCACCATGGTAACCAGCTGTGGGTGGTGACCGAAAGAACGGGATCACGAATACAAGCGGCCGAAATGAGCTTCCTCCGCAGGGTGGCTGGGCTCTCACTCAGAGATCGGGTGAGGAGCTCTGCCACCCTGGAGGAGCTCATTGTCGAGCCGCTGCTCCTCCAGGTTGAGAGAAGCCAGATGGGGTTTGGGAAGCTGGTTAGGATGCGTCCCAAGCGCCTCGCCGGTGAGGTGTTTCAGACACGTTCCACCAGGAGGACGACCAAGAGGCAGACCTCGGACCTGCTGAAGGGACTTTGTCTTTCAGATGACTCAGAATCCTTCAGGGCTGGAGGATGCAGCCAGCGTGAGAGAAGCCTGGGCTTCCCGTCAGAGGTTGTTGCCCCTGGGACCCGGCTCCGGATCAGCGGAAGACGACAGACTTTGCAAGATTAGATTTTTAGACTTGAAAATATTTTATTATACAAAACTTTACAAGACTCGTGCACATTGCGGGAACAGTGTACCAACGGTTAGCCAGTGTAAAGACAGGACACCCACCTGTGGCAGCTGCCCCTCAGGAACGCCGTCTCGGTAGAAAATAATCCTGGTGGGCTTAAACCGGGTCGACTTGTAGAACTGGATCAGCAGTTCTCGCACCATGTAGGAAAGATCTTCAATGATTTCCTGCCGGGGTCTCTGGACACGGACGGTGGCGCAATATCTGCTGGGATGGGCGTCCATGCTGCCAACCACCTATGAGGAGAACCAGGATGGAAACACAGAGAGGAGGAATCACATCAAGAGTTTGAGAAACTTGCGAGATTTCCATATACTATTTGAACTGCAGCTACCCTCACCATGGTAACCGGGATCTACATTTCTACCCTCACCATGGTAACCAGGATCTACGTTCCTACCCTCACCATGGTAACCAGGATCTACGTTCCTACTCTCACCATGGTAACCAGGATCTACATTCCTACCCTCACCATGGTAACCAGGATCTAAGTTCCTACCCTCACCATGGTAACCAGGATCTACGTTCCTACCCTCACCATGGTAACCAGGATCTACGTTCCTACCCTCACCATGGTAACCAGGATCTACGTTCCTACCCTCACCATGGTAACCAGGATCTACGTTCCTACCCTCACCATGGTAACCAGGATCTACGTTCCTACTCTCACCATGGTAACCAGGATCTACATTCCTACCCTCACCATGGTAACCAGGATCTAAGTTCCTACCCTCACCATGGTAACCAGGATCTACATTCCTACCATCACCATGGTAATCAGGATCTACGTTCCTACCCTCACCATGATAACCAGGATCTACGTTCCTACCATCACCATGGTAACCAGGATCTACGTTCCTACCCTCACCATGGTAACCAGGATCTACGTTCCTACCTTCACCATGGTAACCAGGATCTACGTTCCTACCCTCACCATGGTAACCAGGATCCAAGTTCCTACCCTCACCATGGTAACCAGGATCTACGTTCCTACTCTCACCATGGTAACCAGGATCTACATTCCTACCCTCACCATGGTAACCAGGATCTACGTTCCTACCTTCACCATGGTAACCAGGATCTACGTTCCTACCCTCACCATGGTAACCAGGATCCAAGTTCCTACCCTCACCATGGTAACCAGGATCTACGTTCCTACTCTCACCATGGTAACCAGGATCTACATTCCTACCCTCACCATGGTAACCGGGATCTAAGTTCCTACTCTCACCATGGTAACCAGGATCTACATTCCTACCCTCACCATGGTAACCAGGATCTAAGTTCCTACCCTCACCATGGTAACCAGGATCTACGTTCCTACTCTCACCATTGTAACCAGGATCTACATTCCTACCATCACCATGGTAATCAGGATCTACGTTCCTACCCTCACCATGATAACCAGGATCTACGTTCCTACCATCACCATGGTAACCAGGATCTACGTTCCTACCCTCACCATGGTAACCAGGATCTACGTTCCTACCTTCACCATGGTAACCAGGATCTACGTTCCTACCCTCACCATGGTAACCAGGATCTACGTTCCTACTCTCACCATGGTAACCAGGATCTACATTCCTACCCTCACCATGGTAACCAGGATCTAAGTTCCTACTCTCACCATGGTAACCAGGATCTACATTCCTACCCTCACCATGGTAACCAGGATCTAAGTTCCAACTCTCACCATGGTAACCAGGATCTACATTCCTACCCTCACCATGGTAACCAGGATCTAAGTTCCTACCCTCACCATGGTAACCAGGATCTACGTTCCTACTCTCACCATGGTAACCAGGATCTACATTCCTACCATCACCATGGTAATCAGGATCTACGTTCCTACCCTCACCATGATAACCAGGATCTACGTTCCTACCATCACCATGGTAACCAGGATCTACGTTCCTACCCTCACCATGGTAACCAGGATCTACGTTCCTACCTTCACCATGGTAACAGGATCTACGTTCCTACCCTCACCATGGTAACCAGGATCCAAGTTCCTACCCTCACCATGGTAACCAGGATCTACGTTCCTACTCTCACCATGGTAACCAGGATCTACATTCCTACCCTCACCATGGTAACCAGGATCTAAGTTCCTACTCTCACCATGGTAACCAGGATCTACATTCCTACCCTCACCATGGTAACCAGGATCTAAGTTCCTACCCTCACCATGGTAACCAGGATCTACGTTCCTACTCTCACCATGGTAACCAGGATCTACATTCCTACCATCACCATGGTAATCAGGATCTACGTTCCTACCCTTACCATGATAACCAGGATCTACGTTCCTACCATCACCATGGTAACCAGGATCTACGTTCCTACCCTCACCATGGTAACCAGGATCTACGTTCCTACCCTCACCATGGTAACCAGGATCTACGTTCCTACCTTCACCATGGTAACCAGGATCTACGTTCCTACCCTCACCATGGTAACCAGGATCTACGTTGCTACCCTCAACATGGTAACCAGGATCTACGTTCCCACCCTCACCATGGTAACCAGTGTGGGTGGTGACCGAAAGAACAAGATCACAGATACAAGCTTTTAACTTGGTTACTTTTCTAAAACGATCATTTGTAATGTAACTAATTAATTTATTAATTCAGATAAACTGTTCATAAGAATTGGGCGTCTTGACTTTTGGTTTCATGATCCTGAAAACCTGATTGGTTAATCTATAGTTGGTAGTGAGTAACTGTGAGTAGTTTTATTAAAGTTCCATCCAATCCAAAGCAAGGAAATAGAAACAGGCTGTGGTAGCACAAGGCATCCACACACGCACGCACGCACGCACGCACACACACACACACACTCATTCCTAGGGGAAATTTCAGAGCAGCCAATCAACCTCAGGGTGCACCCTCCCTCTCACCTGATAATAGTGGTATAGGCTCTGACCCCCCGGGAGCCCTTATTTAGGGGGGTCAGCGGTTGAAAAAAAATTAAATCTATTTAACGTTAAAGCTTTTTGATTTTCCTCAAAATAAATTTTGATTTAATGAAATCATTGCTTGTTTTTTAAAACTAAACAGAGCTGGTCTTCTTTTTCTGTCCTCGCTCCGTGACTCTATCATTTGTCATGGTTGCTAGGAAACACAGCAGCCCGACCACTGTCGAGCTGAGGTCAAGAGTGAGTAAGAAGAGACATCATTTCCTGTTAGAATAACTCAATCGTCTCTTTGTGTTCCCACAAAAAAAAAAAACATTCTCTTTTATTTGTTCAGTAGAAAAATCATTTTATTCCTTTTAAAAACAGTTGTTTTATTTTTAAATTTTGCGTACTCTCACCCCTTCCCCTCTAGGGGGAGTAACAAGTGGAATGGGGATGAGGGCTTTGGCTCGAGGGGACCATGTGGGACCTTTTAGAAAGACCTGTTTTAGACAATCTGTGTAAAGAGAACTAAATACTGGACCAGCCTCCCTCTCTGTTTGAGAGACAGTCAGTCTCTGGATGAAGAAAAATCAGAGTTACAGTCATGAATGTGACGATGATATTTACTTCTTTTGGGTTGTTTGTTCTCCTCTGTTCCCTGTTCTAAGTCTAGAGGGTGCCATCGTTCACGCTTATACGGTATCTAAACAGGACCAATCAGAGCTGGCAAGCCTCGTTCAGAGACAATGGTAATTATACTTTTTTATTAAACATGCTTGGAGGTCGGAATGAAAGGGTCTTGGGTTCTAAACCAGACCTCAGTCAGTGGATTGGTGAGCCCTGACGTAATACATGATTGATCAGCTGGCACATCCGTGTTTAGCAGTTTTCGTCCTCAGCGCTCAGCAACGCTGAGATTGATCAAAACCACCTTAACTCTTCTTTCACAATGTGGAAGCGTCATAAATCCCACATGCACGCGATGCATATTACCGTAATTTCACGGCCATTAGGCGCACCGTACGAAAAGGCGCAGTCTCAGTCACACACCGCCTTACAACAACACACACGCAAACATGCAAATGTGGGTATTAAAAAATAGTCCAGTGCTTCTCAAATAGTGTGGCACGTGTGATCCTGTGGAACACGTTTTTCTTTTTTGCCGTACTAGAATAAAGTGTAATTGTACATCCACTACAGTAGTTGTAGTTTATAGTTTAAATAAGAATTATTATTTTTTAAATTCAAGTTAATTGATGCACTTTAAATATTTTCTGTTACTCACTAAAAAACAATGTTAATAAAGCTGTTCTTTGTTTTTTCTTTAAAGGTCCCCTATTATGCTTTTTTTCCCTTATTTTATCCTGTGCTATGTATCTGATATGCATAATTTTACATTCCGCCACAATCTCAACACAATAGTTTTTAAATACTACCCTGTTTAGGAGCGCAGTTTCAGACCCGGAAGTCAAAACAGCTTGTTTCAGTCTTTTTTTATTTTTTTTTTCCCGGGACCCGCCCCGTTGGTTGCGATTGGTTGTCATTCATTGTGATTTCCCCACCCACCCAGCACAGCGTGGAGCGGGAGGGGCGAGGTGTGCTTCACAGTAGAGTGAAGCACGGAAATGGGTGGATATCAGGGTGGAGAGCAGGTAGAAGTGGGGGAGGGTGTTTGAGCTGCAGGGGGCTGAACAAAAAACAGATGTACGTCACTATGTTACACCAGTCGTTAGAGGTTTGGAGAACACGCCCCTTACTTTGAATTTAAATATCTCAAAATAGCATGAATCACAATAAAACACACTTTGGGGGATTGTTTGGGGTAGTACTAAGTAAAATAAAAGGTTAAAACCTCATAAAAGTCAGTTTTGCATAATAGGGGACCTTTAATGTTAATGAGGATACTCGAGGATAGGATGTTATGCAGAAGTGTACTTAGAACCAGGGGTCCCCAACCTTTTCTGCGCCACGGACCGGTTTAGTGTCTGATAATATTTTCACGGACCGGTCTACAGGTGATAAGACCAGCCGGAAAAACTGGCTTTTTTAATCAATAATAATACATTTAAATCCACGTTGTCTTCACGAGAAAATTTATTAGCAGCGTCTTTATAACGTGGAAAAATTCTCTCTGCTCGAACGCATTCTGGTTGCCATGGTAACGGTAAACATACCTTAAAAAAAAGACATCACAAAAAGAAAGTGAATAAAAATTCCAGTTAGGGTTAGCAAAATATTTTCTTCTTTCTAGGGAGGGCGCAACAGGATATAATTGAGAAGCACTGTGTTAGTCCAAACATCTACAATACATTGACTCCTTTATGCTGAAATTTCTCGCAGCGGCTCGATTCCCATGTTCTTCCGCGTAGCTGATTGCCTTCAGTTTAAATTGAGCGTCATAAGCGTGTCTCTTTTCCATTTTCAGGGTTAAAACAGCAATGTTGTGCATACAGCACATACCTTTTTTATACACAATCCACGCCCACACTTCACTCTTTAACGTTCTCATGCTTTTCTTTCAGGTCCGCCTCGCCTCACGGGCACCGCTTTTTCTTTTAGATCACACACAAGGCGCACCGCACAAAAGGGCGCACCACTCATTTTGAAGAAAATTTTAGACTTTTAGGTGCGCCTTATGGCCGTGAAATTACGGTAAATGGTATGCAAATGAGCTGGTGTCTCCTGAAAATACTCATGAACAGTGACTCGCACAGCCATGGTGACGCCATCCACAAGCAAAAGCAATTGGACGATGGTCACTATGGCAACTACTATATATTATTGACACATCGATCTGTCTGTGAAATAAAAAAGAAAATATTTCACACTCTTAACAGTGACTTACGGCAGTGATGGAGGGCTTCTTGCCGTCTCCAGCGGGGGGATGTGTGACGTCTGCTCCTAGGAAGATGACCGGCTGTTGGAACACCGCCGACCTGCAGCGTACAGGATGAAACCGGGATTGATGTGATGCCAAACTCTGCCCACAAGTTCCAAAACTTTAGAAAACTTAGAAACATTTTATTTCATCACCGTTACTAAGTGACTTATTCACATTTAATTATGCAGTAAATTCAGGCGAGACGTTAATAACCCACCAGACTGATTAATCATTTGGTCATTAAATCATCTGATTTTGCGTCTGGAAAAATGAGTGCTAATGTTGCTGATTGGCATCAATAAATTTCTGTTTGAAATCCTGGACGACAAACACTCAGATTTACAAAGTTTCATGAAGGTACCACCATGTGATATCACACCGTTCAGGTAAATGGAGGAAGAAAGCAGAAACAGACCCTTTTCATTTTGTTAAATGTTCTGTTTTACATGAAGAAATAAGTACCGTATTTTCTGGACTAAAAGATGCAAAAACACAAGTTGTATTTTTCACAATTTATTTTACAAACTCTTTGACTAAAGACAGACGTTCGGCCATCTTGGAAGAAATGTTATGGCTTTAATAAAATAGAAAACAAACGCTGCCGGATCTGAACCCTCTGCTGAGAAAAATAAAAGGCGGGCGACACGTAGAGTGTATAGTTAACAGATTTTCAGGCTAGAAGCAAATACTTTTTATCAAGGTTTTGAACCATTATTTTTTTATGACGTAAAGCTAATATGTGGATTTTCTTCCACCACTAGGAGCACTCTGATTCGGACAAAAAAAAAAAAAACAGGACATTTTTCTCTTCATTATAAATCACACCAGGAAATAGGAGCGATGCAGTTTGAAGGCCATCAGGATGGAAACAGTTTGTTTTTTCTTCGGTTTTAAAAGTAGAAAAAAACTTATTGTCATTGGACCACAAGGGAACGACGACATTACAGGTCCAGTTCATTCGACTAGAGGTGAAGACACGCAGCCGTATACAGCCACTTCCTAGTCATACGAATAGATTTAAACATGTCGGGATAAGCGGTTCAGAAAACAAAACAAAGAGGTTTTCTATGGTGTTTAAAAAAACAGTTACACACTTTCATCACTAGAAGGCAGTGATGGTGAGCAAGTAAAAAAAACCTTGTAAATATAAACAATATTTACAAGATTAGTACAAGTATAAACTCCTCCGGAGGACAAAGAGTGAAAAAAAAGAGTGATTTATAGTTAAAAAAATACTGTGAATTTGTTACTATGATGCATCAGAAAGATGTCAATGAAATATTTCAGTGCTACAGATGTGTGTGTGTGTGTGTGTGTGTGTGTCTGTGTAAAACTCACCGTTGATGTGGAACCAGGATGTTGTTGATCCCTCCCAGCTTTACGTTGATCTTCAGGCAGAGATTCGAGAGGGTCTGAGGAGACGTTTTCACCACGTTTTTCACTTGGACGCACTGCGTCGCCATGCCGAGGAGCGTGTCTCCCACCCGCTTCACCTCCGCTGCAAAAATAAAGAAATAACATGACTTTTAAAATGGAATGTTTTCGGTCCGTCGTGGTTAAGAGAGAGCTTAGCCGAAAAGCAAAGCTCTCGATTTACAAGTCGATCTACGTTCCTACCCTCACCATGGTAACCAGGATCTACGTTCCTACCCTCACCATGGTAACCAGGATCTACGTTCCTACTGTCACCATGGTAACCAGGATCTACGTTCCTACCCTCACCATGGTAACCAGGATCTACGTTCCTACCCTCACCATGGTAACCAGCTGTGGGTGGTGACCGAAAGAATAAGATCGCGGGTAAAAGCGGTTGAAATGAGCTTCCTCCGCAGGGTGGCTGGGCTCTCACTCAAAGATCAGGTGAGGAGCTCTGCCATCCGGGAGGAGCTCGGTGTCAAGCCGTTCCTCCTCCAGGTTGAAAGGAGCCAGATGGGGTGGTTCGGGCATCTGGTCAGGATGCCCCCCGAGCGCCTCGCAGGTGGGGTGTGTCGGGCACATCCCAGCGGGAGGAGACCAAGGGGCAGACCCCGGACCCGCTGGAGAAACTATGTCTCACAGCTGGCCGGGGAACGACTTGGGATCCTTCCAGGTGAGCTGGAGGATGCAGCCGGAGTGAGAGAGGCCTGGGCTGCCCGTTTGAGGCTGTTGCCCCCGCGACCCGACCCCGGAACAAGCGGAAGATGACAGATCGGAGCGTTTTTAAAAGCGGAAACAAATTTATTCAACAAAAAATCAAGAGGAACGTCAGGCAGATTTTCAGATGGACAGACTGACTGTCAGACAGCAGTACGTCTACAGAGCCGCATGTCGGACAGACTGACCACATCAACATGGCTCCACGGAGGACTGTTCTCTCACCCTTCATGTTCACCCTCTTCAACCACTGCACAGAGACCTGCCATCTTGACTCTGCAGTGGTTGGAGGATAACTTTGTCACATGAACCGAGCAGAACCATCTACTGCTCAATGAGACTGAGACAAATAAACTAGTGGTGGACCTGAGGAGGAACAAGGACCGGTGACTCATCAGAGTCAACATCAGAGGGGCCAATGTGGAAGAGGTTGAGGAGTATGAGTACTTGGGGTGTACTTGGATAAGAAACTGGACTGGAGCAAACATGTGGACCCAATCTACAAGAAGGACCAAAGTCGTCTCTATTTCCTGAGGCAGCGTAGGTCCTTCAACATCTGCAGGACAACACTGAGGATTTTTTATGAGTGGGTAGGGGCCAGTGTTGTCTGCTGGGGCAGCAGTCTGAGGGGGAGGGACACCAACAGACTCAACAAAATCATCAGGAAGACTGGACAGGTTATTGGAGAGGAACTGGATTCTTTGACAGCTGTGTCTGAGAGGAGGATGCTGTCCAAAAAAAAGACCGTGCTGGACATCCCCTCCTGAGACTCCAACTCCCACGATGCACCACTGTACTGCCACCTCCAAAAACATACATGTAAGGGTGATTGGCCGCTATGTCACTGCCCCTAGGAATGAGTGTGTGTGTGGATGGTTGTCTGTGTGTGTGTGTGTGGCACTTAAGACTGGTGACCTGTTCTGGGTGTATCCTACCGCTCGCCTGATAGGCTAGCTCAGTGGTAGAACGTTTGTTCTTGGACCAGAAGTTTTTAGAGATTAAGTCAGAGAGGTCAGACTGCGATGGTTTGGACATGTGCAGAGGAGAGAGAGAGAGTACATCAGAAGAAGGATGCTGGGTTTGGAACCACCAGGAAAGAGGACTAGAGGAAGACCAAAGAGGAGGTTCATGGATACAGTGAAGGAAGACATGAAGATAGTTGGTGTGACAGAAGAAGATGCAGGAGATAGGGTTAGATGGAAGAAACTGACTTGCTGTGGAGACGATGGAAGAAGAAGATTTTATCCGAGCTTCTCACACAAACTCATAAACAGAAAAAAGATTTTTGGAGGTGCTGCATTTTTACTGAATCTGACTGGCTTTAATTTCACAAAAACATCATAAAACCTCTTATTTTTGTATGAAATAGAGTTTCTAATTCTCAAAAGAAGCTGCTCACTGATGCACCATCATTTTCATAGCAGATTGTCAGAGTGCGAGCGGCACTGGTGCCACCTGCTGACCGTTAGACTTCTGCTCTGACTGCAGTTCTTTGATTCAGTCAGATCTACCAGCTCAAGTCAGAGAGGCAGACAGTGTTCCTACATTTAAAGGGAGGCTTAAAGCCTTCCTGTTTGAACAAGCTTATCACCAGATCAGATAGAAACAGAGACATTCAGCTGCTGCTGGATCCTAGAAGCTGGTAAAGTATGGTACATCGGGGTTCTGTCCTCTAATTCTATCTACTATTTGGTACAGTATGATTCACATGTTGTCCACCTCTCTCTTCCTCTTCCTCCGTTTCAAATTCCTGATGGATCCTCTGTGTTCCTGTCCTGGGTATGGTCAGACTGAGGAGGCCCCTGTGTTTGCTCTACCACCCTGTCTCCATCAGAATGAAGAACATCTACTAACTTTTTCAGATGTCAAACTGTAAACTAGAATAAGATCAAATAAAGACAGAAAATGCCACAACAAAAACAAGTAATACCGTAAACTGGAGTTTTTCCTGGCAGAATGACGATAATGAGCTGGAGGCCGGAGTAGGTGTTCTTCAGGTGTCTGAACATGGGCTCCACGCTGTCCGCTCCCTGGGCGTATTTACAGAAACACGGCTGCCCCTGGATCGGCATCCCGGCGTCTTTAGAGATTTTACGCAGCTGGTCGGTGAAATTTCTGAAAAATAGAGGAAAAAAATAAATCATAAGATAAAAATTTCACTTTCTTAATGCGATCACAACCTGTTTGACCTTCTTCTGTAGACGTGTGACTTTAAAATCCTGACCAAATCCTTTCACTGGAATTTGACCAGGTTTTATTTCAGTTATCGCGTTCACAAAACAGTTACGGAAGCACAGACGGCCCGAGTGCTTCATGCCTCCACATTCAGAAAAACGTATTTTAATCTCTAACTTTACCAGAAAAGCAAAGCTCTCGATTTACAAGTCAATCTACGTTCCTACCCTCACCATGGTAACCAGGATCTACGTTCCTACCCTCACCATGGTAACCAGGATCTACGTTCCTACCCTCACCATGGTAACCAGGATCTACGTTCCTACCCTCACCATGGTAACCAGGATCTACGTTCCTACCCTCACCATGGTAACCAGGATCTAAGTTCCTACCCTCACCATGGTAACCAGGATCTACGTTCCTACCCTCACCATGGTAACCAGGATCTACGTTCCTACCCTCACCATGGTAACCAGGATCTACGTTCCTACCCTCACCATGGTAACCAGGATCTAAGTTCCTTCCCTCACCATGGTAACCAGGATCTATGTTCCTACCCTCACCATGGTAACCAGGATCTAAGTTCCTACCCTCACCATGGTAACCAGGATCTACGTTCCTACCCTCACCATGGTAACCAGGATCTATGTTCCTACCCTCACCATAGTAACCAGGATCTACGTTCCTACCCTCACCATGGTAACCTGGATCTACGTTCCTACCCTCACCATGGGAACCAGGATCTACGTTCCTACTCTCACCATGGTAACCAGGATCTACGTTCCTACCCTCATCATGGTAACCAGGATCTACGTTCCTACCCTCACCATGGTAACCAGGATCTACGTTCCTACCCTCACCATAGTAACCAGGATCTGTTTCTACCATCACCATGGTAACCAGGATCTATGTTCCTACAGTCACCATGGTAACCAGGATCTACGTTCCTACCCTCACCATGGTAACCAGGATCTACATTCCTACCCTCACCATAGTAACCGGGATCTATGTTCCTACCGTCACCATGGTAACCAATTGTGGGTGGTGACTGAAAAACGACATTGTGGATACAAGCGGCCGAAATGAGCTTCCACCGTAGGGTGGCCGGGCTCTGACTCAGAGATCGGGTGAGCAGTTCTGCCATCCGGGAGGAGCTCGGTGTCAAGCTGCTCCTCCACCAGGTTGAGAGAAGCCAGATGGGGTGGTTCAGGCATCTAGTCCTGATGCCTCCCGAGCACCTCGCTGGTGAGGTGTTTGGGCACGTCCCACCAGGCGCAGACCAAGAGGCAGGCCCCAGACCTGCTGGAGAGACTATGTCTCACAGCTGGCCGGGGAACAACTTGGGATCCTTCCGGTTGAGCTGGAGGATGCAGCCGGGGTGAGAGAAGCCTGAGCTTCCCGTCTGAGGCTGTTGTTCCGTGACTCGGCCCCCGGATAACCAGAAGACGACAAAACTTTAACAGAAAAATAAACCCTGTAACTAATAATAATCCTCGCTGGAGATGGCGTACGTACTTCAGCACTTCCTCTCTGCACTGTTTCTGGGGTGCGAAACAGGCGATGGCCCACACTTTGATCTCGATGCCGTTGTAGAACTGCTTCCCCCTCATGTCCCACACCCCCTGGTTGGGCGTCGCTATGGCACGGTTCTGGGAACACAAGGTGAAAAAAGCAGATTAAAGAGCGGGTATTGTGCTTTAAGTGTTGTTGTATTTTTGGCGCCATCTAGTGACGAAACACTAGAATTTGGGGTAAATAAAACAAACATGGTTTATTTATTTAATTTTTTTAAGTTTGGCGGGCCGAATTAAACGGTTTAATGGGCCGCGTGTGGCCCGTGGGCCGTAGTTTTCTCATGCCTGATCTAAACTGTGTTCAAATACCGGACAGTTGTGCTCAAAAGCGACTGGACGCCAAAACACGACTAGACTCCGATTGGGAGCCTCCAATTGCGAGCCTATCTGATGTATGACGACGCCTCTGTCTCAGCTTCTTGCAGAAAAAAAAAATCTAATTAACATAAAATTGGTTCATAAATTTTTATTCTTTTTGCATCAAAAAGTTGTTATTTTAATCTCTCTTTGTGTTTCGGCAGGTTTTAAACCCCCCAGCTTTCATGTCTGGAGGTTTTTAGAAGGTTTATTTTTGCAAATCGTGTTCTGTCGTCAAGTCGCTTTTGAGCACAGCACTGGATAGAACGGCTCACAAATTGGCACCCGGCCAAGAACATCCAGGGAAGTTTTTGATGAGGGAATAAAGTTCAAACATGGCAAAAACATGGCATGTTACATCTCAGCTCTTTAAATTAAAAATGCTACATTTATATTTTCCAGCATGTGAATCTTTACCCGTCCTCCGTACTGCAGGATAGGAGCCGGTAGGACCCGTCCCGTCACCTCCGCCATGTCGTCTTTCACCTTAATCCCAAACTCCTGGATGTACGGGTCCAGATTAAAGTTGGCGTTCTTCATCTGTGGGAGAAAAATGAATATTTCACAGTTTATTATCATATCCAGCAAAAAAAAATGACGTGATTTTAATGGAAATTTTAATCCAAGTTTTAGTCCAAACTCTGTGTGGTGATAAATGTAATTCATGTTTATTCCTAGAGGGTGCGCTGCAGAACTCACCAGCCTGCTGATCTCTTCCTGCCTGTCGGGTGCAGAGCGAGCTGTGGCTTTAATCATCGTGGACGTCTGATTATCGGTTAGTTTCTTGATGCATCGCTGGCCGGCTACGATGTTACAAACCTGTCAGGAGGAAAAGCATCAAGTTACCATGGTGACAGTGTTAAAGGAAGCTTATTGAGATTTTTGTGGGGTAATAATTTTAATCTCAAGGCACAGAAGAAAAAACATGGTACGGTTTGTTCGCTTGAAAATGAAAAAAAAAAAAAAAAAAAATTAATTAAAAAAAAAAAAGAGAGAGGGAGATTGATAAACAGATCGGTGCGGCGTCAGAGATAACTAAGACGCTGCATCGATTTGTCGTGGTGAAGAAAGAGAGGAGCCTGAAAGCAAAGTTCTCGATTTACAAGTTGACCTATGTTCCTACCCTCACCATGGTGAC
The DNA here is from genome assembly GCA_902685375.1 of Neostethus bicornis. Classification (NCBI taxonomy): domain Eukaryota; kingdom Metazoa; phylum Chordata; class Actinopteri; order Atheriniformes; family Phallostethidae; genus Neostethus; species Neostethus bicornis. The sequence goes on along the minus strand of LR738541.1, from coordinate 10,935,032 downwards.
CAGAATCTACGTTCCTACCCTCGCCATGGTAACCGGGATCTACATTTCTACCCTCACCATGTTAACCAGGATCTACGTTCCTACCCTCACCATGGTAACCAGGATCTACGTTCTGGCCCTAACCATGGTAACCAGGATCTACGTTCCTACCCTCACCATGGTAACCAGGATCTAAGTTCCTACCCTCACCATGGTAACCAGGATCTATGTTCCTACCCTCACCATGGTAACCAGGATCTACGTTCCTACCCTCACCATGGTAACCAGAATCTACATTCCTACCCTCACCATGGTAACCAGGATCTACATTAAAACCCTCACCATGGTAACCAGGATCTACGTTCCTATCATCACCATGGTAACCAGGATCTACTGTACGTTCCTACCCTCACCATGGTAACCAGGATCTACGTTCCTACGCTCACCATGGTAACCAGGATCTACGTTCCTACCCTCACCATGGTAACCAGGATCTACGTTCGTACCCTCACCATGGTAACCAGGATCTACGTTCCTACCCTCACCATGGTAACCAGGATCTACGTTCCAACCCTCACCATGGTAACCAGGATCTACGTTCCTACCCTCACCATGGTAACCAGGACCTATGTTCCTACCCTCACCATGGTAACCAGGATCTACGTTCCTACCCTCACAATGGTAACCAGGATCTACGTTCCTACCCTCACCATGGTAACCAGGATCTACGTTCCTACCCTCACCATGGTAACCAGGATCTACGTTCCTACCCTCACTATGGTAACCAGGATCTATGTTCCTACCCTCACCGTAGTAACCAGAATCTACGCTCCTACCCTCACCATGGTAACCAGAATCTACGTTCCTACCCTCACCATGGTAACCAGGATCTACGTTCCTGGGCAGAATGAGGGGCTGATTGATGCAGATCGAGCACTGCTGAAGGTCTAGGTTTAATCACATCTTAAAGGGTGGATTCTTACCTCCAGGGGCAGGTATGTGTGCTTCTGCTCCTGCCCCACCTGCAGGCAGGGTAGATGAGGGTATTTGAGCTGCAGGTTGTACTTCTGTTTGAAATATTGAGCGACTGTACATTCAACCGTCTGCCCACTTTCAAGCTGAAGCGGAAACCTGAAAAGAAACGATTAACAATGTCACTTTATTCCAAGTCTTTGTAAAAATGTGTCGTTGTGTTTACGTTTGGTGGCTGGCAGGACGTCTGGTGACGTTACACACGCGGTACTTCCTCTTCATTTGTCCACAATGGGTCACCTCCACTTTCAGACCTGTGAAGAAAAGAAAGTACTGTGTTCTTAGGCACATCGTCACATTTTCTGTAACCATGATGTGCACCAAGCTGGAAAATTTCACTGTTAGCCTTCCACATCCACCGTCCTGCTGTCTATATTTGTTTGGCTCATTCCTGGTTCCTACAGCGTGTGACCAAAACGATCCCCCTTAATGTCTCAGAAACTAAATAAATGACTGCAGACTTTAAAACAGATGAAATGTAAACACAGCTTCAGACTCACTCAAGGTGACAAACTTCTCTGGCCACCATGTTTGACACTAAGTGTTTACTGATGGTTGAGGCGCTGTCCTGGGCGGCTGCCTGCTGCAGTGCTTCCTGTTACTTAAGCGTTTAATCTAACTTTCTCAGAGTTTCTGTCTCTTCTTCTGGATGTGGTTTGTCTCGTTCTGAAGATTTCATTTGGAGCGCACTTCGAAAGCCATTTTGGACTTCATTGTTTTGTGTCGGAGAGCTGGTTTTTTTTAGGAATTGTTTGACTAGCTCCCAATGGCTAGCTGGTTATGGAGTCATTCCGACATGCACGTTGACATGTGTGATCAGCTGCTGGCTCTCGAACCCACATCCGTCGTGTCTGGAGGAGTTGGTTCAGTCCTGAGGGAGCTGAGGAGAAGGAGACGGTCTAGAAGAGGTGCTTTCTGTGTTTTTGCGGTTTCTATGGAAACGTCCGGTTGCTCGCTTGAGGAACTGGAGGCGCTCACTCGGACCCAGTGAAATACAGAGAGATCAGTTTGGTGTTCTTCACTGCGGCCTGGCTTTGTGAACCCATTCAAGACTCCAGCTTTTGGGTTGCCAGGTTGGACACAGTGACCGAACTGGGACACTGGTGGATAGGGACAAGGGGGCATCTTGGTGTTTACACCTTTTCTGGGTCTGCTGAGCGTCGGCATCAGGCTCCTTAACTCTGCGTTCTTTTCATCCTGCAGCTCAAATTCCAGCGAGCCGGGCTTCTGTTCTAAGACGTCTCATCATTACCAAATGAAACTGTGAGACTGTGAGCATGTCCGGTCCTGAGGGAACCAGCTACCAGATGGTTAGAGAAGTATTTCAGCCTGATACCCAGGCCGGACAATCGATTTGGTGCCTCCATGGTGTGTAGGCGATTTAATTTCACTGAAGTGTTTTTAAACGGTGGTTACCTTTTATTTCCTTGGTGAAACGAACCCTCTGAGAATCCGTCAGCGTCTTCGGCTGCTCATCGATGTTGCGAATGTCCAAAACTTCACACATGAACTCGATGACGGGCTGGGCTTTGTAGAAAGCAGTGGCGGACACTAGAGGGAGACACATCAGGACAGATTGATCCCAAAAAGAACAAAACAACCTTAAAACTTTTTATAGTTTCAAAATGAAAGAAAAAAAGTTCTTATTTCAAACTGATAGTTAAGATTCCAAATGTTTCAAGTGACTCACCATCAATGTTAAGCATCATTTTCCACATGGCAGGGCGCACAGACTGGTGGAAGCCAAACCAGACCTCTCTGCCGCCTCCCAGTGGGTGGTAGTACCCCTCAGGTGGGGAAAAAAAAGACCGGCCCACCGGAGTGTACCTGGAACAGACAAAAAAAAAATCATCAAACTTGGCCTGAGGAGTCAGATTTAACTCCAAATACTGTATCAAATCAAACTTTAGAGCTGACCCGGTGGTTTTATTATCTGCAGCACATGTAGCCCTGACACTACAAATCCCAGAATGCTTTTCAGGACCCCACACTCATCTCTCATTTGTTTACAGCCGTCATGGCGACCTGATACTAGTTTGTAAAATTAAATTCAATCATTTCATCTTTTGAACCATCCATTCCTGACAGAGTTGCACGGAGCTCCAGCAACGGGGTCTATCCCTGCTAATTTAAGGTGAGAGGCAGGGTACAACCCGAACAGGTTGCCAGCCTGTTGCACGGTCACACACACACACACACACACACACACACACACACACACACACACACACACACACACACACACACACACACACACTCATTCCTAGGGGTAATTTCCTAGCAGCCAGTCAACCAAACATGTATGTTTTTGGTGGAAACCAGAGAAAACCCACACATACACAGGGAGAACATGCAAACTACACACAGAAGGACCAGTGTTCCAAGCCTCATTCCCACCCGGGACTCAAACCCCTGACCTTCTTGCTGTGTGGCCACTGTGCTAACCACTGCACCAGCCCTTTATTATAAAGTTATTAACCTTTAAATGTTACATAGTCAGTTTCAATGTTTGTTTTTTTTAGTCATCCCATAGTTCCAGGGAGGCCCGGTGGGAATCCAACCAGGTTCTCCTGGTCAGAAGACAGAAGCTCTACCACTGAGCCAACGCCTCACAGGACCAAAAGTTTCAATTTCTTTTTTTGTCTTTTTAATGTTCTATTCAGTTTTGAAGTAAAACATTTTTGTATGAATTGTTTCAGATGAAGAAAACCGTTCTTTACGTACCAACGTTGGCCTGAAATCTGGATCAATACAGACATCCTCTGGGTTTTTTTTTTCACTTGTGTAAATCGATTCAATGCAGAATAAAACTGTGAATCTACTCATTTTTGGTTATTAAATAAAAACTTTTAACCAATTTTAATTGAAGGCGTTGCGTTAAAATCTCCCTCATTTTCTACTTGAGCAGCCGGACGGATTAATCTTCCTGGAATGATGAGTAAGAAGACGATGAGAGATGATCTAATCATGAGCTCATTTACAGTTAAACACATTTTTATCTTCTGTTGTCTTTTATTTGTCATCAGCTGCTTGTTTTTTTTATCAGAGAGGAAAAATCAGTTCAAATAGAAAAATGGCTTTAGTGTAAAAAAGGAAATAAAAATGGGAGATTTTTGTTTTTAAGTCATATCGCCCACATTCTAACGTAAGCAGGAGACTTTTAGGATGTCTGGTCTGCTCACACTTGGTCCCTCTGCTCAACAAGGAGCATCATAAGTAGTATCACCCGGTCAATCGTCTCCTTCCCTCCCTCATGTCCCACACCGCTGCCATCCTTGTCCACAGTCTGGTCACCTCTCGTCTGGACCTCCCTCTGAAATCTCTCACTAAACTTCAGCTGGTACCACACTCCTCTGGAACCTGCTCTTCTCATCACATCACCCCGGTTCTTCAGTAACATCACTGGCTCCAAATTGAATCCAGAATGACTTTCAAATCCATTCATAATCTTGCTCCTTCATACCTCTCTGATCTTTTCCATATTCTACCTCCTCTCGTTCTCTCAGGTCGTCTGCATCCGTCCATCTTACTGTCCCCCCCATCCGGCCAGCCTTCAGCCAGTCTGCTCCCTGACTCTGGAACGCATTTCCCCCTGACATCCGTAAGTACTTAGACTCTTTCCCTCTGTTTAAATCTTGTCTCAAAACCCACCTCTTCAGATCTGTGTCCTCTCTTTAACCGTCCCCGTCCTTCCTCCCGTCTCTTTTATATTTTTATCTATTGTTCTTTTTATTTTGTCCTCGAGTTTCTAAAAAAGTGCTTTTAAATAAATGAATAATTACTATTTTCCAAAATGAGAATCTAAAAGAATGTTATCTCGTGCCAGACGCTGTCACTGCAGCATCAAATGAGATTTACGCTGTGTCATGCATGTGGAAAGAGAGCAGGAGTAAATGGGGAGCGAGAGGAGGGGGGAATTCAGTGTCAGAAATGGAAGTGAAACTATTTCAATGTATTTAGAAAAATTTGTTTTGGCAAATATTGGATTTTTTAGCAAACAAATGGTACCATGTTACTTTAGAGCAGGGGTGTCACACTCAGGACCTGGAGGGCCTGAGTGGAGGGTCTCACGGTGGGTTGCTGGAGGGCCTCACGGTGTCCTGAAGGTTTTCCATGGGTTCTTGCCTCTACACCTGATCCAGATTTTTGAGTCAATGTGCCAAATTTTATTGGCTGTTGATTTCATTTTACATGCATCAGCTGTTTTGAACCAGGAGCACATTGAAAACCTTCAGGACACCTCGAGGCCCTCCAGCGCCGGAGTTTGACACCCCTGTTTTAGTGACAGTGTTAGATTTAGCATGTCTGACCTCATAGAGGCTAAGTGACGCATGGCTACATCCAGGGCTTGAACCGAGTCGAGGGGAACCTGCAGCCGACCGCTGACAAGAGTCTCCTGGAGGAGGCGCCATGACACCTTGGCCAGCCAACGGATGGACACCTTAAAGATCCGGTCTTTTCCTTCACCTGGGATGGTCACCTCAAAATCCACCTGCAGAGACAAAGAAAAAAAAACTCTCATTAAAAACTTTTTAAAGAACATTTACAGCAAGTCCGGGATTCTTTGAAGCATAACTTTAAGAACCAGGGTTGAAGACCTGTCCTGGTTTTAATGATGTGTCTCCAACCAATAGCAGGAGTTCATTTTCAGCACATCTATTTATAATAACGTGTCATACAACGAGCTGAAAATGGCCGTGGGTTTGAGTCCCGGGTGAGGACCAGGCTTGAAACACCGGTCTTTCTGTGTGGAGTTTGCATGTTCTCCCCGTGTATGTGTGAGTTTTCTGCCACCCTCCAAAATCATGCATGCTTGGTTGATTGGCTGCTACATGATTGCCCCTAGGAATGAGTGTGAGTGTGTGTGTGTGTGTATGGTTGTATGTGTGTGGCCCTGCGACAGACTGGCGACCTGTTCGGGGTGTACCCTGCCCCTCGCCTCGAATCAGCCAGGATAGGCTCCGGCACCCCCCGGAGCCCCGTAAAATTAGACGGTTAAGAAGGTGACTGACTGACAACAGGCTGTATGGGGGCCGCACAGCAAGAAGATTGGGGTTCAAGTTCCGAGTTGGACGAGGCTTGAAAACACTAGTCATTTGTTGTTCTGTATGTAGTTTGCATGTTCTCCCTGTGTATGTGTGGGTTTTCTCTGGTTTCCTCCAAAAACATGCATGTTAGGTTGATTGGCTGCTGTAAAATTGCCCCTAGGAATGCGTGTGTGTGGCCCTACAACAGATTGGCGACCAGTTCGGGGTGTACTCTGCGTCTCGCCAAGAGACCCTCCGGCATTCCTCTGTGTTTCCGTTGGGAATAACAAGTTCAGAAGACAAAACAAAATTTCAAGTTCAATCAAAGTTCAATCTGACCGTGTCTGTTTTTTGAAGTGAATATTTTAAAGGGTCCATCTCATGTAAAATAACTCTTTTCACATTGCATCCTCTGCACATACACACGCAAAATGTGGGGTTTCCAACATGCATTACACCATAGTTATGAAAATATATTGATTTGGTGGAGCGCAGTCACAGACCCCGAACTATGAAAGGCCGGGTATCGCTCATCCCCCCGCCCGTCCTGAGAAAGTACAAGCTCCGCCCTCTGCTCTCACTGAGCCGCTATTCCTCCGCCCATCTCTGAGCGGGAGGGTGAAGGCAGGCGTAAACCCGTGCGTAGCGGTTTGGTAGCGTCTGAAATAAGATTTTATCATGTCGATTCATCATGTTCAGCCCTATATTTTGGATCCAGAATCCGACGAGGATTTTGAGGTGCACGAAGCACAAGCACCGCGGCGGCATGGGATGAATGTTAGTGATTGGTAAAGTTTTACAAAATGTTTGTAGATTAGTGGAGTGAGGAGGGCGGGCGGGTGGTGAGGAGGGAGGGGGGCGTGGCTACGTCAAACGTGTCATACTTTAGACATCTGCTCATTGGTTGTTTTGTCTGAGCATTCCAGAAATCCACAGAAAAACGGGCTAAATCAATCTAGAAAGACACACACACAAACACACACACACATACAGTATACAAGGCCCGGACATCACTCTTACAAGCTAGAAAACTCTGGAAAGTCCATTTTACATGACCTGGGCCCTTTAACGTAGAGTTTAAACCCTCGTTTTTCTGCGCTCATAAACACTGAAACCCGGTGGGGTCATGAAACCAGGGGCTGTATAGATACCGCAGTGAAACATCGGGGTGAAGTGTGTCTGCTCACTGTCACGGTTTTACCCCCTAACCTCTTTTCTTTTATCAATAAACTCAACAGGAAAGCCAAACTGGACGTTCATATTTCTCTGAGCAGCTCCCGTTTGTTCCTCATGTTTACCTTCTCGCTGCCGATAGGAAGTGCTAGCACCGTGTAGATGTTCTTCTTCCCATCGTACACTGGTTTCCGGTCCCCAAACAGCTGGGGTTTAAAGTGTTGCACCATGTACTCCACCACCTCTCTGTGAAAAGAAACACACTCAGATCAACGCACAGGATGAAACCTGCTACCTCGTCTGCATTCTGTCAGGGCGGGGCTTCATTTGATAGATTATCGATCAGGCGGGTTGCAGCTGGTGAGGAGGAGAAAACCAGAAAGGGTGTAAGGTTCAACGCCTTGCCCTTCGTTTTATTTGTGGGGGTCGCAGACCCGTTCAGAAAGGGTGAGGTCAAAGGGGTTGACCTTCGCATGCCATCTTGGACGCTTTGTGTCTCAAACGAAAAAAGGAAGAAAAAAAATAGTCTCTGGTTTTAAAAAAATGACATTTTTAAAGGTTTCTTTTATTTCTGTTAAACTATAGGTTAAAAGTTAATGAGAAAATTAAACGCTGAGACGTCAAAGAATGACTTCCCCCTCTCCAAAAATCTCCTTCCATTATTCCCCTCCAGGGGAAGTCAGTTTCTTCCATCTAATCCTGTCTCCTGCATCCTCTTCAGTCACACCAACTATCTTCATGTCTTCCTTCACTGTATCCATGAACCTCCTCTTTGGTCTTCCTCTAGTCCTCTTTCCTGGTGGTTCCAAACCCAGCATCCTTCTTCTGATGTACTCTCTCTCTCTCTCTCTCTCTCTCCTCTGCACATGTCCAAACCATCTCAGTCTGACCTCTCTGACTTTAAAACCTCTAACATGTGCTATTCCTCTGATCCTGTCCATCCTGGTCACTCCCAGAGAGATCCTCAGCATCTTCATCTCTGCTAAAAACATCTCTGTTTCCTGTCTTTGAATCAGTGACACTGTCTCTAGACCAATCAGGATGGCCGCTCTCACCACATTGTCTCTAGACCAATCAGCATGGCCGCTCTCACCACACTGTCTCTAGACCAATCAGCATGGCCGCTCTCACCACACTGTCTCTAGACCAATCAGCATGGCCGCTCTCACCACACTTTCTCTAGACCAATCAGCATGGCCGCTCTCACCACACTGTCTCTAGACCAATCAGCATGGCCGCTCTCACCACACTTTCTCTAGACCAATCAGCATGGCCGCTCTCACCACACTGTCTCTAGACCAATCAGCATGGCCGCTCTCACCACACTGTCTCTAGACCAATCAGCATGGCCGCTCTCACCACACTGTCTCTAGACCAATCAGCATGGCCGCTCTCACCACGGTTTTCCTTTCATTTTAGCTGAAGATGTGGAACTTTTTTAAACTTTTCAATCGATCAGACTCCTTATTCTGGTAATCAGAGGGATAAGCTCAGGATTCAGTTACATCTCACTCCTGTGGAAGCACTCTTTTTCACCCTGTAAATGAATATCAACCCGAGGCCATTAGAACGTCTCACTAAAGAAAGGATTTCTTCGGTTACGGCTGGACAACCGAGTTTATTATTGAATTTCAGCTTCTCGCGGCTCTGAAACATGATTCCTCACGTCAGCGATGTGAGACAACCCAGCACCTTTTTTGCTGACGGTCTCTAGAGAACATGCCAGCGTTCAGCGAGTGAGTCATGCTGAGCACATTCACACCTCCAGCAAAGGGTTAACTGCTTCTGATTAAACATGATGACACATAAATTGTGAGCCGGGATGCCAATTGTTCCTAAAAGGCAGACGAGAACTCTTTCATTTATTAAAGGAGTGGGCTCCCCGGGGAGCCGTGAAAAACCAGACGGATGCATTGGCCCAATGAGAGCCATTTTTGTGCCTGGATCAAAGTAATGAAAGCAACAAATCATGAGCACGCCGTTTCCTCCATGTTTTTTTAGAACAACAACTAAAATTATTCCAATCATAAGTTTGTGTTTATTGTTTTAACCTGATCTGGTTCGGCGGCATCGGGATTGGTTCTGTTGACTTCATAAAGCCAGGATTTTCATCTCTTACTAGACAGGTTCAAAACAGTGAGAGGCTCAGAACTGAGTCACTGAGGCAAAAGCCTCAGCCAGGAGGTCCAAGCTTCCCTCACCCCATCCTCCACCCCACATCCTCCAGCTTACTAATAAAAGTAGTGAACAGAATCGGTCCGACATACAGACCAAGCTCCGAGAACCAGTACTCCACACAGGAATGCCTGAGGGATGGATGGTGGAGTGTCTTCCCCAGATTTACAAAACACATGCAGAATGGTTGGGCAAACTCCCACGTCCCACTCCTCTGGATGGACCGATCCCAGTAATGAATATTGGGCCAATAGAAAGCCAGTTTATTCGTGCTCATAGTCGCCGTCAAGGAGTCGATACACCTGTCCGACATTACAATAAAACCCATGTAATTTATTTATTCATTTAACCATAAATGGGCTGCCGTCGTTTACGGCAGTGGAGACACATATGGGTACCAAAACAACACCCACGCCTCATAAAGAGTAAAAGAGCTAGAGTCCAGTTTCAAAATAAAAGCTCTTCATTGCATGCCGTACTTTTTGTTACCATTCTTGTCGAAAAGGGTTCCTTCGACAACAAAAAGGGAACATTCATTGTACATTTTCAGGTATGAAACTCCCCAATCAGAAATAATTTCAGCAATAGTGATGGGACTTTTGGAGGATGGAACGATGTGGCATGTGATAGAAGATCTAGAGACAGTGTGGTGAGAGTGGCCGTGCTGATTGGTCTAGAGACAGTGTGGTGAGAGCTGCCATGCTGATTGGTCTAGAGACAGTGTGGTGAGAGCAGCCATGCTGATTGGTCTAGAGACAGTGTGGTGAGAGCGGCCATGCTGATTGGTCTAGAGACAGTGTGGTGAGAGCAGCCATGCTGATTGGTCTAGAGACAGTGTGGTGAGAGCGGCCATGCTGATTGGTCTGGAGACAGTGTGGTGAGAGCGGCCATGCTGATTGGTCTAGAGACAGTGTGGTGAGAGCGGCCATGCTGATTGGTCTAGAGACAGTGTGGTGAGAGCGGCCATGCTGATTGGTCTGGAGACAGTGTGGTGAGAGCGGCCATACTGATTGGTCTAGAGACAGTGTGGAGAGAGCGGCCATGCTGATTGGTCTAGAGACAGTGTGGTGAGACCGGCCGTGCTGATTGGTCTAGAGACAGTGTGGTGAGAGCGGCCATGCCGATTGGTCTAGAGACAGTCTCGTGAGAGCGGCCATGCTGATTGGTCTAGAGACAGTGTGGTGAGAGCGGCCATGCTGATTGGTCTAGAGACAGTGTGGTGAGAGCGGCCATGCTGATTGGTCTAGAGACAGCGTGGTGAGAGCGGCCATGCTGATTGGTCTAGAGACAGTGTCACTGAGGAAAAGACAGGAAACAGAGATGTTTGTAGCAGAGATGAAGATGCTGAGGATCTCTCTGGTAGTGACCAGGATGGACAGGATCAGAGGAACAGCACATGTTAGAGGTTTTAAAGTCAGAGAGGTCAGACTGAGATGGTTTGGACATGTGCAGAGGAGAGAGAGAGAGTACATCAGAAGAAGGATGCTGGGTTTGGAACCACCAGGAAAGAGGACTAGAGGAAGACCAAAGAGGAGGTTCATGGATACAGTGAAGGAAGACATGAAGATAGTTGGTGTGACCGAAGAGGATGCAGGAGATAGGGTTAGATGAAAGAAACTGACTTGCTGTGGCGCCCCCTGAAGGAGAGGAAGATCCTCTCCTCAGCAGGTTTACAAACATAGAGCCAAATCTTTGTACCTGTTGACCCGCCGCGGGCACTTGTCAGGCTTAATGTCCACCTCGTAGTGATACACATCCATCTTTGGAATCTCCACTTCAAAGTAGTTTGCCAGCAGCTTGATGGGCTTGCCCACAGTGCCCATACCTGGCCGGCGGGGGGCATGGAACACCTGCTGCAGGGGTGGGGGAAAGACCCCCAAGGGCACTGAAACAGAAAGATGGAGAGGAGAACATTAGAAATGATTCATATAAAGTTTGACCAAAACGATAAAGAACGGGTCAAAGAAGGCCTGAGGAGTCATAGTAATACAAATCCCAGAATGCACTGCAGGTATTTTGGTTTCCTTTCCTTCTTTGTTGACAGGTGTCATATCAAGCTCACACTGGTGACTTGTTCAGGGTGTGTCCTGCCTCTGGCCTGAAATCAGCCCAGATAGGCTCTGGCACCCCAGCGACCTCATTCAGGATAAAAGATTCAGAAGACGAAACTAAACTTTTTTAATGAACGCAGCACGGTGCCACTTGGTTCTTATATTTAGGGTTTATTTTATTGATACAACTCTTATTGTTTCACCCACGAGCTGTGGGTGGTGACCGAAAGAATGAGATCGCGGATACAAGCGGCCGAAATGAGCTTCCTCTGCAAGGTGGCTGGGCTCTTACTCAGAGATCAGGTGAGGAGCTCTGCCATCCGGGAGGAGCTTGGTGTCGAGTCGCTTCTCCTCCAGGTTGAGAGAAGCCAGATGGGGTGGTTTGGGCATCTGGTCAGGATGCCTTCCAAGCGCCTCGCTGGTGAAGTGTTTCGGGCACGTCCCACCAGGAGGAGACCAAGGGGCAGACCCCGGACCTGCTGGAGAGACTATGTCTCACAGCTGGCCAGGGAATGACTCGGGATCTTTCAGGGTGAGCTGGAGGATGCAGCCGGTGAGAGAGAGTCCTGGGCTGCCCGCTTGAGGCTGTTGCCCCCGCGACCCGACCCCGGAACAAGCGGAAGATGACGGAACGGAAGGAATCTGAGCTGACATGGAGGAAAAAAGCAGAAACAGATGTTTTTCCATCTTGTTCATTTCTCTGTGTTTTAATTCTTTAAATCGTAGAAAAGGTTTCAAAGTGTTTTCTGGATGATCGAGACATTTCAGTCTCCATCAGGAAATCCTTTTCAATCTGATGATCAAATACACCGTCCAGAGGAAAACCACGATGGATCACTCCTGGACGAATGAGGGCTCACACAGCTAAATTTTTTGAATTTATTTGTTACAGAGTCGCATGATTTTAGTTTGGAAAGATGAGTTTATTTTGAACTATTTAAGGCTGGAAGATATTGGTCTGATAAAAGCTAATGACGTACAAAACCGGTTGGTTTTATTTGAGGACGATATTGACGGGTACTCAAATAAAAGTATAAACATGACATCATCTCTGAAAAGTTAGCGTTTGGGCATCAAACAGTTTGATTTCTTAAAAAGAAGTAAGTGTGATAAAGTCAGACGAAGTGATGAGAAGTTAGCGGTGACTCCTGCTTACGAGGGGCCCACCGCTTTAACCTCAAGGTCTCCAGAGAGCAGCCCTCCTTCATCCCAACAAAGACCCCAGCTGCCCTGCTCCTCCATCTCACGCTCAGAGGACATGGCAGCACCAACGATGAACACAGAAACAGGGAGAACCCCCTCCCCGCATTCCCAGCCTCACCATGGAGACACCACGGCAACACGCCATTGTCATGGATATCAGGGGACCGTGTGTGGGGCTGTAACTTAGGAGGGCGTGACCGTTCTAAAGGGACCTTGGCCTCTTTGGTCCTCTGAACAGGTTCCCACATCGTCTGGAGGGGCCGAGCCTTCTGATTGGATACATGCCGATTTGAAATCTTTTCGTGTAGCCCGAACCTTCCACAGCAGATTGAAAGATGTGTGTGTTAGTGTGTAAACTCACACGTCTGCTAATCACACTAAACACAGACCACACAGGCCCTGCTAACATGTGCTGGTGAGAGTGTTTACGTGTTAGGGGGGCTTTATGTGCATCTGTGAACGGGGGTATACGTGTCTTTATTTGTTGGTGTGTCTGTAAGCAAGTGATTTTTAAATATGTAGTAGCGGTACGACGGCTCATCCACCATTCATCCGGGTTGAAGTTTTTGTAGGGCTGTATATCGATACATATGTGACGATTCAATACGAATCCAGATACATGTCTCTTTCTTTTTTAAAACTCAAATGTAATTTACAAACCCCCCTCTTCCACAAAACCAGATAAACAAAGCAAGAGGAAAAAAACAAGACCATGGAATTCCCCCTGCAGGTCAGGGACAGGGTCCTGCCCCAAGTGGAGGAGTTTAAGTATCTCGGGGTCTTGTTCACGAGTGGGGGAAGGATGGAGCGGGACATTGACAGACAGATTGGTGCAGCGTCAGCAATAACTAGGATGCTACATCGGTCCGTCGTGGAGAAGAAAGATCTGAGCCGAAAAGCAAAGCTCTTGATTTACTGTACAAGTCGATCTATCAGAGATTGGGTGAGGAGCTCTGCCATCCGGGAGGAGCTCGGTCTCGAGCCGCTCCTCCTCCAGGTTGAGAGAAGCCAGATGGGGTGGTTCGGGCATCTGGTCAGGATGCCTCCCGATGGCCTTGCTGGTGAGGTGTTTCAGGCACGCTGGGGTGAGAGAAGCTTGGCTTCCCGTCTGAGGCTGCTGCCCCGTGACCCGGCCCCAGATAAGCGGAAGATGACGGAACGGAACGAAATATCTCCATCTGTTTTATGGATAGTTCTTCTTTAAAGAGAAGTATAGTAGTGCATAATTTCATTTTACATACAGGGTAGTCATGGCAATCGAGGGAAGAAACTTGAACGCCCCGAGTCCTTTAAATCGTTCCTGGCTTCTCCGTCAAATTTATAGATGAAAGAAAGACGTTAGTGGATAAAATTAGGAGTTTGACTGGTGCTGCGTTCAAGCGACGTCACCTCAGTGTTTCAATGTCGTTCCACAGCCTTCAGATATTATTTAGTAAGTTAGAAGTAAAGTGATTTCTACAGTTTAACGATGTAACATCTCCTCCCTCGTTTCAGTGAAACACCCTGGTGATGTTTGATGATGATGCAAAAAATATCCAATCAGTGACTCTGATCCGAGGAATGATCAGATCCATGAGTTTTTTTTAAACTCTGTGTCTATGTGTGAGTGAGTCTGTGTGGTTTTGTGTATAAGCGTACATTTGAGTCTATATGTGTGTGTGTGTGATTATCACACACTTGATGCCAATGGAGGCAGATGGTGAGAAGCAGAGCGTTCACACATTTTTCCCAAAACAATAGCAGTCGCTTCTTGGCGGGTGCAGTGAAGGGTGGGGGTCTGTGTGTGCATGTGGGGGCGGGGCATCTCTACTCTACACCACCTCTGATGGGTCTTAGACGCAAAGTTAGAAATACTTTTTACTTCTTTATTTTCTTAGCGTATTGTCTCGATTTACCAGTCATTTACGCTGCTACCCTCACCTGTGGTCACCAGCTGTGGGTGATGGCCGAAAGAATGAGAATGTGGATACAATCGGCTGAAAGGATCTTCCTCTGCAGGATGGCTGGGCTCTCACTCAGAGACAGAGTGAGGAGCTCTGCCATCCAGGAGAAGCTTGAAGTAGAGCTGTTGCTCCTCCTGGTTGAGAGAAACCAGAAAGGGTGGTTCGGCCATCGGGTTAGGTGTCGGGCACGTCCCACAGGGAGGAGACCCAGAGGCAGACCCTGGACCTGCTAGACAGAGTATTCCTCCCAGCTGGGTAGGTAACACCTCAGAATCCTCCCGGATGAGCTGGAGGATGCAGCCGGGGTGAGAGAAGTCTAGGTTTTCTGTCTGAGGTTGTTGCCCCTCTTACCCAGCTCCAGATAAGCGGAAGAGTTTCTGTTTTCTTCCTCCATGTAGGAGCATAGTCATCACCTGGTGGTGAGTTCGCTTGCACTCTGTAAATATGAGAATTTGTTTGACTTTCAAACAAAAATCCTCCAGCAACTTTTTTCCCGCTGGTTACAGATTCAGCTGATTCAATTGGCCAAATCAGGCTGCACATTTAAATGGCAACTCCCTTTTGGGACTGAGCATGAGCAGAACATGCGTACCAAAACACTTCCTGGGTGTGGAGGACTTCAAAATCCCCGCCCGAGATAAATCTAGTGTTTGAACGTTCTTCAAATACCGGACGTGAGACGTCGCAAATGAACCACACTTTGCAATTTTTTTAAAAGTGGGAATAAAGTTCAAATGTGATCAAAACTCTGGCGGCACGGTGGCACAGTGGCCTCACAGCAAGAAGATTATGGGTTCGAGTCCCGTGAGTGGATGAGGCTTGGAACACTGGCCTTTCTGTGTGTAGTTTGCATGTTCTCCCTGTGAACGTGTGGGTTTTCTCTGATTTCCTCCAAAAACATACATGTTAGGTTGATCAGCCATGACACGATCGCCCCGAGGAATGAGTTTGTATGTGTGTGGCCCCACAACAGACTGGCGACCTGTTTGAGGTGTACCCTGCCCCTCGAATCAGCCACAATTGGCTCCTGCAACCCCGTAAGGGAGAGACGGTTAAGAAGGTGACTGACTGTGATCAGAACCTCCGAAAAGTAGATTTTGTCTGAAATCCTCGTTTAATTTTTGTCTTAAAAATTTATTAAAAAAAATCTTCTAAACTAAAAACCAGTTTTCAGTCATTTCTAATTTAAAAAAAACTCTTCAGGCATAAAAATGACTAAAAATTTACTTTTTTTGGGTCAAAACTTGGTGTTGCTCTTGGAGGCATCTGCAGTTTGAATCGTCACACTTCAAACACAATAGACTTTGAAATGGAGGGGCCCCTAAAGACCCTTCCCCCAACCCCAAAATATAAAAACAAGCCCATGGAATAGAATTAAAGGTTCTGGATTAGGCAGAACAATGTGATCTCTAATTTCTTTTAAAGAGGTGCTAATAAAGCCAAACGATACAGACACAAGGCTGACGAACCACAGGATAAATCTGGACATTCTAGGTTGTAAATATACATAATCTTCTTTATTCCACATCAAGTGAAATTTAGAATGAACTTAAGAAGCATTTCCTTGTTTGGATTTTGATTTCCATCTATTTGGTTTGTTTTCCATCTAAAAAAATCAAAGTAATTTTTTTTCCTGATAAAAGTTTAGAAAAAAAACACGACTAAACGTCAGGGTTTGTTTGCGACACGAGCAACGGAAGTCATTTTATTTAACAAATTAAAAGTTTATGTATTTTGACTGAAAAATGTTCATGTATTTAAGAAAAATGTGTATTTTTGTTTTTTTATTTGTCCAAAGTTTTTAAACGTCATGCACGGATTTTTGTTTTTGTAACAAGTTTTTTGTTTCTATGAATTAAACTGACGACGTGTTGAAAAAAACACGAACAGTCACGTTGTCTTCAACCTTTAAACTGTAACAAGATGACATGTTATAAGTTCGTTTTGTTTTCTGAACCGCTTAACCCTGGTACAGTTCCGGGGATTTCATAGGAGACGCAGGGTACACCCAGAACAGACTGCCAGTCTGTCTCAGGGCCACGCTCGTGCAACCATTCACACATTCAACCGTCCATAGTGGCCAATCAACCTAACATACATGTTTTGGGAAGGTGGAGGAAACCCACACATACATGATGAGAACATGCAAACTCCACACAAAAAGTCAATTGTTTCAAGCTTCGTCCCCGCTGCTGGTCTCGAACACCAGACTTCTTGCTGTGAGGCCACAGTGCTAACCACTGCGCCACCGTGTTGCCCACGTTATAATTTATTTACTTGTTTATTAATGAATCTTACTTTATATAAAACTTAGATAGACAGACGGATCAGTGCGGCGTCAGCAATAGCTAGGATGCTGCATCGATCTGTCATGGTGAAGAAAGAGCTGAGCTGAAAAGCAAAGCTCTCAATTTACAAGTTGATCTACATTCCTACGCTCACCATGGTAACCAGGATCTACGTTCCTACCCTCACCATGGTAACCAGGATCTACGTTATTACCCTCACCATGGTAACCAGGATCTATGTTCCTACCCTCACCATGGTAACCAGGATCTACGTTACAACCCTCACCATGGTAACCAGGATCTACGTTCCTACCCTCACCATGGTAACCAGGATCTACGTTCCTACCCTCACCATGGTAACCAGGATCTACGTTACTACCCTGACCATGGTAACCAGGATCTACGTTACTACCCTCACCATGGTAACCAGGATCTATGTTCCTACCCTCACCATGGTAACCAGGATCTACGTTACAACCCTCACCATGGTAACCAGGATCTACGTTCCTACCCTCACCATGGTAACCAGGATCTACGTTTCTACCCTCACCATGGTAACCAGGATCTACGTTCCTACCCTCACTATGGTAACCAGGATCTACGTTTCTACCCTCACCATGGTAATCAGGATCTACATTCCTACCCTCACCATGGTAACCAGGATCTACGTTCCTACCCTCACCATGGTAACCGGGATATACGTTCCAGTCCCTCACCATGGTAACCAGGAGCTACGTTCCTACCCTCACCATGGTAACTGGGATCTACGTTCCTACCCTCACCATGGTAACCGGGATATACGTTCCTACCCTCACCATGGTAAGTGTGTGGGTGTTGGTCGAAAGAACGAGATCGCGGTTACAAGTGGCCGAAATGTATCTGCATGTACGTACATGCTGGAGAGGCTATGTCTCAGAGCTAGACAGGGAACACCTGAGGATCCTCCTGGGTGAGCTGGAGGATGCAGCCAGGGTGAGAGAAGCCCCGTTTTCCCATCTGAGCCTGATGTCTCTGTGACCAGGCCCCGGGTAAACAGAAGACAACAGAACTCTACACGTACATGCTCTTTAAAGGACAAATCAGACTCAAGACGAACATCAAGGTATTTAAGTGAGTCAACTGACCCAAGTAGAGAAGAATTAAATTTGGTTAGAAGTTTATTGGACGACAGCCACTGTTGAACAGTGTCAAAGTTGGAGCAATTAATAATAGTGTCGTCAGCATTTTGCCATCCTGCAAGTAACAACTACAGGACCAAAAACTTATGGGACACTTGAATCAAATTTGTTTGGGGACACTGCTATGTTTTCATTCTCAGTCTCTCCAAGAGTTTGCTATTGACCATATTGCTAGTGACCATTGACAGCACACTGAGCTGGAGGAGCAACAAGAAGACCTGCAGCTGACTTTACTTCCTAAGGAAGCTGAGGTCCTTCAATGTGTGCAGAAAGATGCTGGAGATCTTCTATCAGTCTGTGAGGGCCAGCTCTGTGGTCTACTGGGGGACCAGCATCGCAGCCAGTGACGCCAACAGACTGATTTTTTTTTTCAAATCCAAACTGTTAGAAAAATCAGACATTTTAGGTAAAAACAATCATAAAAAAATTGCAAAATATTGGGAGGACTGGGTGACTGGTAACAGTAGCAAAATAAGAACATTCCTACACTAAAGCCAGGACAGCACCAAAGCCTCCAGAGTCTGGTCCGACTCAGGACGGGAACACACGTGAGCTATCAGGAATCGGGAGCAGACCCTACTCTGGATACTCGGCGACAACTGTGTGCCGTGGATAAAAGAACTCATGGATTGGAGAGAGAAAAAAAAATGACATCACCTCCATGTTTTATAAGCATTCATTCATTCGCCTTCTGAACGGCTTATACCTTGACAGGGCTGCAGAGGATGCCGAAGCCTATCCCTGCTGCTTTCAAGCAAGGGGCAGGGTACACCCCGACCAGGTTGCCAGTCTGTTGCGGAGCCACACACACAACCATCTACACACACTCATTCCTACGGACAATTTTATAGCAGCCAATCAACCTAACATGCATGTTTTTGGAGGGTGGGAGGAAACCCCTCCATGGAAAGTGCAGTGTTCCAAGCCTCGTTGCTATTCCCGACTGTCTTGCTGTGAGGCCCCTGTTCAAACCACCACGCCACCAAGCCGCCCGCATCAGTTCATTTTGACTTAAAATGATGTTTTAACCTGAAACTTTTCACGTTTTTCAAAACTTTTTTGTCCAATAACTTAATGCTTTAAAAAAATGTTACTATGTTATAAATAAATGATTAAATTAAATCCAGCTTTCATAAAAGGTTTTATATCAAGTTATAAATAAAAATAATCAGATTTTTAGATTTTAATCTCTTCACTATTAGAAGAATAGTGAAGAGACGTAGATCACTCTCATTAAATTAATCTACAAACATTGACTCAAAAGTCTTTGTTCAGCCTCAAAAATGACAAATCACTTTGTTTCTTTTCATCTTTAAAACCACTGGACTGTGCATCACAGTCATGCAATGGTTGGCCCTTCCTCATCTGGTTTTATTCCCTCTAAAACATTTGTTTTAGACTAACACCAAGATGTGTGGTGACCGAACATGATTCACCAGTCTGTGTTCAATGTTCCGGTGTGTTCCCCTTTAAGAATGGGCGCGCTTTGATGACGTCATATTCTACAGTCTGTTGTTTGAAATAAAATTTATCTTGGATTCGTGTGCTCACTCTTTATTTACCAAATTCACGGATTTACATTTCTGTCAGGAGGATGCGCGTTAAATTTTCCGCACAATACGGCACACCTAAAAGTTTTTTATTTTCTAAAAACAGACAGTGCGCTTTATTTATGGATCTGGATTGGTTGATTATAGAGGCACCGCCAAAAGTAAAAGCGCTAAAACCCCGCGTTTTTTTTTTTAATGTAATTTTTTTATATACTTTCGTCAGATTTGATCATTTACTTTGTCCATCTTTTTCACTTTTATTCTTTTTTTTTTTTTTTGCTTGAATTGCCTTACGACATTTTTGTCTCAACTTCTGATGCTAATTTAGCAGCTAATGCTAAACATGCTCTCAGGACCAAACGATCCGCTCCAGCATCGCAAAGAAAACGTTAAACTAAAATAGAACAAACAGTTTTTTTTAGAAAGTACTCAATTTAGTCGAGGAATCTTTTCCAGTCTTAAAAAAAAAAAAAAAAACACCAAAATGGCTCCAAAATTTAGAAACCTGCGCAATTTGCAAATTGAGTAGATTTCCAAAATGAGTACAAACGGCTAAAGCGCTGCCCCAGCGGCTGCTTGCTGCAGTGCTGCCTGTTACTTTATCTAACCTTTTCTGAGTTTCTCTCCTTCTTCAGGCTATTTTTTGTCTTGTTCTTGAGATTTCCTTTTGAGCTCTTTTTGGACTTCATTTTGAACTTTATTGTTTTGTGTCGAACACCCGATTTTTCAGAAATCGTCCGGCTAGCTGGTTATGAAGTCATTCTGCTGTTGACATGCACGACCAGCTGCTGGCTCTCGGAGGCACGTCTGAATGTGGCTGGAGGAGTTGGTTCAGTCCCTAGGGAGCTGAAGAGGAGCAGTCGATCTGGAGGAGATGCAGAGAAGATCCATCTAGAGGAGGTGCTTCGAGCTTGGTGTTTTTGTGGTTACCAAGGAAACATCCGATTGTTCGCTTTAGGAACTGGATGCGCTCACTCGGACCCAGTGAAATACATTGAGGCCAGTTTGGTGTTCTTCACTGCAGGCTGGCTTTGTGGGCATTCCGGACTCCAGCTTTTGGGTTGCCAGGTTGGACACAGTGCGACCGGACTGGGACGCAGGTGGACAGGGCAAAACTCAAATTTTCTTTCGGGGATAAAATAAAGTGGATTCAATTCAAGTCCGTCAGTAGAAGATGGGGAACCGAGCAGCAGCCATAGAATTCAACATTGATAACCCAATGATAGCAACAAGAAGCCCTGCACCATCCAACCTGTAACTACAGCAGCTTCTATTCTATAGGTCTTATGATACGGTGAGTCTTAAACATTTAAAAAAGTCCATAAATCAGAAGAACTTGGTCCACTTTTTCTTTGTTTAAACTCGTCACTGAACATGCGGTTCACAAATTTCTTTGTGTTGATTTGGTTCCACGTCCTTCTCTCTTGTTTTTCTCCATTGCTGAAAACTGGACGTTCTTCTTGGTGGATAACTGCTGACACTACGAGCGCCCACAGCTTGTTCACACACAAATTAAAAATAAAATTAATCACTAACTCATCTAGAACAGGTTTTAAAGACAGAGACACCGTGGATGGACAGAGTTGCGGATTACAGTGAGTAGAGCGGTGGTTGGTTAATTTTTGTTAATAGTCGCTGTAAAAGTCACTGTAAAATTTTGATAAATGTAGGTGGTCAGCATTCAAGCAGCCTGCCCTTCTGATTCAGATCAGGCTGAAACTATAACAAGCATCTTTTACAGTGTTTATCGTAGAGGATCTCAGACCAGATTCAGCCAAACTCTTACTTTTTCTGAACATTTTAGGTAATAAAAGGTGGAGACGGTGGCCGCGTGGTTAGCGCGTTCGCCCGCGGACCGGAAGGTCGCGGGTTCGCGTCCCACGGAGAGCATGTCTAGGGTCCTTGGAGAAGACACCTAACCCCCACTTCTCCCACCATTGGCGCCGTTGAAGGGCAGCCTGCTGCGGTGTAAGGAGTGCAGCAAACAAATTTCCCCGGTGAGGGATGAATAGAGTAATTCAAAAAAACAAATAATAGTTTCAAGGATGTTTTAAATTTTCACACCCGGATTTGCATTTATTGAAAAACACAATCAGACTTTAAAACCAAAAAGAGATACACAGCCTGAACCAAGTGAGACGGATGGATGAGGGATGGAACGATGGATGTGTGTGTAGATGATAGATGGACGGATGAGTGGGTGATTGGAAGGGTACATGGATAGATGGATGGACAGGTTGATGAGAGGGATGATAGAGGGATGGATGGAAGAGTGGATGGGTAGATGGAAGGACAAATCGATGGGTTGGGTGGATGACTGAGTGGACGGATGTAGGGATGGAAGGAAGGACAGATAGATGCTAGTGTGGAGCATAGAGGTGGAGGCATGGTGAGGAGGGATGGGTGGGTGGATGAATTGATAGATGAATGGGAAGATGGATGGATGCTAGTGTGCAGTATGGAGGGGGAGGTATGGTGAGCGGTGAAGGCGGGCTTCACCTCCTTTTCCACTCTTTCCCATGACCTCCCTTTCTCCCCCGCCCCCCCAAACTCCTTAAACATCCCTAAAATCACTCCCAACCATTTCAAAACTCTTTTTATAGCTTTAAATCGAAATAGAACTGAACATATTAAACTTGCAGTGATTTAGACACATTAATAATGAAACCAAATCCTCTTTTAGAGACCTTAAACCGAATTTAAAGCCAGTTAAATGATGATATTTTAATATTAATTATTATTTCTTACCTGCACCAGACGCTCCCGGCTCCATCCCATCCACTTAGCCGCGAGGACAAGAGCTAACTGGGGGTGTTGTGGCCAAACCACCGGCCCCTTCAGGCTGGAAGCGGCTCAGACTTCCAGCCCCCCTCTCTTTTCTTCTAAATGTACCCCTTTATTTCTTAACCCCTCACTAGAACCCCCCCAGAACCCGCTGAAGAGGTGAAGCTAACACTGATAGCTTCTCTCGGGGGCTTGCTCGCCTGTTTACCCGAATATGGAGGGATCTTTTCGGCCAAAGCTTCCTCCCTCACACCGCTGAGCCCCCCCTGGTTCCTGCTTCCTTTAGCGGTGTGTTTTTGTCCAAGAGGAGTAACAGATAAAAAGAGGCCAGCCCCTCTTTTTAACCCCTCTTTCTGAAAAATGGGGAAAAAATTCTTCTTTGCGATGAAATAAAAAAAGCAAAGGAGCGTGTTAAGGGGCTCACTGCTACCGCCCAGAGGCGAGAAATCACATTGCAAAAGAATCAGTTGATTTTTTTAATAAATATTTATTAAATTGATTGTTTAAAAAGTTGCTTTATGGGATCAATTCAGTGTTATTTTTAAAGGTCTATATCATTTATTTTATTTGTATAACCTCTTCTTCTTCCATCATTCCCCTTCAGGGGTCGCCACAGCAAGTCAGTTTCTTCCATCTAACCCTATATCCTGGATCCTCTTCGGTCACACCAACTATCTTCATGTCTTCCTTCACTGTATCCATGAGCCTCCTCTTTGGTCTTCCTCTAGTCCTCTTTCCTGGTGGTTCCAAACCCAGCATCCTTCTTCTGATGTACTCTCTCTCTCTCCTCTGCACATGTCCAAACCATCTCAGTCTGACCTCTCTGACTTTAAAACCTCTAACATGTGCTGTTCCTCTAATCCTGTCCATCCTGGTCACTCCCAGAGAGATCCTCAGCATCTTCATCTCTGCTACAAACATCTCTGTTTCCTGTCTTTTCCTCAGTGCCACTGTCTCTAGACCAATCAGCATGGCTGTTATCTCCTTGTGTTCACATTGCAGATTGAAAAAAGGGTTTTTTAAAGAACTAAAATGTCCGTTCTGTTATCCTCTGCTTTCTCTGGGATGGGTCGCGGTGGCAACTGCCTCAGAAGAGAAACCCAGGCTTCTCTCACCCCGGCTGCATCCTCCAGCTCACCCAGGAGGATCCTGAGGTGTTCCCTGTCAGACATAGTCTCTCCAGTACGTCCGGGGTCTGCCTCTGGGTCTCCTCTGGTGAGACATGCCTGAAACACCTCACCAGCAAGGCATGCGAGAGGCATCCTAACCAGATGCCCGAACCATCCAATCTGGCTCCTCTCGCACGGAGAATCAACAGTTCTACAATGCTTCAACCTTCTCCCGGATGTCAGAGCTCCTCCTTACACCTCTGAGAGAGTTTTCCAACCTGCAGAGGAAGCTCATTTCTGCCTCTTGTATCTGCGATCTTCTTCTTTCTATCACCACTCACAGCTGGTTACCATGGTGAGGGTAGGAACGTAGATCGTGGTTATCATGGTGAGGGTAGGAACGTAGATCCTGGTTTCCACGGTGAGGGTAGGAACGTAGATCCTGGTTACCACGGTGAGGGTAGGAACGTAGATCCTGGTTACCATGGTGAGGGTTGGAACGTAGATCCTGGTTACATGGTGAGGGTAGGAACGTAGATCCTGGTTACGATAGTGAGAGTAGGAACGTAGATCCTGGTTACCATGGTGAGGGTAGGAACGTAGATCCTGGTTACTTGGAGAGGGTAGGAACGTAGATCCTGGTTACTTGGAGAGGGTAGGAACGTAGATCCTGGTTACCATGGTGAGGGTAGGAACGTAGATCCTGGTTACCATGGTGAGGGTAGGAATGTAGATCCTGGTTACCATGGTGAGGGTAGGAACGTAGATCCTGGTTACCATGGTGAGGGTAGGAACGTAGATCCTGGTTACCATGGTGAGGGTAGGAATGTAGATCCTGGTTACCATGGTGAGGGTAGGAACGTAGATCCTGGTTACCATGGTAAGGGTAGGAACGTAGATCCTGGTTACCATGGTGAGGGTAGGAACGTAGATCCTGGTTACCATGGTGAGGGTAGGAACGTAGATCGACTTGTAAATCTTATGTTTTGCTTTTCGGCTCAGCTCATTCTTTACCATGACGAATTCATGCAGCGTCCTAATTATCGCGGCAGCCACACCGATCCGTTTGTCTATCCTCCCTCCATCCTTCCTCATTCGTGAACAAGTTTTGCTGAAGTTGTTCTTTTATATATTAATAGGAATGCGTCAGAACTTTCACCACACTTGGTTTTAAGAGTGAAATGGGCCACTTCCCTTACTGACAAGTAACTGACAGCACCACTCTGTATGAACGTGCAAACCAAAGGGACAGGTAGGGCCTACACATGTGTGTTTTATACATACATCATTCCCAGAACAGTAAGTTATGGTGGATGCAGGCCCCAGTATACCACACTGAAGAATTAAGCGAACACGACCAGAGACCAATTAATGATTGCCAGCGGCTCGCTGCACATCTGAAGTGATCTGAATGTCCTCATCAAATCTTCTGTTCAACTAACGATGTCCCTCTGGTTCATAATACCCAGGTATTTACTTCTTACCTGCATTCAATCTTATCTCATCTCAAACCAGTTTTGGGGAGTTCTAATATTATTTTATTGAACTTTGTAAAGGTCAGGTAAGAATTCTGAATTGCTGGTGTGCACGTGAAAGAAAGACTTTTATTTTGAAGATCAGTAAACAAGATTTAGAGACTAGGAACTTGCTGATGTACTAAAGTGCAAAAAATAAACATAGGAGTAAAAATAGGAAATGTAAACTATGGTCAAAAACAAAAAAAAAAAACAAATTAACTAAACTATATTTAACAATACTAAGAGTGCCCAGAACAAAAATGTAAACTAGAGTGCAGAGAAGATTGTAGATTAAGAGAGTGATGAGCAGATCCTGATCATAAGTCCAACGGCAGAAGGGAAGAAGCTGTTTTTGAGGCGGGACGTTCTTGTACGAATGGACTGGAGCCTCCCGGCCAAGGGAAGTACTTCAAAAAGTCCATGTCCAGGGTGGGAAGGGTCAGCTGCTCTCCGACCTACACGCCCCCGTATCCTGGAGACGTACAGTGGTGGTCAAAAGTTTACATACACTTGTAAAGAACATAATGTCATGGCTGTCTTGAGTTTCCAGTTATTTCAACAACTCTGATTTTTCTCTGATATAGTGATTGGAACAGATCCTTCTTTGTCACAAAAAACATTCATGAAGTTTGATTCTTTTATGACTTTATTATGGGTAAACTGAAAATGTGACGAAATCAGCTGGGTCAAAAATATACATACAGCAACATGAATGAGCAATTTTGGAGACTTAGAAAGTTGTGTCAATGACATGAGCTTCATAGCATGACCTCTTAACTTCTTGTGAGTGATTATGAGTGACTACAGCTGGTGACTTCTCTGAGGTCATTTAAAAAGGGCTCATTGGATAAAAACACCCACAAACGCTACAATGGGAAAGTCAAAGGAGCTCAGCACAGATTTGAAAAAGAGAATCATTGACTTGAACAAGTCAGGAAAGTCACTTGGAGCCATTTCAAAGCAGCTGCAGGTTCCAAGAGCAACAGTGCAAACAATTGTTTGTAAGTATAAAGTGCATGGCACTGTTTTGTCACTGCCACGATCAGGAAGAAAACGCAAGCTGTCACCTGCTGCTGAGAGAAAACTGGTCAGGAGGGTGAAGAGTCAACCCATGAGCACCAAAAAGCAGATCTGCCAAGAATTACAAGCTGCTGGAACACAGGTGTCAGTGTCCACAGTCAAGCGTGTTTTGCATCGCCATGGACTGAGAGGTTGCCGTGCAAGAAGGAAGCCCTTGCTCCAAAAGCGGCACCTTAAGGCTCAACTAAAGTTTGCTGCTGATCACATGGACAAAGATAAGACCTTCTGGAGGAAAGTTCTGTGGTCAGATGAAACAAAAATTGAGCTGTTTGGCCACAATGTCCAGCAATATGTTTGGAGGAGAAAAGGTGAGGCCTTTAACCCCAAGAACACCATGCCTACCATCAAGCACGGTGGGCCTGTTTTGCTGCCAATGGAACTGGTGCTTTACAGAGAGTCAATGGGACAATGAAGAAGGAGGATTACCTTCAAATTCTTCAAGAAAACCTGAAGTCATCAGCCCGAAGGTTGGGTCTTGGGCGCAGTTGGGTGTTCCAACAGGACAATGACCCCAAACACACATCAAAAGTGGTAATGGAATGGCTAAATCAGGCTAGACTTAAGGTTTTAGAATGGCCTTCCCAAAGTCCTGACTTAAATCCCATTGAGAACATGTGGATAATGCTGAAGAAACAAGTCCATGTCAGAAAGCCAACAAATTTAACTGAACTGCACCAATTCTGTCAAGAGGAGTGGTCAAAGATTCAACCAGAAACTTGCCAGAAGCTTGTGGATGGCTACCAAAAGCGCCTAATTGAAGTAAAAATGGCCAAAGGACATGTAACCAAATATTAGCATTGCTGTATGTATATTTTTGACCCAGCTGATTTTGTCACATTTTCAGTTTACCCATAATAAAGTCATAAAAGAATCAAACTTCATGAATGTTTTTTGTGACAAAGAAGGATCTGTTCCAATCACTATATCAGAGAAAAATCAGAGTTGTTGAAATAACTGGAAACTCAAGACAGCCATGACATTATGTTCTTTACAAGTGTATGTAAACTTTTGACCACCACTGTACAGGTCATGGAGAGATGGAAGGCTCTGCAGTCTGTGTTTGTCCCTGGCTGTGGCTCCAGCGTACCACACGGTGATGGAGGAGGTGAGGATGGACTCGATCTGGGTGGGTAGCTTGGCTTTCTTCATCCTCTACTTGGCCTTTTTGATCAGGGAACAGATGGACGGCTCCCACTTTAGGTCCTGTGTGATGGTGGTGCAGAGGAAGAGGAAAGAGTCTACAGTGAAGAGGCCCAATATGTTAAAATGGTGGCAATACAACAAAGTCTTTCAAAGAGTTTAGAAGTTAAAGGCAGTTTAGAAGATTTTCTAAATTTGACACCTCAACAACTCTCTGAAAAAACTGAGCAAGTAAGAGCACCTCCAAATGTTCTGTCTTTTTCTTGGTTTGTGTCTCTATTCATAAAAATTATTTAGATATACGTAGAGTTTTTATAAGACAGGCTGGCAACACCTTGAGCTTCTGGTCAAATTTACACCAGCCACTAGGTCAGGTATTGCAGGCATTAACTTACGATTGCATCGATTGGAAATCGTTCAACCCAATCAGAGAGCAGAGGTAACATCATGATATGAACATAACAGCCTGTCACAGTGATGGAGTCCCTGACTGCTCTACAAGAAGCAACTGGGGGCAGAAGAGAAGGAGAGCCAGAAGGAGCCAATGCAGCAGCCGAGACACAGAGTGGGGAGCCCTCCTTCTGAACTATGGGCTGGTGGCGTGGTGGTGTGTCAGCCTGCATACCACCGTGCGGTGAAGGCTCCCCCTGCAAGGAGACACAGGGTGTCTGTCATGGATCCCCACTGGTGGAGAGGGTCCCTTCAAGCATCGGACCCGGTCCAAGGAATGGCTCCGGTAAGGGGCGGACCCAGGACGAGCAGTGATCCCGTCGGGGAGCGAACCCTGGATGAGGAGGAACCGGTGGGTTAAACCCTACAAACTATTTTAAAGAACAGCCATTTTTTAAAGTATATTTTATAGTTTTTAAATAAGAATTGTTAAAACTGTTTTTGTGGTATGTGTCTCTGCTTCTCTGGTGCACCCTGTCCAATCCTGAACCGGCAGGCCCGGTCAAACAAAGATAACCCCATCTTCAACCAATCAGAACACTTTGCTATTATTTGTTTCTAGGATTTCTAAAAGTCCAGTTGGAGGTAGAGCTTTTAGCAAAGTCCCTGTTTTTTTAAAAAGTAGGTTTTTTATTGAAAAATTAACAAAAAACTCAACAAAAAGGGACCGACCAAAAAAAAAAAGAACGAAAAGAGTAATTTTTTAAAAAGAAATTAAAACCCATCCAGAGAGAGGTGGACAACATGTGACTCATATTGAACCAACTAACCAGGAATGCTTTAAGCCTCCCTTTAAATGTAGGAACACTGTCTGCCTCTTTCACTTGAGCTGGGAGCTTATTCCATAAAACTGGAGCTTGGTGGCTAAAGGCTCTACCGCCAAATGGACAGGGATGAACGTGGTACTGTCCTTTTTTTATCAGGCCAGCTGTTTCGTTGCGCACGTTAGTTGATTTTAGAGCATTCCAAAAAATGTGGAAGTCTCCAAAAGATGTACCTTCACATTTCCTCCAGCACTGACTCAGGATGGGATGTTTGATTTCAAACACCAAGCTCCAGTTTTATGGAATAAGCTCCCAGCTCAATGTGAGAGAGGCAGATATAGTTTCTCCAAGATTTTCTCAACCTTCTGTCTTCCCCGGAAAGAGTCATCCTGACACCTCTACCTGACCTGCACACTGAGGAGCAGAGTCTTTTTTGTGATTCAATCAGAGTCTCCTAGTCCTCGTCTCTGAGTGTTTAGTGCCTTCCAAACGACTCTTAAGTGTCTTGTTTTAAAAACTCAAGCAAAAGGCGTGGGGTCTCAAGACACCTCCACAGGCTTTCAGGTAGTGGTGGTCAATTGACTCCCTCTTGAGGGTTCTAGTTCCTCTTTGAACAAGCTGATTGATTAACTAACTGATAGAAACCAGATACTGGAGAGACTCTGTCTCACAGATGGACAAGGAACGCCTTAGGATCCTTCTGGGGGAGCTGGAGGATGTGGTCGCTCAACCAGGTTTCTGTCAAATGAAAGTACAGCGATCTTTTCATTTAGAATTCCACACCAGAAGTAAGTCCGGTGTGATTCACATGTCCCTCTATCCCAGGGGTGGGCAAACTATGGCCCAAAGGTCCTAAGCGGCCTCTCAAGCTTTTTAATCCGGCTCTCTAAACATGAAGAAATGATATGTTTTTTTTTATTACTCGTATTTTCTGGTAGTTGTTGCCGTGCGTTCATTTGTTGTCAGAATATTAGATTTTCTGAGGTTTTTTTTCCCACCTTCGTTTTTTTTTTTTTTTTTTTTGAGAATTTTCCAATTGCAAAGTTATTTTTCAGGCTGTGGTCATCGATGGCTGCTGGTCCTGGTTCCGGGGCCCTGGTGGGGATCTGGCTCCAGGGATCTGGCTCTGGGGCCTTGGATCATGGCCAGTGATCGTAGGTGTGCCTCGGCTCCTGCTGTGGAGGGTCCTCAGATACCGTTTTCTCAGGTGTTCCATCTGCATCCAGCCTATTGTATTTTTAAGTGAGTGTGTATGTGTGCCTGTATACATGTATGAGGGTGTGTGTGTGTACATGTTTGAGGGTGCATGCTCTATTTGTATTTGTACAAGTATGGATGTGTGTGTGTCTGTGTGTGCGCGTGCGTGTGTGTAAGTGGATTTTTTATCTGTGGGTGGGGGACTTATTTTTCTGGGGTTTTTAACTTGTGTTACATTTTTTTTGTATAAAAAGCGCTTTTAAAATAAAGTTTGATTTGATTTATGCTGTTTTTCTAAAATTGATTTTCCGAACCGTAGAAAGATTGCAGGGGCTGCCGGAGCCCATCCCGGCTGATTTAAAGTGACAGCCAGGATGAACCCTGAACAGGTTGCCAGTCTGTTACGGGGCTACACACACATAACTGTCCACACACACACACACGCATGCATTCGTAAAGGCAATTTCATAGAGGCCGATCAACACTAACATTTAACATTTTTGGAGGGTGGGAGGAAACCAGAGAAAACCGACACATACACGGGTAGAACATGCAAACTCCACACAGAAAGGCCAGTGTTGCTATCCTCAACCCAACCCTCGACTAAGTCCCAACTGCTTGCTGTAGTGCCACCGTGCCAATGCCACCTACTGTAACGCCGTGCAGCCTAAGCACATTTCCTCCATTAAATTTAGTTTAAATTGGCAGGTTTTATGACTACATCATCTTAGCAGCTACATTTAGGTAAAAAAAGGGCGAGGTTTATTGTAAAAATGAGTAAAGCTAAGAATAACTAAAAAGATCTTTAGTAAGAAAAAAAAAAGCTGAGGTTGATAAAGTAACCAATAAAATTATAAAATCTAAACATGATTTTAAAACACTCCTTGATCCAAACGGTGACCCGAATCACCCCAAAAATTTGATCATTTATTAATTTTCTCGTCGTAAAAATATCCTGAAAATTTTAGAAAAATTCACTCCAAATATTTTGAGTTATTTTTGTTTAAACACAAACAAAAATTCCGTTTATTTGCTTGAGATTATGTTGCTTGAAGTTTAGCCTTATAGCCAGCAGACGGCGACACATCAGAACTCAACCAGCTCGTTTAATTTTAATAATAATTATTATTTATTTTGTAATCAGTGATTATATATTTTCCTGTTTTTTTTAACAGGAACTTTGTAAAATAAAAATTGTAAAAATTTGTTTTAATTTTTTTTTTAAAGGAAGTTGTCATCGCCACTCCTGTCGTCACTTCCTGTCATGTGCGGAAGTGATCGTCATCTTAAAAGCAGTGAGTTGGAATCTGAATGAAAAATGAGAAAAACAGCTTAAAATCTTTTAAAAACGTCATATTTTAACACTTTAAATGAACAAATAAGTTTCGGATAAAAGTTTTCCAAACGTTTGGAGACCAGGTTTGTTATTTTTTGCTGGTTTTCTTTTTAAAGGATGAATTAAATCACTGCATGAATGAAAAATAGAAACATTAAAATGAACTCAATTTAAAAGCTTTTGTCTGATTTGTTTAATTTTAAATAAAAAAGTTTAATTCTATATTTTCAGATTTTTTTGGAGGAAAAAAAATGTCTTGGATTAAAGAAGGAGAACTGAACGTTCTGGAAAAAATAGCTGCTAATGTTTTAAAGGTAAGTCTTTATTGGTTTTAATTTTGAAAATAATCTTCACTTCATTTAGAAACAGAGTAAAAAATGTTTTGTTTTTTTAGGCTTTTATTTTTTAAATGAACATCTTCTAAATTCCTCTGTTCTATTTTTTTGTAATTTTTTGTTAAAACTCTTTATTTTTTAAAGGAAAATCTTTATTATTTTTAATTTTCAAAATAATCTTCACTTTATTTTGTGGAGTATGGAGTTTTTTTTTATTTTATTTTTATTTTATTTATTTATTTATTTATTTATTTTAAATTGATAAATAAATTAATAAATTTATTTATTTTTATTTTATTTTATGGAAATGGAGTAAAAAAAAAAATTTTATCAGACTTTTATTTTTTAAACCAACATGTTTTAAATCCCTCTTTTCTATTTTTTTTTTTTTTGTTAAAACTCTTTATTTTTTAAAGGTAAGACTTTATTGGTTTTAATTTTCAAAATAATTTCCACTTCATTTAAAAACAGAATAAAACACGTTTTGTTTTTTATTAGACTTTTATTTTTTAAAACCAACATGTTTTAAATCCCTCTGTAAATAGTTTTTTTTATTTAATGTCATAATGACATGATTGTGTTTACACTCAGTTTAAAGGTTCATTTTTTTTTTTTCTGATCTTGTGATGATGAGTCTGTTTGACTCACGTCATCTTTTTATGGCGCTGCTCATGTTTTTATTGGTTCCTGTTTTTTTTTCTTTATTATTAAATTTCTCTTTTTTTTTTTTGTTAATTTGTTTTAATTTTTTCTTCTCATCGTCTGACCCACTTGTCCCTCAAGGGGTTCCCGAGCGGTGCTGGAGCCTATCCTGACTGATTTCAGGATAAAGGCAGGGTACACCACGAACAGATCAGCAGTCTGTGGAGTCAGACACACAGACAACCATCCACACACTCATTCCTAGGGACGATCTTATCGCAGCCAATCCACCTACCACACATATAGGTGGAGAACATGCAAACTCCACACAGAAAGACCAGTGTTCCAAGCCGGATTTGAATCCCCGACCTTCTTGCTGTGGAGCCCCTATGCTCTGTTTTTATTATTTTTTTCCAATTTGTTAGAATTACAGTAAAAAAAAAAAAAAATCAATGTTTTAAATTCAGACACTGATTTTTTTTTTTTTTATAAATCAGACCATTTTGATTTTTTTATTTCTGTGATTTTACATTAAAAAACATGTTTTTTGTTGTTTTTCAGATATTAAACTGTTTTAAATGGTGATTTTAGTGAAAATCTGTCGCTGCATCGATGATATGTTTTTAAGTGACTTTATTTAATGTTTTATTTCTTATTTTTATTTCCATTAAAAACGACCATAAGAGCTTTTAATAGAACTTTTAAATAATATTTTAGCCAAAATTAATTATTATTGATTTCTACATTTTTGTGGATTTTTATTTAAGATTAAATTTAGAAAAAAAATAATTCATATTTTGGAAAAAAAAAAAAAAGAACTTGACTGATTTTTTTTTTTTTTTTTTTTTTTTTTCCAGATGCTAATTTTCTGGATTAAAAAAATTCAAATTAAAGATTAAATTTTGAAATAATGTGACAATTAAATATTTTTGTGTCAAACCCGGTTTCAAAGTATTTTAAAGTATTTTAAATTAAAACATAAGATTTAAACATTTTCAGCTGTGAATTTAATATTTTATTTGATGTTAAATTTGGAGAAAGTTTTTATTTTTTTGATCTTGTAATAAAATAATGTAATAAACTAAGGGCTGTAGTGGTTAGCACAGAGGCTTCAAAGCAAGAAGGTCAGGGTTCCAATCCCGGGTGGGAACGAGGCTTGGAACACTGTCCTTTCTGTGTGGAGTTTGCACGTTCTCCTGTGTATGTGTGGGTTTTCTCTGGCTTCCTCTAAAAACATACATGTTAGGTTGCTATGAAATTGCCCCTAGGATTGTGAGTGTGTGGCCCTGCGACAGACTGGCGACTTGTTCGGGGTGTACCTTGGCACTCGCCTTGAATCACCCAGGTTAGGCTCCGGCACCACCCCAAAACCGCTCTAGGGATGGTCGGGTAATATTTTTCATGATGGCTCAGGAATCTAAATCCCTCTGTAGGACTGGTTTCAGCTGGTTTTAAATGATCACCCTGTTCTGTGTTGCCCTCCATCAGGCCGGGCCCACACCCCGACACGTCGCCTTCATCATGGACGGTAATCGTCGCTATGCACAGAAGAAAAACGTGGAACGGGGGGAGGGTCACATGCAAGGCTTCAACAAACTGGCAGAGGTGAGTTTTTACAGCTGATAAAACATCTGGATGTTTGATGGTAACGCTTTCCTCTTCCAAACCAGACGTTACGTTGGTGCAAACATCTGAACATCCCCGAGGTGACGGTCTACGCCTTCAGTATAGAGAACTTCAAGCGTACCAAAGACGAGGTGGACGGGCTTTTGGATTTGGCCAGACAGAAATTTGAGAAGTTACTGGAAGAACAGTGAGTTTGTCGTTGGTTATTCTGTCATGTAAAACAGGGTACCAGTAACATCAGCAGCACTGGTTTAAGATTCAAAATTCTTTATCATCACAAAGTGAGCATGGAGACATTTTGACAGACCCCCGGCTCTAATGATAAAAGTTTTAATTGGACTAATTACCCAAACAAGTTAGATTTGAAGGGCTTGGATTACGTTTTAAGATCAAGATTTGGCAAATTCGTTTTAAGGTCAGTGAAGTCGGTGACTGACCAACCGATGACCGATGAGTCGGTCGGTCAGTAGTAAGCCGGTGATACTCAGGAATAGCATTAGGCTAAAACCTTATTTCCGTCATCTTACGCTTATCCGAGGCCGGGTCGTAGAGGCAAGAGCCTCAGATATGAAGCCCAGGCTTCTCTCATCCCGGCTGCATCCTCCATCTCACCCAGGAGGATCCTGAGGTGTATCTGTCCAGCTGTCAGACATAGTCTCTTCAGCGGGTCTCTCCTCCTGGTGAGAGTTGCTCGAAACACCTCACCAGGGAGGCACTCCGGAGGAGGGCATCCTATCCAGATGCCTAAACCACCCCATCTGGTTGCTCTCAAACTGGAAGAGAAATGGCTCTACTCCAGGCTCCTCCCTCTATCTGTCATTACTGACAGAAGCCTGTAACGACATGGTAACTGTAGATTACTCCAGAAATAACACCGGTAATAATTCCTTAAGTTAATAAAACTTAAGCACCGTTATTTCCAACACTGTTACCAGTCATACATGAACTGATTAGGTTTTCAGGGTTATACAAATTTTTTTTTTTTTTTCTTGCAATACTTTTAAACTAACCAGTCATTCTTGTGTTTGTCTGGTTCGTCTCGTCTTGTGTCTCTCAGGGAGAATCTGGAGAAACACGGTGTCTGTATCCGGGTTTTGGGGGACTTGAACATGCTCCCAGAAGACCTGCAGGAACTCATTGCCAAAGCAGTCGTATCAACGAGGACCCATAACAAGTATGACTCATCCTCCTTTTGGTCATTAGTGAGAATTAAAGTGGCACAAATACTTTTAAGTTAGCAGACATGTTGGTGTTTAGTGAGGTTACAGGGAGAAGAAAGAAAGAAAGAAGGATCAACAGTCCAGAGCAATGGAGAGTGTGGAAAAGAGGTGAAGAAGCGTGTGCAGGCAGGCTGGAATGGGTGGAGGAAATGATCAGGTGTGATGTGTGATAGAAGAGTTTCAGATAAAATGAAAAGAAAAGTGTAGAAAACCGTGATGAGAGCGGCCATGCTGATTGGTCTAGAAACAGTGTGGTGAGAGCGGTCGTGCTGATTGGTCTAGAGACAGTGTGGTGAGAGCGGCCATGCTGATTGGTCTAGAGACAGTGTGGTGAGAGCGGCCATGCTGATTGGTCTAGAGACAGTGTGGTGAGAGCGGCCATGCTGATTGGTCTAGAGACAGTGTGGTGAGAGCGGCCATGCTGATTGGTCTAGAGACAGTAGCACTGAGGAAAAGACAGGAAACAGAGATGGAGGTAGCAGAGATGAAAATTCTGAGGATCTCTCTGGGAGTGACCAGGATGGACAGGATCAGAGGAACAGCACATGTTAGAGGTTTTAAAGTCAGAGAGGTCAGACTGAGATGGTTTGGACATGTGCAGAGGAGAGAGAGAGAGTACATCAGAAGAAGGATGCTGGGTTTGGAACCACCAGGAAAGAGGACTAGTGGAAGACCAAAGAGGAGGTTCATGGATACAGTGAAGGAAGACATGAAGATAGTTGGTGTGACTGAAGAGGATGCAGCAGATAGGGTTGGATGGAAGAAACTGACTTGCTGTGGCGACCCCTGGAGGGAGATGATGAGAGAAGAAGAAGAAGTTGTTCCCGACTAGTGTTCAGACGGTCGGATGAATTTTTTTCTTCAGTCCCGGAAGCATTTTTACACCGTAGAACCAGCACTATGGATCCATTCTCCTGATTGGTCGGTTCTGAAATCATTACCTTGCACAAAAAAACTCAAACTGTAACCATGGCAACACAGAGAAACAAAACTTGTAGAAGAAGCTCTGTTTAATTTTACTGGTACATTGTGAGTGGTTCACTCACAGCAGACTATCAGATCGATGTCTGATCACTGTGAGACTCAAACCGAAGGAGATTTGATGCCTGTTTAAATGACTAGATATTGATAACTGATACAAAGTCTTGGTATCGGTCCGATACCGTCCGGTATCTTAGCAACCGTAATAACACAAAACTAATGAGGATTCATTAGGGTGAAATGTTCGGACGCATCGCGTCTCAGAATAATTTATCACTAACGACACAAACGATTAAATTTCTTTCAGATGTTTCCTCAACGTGTGCTTCGCTTACACGTCACGGTTTGAAATCACCAACGCCGTGCGGGAGATGGCATGGGGTGTGGAGGAGGGTCTGATCAAAGCCAGGTGAGGAACGCACCCTGGACCAGTTAATCCCTGACAGCGTTTAGAGGAGATAATCTGACCCGTTGACAAGCCGCTCATGTTTTTTGTCGTCCTCAGCGATGTTTCCGAGGCGTTGCTAAGCGAGTGCCTGTACAGTAATAACTCACCCAACCCTGACCTACTTATCCGCACCTCTGGAGAGGTACGCCTCAGCGACTTCCTCCTCTGGCAGGTAACATCGCCGTGGCAACCACTTCTTCTTCTTTTAAGACTCTGAAATCAAAACAATCTTTTTATTAAAGGGATTTAAAACTGTTTAAAATCTTCAAACATACTTGTTTTATAATTAAATTTAAATTTATTGTTGACGTCTTCAAAACCACAGACTACAACAGTCACTCAGTACCGACTATAGATGGACTGATCAATTTTAATATAAAAAGGTCAGAGTCTTAAATTCCGATGTCATAATTTTAAAGTTGGATTTTTTTTTTGTTTATTTTTATTTTTTAATAGATTTTTCAAAATAAAATCCTCATCTTTAAAATGATAAATTTTAGAAACGTGACGTATCGATTGTGAAATTTCAAACCTTGCTTTTCAGGTTGTGTCGCTTCGTGTTTTTACAACCACGTCGACGCTCGTTCAGAAATTCCTTCTTTACGTCGTTATGAAAACAAAACATTTCCGAGGTTTTAGTTTCTTTTCATCAAGGCTTTTATTTCTTTAAAATAAGACCGGATTGTCGTCATCGCTGCACGCTCACCGTGAATTAACGTCTTTTATTGAAGTGTTTGCGTTGAAGATGTTGGAGGAGACGTACAGGGAAGCTCATTGGATGCTGCATCATGTCCGTCCGATTTGTAAAACATTAAATGGAGGGGGGTCTAACTTAAGTTTGATACCAAGTTCATTTCTCTGCCTTCACAATAAGAGCCGTCCCAATATGGTAAGCAAGCCAAGGAGCTGCAGAGGGCTGAAGGGAGCCCCCTTCAGGACGAATAGTGGTGACTTAAATGTTGACAAAGTTCCAGTAAAAGAAAGAAAACAAGCGTGTGATGCGTGACTATTCCCCTGAAGGGGCTCTACCGGGTTCCTCTAGACGGGGCTCCCTGAAGTACCCAAATGCAACGACCAAATAAAAACACTGAGTGCACTGAAATGACAATCGTATGTCACGCTACTACCTTGAGGGGCCCCGAGACGACTGCTGTAGATCTGTTTTTATCTGATGATGCTTTAAAACTCATTTTCTTCTTTTTTGGTGCGAAAATAAAGAAACTTTACGTTTCGTTCCGTCGTCTTCAGCTTATCTGGGGCCGGGGCAACAGCCTCAGACAGGCTTCTCTCATCCCGGCTGAATCCTCAAGCTCACCCGGAGGATCCTTAGTTGTTTCCTGTCCAGCTGTGAGACATAGTTTCTCCATCAGATCCGGGGTCTGCCTCTTGGTCTCCTCCCGGTGGGTACGGGGCCTCGGTTATCCCTCTTGCCGAGGGGCCCCCACATTGTCTCTTGAACGAACGTGCCAGGTGTTTACCATCTAAATTTTAACAACAGAGGTTATTTAACCGAGACGTCTTACAGAAGTTTATATTTAAAAAAAATAATAAAAATCTAAAAATAAGTTAAAAACTTTGTGCTTTTTTAATTTAAAGGAACAAAACACTTATAATTTTTTTTTTTTTTTTTTTAACTTCACAATTCAATGTTTTTGAGTGTTTAATTTTTAGGAAATAAAGATTTGATTTCTAACCACTTGAGTCGATTGAAAGTTTTAAGCCTGTATTTTTTTTTTAACAGACATCACACTCCTGTCTGGTGTTTCAATCCGTTTTGTGGCCAGAATACTCCTTCTGGAACCTGTGTGAAGCCATCATTCAGTACCAGCTCAACCACAAATCAATCCAGGTGAGTCTCATCAAAAAAAAAAAAGAGTTTAACTAAACATTAAATCCTCTCATCTGACTCCTCTGCTGGTTGCTATGGTGATGGTCAGGCTGACAGACGAGGTCAGACAGGAATCCCCATGGACAATGATGTTTGCAGATGACATTGTGATCTGTAGTGAGAGGAGTAAATAGAAGGAGGAAAATCTGCAGAGGTGGAGGTTTGAAGATTAGTCAGAGTAAAACAGAGTCCATGTGTGTGAATGAGAGGGATCCAAATGGAAAAGTGAGGTTACAGGGAGAAGAGATAAAGAAGGTGGAAGATTTTAAGTATCTAGGATCAACAGTCCAGAGCAATGGAGAGTGTGGAAAAGAGGTGAAGAAGCGTGTTCAGGCAGGCTGGAACGGGTGGAGGAAAGTATCAGGTGTGATGGGTGACAGAAGAGTTTCAGCTAAAATGAAAAAGAAAGTGTACAAAACCGTGGTGAGAGCGGCCATGCTGATTGGTCTAAAGACAGTGTGGTGAGAGCGGCCATGCTGATTGGTCTAGAGACAGTGTCACTGAGGAAAAGACAGGCTGAGGATCTCTCTGGGAGTGACCAGGATGGACAGGATCAGAGGAACAGCACATGTTGGAGGTTTTAAAGTCAGGGAGGCCAGACTGAGATGGTTTGGACATGTGCAGAGGAGAGAGAGAGAGTACATCAGAAGAAGAATGCTGGGTTTGGAACCACCAGGAAAGAGGACTAGAGGAAGACCAAAGAGGAGGTTCATGGATACAGTGAAGGAAGACATGAAGATAGTTGGTGTGACCGAAGAGGATGCAGCAGATAGGGTTAGATGGAAGAAACTGACTTGCTGTATCGCCCCCTGAAGGGAGATGATGGAAGGAGAAGTGACCAATGGTTTTCAATCCCATCTTATTGATACCACTACTCTTTTTGATACCACTTATCAATCCGGTGCCTCCCCCAGACGTCCCGTAACAAACAGAAACACATTGAAAACTCCTCCCCCTGCTACGTCTCCAGATCTCCATCCTTTCTTCACATCACCCCGGTCCTTCAGCAAATCCAAAATCCTCTTCAAACGGGTGTTGATGAGCCAACCCCAGATCCGGTCCTCCCGACCAGCTAGTTTTAGTTCACACCTTTGGTCTCCACACTAGTGATGGGACGTCCGGCTCCAAGGACCCTAGACCAGCACAGGGAAGAACAGGACATGGAGACTCTCTCCATGATGGACCCCAGAACACAGAGATCATCTCCCTGCAGGTGTTGAAGGACCAGAGCTTTCCCAGGTGGTACAGTCTACCCAGGTCCCTCCTATTGGTGTGACCTGGGTAGGAGGAGCGGTTCTACACCGAGCTCCCCTCGGATGGCAGAGCTCCTCACCCAATCTCTGAGTGAGAGCCCAGCCACCCTGTGGAGGAAGCTTATTTCGGCCGCTTGTATCCGCGATCTCATTCTTTCAGTCACCACCCACAGCTGGTGACCATAGGTGAGAATAGGAACGTAGATCCTGGTTACCATGGTGAGGGTAGGAACGTAGATCCTGGTTACCACGGTGAGAATAGGAACGTAGATCCTGGTTACCATGGTGAGGGTAGGAACGTAGATCCTGGTTACCATGGTGAGAATAGGAACGTAGATCCTGGTTACCATGGTGAGGATAGGAACGTAGATCCCGATTACCATGGTGAGGGTAGGAACGTAGATCCTGGTTACCATGGTGAGGGTAGGAACGTAGATCCCTGTTACCATGGTGAGGGTAGGAACGTAGATCCTGGTTACCATGGTGAGGGTAGGAACGTAAATCCTGTTACCATGGTGAGGGTAGGAACGTAGATCCCGGTTACCATGGTGAGGGTAGGAACGTAGATCCCGGTTACCATGGTGAGGGTAGGAACGTAGATCCTGGTTACCATGGTGAGGGTAGGAATATAGATCCTGGTTACCATGGTGAGGGTAGGAACGTAGATCCCGGTTACCATGGTGAGGGTAGGAACGTAGATCCTGGTTACCATGGTGAGGGTAGGAACGTAGATCCTGGTTACCATGGTGAGGGTAGGAACGTAGATCCTGGTTACCATGGTGAGGGTAGGGACATAGATCGACTTGTAAATCGAGGGCTTTGCTCTTTCTTTACTACGATGAACCGATGCAGCGTCCTGGTTATTGCTGACGTTGCACCGATCCGCATCTTGGGACAAAAAATCTTGGACACCTCTGGAGTAGTTCTGAGTTTCTATCCTTCTCTAAAGTGAGTGTGTGTGTGTGTTTTATAGAAAGCCCGGGAGCTCTACAGAGAAGAGCAGTCCGTCCAGCAGCTGGAGGCGGATTGCATGTGCGTAGCGGAACGACTTCACGGTAACGGAAAACCCGCCGACGCAAAGAGAAGACAGGAAGCTCTGGAGCATTACACCGCCTCCCGAGAAGCACGAGTCCAGGATTTTCTACTAGCTCTGAAGGACAAGAGAGACTCTTTCTTTAACCACTTATCAAACAGAGATTCACTGACTTAGAAACGCTGGTCTTTCACAGACAAACCAAACCTCTCATGTCCTTTTGGAAATGTGAAAAACCGATGAGTTACTGTTTGGAAAAGACGAGGGGTGACTTTATTTTTCACCCCTATGGGGCTTAGAGTAATCGTGATATTTATGATCGTAGATAAAGTCTAACATGTTGAAATGTTTGGTCAAAATTTAGTGAAATCGTTTACTGTTTGTGGAGAAAAAAAGCATGATTTTGATGGAAACGTTTCAATCTGTGTTTTTCTCGTCGAACCTCAGCGTGATTCAGAATGTTTGATGTGATTCTTTTTAAAGATAAAAACTATATTTTGACCATCATTCGCAAAAAAGAATAAAAGAAATATAAAGAAAAGTTATTTTCTGTGTTTTTTTTATCATCAAAGTTTACTTTCATGTTCCGTTCCATCGTCTTCAGCTTAACGGGGTCACCGAATCGCAGGAGCAACAGCCTCAGACGTGAAGCCCGGGTTCCCTCATCCCGGCTGCATCCTGCATCTCACCCAGTAGGATCCTGAGATGTTCCCCGGCCAGCTGTAAGACATAGTCTCTCCAGCAGGTCTGGGGTCTGACTCTTTGTCTCCTCCCAGTGGGACGGAAGACCTCGTCAGAGAGGGAACATCCTAACCAGAAGCCTGAACCGCCCCAACTGGCTTTTCTCTTGAATCGGAGGAGCAACGGCACTACTGCAAGCCTCCCAGATGTCAGAGCTCTTCACTCTATCTCTGAGTGAGAGCCCAGCCAACCTGCAGAGGAAGATCATTTTGGCTGCTTGTATCCACGATCTTGATCTCTCTGATAGGGACGCAGATCCTGGTTACCATGATGAGGGTAGGATCGTAGATCCTGGTTACCATGGTGAGGGTAGGAACGTGTAGGAACGTAGATCCTGGTTACCATGGTGAGGGTAGGAACGTAGATCCTGGTTACCATGGTGAGGGTAGGAACGTAGATCCTGGTTACCAAGGTGAGGGTAGGAACGTAGATCCTGGTTACCATGGTGAGGGTAGGAACGTAGATCCTGGTTACCACGGTGAGGGTAGGAACGGATCGATGCGGCGTCCTCATTATTTCAGACGCGACATTGATCCATCTGTAGATCTCCTGCTCCATCCTGACCCACATGGGCATTCTCACCGAATTAGAATTTTAATTGAAAAAGAAAAAAAATGATTTTTGACGCCTCCATGTGGTCAAAAGTGAGCATTGCTTAACCAAATTACTTCCTGGTTATTGTCCAATGAGCATCGTGGAAGCTAAATACCCGTATTTTTCCTCATATTCTACTGTATTATAATTCAAATTAAGAATTTCAAGCATTACTATTATAAGACATTTAACTTGGATTGTTTCGCATAAAATGGTCGGTTTTTTTTACTGTTTAATTCCAAATAATACTGTATCACAAAACGTTGTCGCCCTCAAGTGGCAAAAACCGGTATTACTTATACAAATTATTTCCTGTTTTTTGTCTAATAGGCATCGTTAAAACAGAAAATATCTTTTTAACACATAATTCACATTAGTACACAATCCCGCATGTAGTCTAATAAAAATATTTTGAAAATTTTGAAATATTCCAAATTACAAAAAAAAAGATAATTTTTAATACCATCAGAGCAGAGAGAGGATGTTTTACTCCCCTCTAGTGGCAGAGATTAAGATTACTTCACAATCGTTTCCAGGAAATTATCCAATGAGCATCGTTGAAACAAAAAAAAAAAACACATTTAAATCTAAACTTTCTATTACTTTTTACAACATTCCACGTTTTATCCTGAAAAGATTTTCAATAGATATACTTTCAAAAATATTCCTGCTGGTAGAGGATTTTTCTTTTTGTCTCTTGTGGCTAAAATGGGTATTACTTTCCAAAC
This sequence comes from Neostethus bicornis, assembly GCA_902685375.1. NCBI lineage: Eukaryota > Metazoa > Chordata > Actinopteri > Atheriniformes > Phallostethidae > Neostethus > Neostethus bicornis. The sequence goes on along the minus strand of LR738541.1, from coordinate 10,892,567 downwards.
TCATTTCCTGGTTATTGTCCAATGAAAATGGTTGAAACAGAAATGTACTACTTTTATCTTTTAATTAATCATATAAATATGATATTCCAAATTTTAATCAAAGAGATCCTTTTATTGGTTTCAATGAGTTTAATTTACCGCATTATGATCATTTCTACCTTTGAATTACCATAATATTGCAACAGAAGCGGATGTTTTTTGCCTCTACTGGCAGAATTTGGTATTATTTTAAACACTCGTTTCCTGGTTTTTGTCCAATGAGCGATGTTGAAACAGAAAACCAATTTTTATTTGATGATTGATTTATATATAGAAACAAAATTCCACAGTTCAACTAAAAATAAGATTTTATCAATATAAATGTGTTCTTTTGTCTAAAATAATTATTTTTACCTCTTAATTCCAATAATATTGCATTAAATGAGGATGTTTTGTTGCCCTCTAGTGGCAAAATGAAGTTTTATTGGAACAAATCACTTCCTGATTCTTTGGCCAATGAGGTGAAGTGTCATGGTTTCCTCCAATCAGCTGAGCTGAAATAGCAAACTGGTTTAAACCGGTTTGGATCTTATTTTCTGTATAAAAACTACAAAACATTTGCTTTAAAACATTCGCCATTTTCTCTCTGAGTCTCTGCTTCTCTCTGTCCTTCTGAAAAATAAATAAAACCCTGTTTTTAAAGCAACAGGACTCTGCTTTAAAAGCTCTTTAAAATGGGAAAAGCAAAGGTAAGAATTGAACAACATTTTTTATTCATTTTAATAGAAACAAACATGATTTTTTGTGGTAAATATCCTGCTGATCGAACGTCATCATTCCAAACATTAATGGCGGTCTAACAAAAAAAAATAACAATAAATCCACAAATTCATAAAAAATAAACAATTTTTCTCCATTTTTCTTCTTTAAAATTTTATAAAAATTAAAATGCGTTTAATTTGAATGTTTCGTGGATTTTTATTTCATTTTAAACGAGATTTTTCCGCTTTTTTCAGAGGATTTTTTTTTCCACTGGCGGTAAAAATAAAACGAGAAAAAATGTAAAAATACTTTAAAGGAAAATCTTTAATTTTACAGAAAAAATCAAAATAAAAATTTAAATAAATTGTGATAATTTTTTTGCATTTTTCTCTTCGTTTTTAATGTAAAAACCGTGTTTTTAGTTTGAAATGAGGGGGAGGGGCAGATAACACACTTTTATTTTTTAATCATTTTTAGGAAAAAGAATTCAATCAATTTTTTTAATTTTATAAAAAAAGCAATTTTATTTAAATTTTTTTACTTTTTTCCAAAATAAAATTGAACAAAAAAGATTCTTTTGTTTTTTTTATTTAAATAAAAAAAAAAAAAATCTGTTTCGACTTAAAAATCCAGACATTTTTTTGAATTTTTTTTTATTATATTTTTTAAAATAAATCTGTTCACATTTTTGTTTTAATTATTATTTTTTTCTTCATAAATCTTTTTTTTGTTCTTAAATCCGCGGAGGGATTTTATCCTCAGTTTTCTTTGAGCTGTGATTCGGCGCGCATTGATCCAAAACAAAGGAAGCTGTCAACGCGGGAAAAACCGTTTCCATGGAAACAGGATTTGAATTCAAATTTGCGCGGAAAAAAAATACAACAAAAACAAAATCCTTTTAATTTTTATCTTACTTTAAAAACTTTTATTCAATTTCAATAAATTTTAATATATATTTTTAAAACATGATTTTGTTGAATAATTTTAACCCTTTTTCTTCTTTTTTTTTTCCGCAGCAAACGGTTCCTCCAGAGGTTTGAAAACTTTTTAACATCAATAAAAACTTTTTAAAGTTTCTTTACTTCGCTTTTCATTTTGAAATTTAAGCTTTTTTATTAACACTGAATTTTATTCTGAAATCTGAGCTTTTATTGTTTTAACATTGATTTTAATTCTAAAATCTAAGCTTCTTTTAACTTTAATTTTCATTCTGAATTCTAAACTTTTATTGTTTTAACTCTGAATTTTATTCTGAAATTTGAGCTTTTATTGTTTTAACAATGTTTTTTTTTTTTTTTTTTTTCCAGCAAAGAAGAACTTCCCCCCGGCTGGCGCTGGTAGGTTTTAATAAAAACACTATTTTTAAAAAAAAATAACATTAAAAATGCCTTTTTAATCATAAAAAACCAACTTTTTTATGAAAATAAAACTTTTTTTTTTTTTTCAGAAACCAAAAGCTGCTCCAGTCGAGACGAAGAAGAAAGCGGCTGCGAAGGTAAAAAAAAAAAACCTCATTTGCATTAATTAACATGTTAAATTAGAGATTTTTTTTTACTAAAATGTCTCCTTTTTTTTTTCCATCAGAAGGCGCCTAAAGCAAAGAAAGCCAAGCCGGCCGAGAACGGGAACACCAAGGCCGAGGTTTGTTTAAAAAAAAAAAAATTGTAAACAAACATATCTAAACTTTGATTTCTAATCTCGTCTTTTATTTTGTAGGAGCCAAAGGCCGAAGCGACCGACGCCAAATAAAGCTGGTTATTTTGGTCAGTCTGTGTACTTGGTGATTGTACAGTTTTAAATAAGTATTTTTTACCAAGTTTTATATTCTTAAAATGTCATTTATAGGTTTGTTTTTGGGCTTGCACTTGTAACAAACGGTTTCTTTTTCGGTTTGTTTTTCACGTTCATATCCGTTTCTTTTTATTTCTTGTCATTTATTTTGAAATAAAAAACCTTCTTTTACCGTCCATATCCTGTAGGAACGACATCATCGTAAAGCTTCGTGATGCGTACGATAAGTTTAAATCGGTCACCGTGGAAACGACTCGACAGCCTGACCAGTCAGCAGGAGGATCCTTGATGGTAACCTGATCTACCTCTTGGTCTCCTTCCTGATTGGACGAGCCCAGCCATCCTGTGGAGGTTGATCGGTTTGGTTGCCATGGTTACTGTTTGACCAGCACAGCCAATCAGATCGTCAGAGCTGTTTAAACTGATCGTTGCATCACGAAGTCTTTACGTTTGTAGTTTTTTTTTTTTTAAACTGAGGACTTAGTTAGTTTTAAATCATAAGGCAGCTAAATTTGATGAAAATAGGAGTTTTGTTTTTTTTTTTATTATTTCTTGTATGTTAATGTTTTTCAAAATAAAAGCTCTGCCATTAGGTCAAAAAGTTCCTCATTAAAACAAATGATGATAATTTGGTGTTTTTTTTCTGGTTTAAAAACTTAAGTTATGTTTCTTTTAGTGAAAAAAAACTTCTTTTTTTTTTGGCTTCAACGGTTGATCTAAATGTTCTTAAATAAAAATGTTCAAAACATTCTTTTGTTTTTATTTTTAAAAAAGAAGGTGGAGTTTAAAAAAGAAAAACAGGAAGTAGAAATACAGACTCCATTTTGTTTCAGACATCCATTTTAGGTCCTAAACATGATCTTTGACCTCATCAACAACCACAGATTTAATTAATACGCGTATCAGACATGCAGTCTTCCGCATTGGGCGGAATCCTGTAGTGCATTCTATAAACAAGGCTAAGCACAAGGCATCTCCTGCTTCTGCAGCTGTGCGTCTGAAAGCCAATCGTACCAATCTGCATGGACCAGAAGGAGGAGGTGCACATACTCACTCCCAGGAGCATTTTCATAGCGGCCAATAAACCTAACATGCATGTTTTTAGAGGGTGGGAGAAAACCAGAAAAAACCCACACATACTCAAGGAGAACATGCAAACACCACACATGACTCGAACCCTGACCTTGCTGTGAGGCCACCGTGCCGCCCTATTAGGTTGATGAGGAAGAAGTTGGAGAAGATGTTGATGGACGCTCCCCTGGTCTCACGGACCGAGGACTACCCGACTGGTCGACCACAGTTTGTAAGGCTGAAGAACTGAGTGCCTGGCATCGGTGCGCCACGGGGAACTGTGCTCAAATTAAAGGAGATGATGGTGGACTTCAGCAAGAGGGAGACCCAACTCCCTCCTGCTGAAGGAGGCTGTGATCTTCCTGCAGCATCTCTCCATCTCCGTGTTCATATCTTACACTCCTGTCAGAGTTATGTCTGCTTTCATCTGGCAGGTAGTTCAGAAGAACCACCTATCCCCACTGATCGGTCTGTACCCATGGATCTGATGTTGAGACCATCTCATCGAACAGATTTCAGGGCGTTCACATGTCGGGTCCACCAACATGGACATCATCTACTACCTGAGAAAGCTCAGGTCCTTTAATGTCTGCAGCAAGATGCTCTCCATTGAATTCATCTGCTTCCACTCCAGACTGAGATGGTTTGGACATGAGCAGAGGAGAGAGAGAGGACATCAGAAGAAGGATGCTGGGTTTGGAACCACCAGGAAAGATCTCGGATACAAGCACCCGAAATGAGCTTCCTCCACAGGGTGGCTGGGCTCTCACTCAGAGATCGGATGAGGAGCTCTGCCATCCGGGAGGAGCTCGGTTTCGAGACGTTCCTCCTACATGTCGAGGGAATGCCGATAGGAGATGAAGAAGATCCCTGAAGGTAAATCTGAGTGCTGCAGTGTAAACACCTCGATGCCCCCTTCCCCCTATCCACTGGCGTCCCAGTCCGGTCGCACTGTGTCCAACCTGGCAACCCAAAAGCTGGAATCAGGAATGGGTCACAAAGCCAGGGCGTAGTGAAGAACACCAAACTGATCTCTCTGTATTTCACTGGGTCCGAGTGAGCGCCTCCAGTTCCTCAATCCTGCAATGAGCAACCTGACGTTTCCATGGAAACCGAAAAAACACAAGGTAATTATAAAGCATTTTCAATTTCATTTTTACACCTCTGCTCGGGCTGCACGGTGATGCAGTGGGTAGCACAGTGGCCTCGCAGCAAGAAGATCGTGGGTTCGAGTCCCAGCTGGGGACGAGGCTTGGAACACTGGCCTTTCTGTGTGGAGTTTGCATGTTCTCCCCGTGTCTGTGTGGGTTTCCTCTGTGTACTCCGGTTTCCTCCCACCCTCCAAAAACATGCATATTGGGCTGATTGGTCGGTGCCAAACTGCCCCTAGGAATGTGTGTGTGTGTGTGGCCCCGTGACAGACTGGCGACCTGTTCGGGGTGCACCCTGCCCCTTGCCTTGAATCAGCCGGGATGGGCTCCGGCAACCCTGTAAGGGATAGACAGTTAAGAAGGTGACTAACACCTCTGCTCAGTTACTCAGTACCAACTATAGATGAACTGATCAGGTTTCCAGATTCTTACAACCAAGAATATCAGATTCCAACAAAAATATGAAGATTAAGATACGTTTTTTAGAAAAATGACCAAAAATATTGAGTTTATTTATGTTTGTTTTTATTTTTACCACATTTTCTTTTTTTAAAAACCTTTCTTTGTAAAATTGAAACTTGTTTTATGGATAAAAAATTCACCCAAACGATGGTTACACTGAATATTTTCTCAAGATTCCGTCTTAAAAAGCGTTTTTTTTGTGAATCAGAGCAACAAAGTATTTAAAAACGTTTCAAAGAGACGTGTTTTCTGATCCTTCCGATTCACTCCGACGCATTTCTTTCAGTCCCTTTATCAGAGCTTCATTCTGTAACTCTGAGAAGAAAACACACTGACCTTCACCCCTGCATGCCCATCTGGAGCGTTCCATTCCGTTCTCAACCTGCAGAGTTTAAACAGGATTAAAACCAACAGGAAAAAAATTGAACTTTAATGTTGATTTTTTATGTTAATTGTTGAAAAATTCTAACATTGTATTAATTATAATTATCTCCTAAAGCAGTGGAGGAATTTACAGTTACTCAGTACCAACTATAGATGAACTGAGTTAGGTTTCAGGCCAGCTAAAAGAGCAAATTTATGTGTGTGTTGTTGGTCGTCATGGAAACAAATTCTTCTTATTTAAAATGTCCTTAAATCAAAACAGTTTTGTTTCATCTTCTGCACCGTTTGTCACCAGTGAGGTAACAAGGGGTGCCGGAGCCTATCCTGGCTGAGTTCAGACAAGAGGCAGGATACACCCTGAACAGGTCGCCAGTCTGTTGTGGGGCCACACACACAGACAACCATCCACACACACACACACACACACACACACACACACACACACACACACACACACACACACACACACACACACACACACACTCATTCCTAGGGGTTATTTTACAACAGCCAATCAACCTAACATGTATGTTTTTGGATGAATCCAGAGCAAACCCACACATACAAAGGGAGAACATGCAAACTACACACAGAAAGACAAGCGTTTCAAGCCTCGTCCACACCCGGGATTCAAACCTCTGACTTTCTAGCTGTGAAGCCTCATCCAGAGATGATTCCATCGTCCTCAGTCACTCTGAGAATTCTGGGACACGTCAGGGTCATTGACCTCAGCTCGGTGTTTAACTTCATCAGCCCCGCCCGATTGGTCAACTGGTCGTGGAACCTCCCCCTGTCACTGGATAAAGGACCCCAGCAGGTCAGGATGGACCGCATCACATCCTCCACCATCATCCTGGGTGTTCCTCAAGGGTGTGTTCTTAGTCCCTTCTTGTTCACACTGAGGGGAGGCTGGCTCAGTGGGTGAAGTGACCGTCCTGCAACCAGATCCTTCGCCCGGAGTTCATGACGAGGTGTCCTTGAGCATGTCTCTTGATGCCAGCTTCCACCATCAGGTATGAATGTGTGTGTGAATGGGTGAATGTGTGCCCACTGTGTGCCCACCAAGGGGTCCAACATCCTCATCTAATGATGGATTGATCAGTGATGAAACTTCATACAGGGAAGAGGTGTGTCTCACACACACACACACACACACACACACACACACACACACACACACACACACACACACACACACACACACACACACAATAAAATGTGATAAAGTGAAGGGAAGGCATGTTGGACGCCATGGCAACGACTAAATCTTCTCCTTTCAGTATTCCGTTCAGTTTTTCCATCTAACCCTGTCTCCTGCATCCTCTTGGGTCCATGTATTCCTTTACTAAATTCATTTGGTCTTCCTCTAGACCTCCTGCCTGGCAGTTCCTCTCTCTCCTCTGCGAGATTGAGGAACTGGAGGCACTCACTCAGACCCAGTGAAATACAGAGACCAGTTTGGTAGGAAGGTAGATCCTGGTTACCATGGTGAGGATAGGAACGTAGAACCTGGTTATCATGGTGAGGGTAAGAACGTAGATCCTGGTTACCATGGTGAGGGTAGGAACGTAGATCCTGGTTACCATGGTGAGGGTAGGAACGTAGATCCTGGTTACCATGGTGAGAATAGGAACGTAGATCCTGGTCACCATGGTGAGGGTAAGAACGTAGATCCTGGTTACCATGGTGAGGGTAGGAACGTAGATCCTGGTTACCATGGTGAGGGTAGGAACGTAGATCCTGGATACCATGGTGAGGATAGGAACGTAGATCCTGGTTACCATGGTGAGAATAGGAACGTAGATCCTGGTCACCATGGTGAGGGTAAGAACGTAGATCCTGGTTACCATGGTGAGGGTAGGAACGTAGATCCTGGTTACCATGGTGAGGGTAGGAACATAGATCCTGGTTACCATGGTGAGGGTAGGAACGTAGATCCTGGTTACCATGGTGAGGGTAGGAACGTAGATCCTGGTTACCATGGTGAGGGTAGGAACATAGATCCTGGTTACCATGGTGAGGGTAGGAACGTATATCCTGGTTATCATGGTGAGGGTAGGAACGTAGATCCTGGTTACCATGGTGAGGGTAGGAACGTAGATCCCGGTTACCATGGTGAGGGTAGGAACGTAGATCCTGGTTACCATGGTGAGGGTAGGAACGTAGATCCTGGTTACCATGGTGAGGCTAGGAACGTAGAACCTGGTTATCATGGTGAGTGTAGGAACGTAGATCCTGGTTACCATGGTGAGGATAGGAACGTAGATCCTGGTTACCATGGTGAGTGTAGGAACGTAGATCCTGGTTACCATGGTGAGAATAGGAACGTAGATCCTGGTTACCATGGTGAGGGTAAGAACGTAGATACTGGTTACCACGGTGAGGGTAAGAACGTAGATCCTGGTTACCATGGTGAGGGTAAGAACGTAGATCCTGGTTACCATGGTGAGGGTAGGAACGTAGATCCTGGTTACCATGGTGAGGGTAGGAACATAGATCCTGGTTACCATGGTGAGGGTAGGAACGTATATCCTGGTTATCATGGTGAGGGTAGGAACGTAGATCCTGGTTACCATGGTGAGGCTAGGAACGTAGAACCTGGTTATCATGGTGAGTGTAGGAACGTAGATCCTGGTTACCATGGTGAGGATAGGAACGTAGATCCTGGTTACCATGGTGAGTGTAGGAACGTAGATCCTGGTTACCATGGTGAGTGTAGGAACGTAGATCCTGGTTACCATGGTGAGAATAGGAACGTAGATCCTGGTTACCATGGTGAGGGTAAGAACGTAGATACTGGTTACCACGGTGAGGGTAAGAACGTAGATCCTGGTTACCATGGTGAGGGTAGGAACGTAGATCCCGGTTACCATGGTGAGGGCAGGAACATAGATCCTGGTTACCATGGTGAGGGTAGATCCTGGTTACCATGGTGAGGGTAGGAACGTAGATCCTGGTTACCATGGTGAGGGTAGCAACGTAGATCGACTGGTGTTATTACTTGTTTATAGTTTTTTAGTTTCACACACCTCTAAAAAAATAAAACCCTAACTTTCTTCGTGTTTCCTACAGACTTATGAAACATAAATCATGTTGAACTCCAGGTGATCAGTTTTTTTTTGGCACATTTAGGGTAAAAGAGATGTTTTTCTTTCTTTTTCTCCTTAATTTAATTTTTTGTGCATTACATCTCCCAGCCACTAGAGAGCGGTATCACACCACCACAGAGAACTGAATGGACAGGATTTCCTCTGCCGGCATTTTACCAACATGTGAAACTGGGTCAAATATGACACTGAAGCTCCTGGGTGTTGTTTACAGAAACTTAGTTTGGATTCAACTGGAAACTTTATTTCCTGTTAAACTTTTATTGAATCAATCAGACTGAAACACAAAGTAAAAACTAAACAGCATGGTGGAGCGTCTGTGCTTCTGTAACATGACAAAACAACTGCCCAGAGTGTTCATCTCAGTACCACTTATAGGTGAACTGATTTGATTTTCAGGGACGTATAAAAAAAAGATCAAGGTCACTGTTTCTTGTGAATGAAACGATTCAAACATTAAAACCCGTTTTTGAACCATGACTGAGGTTAAAATGTCAACGTAAACGTGTAAATTTAATGGGATCAAACTTGTTTTTTAAGCTGGAGAGTTTAAACTTTGAACTTCTGTGTTCCATAAAAAGCCTCTTCAGACCAGGGTCTGGTCCGTCTTTGTGAGGGTGACCCCATCAGTCATTGAAGCTGAAGTCCTGCCTCGGTGAGGGATTATCGTCCCCATTATTAAAACCTATTGACACTGATTTTTCGGCCCCTCTTTGAGTGTTTTTTTTTCCTTTCTTCAGCACAGCTTCAGGAATGTTCATCATTCTCATGTTTTAAATCAGTCCTGGAACCACAGACACTGTGTGACATCATCCTGTCTGTTGTCTCACGTCAGTCTTTTATTTAATCAGCTTATTCGTAAAAAACGTGGATTATTTGTCGTTAAATACGTCTTTCTCTTCAGGAAGGACTTATTTTGATAATTTTATAATAAGGGATTTTAAATAAACTGTTTCACAGCTACTCAGCTACTCAGTACCAACTATAAATGAACTGAAGTAGACTGAGACATCTTTCTGGTGTCAGTTTGTTCATAATTATTCAGAAGTTTTTTTCACTTGGACAGTTTTATTTGGATGTGACGTCAGAGCGCCCCCTGCTTTTTATGTAACCCACTCCCAACACACACACCCACACACACACAACAGAGGCGCACACACACAAACAGACACGTTTCCCCCTATCACCTTTCACCTGGGCCTCTCTGAATATCTGCTGTGACATAAGTCGTCCCTAAAAAGCATGTTGGAATGAGGTTAACCCTTTAAAGCCAGGCACCAGTTTCAAACCAGGAACTCTAAAACTTACAGATCACATAACAAAAAACATAGTTCTTATTTTTACATTAAAATCTAGATTATTAAAGTTTCTGGTTGAAGTTCTATGAAGTGATCAGACTTGATGAATTTAAATTGTTTTCTGAACATGATGAAACTTGGTATCATTTTGAGTTCCAGCTAGATCCTGGTTACCATGGTGAAGGTAGGAACGTAGATCCTAGTTACCATGGTGATGGTAGGAACGTAGATCCTGGTTACCACAGTGAGGGTAGGAACATAGATCTTGGTTACCATGGTGAGGATAGGAACATAGATCCTGGTTACCATGGTGAGGGTAGGAACGTAGATCCTGGTTACCACAGTGAGGGTAGGAACATAGATCTTGGTTACCATGGTGAGGGTAGGAACATAGATCCTGGTTACCATGGTGAGGGTAGGAACGTAGATCCTGGTTACCACAGTGAGGGTAGGAACATAGATCTTGGTTACCATGGTGAGGGTAGGAACATAGATCCTGGTTACCATGGTGAGGGTAAGAAGTAGATCCTGGTTACCACGGTAAGGGTAGGAACGTAGATCCTGGTTACCATGGTGAGGATAGGAACATAGATCTTGGTTACCATGGTGAGGGTAGGAACATAGATCCTGGTTACCATGGTGAGGGTAAGAAGTAGATCCTGGTTACCACGGTAAGGGTAGGAACGTAGATCCTGGTTACCATGGTGAGGGTAGGAACGTAGATCCTGGTTACCACGGTGAGGGTAGGAACGTAGATCCTGGTTACCATGGTGAGGGTAGGAACGTAGATCCTGGTTACCACGGTGAGGGTAGGAACGTAGATCCTGGTTACCATGGTGAGGGTACTGGTTACCATGGTGAGGGTAGGAACGTAGATCCTGGTTACCACGGTGAGGGTAGGAACATAGATCGACTTGTAAATCGAGACCTCTGCTTTTCGGCTCAACTCTTTCTTCACCATGACGGATCGATGCAGAGTCCTAATTATTGCGGACACCGCACTCATCTGCCTATTGATGATCTTCCACCCTGTTTCTTACTACTGATGTTCTTTTTGTTTAAATCGCGTCACATGAAATAAAATGACATGTTTTTTTTTTTTAAACCAATAAAATCAAAACTTACATATCTAAAAAAAAAAAAAACACGTCAAAAATAGGACTAAACCATTGGTGTGTGAGTGCGCGTGCGTTTCTATGTGTGTGGGCATGTGCGCGCGCGTATATGTGTGTGTGCGTGTGTGTGTGGGGGGGGGATTCAACGTATTGGCACGAGGAGCCACACCCCCAGCGTGGCACACACCTCCCCACTTCCACAGTGAACACTGTGTTCCTGCAGACACACACACACACACACACACACAGCAGAGGAACAGCAGCAGGTAAGACGTTCTTCTTTTTACACGTTAAAAAACACGCGCACATCTTTGCGCACATTTGCGCTTTTAAATCAGATGATTTTAAATCAGCATTTTTGTTGTTTTGTATTTAACAGAAAATTTTAATTTTTTTTTCACTCAGATTAAAAAAAACCTTTTAGAATATTTTAAAAATGCACAAAAAAATCCAAATATTTGTCTTAATTTTTTTTACATTTTTGCACAGTTATGTAATTAAAATTTAAAAAAAATATATTTTTAGTATTTTTTTAAAAAAAATGCATAAAATAAATGTTTTATTTGTGAAACTTGATGCGATTTAATATTAAAAAATTTAATTTGACATTTTAAAGAATAAAAAAGTGGTTTGAAAACAAAGAAAATCTCATAAAAAATACACTTCAATTCGAAAAAAAAAATCAAAAAGATAAAAATATCATTAAGTCTTAAAAAATCTACTAAAATTAATCAAAATAATTTGAAAACTTGTTTAAAAATATTTTAAATTTTATTTTTTACAAAAATAAGAATTAAAATAAAAAAAATGGAAAAAATATTTTATTTAATTTTCCTTCAAATTTCCGTCAAAAGATTTAATCAAAAATATAATTTTCTTTATTTAATTTTGTGTAAATTAGTTTGAGATTGAATTCTTTGTGATGTGTCCTCTGTACATTGTGTACCCTGCCTCCTTGTGCGTCTGCTTCACACGAAACTCTTTAATTGTTAGATTCAAACAAAGAAAATGAGATTTTAATCCAGATTAAATCATTAGTGTTTGTTTAATTGGATTTTTTAACTTTACAGTCAGTTTTTAAAGGGTTTAATTTAATCCAAGTTAATCTGAAAAACTTCTTTAAATTCACTTTTTTATTGATTTAAAATCACTTCATTGATTTTAAATTCATTCTTTTTTCTGATGTTTGAATTTCAGATTAAAATTTTTTTGTAGTTTAATTGCTGATGAAAAGCATTAAAAAATTTTACAAGTAAAAAAAAAGTTTTATTTTGAAGTTTTATTTTTAAAAAAAGTTTAATCAGTTCATAAAAAAAGTTCTTTTTTTATTTTAAAAGCGGAAATTTAGACTTTTATTTTCTCAAAATGAGATTGTTTTTGTACTTTTTTTAAAAAATAAATTGTTTTTTGGATGAAAATTTCTTCTTCGATCTGAAATATTTTACTGTAGAAAATAGTAAAAGTAATTTTTTTTATAGTTAAAGTAAAAAACTTTTACTTTGAAACTGCTCAACTTCATTTAAAACATGACCACTGTCCCTAAGACGGAGATCTTTTAACACCACCTTTCTGCTCCCGTAAGAAGAGAAATGAATAGTTTTCACCATGTTGGACACGTTCATATTAACCCTTAACACACTTACCAGACGTGACGTAACGAGAGTCACGTAGTTAAACGAAGCGAGAGGAGCCCTGGATGGTTCTGGTGTTTTGGGTACATGTCTAGATGACGTGTGGCGGCAGGTTGTTCCAAACTACCAGGAGATATTTCTGTCCTCCTGGACGAGGAAACAGCGTTCCTCCGCCAACAGAATGTAGAGGAACCATAAGGAACTCGGGTTCTGTTCCCTCGTCTTCTGCTTAACCGGGGCCGGGTCGCAGGGGCAACAGCCTCAGATTGGAAACCCAAGCTTCTCTCAGCTCGCTGCATCCTCCAGCTCTCCCAGGAGGATCCAGAGGTGTTCCCCATCCAGCTGTGAGACATAGTCTCTCCAGCAGGTCGGGGGTTTGCCGGGCTCCTTCCGGTGGAACGTGCCCCAAACATGTTGCTATAGAGGCCAATATTTTGGCTCGACCAATTAATTGCCACCCTGCACCGCCTGGCTTGGCTGAGCTCATCCGGGAGGAACTGAGAGTCGAGCCGCTCCTCCTCCAGGTCAAGAAAAGCCAGATGCGGTGGTTAGGGCATCTGGTCAGGATACCTCCGAAATGCCTTGCTCCTCCCATCGGGAGGAGACCCAGAGGGAGACCCCGGACCTGCTGGAGAGACTATGTCTCACAGCTGGCTGGGGAACGACTTGGTATCCTCCTGAGTGAGCTGGAGGATGCAGCCGGGGAGAGAGAGGCCTGGGCTTCCCGTCTGAGGCTGTTGCCCATGCGACCCGTCCCCAGATAAGCGGAAGACGACTGAACGGAAATCTTATTCTAATGCATTTACATATAAACTGGGACTGAGCGTGAGCAGAGCACATGCACTTTTGTCGGTGAACAAAATCCACGGCCAAGAACTAACCTTCAAATAGTCTATGTATACAGGATTGGAGCGTTTGGGAATTCCTCAAACGCACGAATGAAAGAGAAAAACACAAAAAAATGAAACTAAATAAATGTATTTTTATTAAAAATTTTGGGCAAATATTGTAAAAAAAAAAGTAGATATTTCTTTATTTTTTGGACATAAATGGTCGTGTGATTCGGGATGATTCCTGTTTTGTTCGCTGGTTTCTTCTCAGACGTCTTTGTTTCATCTTGAACATTTTGTTCTCATCGCTCTGGAGATGGTTCTCCCTCTATCGGTCAGACTCTACCACATGTTTGGGTTTCAACATGTGTTTTAGGGGGTTGTTTGATCAGATCGTCGTGCTCCTTCTGGGTGTTTTTTCTGGGTCTTCTTAGTGTGTGTGTGTCTAGACGTCTGAACTCACCGTCAGCTTTTCTCTGAATCTCAGGGATCACTGAGCTTTTCAGTCTGTCTCTGGACATTTTTTATGTGTTCTTTTTGTTTCCACCCGGGGCTGCTGGAACCCCTCCTGTAAACCAGGAGCTTCTGGTCCACTTAAAACTTTCACATCTCTTTAAAAACAGTTTTTTTTTTAGTTTTGAATTGAATTTGAAAACATTTTTATGACCATTTTTATTAGTTTTCTTTAGAATCAAGTTTTTTTTTCTTATTTACACACTGTTTTTCAAACAGATGAATGTCTGTTCAGCTTTGGTTGATTTTTCACAGCTGCATGTTGGAAACACTCGGGCCATCTGTGCTCCTGTAACACTTATTTTGATTGCAAACTACCTTCCAAACCACTCACAGTTACTCAGTAGCAACTACATATGAACTGATTAGGTTTTTAGGGTCAAAATGACAAAATTAAAACCTTGTAAATACAGACATGCCAAGTCTCCCGCCCCGCAATTAGGATCTATCTCACGCTCACCCGCCAAGGCGGATAAAACTCCCTCATGATGAACACTCTAGTGCATTCCATGAACATGATTAGGTATAATGAGGCTAAGCACATGACATCTCCTGTTGATGCTGCTGTGCATCTGCATGGTCTATTGTCAGTATTGTTTTTGGTGAACGTAAGAAAGAAGTCGGACATCCGGGAACTTTGGTCATGTGGCAGCTTATGTGTGTGAGCCTCAAAACAAACCGTGACCAAGCAGTACAGGGGTGTATTCCTGGTGTTACTGATACATACTGTAACACTAGGTGGTAACACACGGAAGACGTACAGTTTACCAGCTGCTTTCTCATGTTTTGAACGGTTTGTTTTACACCAACTGTCATGGCGGATGTTGTCCATTGGCGGATGTGATGTCATATAGCCCCTCCTACTTTTGGTCCCGCCCCCACTTCCAAAAAAAAAGGAAAAATCTCCTGTTTATGAAGCCAAAATATGACTGCTTCCATCTGGTTCTCAAATAGACTTCAATCATTTGTTAAGAATACCGTTTGGTTAAAGCCTGACAAATCAGTCGGCTGCTCAGAGTCAAAAGTGTAAACAAGAAAAACTAAAAGAAAAATCGCAGCTCTTCGTGATCAATGGTGTTAATTCAAAATATCATTTTGATATCAGTTTATTGTTTATTTTTATTCTAATTGATCAAATATTAAACATCATGTGTTTCAGAAGCTCGAACACTGACTCGTCTTCAAACACATGACAGTTTTTAAAAGCGTCTGAATCAGATTTTCTCGCCTCTTTGAATCATTAAAGCTGTGATTTTCAGGCTGAACATGAAGTTCTTTCTGTTTTCTTCTTCCTCGCTTCTCAATCTCTCCTTTTCAGAGGTGGATGAAGTACTCACTTTTTGTACTTAAGTAAAAGTACAAATAATTAGGCAAAAAAATACTTAAGTAAAAATAAAAGTACCAATAAAAAAAATCTACTGAAGTAAAAGTACAAAAGTAATTGGTGTAAATTTTACTTTTTAAGTAAAAAGTAGGAGTATTCGATCATAATTCAAATATTATTTTTTGTGCTGTAGGGTCACAGATAAATACTCTGCAGGGCATGATCACCCCTCCCCTCTCTACCCCTCTTTTGGTCCACAAAAAAAAAAAGAAGAAAGGAAAGGAAAGGGGACAAGTCAAGCTGTCCCCTTGCAGGGCTAGTGACGCCCCCGGTCACCCTATATTCTCTTTGTCAATGACCTCACGCCACCCCCTCCTTTAGAAAACCCTGGATCCGCCCCTGCTCTGTGTAATGATGGCTCAACTTTTTATTTAGAAGTAAACACAACAAACAACGATCTTCTGACTCTTTTTAATTTGTGCTATATTTGATGTTAGTTTTTTGGTGCTGAATGAATGGAAAATGTTTACTCTCGATTCTGATTGGTCATTCATTACCTCCTCTCCCGATCAACTGCTCCCTCTACAGTTTGATTTTGGCGATGCGGCTTCAAGATGCGCTAAAAAAAAACTTGTGTATTTTTCAAATTCCTGAATGAAAATGTAACAAAAAATGTAAAACACACTTTTAAAAAGTAGCGAAGTAAAAGTACAGATATTTGCTCTAAAAATGTAGTGAAGTAAAAGTAAAAGTACCGGTCTTAAATTTTACTTAAGTAAAGTACAGATACACAATTTTTTTACTTAAGTACAGTAACGAAGTACATATACTTCGTTATGTTCTACCACTGCTCCTTTTTAATCACACAATTTTATATTTAAAAAAACAAATCTGTTACTTGTGGAGTGAAAAAGAAAAAAGAGAAAAATCAAAGATTATTCAGCCGTTTTCTTTCAGAAAAAAGACTAAAAAAAAACGTGTCTCACCTGACAGGAAACATTACTGAGCTCTCGGGCTGTCGATGTGACGCCACACCTGTTTTATTTTCTTTTGTTTACTTCTGTAGTCTCAGGGACGGCTTGGGCCCAGAGGGAATCGAACCAGGTTCTCCTGGTCGGAAGACGGTGTCTCTACCACTAGGCCGATGCCCCCTGCAACCCGCCACACTTATTTTAAACATAAAATATCCCAGAAATTTAAATAAAACTACCCACAGTTACTCAATACCAACTCTAATAATAATGCATTGTGATTATAAAGCGCTTTTCAGGACTCTCAAAGACGCTTCACATTCACTCCATACCAGGTACTGGTAAGCTACTGTTGTACCCACAGCTGCCCTGGGGCAATCTGACAGCGAGGCTGCCATTTTGCGCCATCGGCCCTTTTGACCATCACCAACCAATCACACACACACCATTCAGACTAGCCAATGTGAGTGAAGTGTCTTACCCAGCGACACAACGGCAATTTAATCTCAATGGCCGTCCCACCGTGGCACCTGGGGTTCCGGTGGTCTCCCATCCAAATACAGCCCAGACCCAGCCTGCTTAGCTTCTGAGGTCTGACAGGACCTGGCATTGACAGGCTGGTACGGACACAACTCTAGATGAAATGAAAAGGTTTTCAGGGTCATGCCACCAAAAGTGAAGGTCACAAACCACTGGATATTGACCCAGTTTGTCATAAAGGACAGGCGGAGACATTTTGTTTGAGGCCTCAACATGGATTTCGTCTTTTTTTTTCTTATCTGTGTGTGT
The DNA here is from genome assembly GCA_902685375.1 of Neostethus bicornis. Classification (NCBI taxonomy): domain Eukaryota; kingdom Metazoa; phylum Chordata; class Actinopteri; order Atheriniformes; family Phallostethidae; genus Neostethus; species Neostethus bicornis. The sequence continues at coordinate 10,875,389 of LR738541.1, read as the reverse complement.
GTGTGTGTGTGTGTGTGTGTGTGTGTGTGTGTGTGTGTGTGTGAGAGGTTTCGTTCAGGAACGTATGGGACATATTGTGTAGATCTTTCCATTACACGTCCACGGTGATACCTGAGCCGATGAGGCGGGGTTCTGTTTACCCGATCTCTATAAGAACATGTTGCTATGTGAGAAACACTGTTTACACTTGATACATATTTAAAAGTTTTAAAACTCAGCAAATTCCACTTTTTTTATCTGTTGCTTTGAGTTCTAAACAAAAAACAAAAACTCAAATCTGACCCAGTTTGCTTTCAATATGACTTCAGAGCTGAAGCATTTCAAACTGGCTTCAGTCCTCCAGGATCTCACTTTGGAGGCTCAGATTGCAACACAAACTACAGGAAGCGACTTGTGTAAGATCAGTGCCAGATCTCACCGCACACCAAGAAGTCCGTCACATCTGGAAGGCTCAGAACGTTTCACAGTGAAGTGAAACGTTTTCCCGATTGATCGGATTGTGTGTCTGCTCCAGTTCTGAGGAAGGGTTGTGGTTTTGGAAAGCATCCCTGTGAGAGTAATGCATTCGGACACGGGGTGTGTGCACGATGGAGAAGAGGGTGTGTCATGGAGCAAAGCCTGAGAATCTGGTTGGTTAAGAGCAGAAACACTCTGACTTCTGACTGCTGGGATTATTTTAGTATCAGTGGAACATAAAAGGTCCTCCTGGCCGCTCACAGGGACTTTTCTTCCTTCTTTTTTTTTGGAAGGTGAGAAATCTCAGATTGTTCTGAAGAATTTTTCTCCAGATAATGTTTTAAACTCTTTTGGATTTTAAATGCATTGTCTGTGTTTTTAATGTGAAGAAAACATCTGGTTTGTGTTTTGTAGTTTGAGAAAAGTCCATTTTTGGAGTTTTTAAAGCATCTGAAAGACTTAAATTTGGAAAGCTTTGTTTTTATTGGACCAAAAGAGAACAAAGAAATTAAAGTTAAGTCCAGTTATTCAAACAAAAAGAAAACATTAAGCTTCTCAAACTTGATCTGGAAACTGTTTCTATTTGGTCGTCTTTTAGACCCTCGTTGTCCAGCAGTGAGCACATGGTGTGACAGGATTAGATTATCAGAGTGTGAGATGGACTGACGCAGCACGAACACAAGATCTGTTGTCTTGAATCAAAAATAATAATTTAATAAAGCAGAAGTGGCGTCGGACGAGACGTTTAGGGGGTTTTAGGTGCGAAGGAGACTGAACGATTCTAACCTTTTATTTTTAGGTCGATTATATTTGATTTGTTCTCTTGAGGTTTCGAGCCGTGGCTCGAAGCCCTGCAAGTTCCTCCTTGTGCACATTGCTGTGGTTAAACATGCATGTCTGTGCAAAGCTAAACGCTCCACTACTTTATTTCTGCATGTAATTAAAACGTAGCCAATAAAAGTTTAGGAGATTTTTTTTTTCATACTTTTGGTTTATTTTGTGGCACCAAAACAAATCATTTCCATCCTTTAACCTTGTCTTCTGCATTCCCTCCCAACGGTTCCTCACGAACCATCGGCCGGCGTTAAAATGTCCAAATTCACTGTAAAAATAATAATATTTGCTTGTTTTTTAAGACTTGTGAAAGTTTGCACCCTGATTTTGCACTTTGAGAAACATGTCTTTGGTTTCTAGGCTGGTGCCACCGAGTGCCTCCACTCAATTTCATTTTATTCCGATAAGTAGGTCAGAGATTGCTGGTATTGCTTACGATCGCAGCCATCAGAAAACATTGAGCCAAATAACGGAAATTTAAAGAGAGTGTGACATGAAGACATCGTCTGTCCGCCATGTTTGTAGTTCTGTAGCTGCTTTACGGTCCGTGTTGGCAACGATTCCCCAGATTAAGAATTTAAACACAGCTTTTTGAAAGTTTATCTGAAGGAAATACGACACTGACTGTTTGGGTGCATGACGTACGTCACGTCCGGTCCCCACCAGAAAGAAACCGAGACAAACTGTTTTTAAGACATAAACAAAGAGATCTGATGTGTGTGTCTATCGAGTTTACACACATATGACCTGTTACAAGACCCAGGACGACGCACCCTGCATTATTATTAATCCCTCACCAGGGATCAATACAGTAGTTGGAAACTTTGAACGTCATACTCTCAAACACGCGGCGACTACCAATCCCAGACAATCCCATACTTTCCCAATGAATCCCAATGACTGGACATGGGAGCCAGAGGCTTTTAAATTTGGCAACCATTTCTTAGTCAGTGTCGTTCCGGTAAACCTTCTGGCTCTGTAACCGTAGTTACCACACATACCCCATAGTTCTAAATAACTGGTGAAAATATGAACCCCTTCCGATGCGTTCCCGCTGGTTTAATGTCCAGCTCACCCTGAGGGATCCCGAGGCGCTCCCTGTCCAGCTGTAAGACATAGTCTCTCCAGCAGGGGTCTGCCTCTGGGTCTCCCTCCCGGTGGGACGTGTCCAAAACACCTCACCAGCGAGGTGCTCGGAAAACAAACTGACTGAAATATAAAAACACAGGTATTTCTTTTATCAAAGAGTGGCCAACACTTAACAACACATTAGCAACAAAAATACCAGGATGCCAGTCGGGTGTGAGCGCGTGGTCACGTATACTGTTCCATTTAAATTTACTGCCCTACAAAAAGTAAATGAACGTATGCTGAAGGGATTCGTTATCCCTCTTAATTAGAAAAACACCCTCGTTTCTTTTCCTCAGTATCTCTCTGGAAAACCCAAAGACAATCTGGAGCCTTTAAGACCAGCCCGATCAAACTTCAATTGTATTTTTTTAATGTGGGCGGAGGGGCGGCACGGTGGCGCAGGGGGTAGCACAGTGGCCTCACAGCGAGAAGGTCGTGGGTTCGAGTCCCGGGTGGGGAAAAGGCTTGGAACACTGGTCTTTCTGTGTGTAGTTTGCATGTTCTCCCCGTGTATGTGTGGGTTTTCTCCGGTTTCCTCCTACCCTCTAATACTGCTATTAAATTGCCCCTTGGAACGATTGTGTGTGTGTGTGGCTCCACGACAGACTGGCCACCTGTTCGGGGTGTACCCTTCCCCTCGCTCAGGTGCCCCCTGCCATCCTGTAAGGGATAGATGTTTAAGTAGGTGACTGTTTGAATGTTTCTGTGAGTGTTTTAACCGTCGAGGCGCTGGGCTTAAATGTGGCATCTTAACATTGAACTTGAGATGTTTCTACCGACACCATGTGTTTATGTTTATTCCTCAAAATGACAACAGTCGACCTTAAAGCTCTTGACCTGACCTTTCTGGTCAAGGTCACAAAGATCAAGGTCATCCATTCAATATAAATCCACTTTTTGATACAGGACGTCTTGTTTGTCATGTTGGCGTTGACTTGTTTTGGGTTCCTGATCCGGTCGTTCAGCTCACGGGTTAAAAAGTCCCGTCTTGGTCTGAATGTAACAACATGGCTGCTCCCAACGTCTTATCTAACATGACTAACATGTTGCTTTTTTTTTTTTTTTGTTGCAGTCCTTGAAGCAACCCAGCAGCTCTGTGGGCTTCGAGCCTCCTCTCATCAGCAGATATGATCATCAGATTGGGCCGGCTGACGCCCGGATACTTCCGCCTCCTACAGGTTAGTAACAGTCTAACAAACAGCACCCATAAAACCAACACATGGGGTGTAACATGATAAACTTTATGAAGGTTTTAATCAGGTTAAAACTTCCACATCAAAAACATTTTATATTCAATTCAGGCTTTTATTTTGTAATTTGTGAGCATTTCTGTTCAGTATTTTTGATCCTACTTGAAAACCAAATTGGATTTTGTTGTCTACCATGTTAAAGTAGAGCACGCACTCTGCTCATGCTTGGTCTGTTTCCTCAACACAAGGGTCAGTTTTATGTGAATGAATCAAAACAATCATCCCCATTACTGTTTGTAATTCCATTTGTTCCCTACACTGGTCATGATGCTCCATCTTGTCGTTCCTGACTATGGATTTTGCTCTAAGTCCCGCCCACATTCCAACATAGACAGGAAGTGTTCTAGCAGCGACGTTCTGCTCACACTCAATCCCTTTGCTCAGACACTGCTCTCCCTCACCTCACATTTTCTTTTTTTTTTAATATACTTTATTAATCCCTTAACAGGGAAATATGTGGGCTGCATCACACCACAGCAGGCTGCCACCTATGACGGTGCCAATAGTGGGAGAAACAGGGAGTTAGATGTCTTCTCCAAGGACCCTAGATGTGAACTCAGTGGGATGCAAATCTTCGAACTTCCGGTTAACTTCCGATCCATGGGCGAATGCTCTAACCACTAATCCATCGTCTCCCCCCGTTAAAACACTTCACATTGTATTTGCGGCCTCAAATGAGACCTATACTGTGTTGTGCATGTGTCCACGTAGCATGACCAAGCAATCAGCGAGAGGAGGGAGGAATTTACATTGTTCAAAATGAAGGTGAAACTAAATAAATGTATTTATAAGCGTTTTAAAACGCGCTGTCGTTCTTTTCTTTGCTGAAGAACTTTATCTGGATTCATTTTGTTCGGACGTGACCTTCAGTCTGTTCACAGTAATTAGGAGCGGCTCCAATCATTGTGACATCATTTCCTCTCTTTTTGTTCCTCCTAATAATCCTCTGATGAAAACTGTCCTTTCACATGTTCCATCTACTGCACACCAAAACAAAAGGCTCCTCTGCTTCCGCACACGGACCAGCCGGATGCGGAACATAGACGTTATGTAATCGTTAACGAGCCTCACAGACTTTGTTCATTATGAATGTTTGAGGTTTATGTAACAATGGGTTCTGTAAGTTCATCTATAGCTGGTTTTGAGCATATGTGGGTAGTTAAATTTAAATCCTTAGTAGTCTTGTTCAGAAGAATTTGTAACCTCGATCAAAAAGCTCGCTCCTGGTTAGCAAGGTGGTTGCCATGTGAACGCAGACTGTCGACCAATGACTGCGTATTTCCAAAAATTCAACATGGCGGCGTCCATGTTGGTACAAAATGGCAACTAAACTGGTTTAATTTTGGTTGACGTCACATTTATTGTTAATATTAACTCTTTTTTACAAAATCTAAGCTTCAAAAATCATAAATTCAACTCAAAACATAAACCAACTTGATCTCTTTCCCACCCTAACCCTCCTAACCTGGACCTCTAGAGCTTCACATGGATCATGGAATGTCAGATAAGCGATGGTATTTAGATGAGTCCGTGCCGCCTGTCATTACTCATGCATAATGACGAGGTGTCGTTAGCTGTGGGCGTCTCACAACCAAAAGAGAGTGGGTGGGAACTGTGAGGTGGTCACCAAGGCAACTTTGTGAGTGGCGCACGCAGATCTGTCACCAAAATAAAATGAATTGTTTCCATCTTAAAGAAGTAGTAACTCGTTAAGCTCTAGAATTTGTAGGTGGTTCTTTAAATGGGTGTAAATATGTCCCCTGATTGAAGATTCTCCTCTAACCTGTCCCCCCCCCCTCCCTCTCTCTCTCTCTATCTCTCTCTCTCTCTGCAGAGGCAGGTTGCTGGTGAGGTGCAGACTCAGCCTCAGGACCGTGCTGTGAACCAGATAGCCATGATGCTGGCCATCATGGGTCTCAGTTTGTCCTACTACAGTGCCAAACAGATGACAGAGAAAGTCCACGCTGCCGAACCGGCACCCTGAAACCCGGCGGATCCAGGAAGCCGGGACTATGCACGAGCCCAGCCGGAAAGGCGGAGCAATGAGACGCAGCGATGTCTCTAAAATCGCACTTTTTTCTCACGTCACACTCACATTAAACACCTAGGGTTCCTTACACACTGAGGGGGGGGCTTCCAAAGCTGATGACCCAAAATCCTCCCCCTCGTCAGGGCACCAGCAGACCGGTTTGGGGCGGGGGGGGGTTTAAAACCAGACAACTGCCAATTGGGTTTGTTATTGATTCTTATGAAGATTCACGTCAACAAACTTCTTCTGAACGAAAAGATAAAAAAAAACCTTAACTGTGAAAAAATGTAAGAAAAAAGGGAAAATGAATAGAAAAAAAATCCTTTTTTCTTTCTTTTTAATGAGACTGAGCTTCATTTAGTAAAAAAATGATGTCAAACCCACAAAAATTTAGAGGGATGAAAAGTTAGTTTCCTTTTTTCGTCTTTTTTTTTTTTTTTTTACTCGTCGCTGTTTGTTAAACTTTTGCACAAAAACTGCTGAATCGTTTGTAAAATGCTCCAGCGGAGGGACTTCCTTTTTCGTTCTGTTTTTTTGGATCTTTTAAAGTCTAACTTTGCATGTTTGTGTGAATGAATGTAAAGCCTTGTTTTGTTTTTTTTTTTTGTAATGACTTAATAAAAGCTGTGAAGATTTTAAGACGTTCGCCGAATGTTTTGATGTTTTCAGTGAAAAAAACATCCCGTCAGATAAAACGTGTGAACAAAACAGGATGTGGTTGGTCGGCCGCACGCGTTCAAACCTGCAGGTTTAAACAGCGGTGAACGTCTGGAGGAAGTCAGCCATTATTTAAACTAATTCAAGTTGATGTTTTAAAAGAAAATCAGGAATTAAAGGATTAAATCTTTAATCTGCAGTTTAACTGCTTTTAATTTTAATTTGGGATTAAAAACCAAGCACTTTAGGGTTTGATGTAAACAGAGGTTCGTACACGTGGCCGCTCGGCTGATGTAATACTCGGTGACACCAGAACTCGTTGGACACCATGTGCCGCCGTGCCCCCCGCCCGTCTCCTAAAGGCTAACATGAGGACACAACCCCAAACGGAGGCTCCTAATTGGTCAGCGTCTGGGTCGTCGCCACGGAGACAAAAGGATGAGAAGAATATCATTGGCTGTGAATGCGGATGGAAGGACGAGTGTTTATGTAACAAAAGATGGACGAAAGTAACGAAGGAAATGTAAACATTTATTACGGAAACAAAGAAAGTGGAAATAGAGATGATCGTTGTTCTGATTGTTTTATTTTGAAGGGCTGAAAATGTTGTTGTTGTTTATTTAGTGACAAAAAAACCATGTTATTACGTAGATTCATTGAGACAGAAATAAATAGTGTGATAAAATCCCAGCAGATAATCTGTTAAACTCAGCACGCAGATTCTGGAAGTCATGAAATGTAGAAACGCTGAGACAATGCTTGGAACACTGGTCTTTCTGTGTGTAGTTTGCATGTTCTCCTGTGTATGTGTGGGTTTTCTCTGGTTTCCTCCAAGCCCCGTGACCTCGCCTCTGGCCTTAAATCAGCCGGGATAGACGGGCACCTCCATGACTCTGATAATAATATGTGATTTCAAAGAAGAAACGAAACAAGGAGGATTCTTGTGCAAAGATCTGCGGCCTCCTTTATGTAGTGTTGTAACAGCAAGATCCGCGTATGCCGACTCCTACGCAAATTGACCAATCTACAAAAGTGACTGATTACGTGGACTTTTAACGTAAAAATTAATCAGTCAAAAACTGTTGAAGCAAATTATAAGACATGGAAAAAAGATGACACCTAAGGACAGAAGCTGAACTGCACCACGGACAGTGAAATGAAGCATTTGAAGCAGTGAAGAAACAATTAGAAAACACACATAAATACCTCTCGTAAGAAACCAGATGATGGAAATGGTTAAGACACACGTTGTTATCGGTAGACGGTGAAGAAGGTGACTGACTGACTGATGTCGTTATTTACAATCCCTTTCACTTCAAATCCTCCACATAAAGATGTTTGATAATTAATATCAGTAAACCATCAACCAACGAACTGCTAAGACTTGGATTCCTGGTGTGTGGTTACTTTTTTTTGTCACTACTTCTTTAAATTTGGACCATTTTTTTTGTTTATTTCATTGACAGATTTACTCTTTCACTTGTGCGAGACGTCACTATGGTTGCTAAATAGTGACCTGTCGCCATGTTGAGGAGTGTTTTCAGGTGCTACCGGCTCATTTGAATATCAGTACAAATGCACTGCCATATTTGTAGTTCTGCTGACAGTTTTTGAGGTGGGATGGAGATCAAGCTGCTTTTATGAAGTATAAAGTGAGTCTCGGTGCTTTTATTGTGAAATAAGCAACATAAAGAAACTGTGTGATTCTTTTAAGTCTTTAATATTTTGACAACTTGAGTTTCAGGTGAATTTTTAAGGTATTAAAACAGTTTTGTAGTTTTGTTTTGGTTTTTTTTTTGCAATAAATTGCACAACAAATGTTGAGAAAAATGTTTCTTTTTGAATGTAAAACAATGAAAAAACTGGAAGGAAATTTGATGTTTTGCTGTTTTCTGAATAAAAAAATGGATGAAATCCATTGTGTGTGACTTTATCTTTACATTTTAGAGAAAATGTTTAAATTTATAATGTAATCCATCCCTATGACGTCACACACAACCGGTGTGTGATTGGAGCATCAGGTTAGTTTAAAACAGCTTGATCAATTTGATTGGATCGAACATCAATTTGAACATTTCTTGATTTTTGTGAGTTTTTGTGTTTTTCTTTTGTTTTTTTTAGATCAAATTCATTTGAATTTTAAATCAGTTTTACTTCTCCTACAAAATAAAAGCTTTGGTAAAAATAAAAATAGAAAAAAACCCTGGAAAGCAGCTGCAGCAGAATGCACGTGTCTGGCTGCAACACGTGCTGGTTGGGGAGCAGAAAGGGGGCTGGTGTGACCCCCGGTCAGTCTGCATGGGGAGAACATACCGTCTCACATCCTGGACATTCCTGACAGTGCAGTGACACATTTCTGTCCACACAGGGCTGTTAGTGGTTCCAGGATTTCTAAAAGTACAGTTCAGGGGCAAATCCAGGATTTTTTAAAGGGGGAGGGGAGCATGAAGTCATAGACAAAACAAGCACCTGTGGTGCACGCCAGTATAGAGGGCTCTGGGGGCATCCCACCCAAACATTTTGAAAAATAAGCAATCTTTCTGCATTTTGGTTCATATTTTGCCCAAAATTTATAGTTAAAGTAGTAAGAACAGTCATTTTTGGGGGACCAAAAGGAAGGGAGGGGGCGTGCGCCCCCACGACCTTCCTGGATCCGCCCGTGCAGTTGGAGGTAGAGCCTTTACCCACCAAGCTCCAGTTTTACGGGATAAGCTTCCAGCTCTAGTGAGAGAGTTTCTGACCTGGTGATCTAAGATCTAACCTGGTGATCTAAGATCTAACCTGGTGATTTAAGATCTAACCTGGTGATCTAAGATCTAACCTGGTGATCTAAGATCTAACCTGGTGATTTAAGATCTAACCTGGTGATCTAAGATCTAACCTGGTGATTTAAGATCTAACCTGGTGATTTAAGATCTAACCTGGTGATTTAAGATCTAACCTGGTGATCTAAGATCTAACCTGGTGATCTAAGATCTAGGTTTGAGTCTTGGTTGGGGACGAGGCTTGGAACACTAGCCTTTCTGTGTGTAGTTTGCATGTTCTCCCATGTATGTGTGGGTTTCCTCCAAAAACATACCTGTTAGGTTGACTGGCTGCTCTGAAATTACCCCTAGAAATGAGTGAGTGAGTGTGTGGATGGTTGTCTGTGTGTGGCCCCGCGACAGACTGCTGACCTGTTCAGGGTGTACCTCACCTTGAATCAGCCGGTACAGGGTCTGACACACCACGGCATCCCGTTAGGGATGGATGGTTTAGATCAGGGTTGCCCAACCGGACTGATCCCGAGTCGATGGCGAGACGCGTTGGAAAAAAAATCAAGAAAAAAAATATTTTATGACTTTTTTTTTTTAATGACAGAAAGCCAGTGTTGCCAATTTAGCGACCATTCATCTGCTCAAAAAAGCGACTAGCGACAATCTAGCGCCTTTCTTGTTATAGAGCGCATTAACCCACGTAACTAAAACCCTGAAGTCGGGCAGGATCAGGATGAAACTATCAAAGCAATATTTTTTGTTGAAGGTGGAGAAAATCCTTATACAATTCTAAATCTTTTATTTTAAACAATCTCGATTTGATGCCTGAAATTCATCTTGAATTTCTACTGCGCTGCAGATCTGAAGGCTAATAAAGGAGTGGATGCATACTACCGGGTTGGTGACGTCGTGTAAGACGTCGTCAAATGGCGACGTGGCACTGGTAGATCTCGAGACGTTTGCTAGTTGAAAAATAGATCTTGGGACAAAAAAGGTTGGTTTACATGAATGAATAAATAAATGTAACTCGTAGATAAAACACTCTGATAATAAAGTGGAGAATTGATTCGAAAAAAATGCAACAATCAAATTATCATTTAATTTTTTGTGGGTTTTTATTACACGTCTGAAAAAAGAAAAACATGAACTCAGCGAAAATAAACCAGGACACAAACTTTAACTTATAGATAGAAACAAACAGCCTTTGAAACAGAGATAAGCAGCTTTACAGTAAACCCAGCAGAACGAGGTTTATGTAGAGATACGAGAAACATGATCAAGAGAGGAGACATGGTGGCCTACATCACCCACACAGCAGGTCAATGATCAGACAGACTGATGGAGCACATACATCATACTTGATTATCAGTTAAATTTAAATAATCCAACAAGTCGAACGCGCTCCCGCCTGTGCTTCATCGCAAACTTTAACTCTATAAAGCCCACCCAAAGAAATAAATGTCAGAAAATTCTCATTTTTTGGAAAAATAACGTTTAATACATCTTCTGTAAAAAAAAAAAAAAAAAAAAATTAAAAAAAATATATATGCATATATGATTTCTGGTTTGTATCATATTTGATACAGTGAGCTTTAAATCTTATTGTATACATTAGGTTTTTTTGAGTAAAAAATCTCACACTAATGAACTAGTGGTCTCAGAAAGTTGCGTATCAAATATGATATGTCTGGCTCATATTTGGCTAATATAAGGTTTGGAACATTAACCTTTGAGACACTGACCTCTGTTTGGAAAAACAACCAGTTCATCTACAGTTGGTACTGAGTAACAGTGTGCAATTACACTGAAATCCTTTTGATTAATTGGGAGATGTCACGTTTCAATGGAAGGCTCCGTCCATATTTTAAAGAAGAAAAAAAAAGTGAAAATATTCTTTTTTTTTTTTTTACTCAAACTAATCAAATTAACTTAATTAATTTCCTAAATGGATTTTGTATTTGATTTCTTTAGGATGGTTTTAAACTTCAGTGTTCTTTTTTTTTATGACCCGGTGAAGCCTTGAAAGTTGTTTTCTTAAAATAAAAGAACAGAGAAGTCCTTTTTTTCTTCGGTCGAGTTGGTTGATGAGTTACTAAACGATCTGTACATGTTGGCTGGAAATAATGTATGTAGGTTATCTGTGTTTTTATAACCGTGACCATCATAAACACAGTATGAGGGTTTATTTAAAGTAAAAACATCCTGGAAAGAAGGTCAGGGATTTTTTCTTTTTTTTTCAGGGATCAGCAAACTAGGACGCTGCATCGATCCATAGTGGTGAAGAAAGAGCTGAGCAAAAAAACAAAGCTCTGGATTTACAAGTTGACCTACGTTCCTACCCTCACCATGGTAACCAGGATCTACGTTCCTACCCTCACCATGGTAACCAGGAACTACGTTCCTACCATCACCATGGTAACCAGGATCTACGTTCCTACCCTCACCATGGTAACCAGGATCTACGTTCCTACCCTCACCATGGTAACCAGGATCTACGTTCCTACACTCACCATGGTAACCAGGATCTACGTTCCTACCCTCACCATGGTAACCAGGATCTACGTTCCTACCCTCACCATGGTAACCAGGATCTACGTTCCTACTCTCACCATGGTAACCAGGATCTACGTTCCTACCCTCACCATGGTAACCAGGATCTACGTTCCTACCCTCACCATGGTATCCAGGACCTACGTTCCTACCCTCACCATGGTATCCAGGACCTACGTTCCTACCCTCACCATGGTAACCAGGATCTACGTTCCTCATTCCCTCATTATGGTTACCAGCTGTGGGTGGTGAACAAAAGAACTAGTATCGCGGATTCAAGCAGCTGAAATGAGCTTTTTCCGCAGGGTGGCCGGGCTCTCACTCAGAGATCAGGTGAAAAGCTCGGTGTCGAGCCACTCCTCCTCTAGGTCAAGAGGAGGAGTTAGGTTGCCCCCGAGCGCCTCGCGGGAGGAGACCAAGAGGCAGATCCCAGACCTGCTGGAGAGACTATGTCTCACAGCTGGCCGGGGAACGACTCGGGATCCTTCTAGGTGAGCTGGAGGATGCAGCCGGGGTGAGAGAAGCCTGGGCTTCCCGTCTGAGGCTGTTGCTTTTGCGACTCGACCCCGAATAAACGGAAGACGACGGAACAGAATGATCGTCGATCATTTATAAGATTTGTTGAAATTAGGTCAAAGATAAAAACAGCAAAACTCAAGACGAAAAGATCTCAACCTCACAGGATGAGGTGATGAGCGATCAGATCGGCACCGTTTACTTTTGAAAAATCTTTTATGTGAAAGCATTAAATAAGCACAAGTTTACAAAATGCCCTACATCACAAGCTTATTATCAGTTCATCCAAAGATGGTACTGAGTGACTCAGGCCCCGTCCACACATAGCCGGGTATTTTTTTTTTAAAACGCTCGCGTCCACACGGAGCCGTATAAATACGCTTCTGAGTGCAATTATGAGCATGCCAGACCAGTAGTCGGCAATACTGATGTAAACCTAAGTTCTGAGATATCCAATCAGAGCACCTGCTCTGTCGTCATTTCCGCAAAACCTGAAACATGGCGTCAGGCATCTTTTTTGTGTGGACCGACAAGAAGGTGGAATTGTTTTTAAAAGTCGTCATCGACTATAAAGTTAATAGGCGTGTTTGAGATGACACAGGCGGACGCAGTTCTGATCGGCGCAGATCGGTGCGCAATGCATGCCGGTTAGTTTTTGCGTTTGAAATGCCGCCGACTTGCTCTGATGTCACTTGTGCGCCGGTAACGAGACTCTCGCGAGAGCAAGGCGGACGCAGGCTTTGAGCCAGGCGGACGCAGCTGCTTTTTACCAACTGCGCCGCCTGTATGGACTACAAAAGCAAACGGCATGATGGGAAATGGAGTCTTTTCAAGATGTGGACTGATACCTGATTGGCTCTCAGTGATGTTTTCATCAGAAACTCTTTGATTTCTTATCGATACATATCTGATCTGTTTATATTTATTTCATTGCTGCTTTAAGATTTATTTTTTTACGCCTGTCACTCACACACTCACTGATGATCTTTTACTTTAACTCTTCAAAAATGACGGAAATGGTTTTAAAACATGAAAATATGGAACTTAATTAACTTAATTTATATTAAAATAATCTACAATAACTTCTGAGTCTAAAAACATAAAAAAAACTAAATTAACTTTCACAAGTTTTGATTTGATGCGTTTTTTTCTACAAATGGATACATTTATTGTGTAAAAATTTAAAACCTTATGTAAATAAACTGTTACTTCCTGTTCTCGTCTGTCTAAACTTTAAGAAAACTGGTCGACTTTATTCCAGGCGCCTTTCTCCGCCCCCTGCAGCGGCCGCCTGGTCTCGTCTGAAATCCAGGCAAGGCATAAATCATCTCAAACACGCCTAATAAAACACAGGAAAATATAAACAATCCAAACAAGGACGCACACGAATGACGTATGTGCATTTCGCAGGTAGTCACGCATAAAAACGCAAATCTCCGTTTCCGCACGTCCACATGCAAACACATAGATGAAGTTTTCAAAAGCGCCGGTCTTGAGTGAAAAAACATTTTTGTGTGGACGGCAAAACGGATAAAAATATATGCGTTTTCATAAAAACCCAGCTACGTGATTTATGCTTGACTGGATGACAGAAGAGATTCTGATCAGATCAGGAATCTGAGTCATTCTGTTTGACTGCATTCTTTTAATATTTTTAAAACCTCCAGGAAAACAAATGTTTTTAAAGATCATCTGAATTTTTACAACTGAACACAACTGAAGAATTTAAACAAACATTTACAAGCTTTTTACCAGACGTTTTATCACCAATAGTTCTCTTTTAAAGCTTCGCCTGCAGCTTTTGTTCCTGAGAAAGTTGTTTTAGCCCCGTGCTGGTTTGGATTGGCAGAGCGGGGGTTTCCTGTCTGTAATGCGGGGTATCCATGTGGAAGCTGGATATAGAAACAGGCTTTAGTGGTTTGGGAATGACAGACTCTCACTTTGGCTTTTTAAATCCTACCTCTTTGTGCACACAGGGACGTAAATCCTGTTTGATGGTTTGAGACTCAAACTAAACAAGAAATACATGTAAAAAAAAACTTGTAGAATAAACATTGAATCTGTGGTGAGAGCGGCCATGCTGATTGGTCTAGAGACAGCGTGGTGAGAGCGGTCATGCTGATTGGTCTAAAGACAGTGTGGTGAGAGCGGCCATGCTGATTGGTCTAGAGACAGTGTGGTGAGAGCGGCCATGCTGATTGGTCTAGAGACAGTGTGGTGAGAGCGGCCATGCTGATTGGTCTAGAGACAGTGTGGTGAGAGCGGCCATGCTGATTGGTCTAGAGACAGTGTGGTGAGAGCGGCCATGCTGATTGGTCTAGAGACAGTGTGGTGAGAGCGGCCATGCTGATTGGTTTAGAGACAGTGTGGTGAGAGCGGCCATGCTGATTGGTCTAGAGACAGTGTGGTGAGAGCGGCCATGCTGATTGGTCTAGAGACAGTGTGGTGAGAGCGGCCATGCTGATTGGTTTAGAGACAGTGTGGTGAGAGCGGCCATGCTGATTGGTTTAGAGACAGTGTGGTGAGAGCGGCCATGCTGATTGGTCTAGAGACAGTGTGGTGAGAGCGGCCATGCTGATTGGTCTAGAGACAGTGTCACTGAGGAAAAGACAGGAAACAGAGATGTTTGTATCAGAGATGAAGATGCTGAGGATCTCTCTGGGAGTGACCAGGATGGACAGGATCAGAGGAACAGCACATGTTAGAGGTTTTAAAGTCAGAGAGGTCAGACTGAGATGGGTTGGACATGTGCAGAGGAGAGAGAGCGAGTACATCAGAAGAAGGATGCTGGGTTTGGAACCACCAGGAAAGAGGACTAGAGGAAGACCAAAGAGGAGGTTCATGGATACAGTGAAGGAAGACATGAAGATAGTTGGTGTGACCGAAGAGGATGCAGCAGATAGGGTTAGATGGAAGAAACTGACTTGATGTGGTGCCCCCTGAAGGGAAATAATGGAAGAAGAAGAAGAAGAAGAATTTAAGATGGATTAAAAGTTTTAAAAATGACTTTATCTGCTTTAGAGACGAGTTTGACTCCATCAGTGACTTTATGCTCATTTTTTATGGTGCCTAAAAACACTCGTGAACAATGGTGAGATGTCACCCACAAATGAAAGAAAGTGATCTGTCGGTGAAATAAAGGCCGTGTCCACACGTCGCCGAGTATTTTTGAAAACGTATATCTGCTGTCATCCGTTTTAGAAAACCTCGCGTCCACACGTAACCGTTTTCAATATAACCGCATCCACACGAACCCGTGGATTCATTCCTGTTACTGATCCCTCACAGGGGGTGCCGGATCCTATCATGACTGATTTCAGGTGAGAGGCAGGGTACACCCTGAACAGGTCACCAGTTTGTTGCAGAGCAACACAGAGTCAGACAACCCCTCACACATACACTCATTCCTAGGATCAATTTCTCAGCCACTCCCTGGGACTCAAACTTCCGACCTTCTTGCTGGGCGGCTACAGTGCTAAATAGTGCCCCATCGTGCCCCACCGTGCCCCACCGTACCCCACCATACCCCTCCGTATCCCACCGTGCCCCACCGTGCCCCACCGTGCCCCACCGTGTCCCACCGTGCCCCACCGTGCTGCCTGGCAGCTTTAGTTTTCCATCTGAATTTAAAAATACAATCAAATCTAAATGATTTCCTTTATGGTTTTTGCTTCTTAATTTCACATTAAACTAAATCCTGATAAATTAATTAGTTCGTTTACTTTTGGTCGTCAGAGCTTCTCCGACTCAAATGAAAACTAATCTCCACTGACCTGATTTAATGTGGGTGTTTTAGGGGGGGGTCGGATGGGATTCGTTTAGCTGTGAATTCTCCTGATAGCGACCTTGTAACTAGAACTTTATCAGGTGCCGTGACCGAAAAAGAAAGGAGGCAAAAGGTGTTGGAGGAGTTTCTAGTAAACAAACGTCCGTAGCAACACGTGCAAGGAGGAAAAACACTTTTGATGGATGGAAGTCAAGTTTAAGTTGTGAAAATAAACTTCTGCATGCGTGAAAATGCAGGTTAAAGCAGCTGAGCTGGTAAAAAAAAAAAAAAACACAAGTTCTTCTTCCGAGTTTAACCTGAGTCAGCGGTAACAATGTCAAACCTGAAGAAGGTTTCTGATTAACTCCAAAAGAAGAAAAACATGCTAAAGTTTAAGCAGAATGTAGCTTACACAACGTGCATGGACAGCTGAATGGTGAGAAATTCTTTCAGATTAAAAGCAGACTAAACATGATTTCTATCGACTCCCAGGAAGCGTTAAATGAGCCGTAGTTTACAACGCCCAATAAACAGGAGCTGAAAAAACACGAGAAACACAGACGGTGAAGTTTGGATTCCTTAGAAAAAAAAAAAACAGTAGCAGAAAACTCAAAAAGAAAATGAAGGCTTTTAATTAAAATCTACTTGTTTTTAAATTTGATTTGCCAGAAATTTATAACAAAAAAAGCCCCTACCAGCGCTTCGGTAAGGGCCGCAGCAGCACCAGCACCAGGCGCTGTCTATTGATTACAGAGTTAACAACTTGCTTCTACGTCACGGACTCCGAAAATCTCCAATAACATCAGAAAATGCCGCAAGATTATTCTTCTTTTGGCATTTACCTCCAGGGGGCACCACAGTAAGTCAGTTTCTTCCATCTAACCCTATCTGCTGCATCTTCTTTGGTCACACCAACTATCTTCATGTCTTCCTTCACTGTATCCATGAACCTCCTCTTTGGTCTTCCTCTAGTCCTCTTTCCTGGTGGTTCCAAACCCAGCATCCTTCTTCTGATGTACTCTCTCTCTCTCCTCTGTACATGTCCAAACCATCTCAGTCTGACCTCTCTGACTTTAAAACCTCTAACATGTGCTGTTCCTCTGATCCTGTCCATCCTGGTCACTCCCAGAGAGATCCTCAGCATCTTCATCTCTGATACAAACATCTCTGTTTCCTGTCTTTTCTTCAGTGACACTGTCTCTACAGTAGACCAAGACCAGGTCAGCATGACTGCTCTAACCACACTGTCTCTAGAGACCAATCAGCATGGCTGGTCTCACCACACTGTCTCTAGACCAATCAGCATGGCTGGTCTCACCACACTGTCTCTAGACCAATCTGCATGGCTGGTCTCACCACACTGTCTCTAGACCAATCAGCATGGCCGCTCTCACCACACTGTCTCTAGACCAATCAGCATAGCCGCTCTCACCACACTGTCTCTAGACCAATCAGCATGGCCGCTCTTACCACGGTTTTCTACACGTTTCTTTTTATTTTATCTGAAACCCTTCTGTCACACATCACACCTGATACTTTCCTCCACTCGTTCCAGCCTGCCTGCACATGCTTCTTCATCTCTTTTCCACACTCTCCATTGCTCTGGACTGTTGATCAAAGATACTTAAAATCTTCCACCTTCTTTATCTCTCCTCCCTGTAACCTCACTTTTCCATTTGGATCCCTCTCATTCACACACATGTACTCTGTTTTACTCTGACTAATCTTCATTCCTCTTCTTTCTAGTACAAACCTCCACCTCTCCAGCTTTTCCTCCACCTCTTCTCTCCTCTCACTTCAGATCACAATGTCGTTGTGTCTTTATTTTATTATAAACTTTGATTTGGCCCGTACTTTGTCTCTGTTTCCCTCATGTATGTCCCAGAGCCAGAGCCAGTCTGTGACCATACGTAACAAATAATCAGTTTTTTGAAAATAAAACATAAAAACAATCTAAAATAAAATAGAAAGAGAATTTAATGGTAAGAGAATGACTTTGTGATTGGCACTCAACAAGAGAAACAAACGTCAGGAAACAAGAAAGTGCATTTTAAACCTGGACAAGCTTTTGTTTACATCTGAAAAGTTCTCTTCATGCCCCCTGAAGAATGCCCTGAAGGGGCAGCAAGTCGTGTTCCAACATGAACGCCTCAATGAGAGGAATAGGTTACAGGAATTGAATGTGCATAACCTGCCAAACATTTCCCATAAGCCTCCTCTGCAATCATGGGTTGTCATTAATAAATCATGTTAGACTTTTAAGCATATTGGATGTCTGTCAGGATCCACCGCAGTCACATCCTCCTCTTTAATCCTCACCACGTGTCCTGTTACTTGTGTTTATGTGTCACACCTGTGTCTTGTTATTCCTGTATTTAAGCCCTGTTCTTTTTCTTTTTAAGGTTGTCTGACCTTGTTCAGTCCCAACTCTGCTCATGTTGTTTTTCTGCTTTTCCGCACTGCTGTCTCTGCCCGAACAAACCCATCTGGCTCCTCTCGACGTGGAGGAGGAGCGGTTCGACACCGAGCTCACCCCGGATGGCAGAGCTCCTCACCCGATCTCTAAGTGAGAGCCCGGCCACCCTACGGAGGAAGCTCATTTCGGCCATTTGTATCCGCAATCTCATTCTTTCAGTCACCACCCACACTGGTTATCATGGTGAGGGTAGGAACGTAGATCCTGGTTACCATGGTGAGGGTAGGAACGTAGATCCTGGTTACCATGGTGAAAGTAGGAACGTAGATCCTGGTTACCATGGTGAGGGTAGGAACCTAGATCCTGGTTACCATGGTGAGGGCAGGAACATAGATCCTGGTTACCATGGTGAGGGTAGGAACGTAGATCCTGGTTACAATGGTGAGGGAAGGAACGTAGATCCTGGTTACCATGATGAGGGTACGAACGTAGATCCTGGTTACTATGGTGAGGGAAGGAACGTAGATCCTGGTTACCATGGTGAAAGTAGGAACGTAGATCCTGGTTACCATGGTGAGGGTAGGAACGTAGATCCTGGTTACCATGGTGAGGGTAGGAACGTAGATCCTGGTTACCATGGTGAGGGTAGGAACGTAGATCCTGGTTACCATGGTGAGGGTAGGAGCGTAGATCCTGGTTACCATGGTGAGGGTAGGAACGTAGATCCTGGTTACCATGGTGAGGGAAGGAACGTAGATCCTGGTTACCATGGTGAAAGTAGGAACGTAGATCCTGGTTACCATGGTGAGGGTAGGAACGTAGATCCTGGTTACCATGGTGAGGGAAGGAACGTAGATCCTGGTTACCATGGTGAGGGTAGGATCGTACATGGACTTGTAAATCGAGAGCTTTGCTTTTCGGCCCAGCTTTTACTTCTAAGTTGTCATATTTTTTTGTCACTAAAAGCAAGTGAACAACAATCCTTTAAAGTCTTTTATAAAATTTACACTAAAAATAACACAAAAAGCTCACATGATAAATTTTGATAAAATGATAGTAAAAGATTTAAATCCCTTTGACCTCATTGGAGGGAAAACAGGTGGAGAAAGACATCTGAGAAGTCTGTGAAACATGTCTGAAGCATGTCCAGCTACATTTGGATCCTGATCTTAAACTAGGCCACCTCATCCAGTTCAAACCAGCAGGACCCTCAGCATGGTGGGGGGGTTCAGCACATCTGCTGCGCCTCATAGGCCAAAAAAAATGGTTGGAGGGAGCGTGGGATTGGCGGGAAAAAGAGGCGATTGTTCACATGTTCTGCATCATGGCAGACGTGATGCTGTAACACAGTATGGAGGGGGACGGTGGAGGACGGTGGGGGCTGCCTGGGCTGCATTACATAACAGGATTTATGTTGGTGTCACGTATAGCGCTCATGATGTGTTCCTACAGACATGTCACCAGAATGTGTGCATGAAGGAGATCTGATTGTTTCTTTCTTTAGGTTCTACTGAGCATGCTCAGTGCTGTTGCTGGGTAGGTCCATGTAATCTACTTCTGTTATTTATTTTGTCAAATAATCACAAACAATAATCTGTCCTTAAATAAAAAAACAAACAAACAATGTAATTCAAATCTGGTTGTTGTATAATGTGTCCATGAAGCTAGCAACCATTTCCTGGTTTATTAGCAAGCATGGTAAGACGTGGGCGAAAGAGGAGACATGTGAAGAAAACCTGCTTTATTATAATGAGTTAATGAGAACAAACCAGGGGCGGATCCAAGGAGGTGGGAGTTAAGGGGGAAAAAGAAACGAAAGGGGACAAGTCAAGCTATCCCCTTGCAGGGCCAGTGAATAGTTCACCAAAATGCAGGAAAATGATTCTTAATTTTCAAAACGTTCTGGGGGAGAATGCCCCCCCCGTACAGGCTTTGTCAATGACCGCACGCCCCCCGCCCCTTTAGGAAATCCTGGCTCCGCCCCTGCAAACTACAAAAGTAACAATGACGTTTGTATGAACTTGGTTTGTAAATGAGAGCAGCTCTTGGATTCTAGTAAACGTGTTAGATAGCATGAGTGTAGTCCTTCCGTTTGGGAGTTGTAGTTTTCTTTCTGAAGGATCTCTATTCGTTGGTAGAAATGCCAGTAGTTCTTATTCCTCAGGTGCCACCTTCTCACAAACACATAATATAAATAATAACAGTAATGACTCAGTGGTTCCCCGAGCGCCTCGTGGGTGAGGTGTTTTGGACACGTCCCACCGGAAGGAGACCAAGGGGCAGACCCCGGACCCGATGGAGAGACTATGTCGCGCAGCTGGCTGGGGAACGGCTTGGGATCCTCCTGGGTGAGCTGGAGGATCCAGCCGGGGTGAGAGAAGCCTGGGCTTCCCGTCTGAGGCTGTTGCCCCCGCAACCCGGCCCTGGATGAGCGGATGTCCTTTCTGTGTGGAGTTTGCATGTTCTCCCCATGTTTGGGTGGGTTTTCTCCAGGTTCTCCGGTTTCCTCCCACCCTGCAAAAACATGCATGTTAGGTTTATTGGTCGGTGCCAAATTCCCCTTAGGAGTGAGTGTGTGTGTGGATGGTTGTATGTGTGTGGCCCTGTGACAGACTGGCGTCCTGTTCGGGGTGTACCCTTACCCTCGAATCATTTATGGGTTTTGGGGGTGTCTATCTTACGGTTGAGAAGGTGTAATGTTCTGCTTTAGTTCCAGACATATAAACCATTGAATCATCTGCATACAGTGTGATAGTGGCATGTCTTTAAACAGGGTTTTTTGGGGACGTAATCCTTTACTTCTTTCTCTTTAAACTCCTCCCACCCTCCATTAACTACCTCTCCAACTCAATTATCCCTCTTTTTTATCCAATTAAACCTCATTAAGACTAATTGTTGGGTCATTTTCTGTTTTGGATGATCTAATTGTAGAAAGATGTTTCACTTTTTGGTGCATTCATAAAACCATCTGCTCCAACTTTCTGCTTCAACCGGTCAGTCTGTGACTGAACACAACGAAAGGTCAGGACCTAAACTCATAATGAAGTCTGTCATCCCATGAAAAGACTTTTCTCCTCCATGGATGCGGCCATTATCACTAGGTCAAAGGTCCCTGGTACCTGCTGTGAGTCTGATTGTCTCCACTGATAAAACAGTCAGGTTTGTAAAGCATGTGAACGAAGCAGTTTGACCCGTTGAAGGTTCAAAACCCTCCAAATTCATCCTGACTAGGATTCACAGAGAAGGAGGATGTTTGTAGACGACGGTGTGTTTTATGTTTGATTGATCAGAGCAAGAAATAGAATTAAATATACTTTATTGATCCCCAAAGGGAAATCTGAGTGCTGCAGTGTAACCACCTCGATGCCCCCTCTTCCCTTATTCACCGGCGTCCCAGTCTGGTCGCACTGTGTCCAACCTGGCAACCCAAAAGCTGAAGTCTGGAATGGGTCCACAAAGCCAGGCCGCAGTGAAGAACACCAAACTGGTCTCTCTGTATTTCACTGGGTTTGAGTTAACGCCTCCAGTTCCTCAAGTGAGCAACCGGACGTTTCCGTCAAAACACAGGAAGCACCTCCTCTATACCGTCTCCTTCTCCTCAGCTCCTCCAGATTGTCTCGTTCTCCTCAGCTCCCTCAGGACTGAACCAACTCCTCCAGCCAGACGGATGTGGCTCCGAGAGCCAGCAGCTGGTCGCACATGTCAACATGCATGTCAACAGAATGACTCCATAACCAGCTAGCTGTTGGGAGCTAGCCGCTGGTAGCTAGCCGTTGGAAGCTAGCCGTTGGGAGCTAGCCGACTCAACTGACTCAATTAAAAAGGTCATAAGGTCCCAGGGTGGTGTTGGCCTGGTGGTAGAGACACCGTCTTTCGACCGCGAGAACCTGGTTCGATTCCCGCCAGGCCCAAGCCATCCCTGGGACCACAGAAAAGACACAAAAACAAAGAAAGAACGGAAAACAAAAACCCTGAAAAGACAAAAAAAAAAGAGTCATAAATAAATCCTTTGGGTTGCAAGGTGTGTTCTTGCTAGTATCAGGCAAGAGGCGGGGTACACTCTGTATAGGTCACCAGCTTGTGAGAGCTCATGAATGATGTTTACTTTAATGATAAAGACGTATGATTGTAACAACTTCTAATAACGACTAAACCGTACGCTGCGATTTTAACACCCAGAGCTTTGCACCAAAATGTTTGACACGTGCATTCGTGTGTGTTTAAAGGTGTGTCATGCATGTAAATGTTACCTGGCAGCTTAAACACACCTTGGATTGTTTATGTGGTTCAGTGTGGGTGTGTTTGTGTGGGTGTGATGGTTCAGGAATCCAGAACAACATCATACTTTCTGAACATGTGGAATCTTTCAAATCTGACCTGATCTAAAAATACCAGCTTATTAAATGGATTTTATTGAGTTCTGTTTATTGTTTACTGGAACTGTTTTAAAAAACTGTCCAGGACTTTTTATAAGATTAGAGTTCACATTCCAACAAGGAACAGAGTCATGTCAAGGACACTCACTTAGCTACGATGCTGCAACGGTCCGTCTTGGTAAAAAGAGAGCTGAGCTGAAAAACAAAGCTCAGGATCTACGTTCCTACCCTCACCATGGTAACCAGGATCTACGTTCCTACCCTCACCATGGTAACCAGGATCTACGTTCCTACCCTCACCATGGTAACCAGGATCTACGTTCTTACCCTCACCATGGTAACCAGGATCTACGTTCTTACCCTCATCATGGTAACCAGGATCTACGTTCCTACCCTCACCATGGTAATCAGGATGTACATTCCAACCCTCACCATGGTAACAAGCTGTGGGTGGTGACCAAAAGAATGAGGTCGCAGATACAAGCAGCTGAAATGAGCTTCCTCTGCAGGGTGGCTGGGCTCTCACTTAGGGATCGGGTAAGGAGCTCTGCCCTCCGGGAGGAGCTCGGAGTCAAGCCACTCCTCCTCCAGGTCGAGAGGAGCCAGATGGGGTGGTTTGGGAATCAGGTCAAGATGCCCCCTGAGCACCTCGCGGGCGAGCTGTTTCGGGCACGTCCCACCCGGTGGAGACCCAAAGGCAGACCCCGGACCCGCTGGAAGACTATGTCCCACACTTGGCCAGGGAATGACTCGGGATCCTTCCAGGTGAGCTGGAGAATGCAGCTGGGGTGAGAGATGCCCTGGCTTCCTGTCACAGGCTGTTGCCCCCGCGCCTCGGCCCTGGATGAGCGGAAGATGACTCAACGGAACTTTAAATAGAATGGTTTTAAAATGAGCTCAAACGTCCTGATCGACAGTGTTTATGTATTTAATTATTTTCCATCATCTGCTCTCGTTCACACTTCTTCTTCTTCTCCTTTCGGCATTTCCCTTCAGGGGTCGCCACAGCAAGTCAGTTTCTTCCATCTAACCCTATCTGCTGCATCCTCTTCGGTCACGCCAACTATCTTCATGTCTTCCTTCACTGTATCCATGAACCTCCTCTTTGGTCTTCCTCTAGCCCTCTTTCCTGGTGGTTCCAAATCCAGCATCCTTCTGCCGATGTACTCGGTCTCTCTCCTCTGTACATGTCCAAACCATCTCAGTCTGGCCTCCCGGACTTTATCTCCAAAACCTCTAACATGTGCCGTTCCTCTGATATACTCATTTCTGATTCTGTCCATCCTGGTCACTCCCAGAGAGATCCTCAGCATCTTCATCTCTGCTACCTCCATCTCTGCTTCCTGTCTTTTCCTCAGTGGCACTGTCTCTAGACCAAACAGCATTGCGGGTCTCACCACGGTTTTGTACACTTTTCCTTTCATTTTAGCTGAAACTCTTCTGTCACACATCACACCTGATACTTTTCTCCACCCGTTCCAGCCTGCTTGAACACGCTTCTTCACCTCTTTTCCACACTCTCCGTTGCTCTGGACTGTTGATCCCAAGTACTTAAAATCTTCCACCTTGTTTATCTCTTCTCCCTGTAACCTCACTTTTCCATTTGGATCCCTCACATTCACACACATGTACTCTGTCTTACTCTGACTAATCTTCATTCCTCTTCTTTCTAGTGCAAACCTCCACCTCTCCAGCTTTTCCTCCACCTCTTCCCTCCTCTCACTACAGATCACAATGTCATCTGCAAACATCATTGTCCATGGAGATTCCTGTCTGACCTCGTCTGTCAGCCTATCCATCACCATAGCAAACAGCAAAGGACTCAGAGCAGATCCTTGGTGCAGTCCCACCCCCACACTGAACTCCTCTGTCTCACCTACAGCACACCTCACCACTGTCTTACAGCCCTCATACATGTCCTGAACCGCTCTAACATACTTCTCTGTCACACCAGACTTCCTCATACAATACCATAGTTCTTCTCTAGGTACCCTGTCATACGCTTTCTCAAGATCTACAAAGACACAGTGCAGCTCCCTCTGACCTTCCCTGTACTTCTCTATCAGCATCCTCAAGGCAAATACTGCATCTGTAGTGCTCTTTTTAGGCATAAAACCATACTGCTGCTCACAAATTCTTACTTCAGACCTTAGCCTAGCTTCGACAACTTTTTCCCATAACTTCATCGTATGGCTGATCAGTTTAATTCCTCTGTAGTTACCACAACTCTGTACATCTCCCTTGTTCTTAAAAACAGGAACTAGCACACTTCTTCTCCATTCATCAGGCATCTTCTCACTTTCTAATATTCTGTTAAACAGCCCAGTCAGAAACTCTACTGCCACCTCACCTAAACACTTCCATACTTCTATAGGGATTCCGTCAGGGCCGAGAGCCTTTCCACTCTTCATCCTCTTCAGTGCCCTCTTTATTTCTACCTTACTGATCCTAGCCACTTTCCGGTCCACTTTGGTAACGTTTTCTACTCTTTGTTCTCTTTCATTCTCTTCATTCATCAACTCTTCAAAGTACTCTTTCCATCTTCCCATCACATTACTGGCATCTGTCAAGAGACATCCATTCCTGTCTTTAATCACCCTAACTTGCTGCACATCCTTCCCATCTTTGTCTCTCTGTCTTGCCAACCTGTATAGGTCCATCTCTCCCTCCTTGCTGTTCAGCTTAGCATACAAGTCGTCGAAGGCTGCTTGTTTTGCCTTTGCCACCTCTACTTTAACCTTATGCTGTATCTCCCTGTACCCTTGCCTACTCTCCTCAGTCCTCTCAGTGTCCCACTTCTTCTTAGCCAGCCTCTTTCTTTTGACACAATCCTGCACCTCCTCATTCCACCACCACATCTCTCTATCTATCTTCCTTCCAGATGACACACCAAGTACTCTCTTGCCTGTCTCCCTGATCACATTAGCTGTAGTTGTCCAGTCATCTGGAAGCTGCTCTCGTTCACACGTGTTTTCTAATTATTTTCTGACTCCTTCAAATACTAGATGTCACCCTTTCAGGGTTCACCTGCAGTTTTTTCCACATGACAACTTTTCTCCACGTCTTAGATTTGTAAACAACACTCCACGCCCTCCACCCCTTTCATAAATCGCTCTATTCGTGTAGGACTCGGCAAACAACACACGTTGAACTTGTGCGTATACATGACTTGTGGGACCTCACCTCATCTGAACCCCTGACTGCCCCCACACTCTGCTCTCTCCCCCACATCGCGGCCGTTGAGTGTTACAACCCAAGCTGATTTTTATTGATGTGTTTTTCTTTTAATAAAATCCTTTTTAAAGCTAATGATTAGCTTCTTGAATCAATAAAACCACATTTCAGTTTGACATCCGACTCAAGATAAAGCCGAAAAAAGTTATTTGATGATGTCAATCAGTCGGTAGTCCCAGTTCTCCGTGTCCACGTGACGCCAGAACAATGCTCTCTGTAAAAAAACTTTTCTACTGACCTTCAAAGTTGTTACATAAAGCCCAGTTTGAGGCCAGTATGATGATGGAAGCAGACCGTGTTTTTAAGCTTCGTGGTGAAATGGAAAATCTGTCAGTGGGGGTTAAAAAACACACCCATAAAAACCAAACCAAAAAAACCCAGAATGAACGTCTGAAATGAGACTTCAGGATGTTTTTAAAATCTCTGCTTAGAAGGTACGTGGGAGGCATCGAGGGCACATGCTGTCCGTGTGTCTGTGTGTATCTCGCAAATGAAGGCAATCTAATTAAACTACCCACAGTTACTCACTACCAACTATAGATTAGTTGAATAGGTTGTAGTCGAAAGAAGCCAGATGGGGTGGTCCAGGCATCTGGTTCAGGATGCCTGGACTCGAGCGCCTCGCTGGTGAGGTGTTTCGGGCACATCCCACCGGGAGGAGACCAAGAGGCAGACCCCGGACCCTCTGGAGAGACTATGTCTCACAGCTGGTTGGGGAACGACTTGGGATCCTTGCGGGTGAGCTGGAGGATGCAGTTGGGGTGAGAGAAGCCTGGGTTTCCTGTCTGAGCCTGCTGCCCCCGCGACCCGGCCCCCAGATAAGCGAAAAACGACGGAACGGAAAGGTTGTAGTTCTGTTTCATTGTCTTCCGCTCATCCGGGGCCGGGTTGCAAGGGCAACAGCCTCAGACGGGAAGCTTAGACTTCTCTCACCCCGGCTGTATCCTCCAGCTCACCTGAAAGGAACTCGAGTCGTTCCTCGGCTAGGTGTGAGACATAGTCTCTCCAACAGGTCCGGGGTCTGCCTCTGGGTCTCCTCCAGGTACACGCTGGGTTTTAGTGTTGTCCTGGTTGACCCGGTATCAGAATGATACTGATCCTATATCCCCGATGTACTGATACGAGCCCCGCTCCCACAGGACCGTGTTGCTCTCAGAGGGCAGTTTCACTCTGATCTGCACAAACATTCTCATGGTTGGTAACAGTTTTAATCTTAATCACCACACAGCAGTTACATTTACTGATGACTGTCATCTTTGTGAGTTCTCTTTACATCACATACTTCATATACATGAACCTATCACAGTAAATTGTTGTTGAATTGTTGTTGAAGTCCGAGAGGTCAGACTGAGATGGTTTGGACATGTGCAGAGGAGAGAGAGAGAGTACATCAGAAGAAGGATGCTGGGTTTAGAACCACCAGGAAAGAGGACTAGAGGAAGACTAAAGAGGAGGTTCATGGATACAGTGAAGGAAGACATGAAGATAGTTGGTGTGACCGAAGAGGATGCAGAAGATAGGGTTAGATGGAAGAAACTGACTGATGTGGCGACCCCTGGAGGGGAATGATGGAAGAAGAAGAAGAAGATTGTTTTTGTTTCAACAACATTTTTAACGAGAAATACACACTAATTTAATAATATCTGCTTGGTTTTATCACACACACACACACACACAAACACACACACACACACTTCCCACACACCTGTTCATTTGATGTTTGAGTCGCGTAATTAGTACAGTGTTCTCAAGCATGAATGTTGGGGTTTGAATCCCAGGTAGAGACAAGGCTTGAAACACCTGTCTTTCTGTGTGTAGTTTGCATGTTCTCCTTGTGTATGTGTGGGTTTTATCTGGTTTCCTCCAAAAACATACATGTTAGGTTGATTGGCTGCTATGAAATTGTCCCTGGGAATGTGTGTGTGATTAGATGGTTTTCTGTGTGTGTGGCCCTTGGACAGATTGGCAACCTGTTTGGTTGTCAGTAGGTATGGGCTCCGGCACCCCCTGCGACCCAATCAGGGAATACGCGGTTCAGAAGATGAATGAACTTGTTTGGACCAATTTTCCTCCCAACTATCTGTCTAAACAATTTCAAGTGCTCCACAACAGACTGGCCACCTGTTCGGGGTGTATCCTGCCTCTAACCCAGGCATGGGCAAACTATGGCCCGTGGGCCACATCCGTCCCGTTAAACATTTTAATCCGGCCCGTTAAACTTAAAATAAATAAATAAACCTTGTTAATGTCAAAACTGTCACACTGTCAAAATAAACAATAAACAAAATTCCATATCTGCGGACAGATATGGAAAGCCATCAGGGCCAATACACGCACGTAAACAAGTGTGTTAGATGTTAAACAAACAAAACGTTACATCAAGCATTTAGATTTCAGACCTAGTGCCGCTAGATTTGAAATTTATTGCTCTTGATGTAACATTTAGTGCTTGTTTAAAATCTAGCGTCATTCTATCGGTCTAATCTAGAGGTTACCAAAGCATGCCATCCATCTGATCCTGTTCCCAGGGGCGAATACAGAATTTTTTGAGGAGGCGGGGGGCGTGAGGTCATGGACAAAACGAGCACCTGTGGTAAGTTTAGAGAGGTCTGGGGGCATCCCCTCCCTCCCCCTAGAACATTTTGAAAAATAAATAATTTTTCTGCCTTTTGGTGCATATTTTAACCAAAGTTTATAATAATTAAAGTAGTAATGTTGGATAGGAAAGCCGTGCTGACTGGAGAACAAGTTAGAGACTCTCATATACTTGTACAAAGTTATGTTAGAACAAATGAGGGAGAATCTCAATCGCATGTACAAGGGTAAAAGTTTATTAAAACTAGTTACAAAGAAAAGCATCTCAGTCTGCTGGATTTATACAGTGAGAATTTTTTGTGGATCAAAAGGGGGCCGTGCGGCCCCACCCTCACCCCTTGGATCCGGCCCGCTTATCAAATGTTAGAACTCAATGTGACCCCCGAGTCAAAAAGTTTGCCCACCCTGCTCTAACCTGAACTAACCTGGGATAGGCTCCAGGTCCTCATGTGACCTCTTTACTAATAAACACACAAACTTGTTTGTAAAAGACATGTTTTTTTTTACTTTAAATCTAAAGATTAACTTTTAAACCATCATTTCTTTTAAAAATAATTCAGCTGGATTTATTTATTTTTTTCAGTTTGACACGTTCAGTTTTTAAATTCCACGTTTAATCTGTTTTTAAATCAAACATGGACTCAATCTTCTAACTTTTACTATAAATAGACGGAGAGAGAAAACCAAAACACATTCCTGAGGCGAGAACAACTGCTTGTAAAACTTTAAAAGAAAGTTTTTACGATTAGTTAAAGTTTTATTGGACACGTGTCTTCAAACACACACAGTCGTCAAGCATCATTAATTACTTTAGTGTCCAAACTTTACGACGGTTTGTAAACAAGAGAAAGTGGCCTAATTAAAGGTGTTCACCCAAAACCAGAGGAAATAAAAGTAGAAAATTAACCTCAACAAATTTAATTTGTATTCTAAATCCAGCAGAGACGGGATACTCCTGTCCTTAGAGCTGGCAGGGTGTGGAGAGCAGGTGGCAGGACGAGGACCAAGAAGCAGATAAGAAACAGGATTTATTGAATGAAGGAGTCCAGTTTGCTGTAAAAGAAAAACACACGGATCAGTGGAAACGTCAGGAAGTTATTGTTCAAAATGTATTTCATGGTCAGCCAGCCAGCCATACAGCCAGCCAGCCAGCCAGCCAGCCAGTCAGCCAGCCAGCCAGCCAGCCAGCCAGCCAGCCAGCCAGCCATAGAGCCAGCCAGCCATAGAGCCAGCCAGCCATAGAGTCAGCCAGCCATAGAGCCAGCCAGCCATAGAGTCAGCCATGTAGTCAGCCATAGAGCCAGCCAGCCATCCAGCCAGCCATAGAGCCAGCCAGCCAGCCATAGAGCCAGCCAGACAGCCATGTAGTCAGCCATAGAGCCAGCCAGCCAGCCATAGAGTCAGCCATAGAGCCAGCCAGCCATAGAGCCAGCCATAGAGCCAGCCATAGCTCCAGCCAGCCATAGAGTCAGCCAGCCAGCCATGGAGCCAGCCATGGAGCCAGCCAGCCATAGAGCCAGCCAGCCAGCCATGGAGCCAGCCATGGTGCCAGCCAGCCATAGAGCCAGCCATAGCTCCAGCCAGCCATAGAGTCAGCCATGTAGCCAGCCATAGAGTCAGCCATAGAGCCAGTCAGCCATAGAGCCAGCCATGGAGCCAGCCAGCCATAGAGCCAGCCAGCCATAGAGCCAGCCATAGCTCCAGCCAGCCATAGAGTCAGCCATGTAGCCAGCCATAGAGTCAGCCATAGAGCCAGCCAGCCAGCCAGCCAGCCAGCCATAGAGCCAGCCACAGAGCCAGCCATAGAGCCAGCCAGCCATGTAGCCAGCCATGTAGCCAGCCAGCCATAGAGCCAGCCATGGAGCCAGCCAGCCAGCCATAGAGTCAGCCATGTAGCCAGCCATAGAGCCAGCCAGCCAGCCATCGAGCCAGCCATAGAGCCAGCCATAGAGCCAGCCAGCCAGCCAGCCATAGAGTCAGCCATAGAGCCAGCCAGCCATAGAGCCAGCCAGCCAGCCAGCCATAGAGCCAGCCATAGAGCCATCCAGCCATGGAGCCAGCCAGGTGGAAAGATGGAAGGAAGGAAGACCTGGCTGTGATGGAACACCTGAAGGGGAAGCTGAAGGGAAGACAGGCTCCCCATTTAAAGTCACTGCACAAACTCCTTCAGGTGTCTAAAATCAGGCAAATGATGGAAGGCCCGGGTTTCCTCTGGTGGTGGGCGAGGGAACCTTGACAAGAGCCTCATTCTGGAGGAAAACCATCAGCAATGAAACCAACTAATTGGAGGAAAAAAAACAAAAAAAAAAAGTCTCTTCTTTCCGTTTAACAAACTATGAATAATGAATAGCTGGAGACAATGTGATAAGTAATCAGTTCATGTATAGTCAGTATTGAGTAGCTGTGGGTAGTTATGGGACATAATTAACTGATGATTACGGATTAATTTAACTTAAAAAACTTAAAAAAAAACCCACTGTAGTCCTTTGCACTCCTCCAGGTCAAGAGAAGTCAGACGGGGTGGCTCGGGCATCTGGTTAGGATGCCTCTCGAGCAACTCACTGGTGAGGTGTTCCTGGCACGTCCCACCGGGAGGAGACCAAGATACAGACCACGGACCTGCTGGAGAGACTATGTCTCACAGCTGGACAGGGAACACCTCAGGATCCTTCTGGGTGAGCTGGAGGATGCAGCCAGGGTGAGAAAAGCCTTGGCTTCCTGTCTGAAGATGTTGGTCCCGCGACCCGGCCCTGGATAAGCGGAAGATGACGGAACGAATGTGTTTATATTTATTCATAAAGACTGTTTGTAACAAGAAATGTTTGTGAAGATTATAAAAACACGGGATGTTTACATCCACGTACTGTTTTATTTGCTCTTGACATGTTGTCTGTTGTTTTTTGCCGAGCCTGCTCATGACCCAAGGTCGCCCGTTCGCAAACTCAACAAGCAGGCTTGACCTCCACTCCAAGCCTGGCCTGAAGCCAAACCTACCAACTCTGAAGCAGGACAAACACTGTGTGATTTCAGAACCTCCATCCAAGCTTCTATCGCACAGTACGATCGGATAGTCTGCTGAGAGTCACCACTCACATTGTACCAGCAATATTAAACAGCATTTCTTCTAAAAGTTTTGCCTCCATGTGGGTGTTGCCATGACAGCCTGTTTTCAGACATTTTATCTGCAGACGGTCTGAAAATGAAGTTTTAATGTCACTTGTTGGTCCAAGATTCACTGCAGCGCGGTTTCAGTTCAACTTGTAGAGACTTTGACGTAACCGTCTTTCAACACGTACGTCCTGATTTGATCTTGTTATTGTTTCCTGTCCTGTTTTCACTGGAGCCTTGAATACATCTGAACTGATTGCAGTTATTAATGGCTGATTTTAAGCAAGCTGGTTTTTTTTTTTTTTTCAATAGCTAGCTCTCTGTTGGCTTGTTTTGCCGGTCATGGAGTCGTCCCGCTTTGTTAGCGTGGACTCAACCATCAGCTAGCTCTCTGAACCAGATCCACCGTGGCTGGAGGAGTCGGTGCAGTCCCAACAGAACTGAGAAGGATACGATCTGAAAGGAGGCGCTTTGAGCCCAGTGTCCCTGCGGTTGTCATGGGTAACATCCGGTCGCTCGCTGGCAAGACGGAGGAAGTCGATACGCTCGCTGTGACCCAACAGGAATGGGGAGGGGCCACTTTCGTGTGCTTTATTGAAGTCCGACTGCAACGTAACGATGTCAGACCCAAACGATCAATAGAGCTGCTTCTACACGCCATGTTTACACGAGTAACAACAAAATGTTACATCTCAGGAACTCATCCGACCGTCCGATGACTCGTCGGGTCTGACAAATGTGTCCTCCCCAAGACGCACCACAAAGATTAAATCTGACTTGTTCCTGAAGTTCTAGTACGACCTGAAATTGGCCAAATTTCAGGCCAAAAAACTCATAGTGTACCCCAGCTTAAGCCTGCCCGGGGCTCTCAGTTTGCAAGCCTACTCTAAAACCAAGCTTTCCCAGGATCCGAGCCTGCTCCTACTCGTCTGTCTTTCCCAGTTAAGGGTAACCAATCTAATTTCTGATGGTGTCTTTAATAACCATTTCTCCACGGTTCGCTGCGCCATGAAGCCGAGCAGCTGACCAGCGTTCAGCCTGAAACAGAACATGATATTGTTTGTGTCACCGGCTTGGCCTTCAACGCCACATTAAATCACGGCTTTCTGACACCGGAACAGTCCAACGATCAGAGCACGGGTGTTCATCACACCCTCTTAAAACGCTGGCCATCTTTATCATCATCTTTACATTCAGGTTTATTTTGGTCCGGAACATTCTGTAGGCGTGCACGTTGGCACAAACATGATCAACACACAACAGCTTATCCCCAAAAGTGGAGGTATGGTGGTGGGATCCAAG
This sequence comes from Neostethus bicornis, assembly GCA_902685375.1. Classification (NCBI taxonomy): domain Eukaryota; kingdom Metazoa; phylum Chordata; class Actinopteri; order Atheriniformes; family Phallostethidae; genus Neostethus; species Neostethus bicornis. Next base: position 10,842,413 of record LR738541.1, on the reverse strand, counting down.
TCCCAACAGGAGGCCCTGAGGAGGGGGAGACCGTGCCACCACGTGTCTTTTATTATTTGTTATTAAGGTCAGCAGGACTATTTTTGACAGATGCAGGTCTGACCCTGGTTAATATATAACAAGTACAGAACATCAAAATACCAACAGAGAGCCACGGGATTTTAGAGGCATACCTCAAAATGGAACTCTAACTCATAACAAGGAAAACATTTGGAGCCTATCCTGGCTGAGTCTAGGCAAGAGGCAGGGTACACCCTGAACAGGTCGCCAGGAGCCACAGAGACAGAAAGCCATCCATCCATAGACACACACACACACACACACACACACACACACACACACACACACACACACACACACACACACACACACACACACATTCCTCTCATGCATTTGTAGAGCAAAAACATGTATGTTTTTGGAGGATGGGAAGTAACCAGAGTACTCAGATAAAACCCACACATACACAAGGAGAACATGCAAACTCTACACAGAAAGGACAGTGTTTCTAGCCTTGTCCCCACCCGGGACTCACTTGCTGTGAGATCACCGTGCTAACCCCTGCCCGGCTGTGGCACCTTTTAACAGAAACAAGAAGAAGTGCCACGGTCCTCCTCTCATCTGGAACACTCCTTCCCGTCTATTCTGCCCTTAATCGTGTTTTTTCTTTGGACTATTTAAGACCTCGTGTCCCTCACTCCCCGTGTTTCCATCAGGATGAAGAACATCTACTCATCCCCGTCCTGGACATCTCCGGGCTGAGGAGTCTCCCGTGTTTCCATCAGGATGAAGAACATCTATTGACTTTAGATATTTAGATGACAAGTTTTCCTCCGCAGGGTGGCTGGGCTCTCACTCAGAGATCGGGTGAGGAGCTCTGCCATCTGGGAGGAGCTCGGTGTCGAGCCACTCCTCATCCAGGTCGAGAGGAGCCAGATGGGGTGGTTCGCCGAGCACCTCGCGGGCGAGGTGTTTTGCCACGTCCCACCGGGAGGAGACCAAGGAGCAGACCCCGGACCTGCTGGAGTGACTATGTCTCACAGCTGGCCGGGGAACGACTTGGGATCCTTCCAGGTGAGCTAGAGGATGCAGCCGGGGTGAGAGAGGCCTGGGCTGCCTGTTTGAGGCTGTTCCCTCCGCGACCCGACCCCGGAACAAGCGGAAGATGACTGAACGGAAATTTTTCCTGATTGATTACTTAACAGAAGCCGATGCAGACATCGACAGAAAAGCAGGGGAATTCTTGCTTTTCTGGCAAAGAAAAATATAAAACACCAAAAATGGTAGAATTTTTGTAAAGACGAATGGGGCACCACAAGAGGTAAAAGTGCTGCTCATCTAAGAACTCATTGAAGAGTTGGACAAAGTTCACCAGACTGTGGGCATGTCTCATGCCACAAACGATTCCGAAGATCTTACGCAGGAATCTGTTACGAAAAATCTGGACGATTTTTCACAGAACAATTTTGCTTAAAAGCAATTTGAAAATAAACTTGTAATTTCAGAAAAAATATGAGCAAAAGTGGTAATTTTGAGTTTAATGGTTATAAATGTTTGAAGGAATAACAAACCGGAAGGTGGCATGGGTTTGTTTGTGGGTAATACTTTCTAATCTAAAGTAGCATATGTGAGATGTAGCTGACCGTACGTTAGAGTTTATAACCCTTAAAATATGGAAAGAAAAGAAGAAAAAACAGAAAACCAGGGTCTAATATTCATTTATTTACAGAATGAATGGATTAAATGTACTCAAAGGTTCCGTTCTGTCATCTTCCGCTCATTCGGGGTCGGGTCGCGGGGGCAACAGCCTCAGACAGGAACCCCAGGCTTCTCTCACCCCGGCTGCATCCTCCAGCTCACCTGGAAGGATCCCGGGTCGTTCCCCGGCCAGCTGTGGGACATAGTCTCTACAGCAGGTCCGGGGTCTGCTCCTTGGTCTCCTCCCGGTGGGACGTGTACGAAACACCTCACCAGCGAGGTGCTCAACCCATCCCATCTGGCTCCTCTCGACCTGGAGGAGGAGCGGCTCGACACCGAGCTCCTCCCGAATGGCAGAGCTCCTCACCCAATCTCTGAGTGAGAGCCCAGCCACCCTGCAGAGGAAGCTCATTTTGGCCGCTTTTATTCAAAAGTAAATCTTTATTTATTTGTCTGAAAAGAAAAAGGATAAACTCTATTAAAAATGTATTAAATTGAAGATTAAAATTTCTTTTGAGAGTTTTAACGGCTTGTTTTTGTGAAAAACAAACTGCTGTGAAGTTCTCTGTGACTTTTTTTTGTGTCTAACTTCCTTCTTCAAACAGCTTCTGCTTTCAAACTGGTTTGACAGACCAGCCCGTCTCAGGCTGGTTTGATCATGTTGGTTTATCTGGTTTCCATCTGTGTCATCCTTCAGATCTCTTTACAAAAGGTGTTTGTTTGACTGACATATGAAAAGAGCTTTCCATCTTCACTCAGACCAAACGGGTGCAGCTGCATTTTGACCTGAACATAGAACCAAATCTTTCATGTCAGATGTGACACAGAAATCAAACCTGTAAACTCAAACAAGAAAGAAAGGATCTATCGGTAGATTGTAATCTGTAATGTGACTTTTTTTTTTAGGTCTGAATGTGACAGAGTGGTGTGTGTATTAGTTATGTTAGTATGAGTCATGTTGTGTAATCTACATGTTCTGTACATTTTGTTCTTCTACCCTCTGCCTTCACATGGTCAGAGTATGGCTACCATCTTCTGGTCAGAGGAGGTATTTCACATCCTCAGCAGAGCTAAATGAAAACCTATTAAATGGTTATAAAATCATTTTATTTTAAAGTTCAGCCTGTTCTTCATTTTAATTCAATTTAATTTTATTTTTCAGACCAAAATCACAGAATTTCTGTCTCAATGTTCTTCACATGAAATATTCAGAAAGAAAAACAAGAAAGAAAAAAGGGAATGTATAAACACAAATACACAGCAAGAAAAATAACTAACAAATACTAACTAAACAAGACTAGCACATTTATGACCTTAGACTCTCCTTCACGGTGAGGAAAAACTCCTAAAAAAAACATCAGTGGGGAAAAAATGAGAAACCTTGTCGGGATCCATACGAAAGACAGATCCCTCCCCCAGGACGAGCAAACAATGTGTCAAGATTATTGTTTAAATATTAGCTTATTCTACTCTAAAAAGTCAATAGATGTTCTTCATCCTGATTGAAACACGGGGGACTCCTCAGCCCGGAGATGTCCAGGACGGGGATGAGTAGATGGATTTCATCCTGATGGAGCGGGGATGATGGAGCGTGGAGGTCTCCTCGGTCTGGCCATGCCCAGGACAGGAACGCAGAGGATCCATCAGGAATCTGAAACAGAGCTCTCTCCCAGAGAGGAGGGAGAGAGGTGGACAGCATGTGAATTGTATTGTACCAACTAGCAGTGTAAATCTAAATGAACAGACAATAGAGAACAATGAATGAGATGGAAAACTAGGTATCTGCCAAGGGCGATGTGGATACATCAAGCGGCCAAGGCAGTCTGGCAGAGAATAGTAGGTAGAATTAGAGGACAGAACCCCAATGTACCATACTTTACCAGCTTCTAGGATCTATAAACTACATGTCTCTGTTTCTATCTGGCCTGGTGATAAGCTTGTTCAAACAGGAATGCTTTAAATACTTTAAGGTGAAAACGTTCGCTTGGAAGCAGCAGATCATGAAACATAGAAAAAAAATTCTGGTGCAGTGGGTAGCACAGTGGCCTCACCGCAAGAAGGTTGTGGGTTCGAGTTCCGGGTGGGGACAGGACTTGGAACACTGGCCTTTCTGTGTAGAGTTTGCATGTTCTCCCTGTGTGTGCACAGGGTTTTCTCTCACCCTGCAAAAACATACATGTTAGGTTAATGTGTGTGTGTGTATGGTTGCATGTGTGTGGCCCTGCAAAAGACTGGCGACCTGTTAGGGGTGTACCCTGCCCCTCACCTTGAATCATCTGGGATGGGCTCTGACACCCCCGCAACACCTTCAGGGACAGACAGTTAAGAAGGTGACTGACTTAAAAACATAATTTAACAAATGATTTTAATAAATGTTGTAATAAATTAAAATGCCCACCAGATGGAGACAAAAAACAGAAAATTAAAAAGGACAAAATATATTTTTTTATTTAAAATAATTAGTTTAAAATTTAAAATTAAATTTAAAATTAAATAAAAATTTTTATCTTAATTATTTCATTATGAGATCATGTTTTAGTGATATTCATCTGATTAAAACAATTAAAATTAAAAACAATAACAGCAGATAAGTGTGACAGACCGTGTGGCACAGTGAGCGTACACGCATGCTTTCGATGAGAATCATGTTCTTATCGGGGGGAACAGATCTTCTCCAGTCCCCAAAGACCCGGAATGGGAGAGGGGGAGACACAAGCGACCCTGGAATCCTGGAGAGACGCATGCAACTCACCCTGATGCCAAACAGAAGGGGCCGCCATCCCAGCCAGCCAGGTACGGAAGAGACCCACCTACAGGAGTCACTCCAACACCAAGGGGCACATGCGTTCCTGATGGAAGGACTCCCAGGCTAGAGGGTATACAGCCCATCCATACCCCATAGCCCAGGGGGTGTCTGAAGCCGAGACGCAGACCGAGACGACCAAGGACCTGACCAGACCTGACGCTCTCACAACCGCCTTCTAACCCCCTGCCAACTCCCCTCACGGACCTCTCGAAACGCCTGCTAGAGACGGGGCCCCCGACGGGCTCCAGTGAGAATGCCCTCCAGGCCCGTCCACCAAAGATCCACACATCTGAATCTGTGGGTGCCTCCTGCCCCCAAACAGTGGGCAAGGCATGAGTAACTGGCCTCCATGCCTGTATGCTCACCCCCCTCTCCAGCAAGCAGAAAATATTACTACTAATAACATTTCATATAGTTACTGTGTAGATCGGGGTGAGGTGAAGTTTGACCCCCTGGACAAAAAAAGATCAGATCATTTGACCTAAGAGCCAAAACCAGAACAGAAAGTTTTTTAAAAAAAATAAAAAACAAACAAAAATATATAATTTCTTGATGCGGACCGAATTAAAAGCTTCGTGAACATCAAATGGTCCGCAGGCCTCAGTTTTCCAGTTTCAGCTGCAGATGCATTTTTTTACCACAAGATGGCGACAAAATTCCACTTAAGATTTTTCTCCATTTCAATTTATTTCTTATAATAAAATTAAAAATAAATACATTTTTTCTAATTATTTTTCTTATTTCTCACATTTTTAAAACTCCGCTCATTAAGCTGATCGTGTTCGTGCACGCGCACACACTTATGCTCATGCACGAACTATTGCATCAATAAATTTTTGCAGAAAATGTTGCAAAAAACAAGAGATAAAAAGCAAACATGATTAATTTTTTTAAATAATAATTATGACAATTTGTAAATATTTTTTTATTAAAAAGGGAGGGGGGTAACCCCCATCCCACTTCCGGTTGTATGCGCAGTGCGCTGCTGTTACTGGGAGGACTGGTGTTGGTTATTATGGGATGGATGAGGATGCTGTAGTAGTGACGTGTCGTGACGTCACAGACCAGTTCTCATCTTCAGGTAAAAAAAATCCACTCTGACCTTCTTCATCTTCTTCCCGCCAAAAAGGTAAGAAAACACTCTGATTTTAATGAGCTTTTAAAAACATGCAGCTTTATCTTTTATTTTCATTATTTTCTGACATTTTAAAGATTTTTTTACTGATTTCCTCAAATGACATTCAGAAAAAAAATGAGGTGAAAAAACAGCAAATTTTCTGGGTTTTTTTCTGCTTCTAAAAATTTAATAAAAAAAAAAATCATAGAAATTTTTTTTTCAAGAAAATAAAATGTTTCAGTTAAAATTTCTCCTGCTGGAGGTCACGTGCATGTACACACATACACACACTCTCACAAGCACACACACACACACACACACACACACACACACACACACACACACACACACACACACAGTCACGATTTCACACACACTCACACATACACACACTGACTGCATGGTAATTTAGCATGCCTTGGTTGTTTAAATAGGTGTGTATATGTTTGTGTTTGTGAGAGAGAGCGTGTGTGTGTGCTCATATAAAACTGACAAGATATCAAATTTAGATTCTTTATTTTTGTGAAATTGGTTCCTGATCCTGAGGTGTTCCCTGTCCAGCTGTGAGACACAGTCTCTCTAGCAGGTCTGGGGTCTGCCTCTGGGTCCCGAAACACCTCACCAAGGAGGCGTTTGGGAGGAATTCTAACCAGATGTCTGAACCTCCCTATCTGGCTTCTCTCAACCGGGAGAAGCAACGGCTCTACTCTGAGCTCCTCCCTCTATCTCTGAGTGCAGAAAATGTGTCTGTGCAGAGAACCCAGACACCCTGTATAGGAAGATCATTTCAGTCACTTGTTTCTGTGATCTTGTTCTTTCAGTCTCCACCCACACTGGTTACCACGGTGAGGGTAGGAATGTAGATCCTGGTTACAATGGTGAGGGTAGGAATGTAGATCCTGGTTACCATGATGAGGGTAGGAACATAGATCCTGGTTACCATGGTGAGGGTAGGAATGTAGATCCTGGTTACCATGGTGAGGGTAGGAATGTAGATCCTGGTTACCATGGTGAGGGTAGGAACGTAGATCCTGGTTTCCATCAGAGGTGTCAAAAGTACCAACATTTCCTACTCAAGTAGAAGTATAAATATCGAGTTAAAAAACTACTTTAGTAAAAGTAGAAGTATCAACTCAAGTTTTCTACTTAAGTAAAAGTAAAAAGTAACCTATTTTAAAACTACTTAAAGTAAAAAAGTAAAAGTAATTTTCAGAAAAAAAGGAATATTGTTAACAAAAGCGTATGAACATATTTTTTAACTATTATCACATGCTTTAAGGAGCAGAAAATATGATAATAAATGAAAGTGTTTTGGTGTTAAACTTTATGAATCAGAAACATTTATTTCTAAATAATCTTTATTGGAAATCGATTAATGAACACAATCAAATGTATTAACATAAGCAGGGCATTATGTAACGTCCCTTCAGCTACCAAGCTTCACTCTGCATCACCTAATTTAACCAACTTCAGCAGACACAAACACACTCAATGTTTAAAATAAATAAATAAATGAAAAAAAAAAATGACCAAAAGGCTTTTTTAAGCCTTGAAGGCAGCTAGTTTTCAAAGTTCTTTGAGGCAATACTGAATAGTCTTTATCAAGTTGGTAAGTATGGGAGTGCCACATATAGCCTGGGCAGCGTTGCCAGGTGGGAGGTGCTGGATTATCGTACTAATGACGTAAAATTATTGTATTTTACAAAAAATATCGTACACCCAGTAAAACCACGCCCATTGACAAAATAACACCCTTTACATGCACTCGTAAGGCAGTGGGAGTGAAGGAAACACACAGGAGGAAAAATCCTTCTTTTTCTAAAAATTTAAGAACTGTAAAGAAGAAGAAAGTAAGAAAGAAAGAAGAAACCCAGAAAGAAACCAGTAGGGGCGGGACTTAGGAGACGGTATATATAAATTTATATATATATACATATCTACATATATATGTGTACATATAAGGTTTTTTTAATGTTAACCCAAACATCTACATTATACAAAATCTAAGCGATGTGTAGTTGAAATGTTGTAGATGGTATTTTTATAAAAATAACTTTGATCTGTGACGCACTATTTTATCTTTAGAAACAAAGCTAATTGAACTGATTCATCCATAAATAGTAGTGGATGAAGTATTTGTGCTTAAAAGCATCCAAAATGTTATTGATTAGTTTATAAAGACTGACTGAGGAGATTAAAACTACACATCGCTTAGATTTTGTATCATGTAGATGTTTGGGTTAACATAAAAAACAACCTTATATGTATGTACACATATATATGTAGATATGTATATATATAAATTTATATATACCGTCTCCTAAGTCCCGCCCCTACTGGTTTCTTTCTGGGTTTCTTAAAATCTTATTTCCCTGGTTATTTTTTCATTTTTTCAGTTCTTAAAATTTTAGAAAAGAATCCAAGGATTTTGCCTGCTGTGTGTTTCCTTCAATCCCACTGCCTTACGAGTGCATGTAAAGGGTGTTATTTTGTCAATGGGCGTGGTTTTACTGGGTGTATGATATTTTTTGTAAAATACGATAATTTCACGTCATTAGTACGATAATCCAGCACCTCCCACCTGGCAACGCTGGTTCCAGGTGTCACGCAGGCTGTATGTGGCACTCCCAACCTTATCAACTTGATAAAGACTATTCAGTATTGCCTCAAAGAACTTTGAAAACTAGCTGCCTTCAAGGCTTGAAAAAGCCTTTTGGTTATTTTTTTTTTTCATTTATTTATTTATTTTTTTTTACATTGAGTGTGTTTGTGTCTGCTGAAGTTGGTTAAATTAGGTGATGCAGAGTGAAGCTTGGTAGCTGAAGGGACGTTACATAATGCCCTGCTTATGTTAATACATTTGATTGTGTTCATTAATCGATATCCAATAAAGATTATTAAGAAATAAATGTTTCTGATTCATAAAGTTTAACACCAAAACACTTTCATTTATTATCATATTTTCTGCTCCTTAAAGCATGTGATAATAATTAAAAAATATGTTCATACGCTTTTGTTAACAATATTCCTTTTTTTCTGAAAATTACTTTTACTTTTTTTACTTGAAGTAGTTTTAAAATAGGTTACTTTTTACTTTTACTTAAGTAGAAAACTTGAGTTGATACTTCTACTTTTACTAAAGTAGTTTTTTAACTCTGTATTTATACTTCTACTTGAGTAGAAAATGTCGGTACTTTTGACACCTCTGTTCAGGGTTCATAACAAAAAAAAAACTCCGACAAACAGTCGCGGCTTTTTAACGGTGACAAAATGGAGAAAGTAGCGACTACTTTTTTATCAAATTAACGAAGTAAAAGTACAGATAATTGCATAAAAAGTAGTGAGTAAAAGTAAAAAGTAGACAAAAAAATAATTACTTCGTTAAAGTAAAGATAACGAGATTTTCTACTTGAGTAAGGTAACGAAGTAGTCTTACTTCGCTACTTGACACCTCTGGTTTCCATGGTGAGGGTATGAATGTAGATCCTGGTTACCATGGTGAGGGTTGGAACGTAGATCCTGGTTACCATGGTGAGGGTAGGAACGTAGATCCTGGTTTCCATGGTGAGGATAGGAATGTACGTAGATCCTGGTTACCATGGTGAGGATCGGAACGTAGATCCTGGTTTCCATGGTGAGGGTAGGAACACAGATCCTGGTTACCATAGTGAGGGTAGGAACGTAGATCCTGGTTACCATGGTGAGGGTAGGAACGTAGAACCTGGTTACCATGGTGAGGGTAGGAACGTAGATCATGGTTACCATGGTGAGGGTAGGAACGTAGATCCTGGTTAGCATGGTGAGGGTAGGATCGTAGATCCTGGTTACCATGGTAAGGGTAGGAATGTAAATCCTGGTTACCATGGTGAGGGTAGGAACGTAGATCCTGGTTACCATGGTGAGGGTAGGAACGTAGATCCTGGTTACCATGGTGAGGGTAAGAATGTAGATCCTGGTTACCATGGTGAGGGTAGGAACGTAGATCCTGGTTACCATGGTGAGGGTAGGAACGTAGATCCTGGTTACCATGGTGAGGGTAGGAACGTAGATCCTGGTTACCATGGTGAGGGTAAGAATGTAGATCCTGGTTACCATGGTGAGGGTAGGAACGTAGATCCTGGTTACCATGGTGAGGGTAGGAACGTAGAACCTGGTTACCATGGTGAGGGTAGGAACGTAGATCATGGTTACCATGGTGAGGGTAGGAACGTAGATCCTGGTTAGCATGGTGAGGGTAGGAACGTAGATCCTGGTTACCATGGTGAGGGTAGGAACGTAGAACCTGGTTACCATGGTGAGGGTAGGAACGTAGATCATGGTTACCATGGTGAGGGTAGGAACGTAGATCCTGGTTAGCATGGTGAGGGTAGGAACGTAGATCCTGGTTACCATGGTGAGGGTAGGAATGTAAATCCTGGTTACCATGGTGAGGGTAGGAACGTAGATCCTGGTTACCATGGTGAGGGTAGGAACGTAGATCCTGGTTACCATGGTGAGGGTAAGAATGTAGATCCTGGTTACCATGGTGAGGGTAGGAACGTAGATCCTGGTTACCATGGTGAGGGTAAGAATGTAGATCCTGGTTACCATGGTGAGGGTAGGAACGTAGATCTTGGTTACCATGGTGAGGGTAAGAATGTAGATCCTGGTTACCATGGTGAGGGTAGGAACGTAGATCTTGGTTACCATGGTGAGGGTAGGAATGTGGATCGACTTTTAAATCCAGATCCTCACTTTTTGGCTCAGCTCTTTCTTTACCACGATGGACCAATGCAGTGTCCTAATTATTGACGCCGCCGCACCGATCCATCTGTCGATCTCACGCTCCATTCTTCCCCCCATGTGAACAAGACCCAGAGATATTTAAACTCCTCATTACACTCAAATCATTGTCAACACGGACCGTATAGCATGGTTGATTTCCTTTTTCAGCTATAGAACTACAAACATGGAGGACAGATGCTTGTATTCATGTCATGCCATCATCTCTGATCTGATTGGATAGGATGTCTTCCCATCACTGCAATTGTAATAAAATGTCTGCAATCCCTGACTGAGTTGCTGAAGGGAATGAAACGTAGCAGAGCCAGTAGGTGGCGCCATCTTGGTTACTTTTATGTGGTATTGTTGTTCAATTGGTGTTGGTGTTAGCTAGACTGGTAACCACTCTGCCACTGCTGGACAGAGAGAGTCCTAACCTCCACATGCACGGTGTGGCACACCAGCAACAGCTTATTAAGACTGCCCAGTGGATCATTGGCTCATTACTCCCACACCAAGAGGAGATTTATGCCAAACGGTGAACCAAAAAGATCTGTTATGATCCCACTCAGTCAGGACACTACCTATTGTCCAGATGAGTGACCGGAGGGAGACCCTGGCTGGAGCTCAGCAGGGTGAGGGATAGTTGAAGCTCGGCATGGGGGATGGACTAGAAGTTGGAGCTCGGCTAGACGAAGAGGGAACCAGGAGGCTGGAGCTCAGACAGATGAAGACAGACCAGAAGATTGGAAATCGGTCGGACGGCGAGGGGACCAATTCAATTCAATTCAATTTTATTTGTATAGCCCAAAATCACAGAATGTCCGTCTCAATGGGCTTCACAAGAAAAAGAGGAATGTATTAACACAAATACACAACAAGAAAAATAACTAACAAATGCTAACTAAACAAGACTAGCACATTAATGCACTTAGTCTCTCCTTCTCGGTGAGGAAAAACTCCTAAAAAACCCATCAGTGGGGAAAAAATAAGAAACCTCATGGGGATCCACGTGAAAGAGAGATCCCTCCCCCGGGACGAGCAAACAATGTGTCAAAGATTATTGTTTAAATATTAGCTTATTCTAATCTACAGCTAAATATCTAAAGAAGTCAATAAATGTTCTTCATCCTGATGGAAACACGGGGGGGGGCTCTTCAGCCCGGAGATGTCAAGTACGGGGATGAGTAGATGTTCTTCATCCTGATGGAAACACTGGGGGACTCCTCAGCCCGGAGATGTCCAGAACGGGGATGAGTAGACCAGAAGATTGGACCTCTGCAAGAAGGCAGGGTGCACTAGGAGCCAGGGCAAAGAACCAGGTTAGCAGAGTGATTGACCAAGATAGCAGGGTGCACCATCATGGCTGCAAGAAGGCATCACTGCCGGCCAGTGGAGCAGCGTGCAGCAGGGGAAGCAGCAGAAGAGAAATGATCCAGACAGGAAGTGAGGGACACCAGGGTTAAATCGTCCAAAGGAAAACAATACACACCTCGGGATCGGGACCAGGTGTACCAAATTAGGGCTGAGGGCATTATCGGAGTGTTCCAGATCTTTGTCCAACCACCTCAACTTTCTCACAACAGCTAGGTCTTAAAATTCTGTTTGAGATGAGTTTAGTGATTCATTTCATGTGTCGTGTGTGTGAACAAGCTGTGAGTGCTCCTAGTGTCAGCAGATTTACAAGAAGAACATCCAGTTTTCAAAACAAGAGAGAAGGACGTGGATACGTCCCATACAGGTCTCCAGTCTGTTGTGAGGGCACAGACTCGATCCCAGGGGCGATTTCATAGCAGCTAATCAACCTAACATGCATGTTTTTGGAGGGTGAGAGGAAACCGATCTCTCTGACTTTAAAACCTCTAACATGTACTGTTCCTCTGATCCTGTCCATCCTGGTCACTCCCAGAGAGATCCTCAGCATCTTCATCTATGCTACAAACATCTCTGTTTCCTGTCTTTGAATCAGTGACACTGTCTCTAGACCAATCAGCATGGCCGCTCTCACCACACTGTCTCTAGACCAATCAGCATGGCCGCTCTCACCACATTTTGTAAACCTAAAGAATGATTGGTTAAATAAAAAAGTACCCGCCCACTGTGGAGTCAGTGAACCCCCATGCTGCGAGCTCAGACTGTTTCCATGAAGATCAAGAAACAGCATGATGGACAAGCTTTTGCTCAAGATCAGGAGCTCCAAAATTTTTTTTGTTCATGGTGCTGAAATTGAACTTTTAGTGTTTAATCTTTGTTTAGTTTAAATAAACAGATAGTTTTGTTTTTTTCACAAATTTCTCCAACGTGTCAAAACTTTACGACAAATCTTCATCGATTAGTTTAAATGTTTGGTTTAAAAATCTGTTAAAAAGGTTTTTAGATGTACTGGTTTTAGATATGAACAGGATTCAGACGGGAATGGTTGGATTTTAAGGTGATTAAAGTGATATTTTTCACACTTCATTCCTTCCCTTCACTCAGAGCCTCTAACACTCTGTCTGTGTTCCTGCCAGAAGCCGTTAAATGGCTCCTTTATCTTGTCCAAATCAATGGTTGTATTTCCTGATGAAGAGGGGAATCCAACCCTCAGCCTCCAAAAAAAAAAGGATGAGATTTCAAACCCGGACTTGTTTGGCATCATTTATTTTTACTGCAGCGATAAATATCGACAAGCCTTAACGGTGTTGTTAACAGACACCGCACAGCAACAGTGCAAACACAGCTGGCACGGCTTTATTTTGTTCCGTTCCGTCATCTTCCGCTTATCCAGGGCTTGTTCGTTGGGGCAACAGCTTTGGATGGAAAGCCCAGGTTTCTCTCAACCCAGCTGAATTCTCCCGCTCACCTTGGAGGATCCCAAGGTGTTCCCTGTCCAGCTGTGAGAAATGGTCTTTCCAGCGGGTCTATAATCTGCCTCTGGGTCTCCTCTTGGTGGGACAGAACACCTTACCAGCGAGGCGCAAGGGAGGCATCCTAGCCCAATACCAAGACCACCCCGTCTGGCTTCTCTCAACCCGGGGGAGCAGCAGCACTACTCCGAGCTCCTCCTAGATGGCAAAGCGCCTCCCTCTATCTCTGAGTGGGAGCAAACCTACCCTGTGAAGATCAGTTCAGCCACTTGCATCTGCGATCTTGTTTTTTTGGTCACCTCCACACCTGGTTACCATGATGAGGGTAGGAACATTGATCCTGGTTACCATGGTGAGGGTAGGAACGTATATCCTGGTTACTATGGAGAGGGTAGGAACGTATATCCTGGTTACCATGGTGAGGTTAGGAATGTAGATCCTGGTTATCATGGTGAGGGTAGGAATGTAGATCCTGGTTACCATGGTGAGGGTAGGAACATAGATCCTGGTTACCATGGTGAGGGTAGGAATGTAGATCCTGGTTCCCATGTGGAGGGTAGGAACGTAGATCCTGGTTACCACGGAGATGGTAGGAACGTAGATGCTGGTTACCATGGCGAGGGTAGGAACATAGATCCTGGTGCTGCAGTTTTTCTGCTAAATCTTCTGTGCTGACTGTTAGAAAATGTCTTTCTCTGCGTGACGTGTTCATGTGGAGAAAAATGATTGAATTCCTGACAGGTTCAAACTTCAGCCGAGCTAAAAGGCCTCATGTGATCAAAGTGAAAAAAAAAGACCGTGTTCCTCGGAGACCTGTGATTTTTATCGAGCCTTCAGGCTTCGTTTTGTCCTGTGAGCTGCACATATGTACCATGTGTGAGGCTGTTCTTTTCATCCCACTGCCATCCTCTTTGCTCAGTCAAAGGAAATGGGATTACATAATTAAATGTTCCAAGGCAGCCCGGGTTTCCTCTTTACTAGACTTATGAGGAATACACTTTTAATTAAAGACCTCAGAACTAATTTGTTAAATCTCTAAACTAAGAGCTGCTGATGTTTTCCATCCTCACATCAGAACGATGCTGTGCCACTTCAGCACATTAAAATGAAGCTTCACTCATCATCCGTCTGACTACAAATGAGGTGACCATGGTAACGAGGAGCTGCATGCGGTCGTTCTGCAGCTGGGGGAAAAACACAAAGTACCGGAAATAATCACCGGTCATTTTTCTCCTTTTCTACTCAATACTCCTTCATGTTTTATTTGATAAATTCAGAATCGTGACTGGAATTCTCCTCAAGGGGTTCCTTTTAAATCACCATGACAGCGTCACTTAGTAACCGCTCATCCATGATGAAAACCTCCCGTTTCACCATCGACCGAGACCGGGAGTCTCAGTTATAAAAATCCATGTTTATGAGAACTTCGGTACCAACAATCTATAAAAATGGTGGATGCGTTTTACGTTATTATTGTTACCATGGTAAAAATTTTGCTTGGTCACTTCAACTATATACCATAGACTCAATTCTGATTGGCTGAAAGTCATAATTTTATTTTCATCTTCTAAACCAGGCATGGGAAAATTATGGCCTGAGGGCCACAGGCGGCCCGTTACACAGTTTAATCCGGCCCGCAGAACTTGAAAAAATGTAATAAATAAACCTTGGTAATGTTTTATTTCTCCTGCAATTCTGATGTTTCCTCAATAGATGGCGCACTCTAGATACATTGGCTTTGTTGAGAAAATAACAACATTACTCCATAATGTGCATGTTGTCAAAATAAACAGTGTGCACAGATAAGGAAAGCCATCAGGCGCAATACACGTTAGATCCTAAAACAAGCAAAATGTTACATCAAGCGCTTAGATTTCAAACCTAGTGCCGCTAGATTTGAAATTTAACACTCTTGATGTAACATTTAGCGCTTGTTTAAAATCTAGCGCCATTCTATCGGTCTAATCTAGAGGTTACCAAAGCATGCCATCCATCTGATCCTGTTCTGGCCCCCTGGTCAAATGTTAGAACTCAATTTGACCCGCGAACCAAAAAGTTTGCCCACCCCTGTTCTAAACTGTTTATGCCTAACGTCATTCCGGGTGTGATGGAGCTTAACCCGGCTGATTCAAGGAGAGAGGCATGGTACACCCCAAACATCGTCAGTCTGTTGCGGGGCCTGTGCTTCTCTCACCCCAACTGTGTCCTCTAACTCACCCGGAAGGATCCTGTGGTATTCCCTGTCCAGCTGTGAGACATTGTCTCTCCAGCAGGTCCGGGGTCTGCCATGGAGTCTCCTCCCGGTGGGATGTCCCCGGAACACCTCACCAGCGAGGTGTTAAGGAGGCATCCTAACCAGATACCTGAACTTCTCCATCTGGTTTCTCTCGACCCAGAGGAGCAGCGGTTCTACTCCGAGCTCCTCCCGGATAACAGCGCGAGTGAGCGGGATCAATGACGACAGTATTTTTTCAAAGAGGGATTTTAAAGGTTTAACTCAAACTTACCCGCCAAGATGGATGTTTGTGTTCATGTGATAATAATTTCTATGTTCATTGATTGGTTGGGACGTTTTTTCATCACTGCAACTGTAATTTAATACCTGACCTTGTTGCTGGAGGAAAATTAACTTGAGGAGAGGTAGTAGATGACGTCAGACTGACTAGAGACTGGTCCAAAACTAAAACACTAACGCAGCGTCTTTCTGTTTGCCTGCAGGATCCAGGAGTTCTCTGAGGTTCTGATAAACCCCGCCCTTCATCCTGTTTAGGAGTTTTTGGACTTCTTACCGACATTCCTTCAGAATCTCTGCTTTGCCAATATGGATGACGACGGACGTTACCGTGACGGTCGCTCAGACTTCATCCGCGGCGCCAAAGATATCGCTAAGGTCGCCAAGAAGCAGGTGGGGAAAAAAATGGGTCGTGGCGTGGACAAGATGACGGATGAGTACACCAAACGCTCCTACAAACGCTTCGAGGAAGAGGATGATGACGATGACTACGCAGGAGTAGCCGATAACGACGGCGGGTATTACCGAAATGACAGCCGCGCCAACGACGATGAAGGTCACAGCGATTCCACCGAAGGACACGACGAGGATGATGAGATCTACGAAGGGGAGTACCAGGGTATCCCACGAGCGGAGTCAGGGAAACCGAGCGTGCCAGAGCGTCCGGCCGCCCAGCAGCAGTACCGTGACCGTTCGGCATATGAAGGCGAGCGTAGGAAGGACCAGGAAGAGCTGGCACAGCAGTATGAGAGCATCCTCCAGGAGTGTGGCCAGGGGAAGTTTCAGTGGACGCTGTACTTCGTGCTTGGGCTTGCACTCATGGCCGATGGCGTAGAGATCTTCGTGGTCGGATTCGTCCTGCCGAGCGCGCAGATAGACATGTGTTTGTCTGAGCCAAACAAAGGCATGCTGGGTAAGAAAAACACACATGAACACACCAGAGCTGGGCGAGTTAACGTGAACGTAGATCCTGGTTACCATGGTGAGGGTAGGAACGTAGTTCCTGGTTTGCACGGTGAGGGTAGGAACGTAGATCCTGGTTACCATGGTGAGGGTAGGAATGTAGATCCCGGTTACTATGGTGAGGGTAGGAATGTAGATCCTGGTTACCACGGTGATGGTAGGAACGTAGCTCCTGGTTACCATGGTGAGGGTAGGAACGTAGATCCTGGTTACCATGGTGAGGGTAGGAACGTAGATCCTGGTTACCACAGTGAGGGTAGGAATTTAGATCCTGGTTACCACGGTGATGGTAGGAACGTAGCTCCTGGTTACCATGGTGAGGGAATGAACGTAGATCCTGGTTACCAAGGTGAGGGTAGGAATGTAGATCCTGGTTACCATGGTGAGGGTAGGAATTTAGATCCTGGTTACCACGGTGATGGTAGGAACATATGTAGCTCCTTTTACATTTCAACTTGACCTTTGTTTACATGACCGTGAAAACCTCGTCAGTACATCTACAGTTGGTACTGAGTAACTGTGGTAGCATCATTACAACCCCTTCAATAATTTGGTAGGTATAATGTTGTGTTACAGAAGCACGGACAGCCCGAGTGTTTAACGGCTCCTCCGCAGTCTGTGGGCGAACGGCATAAAAAATGTTTTTCTGCTCTCTGATTCAAACGTGAAAAATCTCTTTCACATCACATGCTTTTCTGCTGAGATTTCCTCCTTTTCCTCCAATCAGAGCAAAGCAAAGCCACTGCAGCTTCACAGCAAGGACGAATCAAAGGCAACTGAGTCCCAGAAACAGACCGTTTAACCCCTCCATCCCCCCCACTACCACCCACATTCCTGCTCTCTACCAACCACTGCAGGAGCATCAGACTGTCAGAGGAATGATTTTTAAATCTGAAGATGTGTAAATGAGAGTTTCCTGCTTGTGATGTTTGTCTGATCTGCTCAGTGATTCCATCGTAGTGCTTTAGGTCACGGAGCCGAGTATTTGAGGACTGCTCGGCTCCTACGTGACGGAGAGAGGAATGATGGGATGGAAGGGAAAGAGGCTCTGTAGCATGAGTCAGCCATGTTGCATAAGCATCTAGCGAGGGAGGGGATGGTCTCCCTAAAGAGGAAGGGACACTGAGGGATGAGGCTCAGAGTGAAGAGACTCATCGATACTACGACCTGATTGGTTGTTTTGTTTTTTTAAAGGGTTGATTTTTGATTAATCGACCAATATTTGAATGTTTGTTTAATGTTATTTAATAATGAGAAAATCTTAAGTATGATGAGGTGATGGGTAGCATCACCTAGCCGGGAATGCGGGCGTGATAGAGTCTATCCCGGCTCATTGAAGGCGAAAGGCAGGGTACACCCCGAACAGGTTGCCAGTCTGTCACGGGGCACTGTGAATTTAACTCCCGGTCACTTGAACTTCTCCACTTGGGGTCATTCCGTACTCTTCCAAAACCAGTTTCAGTATTCCTTGTTTTAAATAATTCTGGAGCTAAATAGAAACCATTTTGGAGCCAATCAGAGATGACGATGTGACATGAAAATAAGTGTCCATCCTCCATGTTTGTAGTTCTGTATCTGAAAAAAGGAGATTAACCATGTTAAGTTTATTCTGGGGACAGACCTGGTTGTCCTGGTTATAATAGTTCCTGGTTATAAGACGTTTGTCTCTCATCAGAGTGTCTTCTGTTCTGTCTGACTGGTACTGAGCTGGTTGTATGTATCCTCTTTCTTGCTGGAGTTTCACTTATTTTATGTCCAACAATGCCAGGTTGTCTCCTCGTGTCGTTCGGCTCTGTCGCATCACGTGGAATTCTCCATCGCATGACCAGTCCTGTAGTCATGCTGTGTGTGTTTGGGTTTTTAAACCAGGAAGGTTTTTTTCTGAGTCCACCATCTCTACTTTTAAAAAGATGGCTTCCTTGACTCCTCTCTCAAATCATCAATGTTCTCTGGAGAGAATCTGGACCTTACTGTCTTCTAAAGAGGGTTCTTTTAGATGGAGGTGGACTGCTGACTCTGGTCTACTGGAGTTGGACCTCCTGTGCAGAGGTTGCGTAGTTTCACCAGCATAGATGGGGAACAGAATCTGCTCCCCTGGATCTATTCAGAGGAAAGACGTGGTTGAAACAGTTTGTTTTGACTCTCTGTTTTCTGGACTACACTGACTCTTCAGATGCATTACATACGTCACGTCCGGTCCTCTCTAGAAAGAAAAGGTACCCACCCACCGTGGAGCGACTGAACCCCAGTGCTGTGAGGTCACAGTCTGATGGATCAGGCCAAAGGCCGAAGGTAGAAAATCCTGACCCGTTCACACTCACAGCTTCATGGCAGAGATGTATTCTCATTATAAATCAGTGCATTATAATACTGTTTGTTCAGAACCAGTATTTTATTTGTGGTTTAAAGGAATGAGTTTGGAACCAGTTCTGTTCTGGGATCCGTGTTGTTAAGAAGAACCACATCTTCTTCAGCTCTGAACCTGATTCTTGACGTTAAGACTCGCCCTGCATTACGAGAACATCTCTACAGGCTGAAGCATCGACTCGCCCTGCTCGCTGTGGCAGAGAGAGAGAGAGACTGGCTAATAATAGTGCCCACATCCCTCCCCCCCGCTTTTATACACACGATTCTGCTGTGACACTTTTTTCCGTTTCCATCCACATGTTAGCACCCCCCAGCTCCTCCACCCCCACCTCCCCAACCTCTCTTCAGAGCCTCTGGGAGCTCCGTCATGTCCTTTCTCTCCTTTATTTTTCATCCCCCCACTTCCTCTCAGCTGGCCAGAAATGGCTTCCTCGTGTCCGTTTCTCACATATCTCGACGTAGAATAAAAAGCTTCCACCTGCCTTCGATCACATACTGTATTAATGATGACTGGTTGAGGTCCGTGTGGATCAGATGGGTCAAGTTCTTTTTAAATTTTCACTATCATGTTACCAAAATTTATGGTGTGAATTTCCAGAAACAGGTCAGTAGGTGGAGTTAGTGTAGATATTTATAGAAGGATGGTAGTTCTCTTCCAATGAGTGGCCTTGGAGGTGAGAGTTCATCTACAGTTAGTACTGAGTAACTGAAGGCAGTGATGGGAGATGTTGCATTCACAAAAAATGTGACCTTGACTGTTCGTGTGACCCTGAGTGACTGAAGCACAGACAGCGTGAGTGGCATGACACCTTAAAGTAAACACCTGAGATTCTGGTTCGACGACTTCAGGATTGGATCTCTGTTTTATTGTGGATGATGATGAGGTCCTGTTGGTTTCGTCGGGACGTGATCTCCAACTCTCACTGGATCGGTTTGTTGCCGAGTGTGAAGCGGCTTTGTTTGGAATCGGCACCTTACAATCTGAGGGCAGATGGTAACCAGGATCTACATTCCTACCCTCACCATGGTAAGCAGGATCTACGTTCCTACCCTCACCATGATAACCAGGATCTACGTTCCTACCCTCACCATGGTAACCAGGATCTACATTCCTACCCTCACCATGGTAAGCAGGATCTACGTTCCTACCCTCACCATGATAACCAGGATCTACGTTCCTACCCTCACCATGGTAACCGGGATCTATGTTCCTACCCTCACCATGGTAACCAGGATCTACGTTCCTACCCTCACCATGGTAACCGGGATCTACGTTCCTACCCTCATCATGGTAACCGGGATCTACGTTCCTACCCTCATCATGGTAACCGGGATCTATGTTCCTACCCTCACCACTATAACCAGGATCTACGTTCCTACCGTCACCATGGTAACCAGGATCTATGTTCCTGCCCTCATCATGGTAACCAGGATCTACGTTTCCTACCCTCACCATGGTAACCAGGATCTACGATCCTACCCTCACCATGGTAACCAGGATCTACGTTCCTACCCTCACCATGGTAACCAGCTGTGAGTGGTGACCGAAAGAACAAGTTCGCGAGTACAAGTGGTTGAAATAAACTTCCGCTGCAGGGTGGCTGGACTCTCAGAGATAGCGGGAGGAGCTCTGCCATGACTCTTATGACTGCAAATATGGATCTATAAATCCCGTCTTTTAGTCACATCTTACAGTCACCGTTTCTGAGTTGCTTTAAAGTCACACAACAGTCCTTGCATTCCAACACCTTGAATAAAAGTTGGCATTTGGATAGATTCAGGTGTAGGTTGAAGACCTGAGAATTGTTGGATGGTTCATCAGTTTTTCTTATTCCAGCTGGGCAGAATATACAGCCCGATTCCACAGAAATAAAAGTTTAAAACTCATTCCGGTTGTTTGAAAATGCAGTAAGACATGTTGGAACCTTCTCCACAGAGGGAGGTTAGTAATGAAGATGAACCAAAGTGTGACTAATTAACCAGTAAATTCCTGTCTCTTCTTCCAGGTCTGATCGTCTATCTGGGAATGATGGTGGGTGCCTTCGTGTGGGGAGGTCTGGCTGATCGGATCGGCCGTCGTCAAACCCTCCTCATCTCCCTCTCCATAAACAGCGTGGCGGCGTTCTTCTCTTCCTTCGTCCAGGGTTACAGCTCCTTCCTGTTCTGCCGCCTGATCTCCGGCGTGGGGTGAGAACTGTGTGAAAGGTGCTCTAAAAAGAGAGTTTGATTTTTGAAGCTAACATGTGAGAGGCTAACATGCCACCGCCCACCCAGCTGTGAGTGGTGACTGAAAGAAAGAGATCACGGATACAAGCGGCCGAAATGAGCTTCCTATGCAGGGTGGCTGGACTCTCACTCAGACATCGGGTGAGGAGTTCCGCCATCCGGAAGAAGCTCGGTGTCGAGCCACTCCTGCTTCAGGTCGAGAGAAACCAGGCAGGGTGGTTCAGACGTCTAATCAGGACGCTTTCCGAGCCCCTCGCTGGTGAAGTATTTCAAGGAGACTAAGAGGCAGACCTCGGATCCGCGGGATAGACTATGTGTCACAGCTGGCAGGGGAACGACTCGGGATGCTTCCGGGTAGGATCAAGGATGGAGTATCCTGAGGCGTTCCCTGTTCATTGAGGAGACAAAGTCTCTCCAGTGAATCCTAAGTTTGCGTCTGGGTCTCCTCCCAATGGGGTGGAGCACCTCACCACCGAGTTGTTCGGGACGTCCCCAGGCTTTTCTTGGGATGAGCTTTGATTGGAGCTTCTCCTGGTTGGCAGCGCTCCTCCATTTATCTCTGAGTGAGATACAAGCTCATATCAGCTGCTTGTAATCAGGACCTCGAAACCCCGAGATACTCCTACACTTGGGCAAGACGCTGTCTCTGACCTGCAGTGGGCATTCCAGACTTTTCCGGGCGAAGGAAACGAGTCTTGGATTTGGAAGTGCTGAATCTCATCCTGGCCTCTAATTTGTCGCTTTTTTTCTGAACAGACTGTACAAAAAATGTCTGTGCTGCATTGCACCGCAGCAGGTAGCCACGAAAGCGCCAATGGTGGGAGAAACGGGAGGTTAGGTGTCTTCCCCAAAAACACCTAGACGTGAACTCAGTGTGATTTGCACCGGATTCTCCCGGTCCAAAGGCGGATTCTCTACCACTGAGCTATCGCCTCCCACTAAGTTGGAGATTACTGCCTGATGAACCCGCAAATCTGCAAAAAGCAGAGACCCAATCCCCCTCCACCTCGGCTGTGCCAAGAAATTCTGCCTATAAAAGTAACAAACAGAACTGGTGACAAAGAGCAGCCTTGGTGAAACCTGACACATTCCGGAGTGATGCTAACACTTAGTATTAACTCACATGTCTTCTTCTCTCACAGCATCGGCGGCTCCATTCCAATCGTTTTCTCGTATTACTCAGAATTCCTGGCGCAGGAAAAACGAGGTGAACATCTCAGCTGGCTCTGCATGTTCTGGATGATCGGTGGGATCTACGCCTCGGCCATGGCGTGGGCCATCATCCCACACTACGGTGAGAATAACAAACCCAGTCCACTTCATTGGCAGGTCAAAACAACTACTCAACTACTTAGCCAACAGGAACACGATGCCCACACGGACGAATCAGTGAATGAAGATGGTGAATATCAGCGGATTCTCTCCAGATCAGATCTAAACTGGAGCTTTACCACCATTAACCGTAATGTTCGGCTCGCCACTTTCTACGAAGGGCTGAATGTTGAATTTTTGGAGACAGAACTATACAATTAGTCTAGTCTGAGTTGGCATAGCAACCACATTGCCAACCAGGAGCGAGCTTATTGAAGGTTAGGCTCAGGGGTTATACAGTAACTACGGTAACAGAGCCAGAATGACGACTGTGACAACAACAGTGACCGTTTCATCCAGATCATTGCTTTGATTTATCTGGATTTTGTGGATTATAAAAGATTCTGAATTCAGATTTTTGTGATGATGTCATGAGGTGGTGGAGGTGGAGATGAAGGACCCAAAAGCATATCCAGTTTTAACCAGTTTATCGCAGTTAATCAGGGATTAGGGAAGAAGAATAGGCATGTGCAGCCTGGAAGCCAACCTGAGCAGGGTTGACAGGACCAGACAGAGGAGCCATGAAAGGGCAAACATGAGTTCGAGGGTCCTGCTGTGGAGGTACACTATTATGGCTGCAGCAGAACAGCAGATGATCTGAGGAACACAATGGGTTAAATAACCAGGGGGACAATGAGACATAGGTGCAAACATGAGGGAGAGTCAATGGAGACCAGGTGTGCTGAATTAGGAGAGAGGGAAGGATCAAGAGGGAGGAAATGTTCCAGAAGGGAGGACGATCATGACAGATGATCAGATTTGAGTCCAATTAATCAGAATCAGAATCTACTTTATTGATCCCACACATGGGAAATTTGTGTGTCACAGCAACAACTTCCTATCTGCTAAGTGAGTCGTTGTAGAGCCCGATCACGTACGAAAAGAAAGACCTCCGGTAACGAGATGTTCTCGAGCGGAGCTGTCTGAGCCTCTTGGAGAAGGAGCTCCGTTGTTCGTCCAGGAGTGGGTAGAGAGGATGGTCATGGTTTTCCATGATGGACAAAAGTTTGTTCAGTGACCTCCTCTCTACCACTGCCTCAAGTGAGTTCTGTTTGCTGCCAATGACAGAGCCAGCCAGTCTGATTAGTTTATTCAGTCTGTTGGTGTCACTGGCTGCGATGCTGCTCCCCCAGCAGATGACAGAAAAGAACAAGGTGCTGGCCACCACAGACTGGTAGAAGGTCTCCACCACAGACTGATAGAAGGTCTCCAGGATCTTGCCGCACACCTTGAAGGACTTCAGCTTCCTTAGAAAGTAAAGTCGGCTGCAAGTCTTCTTGTACACAGCAGTACTGTTGCTCCTCCAGCTCAGTCTGCTGTCGATGGTCACTCCAAGGTATTTGTACTCCTCAACCACCTCCACATCTCTACCCAGAATGCAGAGCGGCTGCAAAGCAGTCCTCCTCCTCTTCCGGAAGTCAATCACCATCTCCCTGGTCTTGTCCACATTGAGGAGCAGGTGATTCTCTCCCGCCCACACCACAAATCCATCCACCACCCTCCTGTACTCCTCCTCCTGCCCACCACTTATACACCCTACAACTGCAGAGTCATCAGAGAATTTCTGTAGGTGGCATGAATCGGAGTTGTGCTGGAAGTCTGAAGTGTACAATGTGAAGAGGAATGGAGAGAGCACCGTGCCCTGTGGGGCTCCTACACCACTTAAAACCACATCAGACCGGACTTTGCCCAGCCGGACGAACTGTGGCCTGTCCGTCAGGTAATCAGTGATCCAGGAGACAGCGGACGCACCAGCACCCATCAGCCGCAGCTTATCACCCAGTAATGAGGGCTGGATGGTGTTAAAGGCACTAGAGAAATCAAAGAAGGTGATTCTCACCATGCCTCCACCGCCATCCAGATGTGAATGAGCTCGTTGCAGCAGATGGATGACAGCGTCGTCAACACCCAGGCGTGGCTGGTAGGCAAACTGCAGCGGGTCCAGAGAGGAATTCACCAGCGGTCTCATGTGGGCTAACACCAGCCTCTCCAGCACTTTCATCACATGAGATGTGAGGGCAACTGGACGGAAATCCTTGAGGTGAGATGAAGATGGTTTCTTGGGTACAGGGACCAGGCACGATGTCTTCCAGAGAAGCGGAACCCTCTCCAGCCTGAGGCTCAGGTTGAAGAGGTGCTGAAAAACCCCACACAGCTGGAGCGCACAGGTCCTCAGGGTATGGGGGTTGATGCCATCTGGGCCGGCTGCTTTGTGCTGGTTTAGCTTCTCCAGCTGTTTCTTCACCTGAAAGGTGGTCACAGTCAAACGGTTGGGTGGGGGGGTTCAGGCACTAGTCCATTGAATCGCTGAGAAGGAGCAGACGCTGGTAGCAGGTGTGGTGGAGGTAGGGAAGAAGAGGTAGTGGCATTTGTAGAGCTAAACCTGTTGAAGAAGGTATTAAAGTCATTAGCTCTATCTTTGCCACCACTAGTGGGTCTGCTTCTTCCCCCATATCCAGTGATCTTTTTCATTCCGGACCACACCGCCCTCATGTTGTCCTGCTGTAGTTTGGATTCCAGCTTCCTCCTGTATGCATCTTTTCCCTTCCTCAGCTGGTCTCGGAGTTGATGCTGCACCATCTTCAGCTCCTCCCGGTCTCCAGACCTTGAAGGCTGCTTTCTTCCGGTTAAGGATCGTCTTCAGGTCACAGGTGATCCAGGGTTTGTTGTTGGGGAAGCATCGAACAATCCGGGTGGGACAGACAGACTCCACACAGAACTTAATGTATTCTGTAATGCAGTCTGTCATGCCATCAATGTCTTCCCCGTGAGGTGTGCAGAGTGCATCCCAGTCCGTGGATCCGAGACAGTCCTGTAGAGCCCGCTCTGTTTCCGGAGTCCACTTCCTGACAGTCTTTTTGAACACGGGTTTTTGCAGGGCGATTGGGACATAATTAAATTAAAAATATAAAATTAAAAATAATTAAATTAATTACAATTAAAGGTGGAGGATACTCCAGAGAATCATTTGGAAGTCAGTATTAGGGCGCTAAAGTATTTTGGAGCCAGCAGGAAGTGTTTACATGGCACAGAGATGATTCCAGTTGATATCGACAGTCATTGGTTGTTCAGGAGAAGTTACGGACCTCTCCTCTACCCTCGACGCCCACCTGAAGCCCCCTCTAATCCCTCTAATCTTCCCGTTTCTCCCCCTGCAGGGTGGAGCTTCCAGATGGGCTCTGCCTACCAGTTCCACAGCTGGCGTGTCTTTGTGCTGGTGTGTGCCTTCCCATCGGTGGCGGCCATTTCTGCCCTCACCACCATGCCGGAGAGCCCCCGCTTCTACCTGGAGGTGGGAACATGTTACTGAGACATGAAGAGAATACTGATAGATGGTGTTTGTTTAAAAAAAACCTGCAGAATCTCATGCTTATCTGTCATTTTATTTAAATGAACTAGTCTTTATGTAAATTTATGCAAATAAGCGTCTAATTAGTTCCTCCTGTGTGTAGAACGGTAAACACGATGAGGCGTGGATGATCCTGAAGCAGGTCCATGATACCAACATGAGGGCTAAAGGCTACCCAGAGAGGGTCTTCTCGGTGAGTAAGACCCTCCACTATGACTAACATCGGATTACAAGATCCTGTTTTCATTCCTTCTGATTCACTCCAGTACGGAACATCTCCTCACATCCATCTAGACTCTCTGACTACGTTCCTACCCTCACAGTGGGTAGGAACCAGTGGTGTGTGGAATGGTCTGAATAGGAACCCACTGTGGTAACCAGGATCTATGTTCCTACCCTCACCATGGTAACCAGGATCTACGTTCCTACCCTCACCAAGGTAACCAGGATCTATGTTCCTACCCTCACCATGGTAACCAGGATCTATGTTCCTACCCTCACCATGGTAACCAGAATCTTTGTTCCTACCCTTACCATGGTAACCAGGATCTACGTTCCTACCCTCATCATGGTAACCAGGATCTACGTTCCTACCCTCACCGTGGTAACCAGGATCTACGTTCCTACCCTCACCATGGTAACCAGGATCTACGTTCCTACCCTCATCATGGTAACCAGGATCTACGTTCCTACCCTCACCATGGTAACTAGGATCTATGTTCCTCCCCTCACCATGGTAACCACAATCTATGTTCCTACCTTCACCATGGTAACCAGGATCTACGTTCCTACCCTCACCATGGTAACCAGGATCTACATTCCTACCCTCACCATGGTAACCAAGATCTACGTTCCTACCCTCACCATGGTAACTAGGATCTATGTTCCTACCCTCATCATCGTAACCAGCTGTGGGTGATGACCGTAAGAATGAGATTGCAGATACAGTACAAGCGGCCGAAATGAGCTTCCTCTGCAGGGTGGCTGGGCTCTCAGTCAGTGATCGGGTGAGGTGCTCTGTGTCGAGCCATTCCTCCTCCAGGTTGAGAGAAGCCAGATGGGGTGCTTCCCATGCGCCGGGAGGAGACCAAGAGGCAGATCTTGGACCCGCTGGAGAGTCTACGTCTCACAGCTAGCCCGGGAACGACTCGGGATCTTTTTGGGTGAGCTGGAGGATGCAGCCAGGGTGAGAGAAGACTGCCCCCGTGACCCGGTCCTGGATAGGCGGAAGATGACAGAACGAACGGAACAGATTTTTGTTTAATCTGCCGAACTGTTTATAATCTAATTGGTGATGGATGTGATGAACTTGTCCTAATGTGTCAGGAATGTCTGTTTAAAGGTGAACACCATTAAAACGGTGAAGCCGATGGATGAGCTGGTGGACATGGGCGATGGCGCCGCCTGGTACGAGAAGTGGAGAATAAAGCTAACGACTCTTTTTAATCAGGTAGAAAACAACATTTTTTTTTTTAATCTCCATCGGTGTCATTACTCCATCTTGTGTTAAACCTGTCATCTTGTCTTGTTTGGTAGGTGTGGTACAATTTCCAGACCATTTTTTCTCCAGAGTATCGACGCACCACCTACATGATGATGGCCGTGTGGTTCTCCATGTCCTTCAGGTCAGATCTTAAAACCAGAAAAAAACCTGACGAGGTTGAATTAAAAATGAATCAAATTAAAAATACATATGTCGGTGAGGAGTTAAAGTATCTCAGGGTCTTGATAATAGAGGGGGAAGTGCGTAGAGGGAGATCGAGAGACGGGTCTGTCTGGCGTCTGCAATAATTAGGGCGCTGCATCGATCCATAGTGGTGAAGAAAGAGCTGAGCCGAAAAGCAAAGCTGTGGATTTGCAAGTTGATCTATGGTCCTACCCTCACCATGGTAACCAGGATCTACATTCCTACCCTCACCATGGTAACCAGGATCTACATTCCTACCCTCACCATGGTAACCAGGATCTACATTCCTACCCTCACCATGGTAACCAGGATCTACGTTCCTACCCTCACCATGGTAACCAGAATTTACGTTCCTACCCTCACCATGGTTACCAGGATCTACGTTCCTACCCTCACCACGGTGACCAGAATCTACGTTCCTACGCTCACCATGGTAACCAGGATCTACGTTCCTACCCTCACCATGGTAACCAGCATCTACGTTCCCACCCTCACCACGGTGACCAGGATTTACATTCCTACCCTCACCATGGTAACCAGGATCTACGTTCCTACCCTCACCATGGTAACCAGAATTTACGTTCCTACCCTCACCATGGTAACCAGGATCTACGTTCCTACCCTCACCACGGTGACCAGAATCTACGTTTCTACGCTCACCATGGTAACCAGCATCTACGTTCCCACCCTTACCACGGTGACCAGGATTTACGTTCCTACCCTCACCACGGTAACCAGGATCTACGTTCCTACCCTCACCATGGTAACCAGGATCTACGTTCCTACCCTCACCATGGTAACAAGGATCTATGTTCCTACCCTCACCATGGTAACCAGGATCTACGTTCCTACCCTCACCATGGTAACCAGGATCTATGTTCCTACCCTCACCATGGTAACCAGGATCTACGTTCCTACCCTCACCATGGTAACCAGGATCTATGTTCCTACCCTCACCATGGTAACCGGGATCTGCGCTCCTACCCTTACCATGGTAACCAGGATCTGCGCTCCTACCCTCACCTATGGCCACCAGCTGTGGGTGGTGACCAAAAGAATGGAATCACAAATACAAGCGAACGAAATTAGTTCCATCCGCAGGGTGGCTGGGCTCCTGCTGAGACATAGATTGAGTAGCTCTGCCATCCGGCATGAGCTTGATGTAGAGCCGCTGCTCCTGTGGGTCGAGAGAAGCCAGATGCGGTGGTTCAGGCATCTGGTTGACCACGAATGCCTTATTGGTGAGGTTGGGATGTGGCCTGAATAGAGGAGTCAAAATGGTGGAAAGGAGTTTGGATGGTTTTATTCATAAGAATTCTTACTGTCGTTGTTACTTAGTGTTTTTTTTCTTCTGTCTGCAGTTACTACGGTCTGACCGTCTGGTTTCCAGACATGATCAAGTTTCTCCAGAAGCAGGAGTACTCGTCCCGCACCAAAGTCTTCGTTAAAGAGAAAGTGGAACACGTCACCTTTAATTTCACGCTGGAGAACCAGGTCCACCGGCAGGGACAGTACTTCAACGATAAGTAAGTCCTTCTCTTCCAGAGAAACCAAAAACAAACAACTCCATTCATATCTATTAACCCCCTCCTGAGAAAATTCTTGTGGCCAGTACCTCCAAACAGTCAGAGAGTTACAAACAGCTTCTGAACAGCTGTTAAATGGTGCTGAGTTGGGTCGGATGGAGCTGGACAGCTGCTGGGTGGTACAGCTGCTTGCTAGCGGTTAAACACGACAGTTGGCTTTGCGTGGGCTGGAATATGCGAAGCAAAGCAAAGCTCTCGATTTACAAGTCGATCTACGTTCCTACCCTCACCATGGTAACCAGGATCTACGTTTCTACCGTCACCATGGTAACCAGGATCTACGTTCCTACCCTCACCATGGTAACCAGGATCTACGTTCCTACCCTCACCATGGTAACCAGGATCTACGTTCTTACCCTCACCATGGTAACCAGGATCTACGTTCCTACCCTCACCATGGTAACCAGGATCTACGTTCCTACCCTCACCATGGTAACCAGGATCTACGTTTCTACCGTCACCATGGTAACCAGGATCTATGTTCCTACCCTCACCATGGTAACCAGGATCTACGTTCCTACCCTCACCATGGTAACCAGGATCTACGTTCTTACCCTCACCATGGTAACCAGGATCTACGTTCCTACCCTCACCATGCTAACCAGGATCTACGTTCCTATCCTCACCATGGTAACCAGGATCTACGTTCCTACCCTCACCATGGTAACCAGGATCTACGTTCCTACCCTCACCATGGTAACCAGGATCTACGTTCCTACCCCCACCGTGGTAACCAGCTGTGGGTGGTGACCGAAAGAATGAGATCGCGGGTACAAGCGGCCGAAATGATCTTCCTCCGCAGGGTGGCTGGGCTCTCACTCAGAGATCGGGTGAGGAGCTCTGCCATCCAGGAGGAGCTCGGTGTCGAGCCGCTCCTCCTCCAGGTCGAGAGGAGCCAGATGGGGTGGTTCAGGCATCTGGTCAGGATGCCACCCAAGCGCCTCGCGGGCGAGGTGTTTTGGGCACATCCCACCGGGAGGAGACCAAGGGGCAGAACCCGGACCCGCTGGAGAGACTATGTCTCACAGCTGGCCGGGGAACGGCTTGGGATCCTTCCAGGTGAGCTAGAGGATGCAGCTGGGGAGAGAGAGGCCTGGGTTGCCCGTTTGAGGCTGTTGCTCCCGCGATCCGACCTTGGAACAAGCGGAAGATGACGGAACAGAATATGTGTTACCATGGACAATTTTTGTAAGCTCCCCTGGATCAAAATGAGATCTTAAACTGTCTCTAAAAGCTTCACATCTTGAGAGCAACTCACATCCCTTACTGTGGTGAAAGCACCTCCAGTCCACCATCTTTAGGGCCCAGTTTTTACACGTCTCTGTCCACACACAGTTTAGTGAAGCCGGGTCTGTTCAGACAGGAATCACCTCTCATGTCATTCAGACAAGTCATAGCTCCTGTCTTCATTTTCCCGCCTTTTGGTTCACATCAGTACAACACATCCACATCGAATCCGCTCTGACTCCACATTCCTCGCTGCTGAAGAAGCTCCGAAAAACTTGAAAACCCCCCATAAAAATCCAACAGAAATGTGGAGCGCTACACAAACCTTCTGCCATTATGAGAGGCGCATTTTAGAAAAAAAATGGATTCTAAAAACCTTCAAAGCATCAGCTGCGCTTTACAGTGATCCATGTGTCTGCCATCTAGTGGGAAAGCTTTTAGAACTGCAGAAAAAACAAAGTTATTCAGGTTTTTTTATGTACTTGTTTCACATTTCACGTCCTTTCTGTTCACAGGTTCATGAACCTGAAGATGAAATCGATGGTTTTTGAAGATTCTCTGTTTGAAGAGTGTTACTTTGAAGACATCACCTCCAGCAACACCTTCTTCAAAAACTGCACCTTTGTCGCTACGCTCTTCTACAACACAGGTACACCACCATACACGTCACGACACCATCTCTTTATGGTTATATTTCCACATGAAAATCAGACAAAACAGTTACTAACTCATTTAAAATTAAAGTATTCAACTCTTCAAGTGTTGCAAAAGATGATCTGAACAGTTAAAACTTAAATAACGACTAAGTTTGGATCATAAAAATAGAGCTCCTGAATGTGCTGCCTGTTCCATCAGAGAGAATCAAAATGAAGATTCCTTAGAGTGAGACGAAGTACGTGTGTGAATGAGAGGTGTCCAACTATTTTTGTCCCAAGATCTACTTTTCAAATGTCGAACCTCCTGAGATCTACCAGTCTGGCATCACATTTTACTATGTTTTCATTTTTAAAGTCGAGCATAAAAATACAGCAAAACATTTAAGTTTAAAATCAACTGTAAATAATCAAAGAAATGAAATTCCAACAAAACATTAAACTCTGTCTGCCATCTAGTGGGAATCAATACAACTGCACAGGAGAAAAATAAACTCTTATTCTTGCTTTTTTTATGTTAGCTTTTTATATTTTCTTGACCGGATAAAAAAAGATTTAAGGGCTAAGAATGAACCCGCGGGTCATAGTTTGCTCATCTTTGTTCGAGGCTGATAAAACAGAAGCTTAAACATTAGTGCCCTCTGGTGAGGAATTTATGACACTACACTCCACCTGCTGAGAAATAATCAGACATGTTACCGTTCATGATGTTGATGTAAAGCTGCAGGCGTGTCTGCGGAACATCTGGTGTAGGACATCTGGAGCGTTTTCTGTACTACAATTATACACTGTCTCTCTGTCACACACACACACACACACACACACACACACTTACAAAAACACACTCTCACACACATAGACACACACTCACAAAGAGGTGAGGTCTGAAAAATTTGTTCATTTTAGCCTCAATTTCACAAAACCATGGTAAGTAAATACCATGGTAACCAAATACCATAGTAACCAGGATCTACCTCCCTAATCTCACTATGGTAACCAGGATCTACGGTCCTACCCTCACCGTGGTAACCAGGATCTACGGTCCTACCCTCACCATGGTAACCAAGATCTTTGTTCCTACCCTCACCATGGTAACCAGGATCAACATTTCTACCCTCACCATGGTAACCAGGATCTACATTCTTACCCTCACCGTGGTAACCAGGATCCACGTTTCTACCGTCACCATGGTAACCAAGATCTATGTTTCTACCCTCACCATGGTAACCAGGTTCTACATTCCTACCCTCACCATGGTAACCAAGATCTATATTCCTACCCTCACCATAGTAACCTGGATCTACGTTCCTACCCTCACCATGGCGACCAGGATCTATGTTCCTACCCTCACCATGGTAACCAGGATCTACGTTCCTACCCTCACCATGGTAACCAGGATCTACGTTCCTACCCTCACCATGGTAACCAGGATCTACATTCCTAACCTCACAATGGTAACCATGATCTACGTTCCTACCCTCTCCATGGCAACCAGTATATGCATTCTTGCCTTCACCATGGTAACCAGTGTGG
Source organism: Neostethus bicornis (assembly GCA_902685375.1). Taxonomy (NCBI): domain Eukaryota; kingdom Metazoa; phylum Chordata; class Actinopteri; order Atheriniformes; family Phallostethidae; genus Neostethus; species Neostethus bicornis. The sequence goes on along the minus strand of LR738541.1, from coordinate 10,809,711 downwards.
ATGGTGACTGAAAGAATTTAAAAGTATTTTATGACCAGTTTAAACATGTTTTTTTGGGGTTTAATTAGTGCCTTTTTTAAAATGTCACAGTTAAATTAAAGGAAGATTTTTCCACATAGTTTTAGATATTGATTTTACAATATAGGTGTGACATTGATCTGTCGTTATTTTTTAATAGAATCCCGTGACAGGTTTCCTGCTTTAATTTGTCTGCAGATCTGTTTAAATACCGGCTGGTGAACAGTCGGCTCATCAACAGCACATTTGTGCACAACAAAGAAGGATGTCTGCTGAGCGACGTGAGCGATGAGAACAACGCCTACATGGTCTACTTCGTCAGCTTCCTGGGAACGCTCGCCGTGTTGCCTGGCAACATTGTCTCCGCCCTGCTCATGGATAAGATCGGACGTCTGAGGATGTTAGGTAGTAGTTTGTTTATTAAATAGCTCACATTCACACACATTCATACCTGATGGTGGAAGCTGGAAACCACCATCAGGAGACATTAGGGGTTCAGTGTCTTGTTTAGGGACACCTCGTCATGAACTCTGGGTGGAGGATCGAATTGGTGACCCACTGGTTACAGGGTGGTTTGTTAATGGATCAAAGGAGATCTAGACGCAGGTCAATGATGAGGAGCAAACAATTTATTTAAGTGGGGATGAACTGGGTGGTGGAGGAACTCAGGAGGATTGGTAACCTCACCATAGTAACCAGTCTGGGTGGTGACTGAAAGAACAAAATCACAGGTGTAAGCAATCTGAGTTTCCTTCAGGGTGGCTGGGTTATCTCTCAGAGATGGAGGAGGAGTTCTGCCATCTGGGAGGAGCTTGGAGTAGAGTCGTTGCTCCTCCAGGTCGAGAGAAGCCAGATGGAGTGGATAGCGCATCTGTTTAGGATGCCTCCCACACGCCTCGCTGGTGAGGTGTTCGGGCACATCCCACCAGGAGGAGACCAAGAGGCAGACCCTTGGATTCTCACCCACTTCAGGATCCTCACCTCAGAATACTCCTGGATGAGATGGAGGATGCAGCCGGGGTGAGAGAAGCCTGGGCTTCCCGTCTGAGGCTATTACCCCTGTGACCCAGCCCCGGATGAGGGGAAGACGACGAAATGGAAGAATCTGCTGTAGTTAAGATGAAAATGTCTGAGGACGCTTCATGTTCTTTTCTGATTCTCTGCAGCTGGTTCCAGCGTCATTTCCTGCGTGAGTTGCTTCTTTCTTTCCTTTGGGAACAGCGAGTCGGCCATGATTGCTCTGCTCTGTCTGTTCGGTGGGATTAGCATCGCTTCGTGGAACTCTCTGGATGTCCTGACCGTAGAGCTCTACCCCTCCGACAAGCGGTAGGTAACAGCTGCTTGTAGAGACGTTAAGAGAAACTAAATGTCTTAGAAAAACAGGCAGGAAAAAAATATGTCGTCTGGAAGGATTTCTAAACACCGGCATATTGCAATTCCTAAGTGAGATGTTTTATTGTTTTTTTTTTTTTTCAGGACCACGGCCTTCGGCTTCCTGAACGCTCTCTGCAAACTTGCCGCTGTGCTCGGCATTAGCATCTTCACCTCCTTTGTGGGCATAACCAAAGCGGTACCCATCCTGTTTGCTTCGGGTGCCCTAGCGGCGGGGAGCTTTCTCGCACTCAAGCTGCCAGAAACGCGGGGTCAGGTGCTGCAGTAGTGCAGCGCCCCCTTCACCTCGTAGGGGCAGGTTAGCCCCACTGTGAACGAACAGATGAAGACCCCACCCTTTCACCACACCCCTCCTCAAACACTTCCACACACACGGGGACATGATCAATTGGGCCAAACGATGAGAATCTGAGTGTAAATAATCTGATTGGAGGTCAGATGGAAAGAAAGCCATAACGACCCGGAAATCTCCGTTTCACTTCATACATGGAAGCACAATCATTCCTCCTGTCAACTTCCATTCTTCCATTAATCCTTCCATCTTCCTTTTAAATGGGAAGAACATCCTTCTTCCTTCCATCCATCCCAAGGTGTTCCAGACCAGCTGGGAGTTGTAGTCCTGGATCAGATGGAAGGATTCCAAACCACCCTCCAACATCTTGGTTGATCTATCTGTTTAGAGACAATGATCAGCCCTGATGGACTCTGACCTTTTCCATCTCATCCCTCCTTTTCCCCTGTTGGAGGGGGTTCTACACGCGTCTTTAGGACCTTCTCCGTAAGCGACTCGCTGAGTCAGTGAAACTAAAACAACAAAAAAAAAAATCTGTGTGAAGTGAATGTTTCTGATGTTGTGAGCGTGTTTTTCGGTGAAATATTGACTTAATTTTTTTAATTTCTTTACGTGGTCTTCTGTCATTCCATTGGACGCTCTTTGGTTTGGATGTTGGACGTTCTCCACCTGTTTCCCTTCCTGCCGATAGGGTCAGCAGGTCAGAGGGAGTCCTGCCCCTAAGGGTGGGAGAGCCCTATGCTGACCTTACTGCCAAAGGGCTGATGGTCATATGATGATCCAGGAAGCAGTACAGCGAGGTGGCGACCCCCAAAACATCTCAAACAAACTGCCGTGTTTTAGGATAGCAGCCATAGGCAAGTCAGAGGCGGTGGGAGAGACTCCCCACATATCCTCTTGACTCCTTTCAACTCTCCTTTAATCCATTTTAGAATCAGGGGCCTCGTTTATCAAGCGCACTTACGTCCAACTCCGTGTAAACGCAGACTTCCACTGAGCGATTATATAAAGATGTCGAAGTGCTTGAATTTTAATCGTTATTCTAAACAAAGTCAAAAGATGTCGTACGCAAATGATAAGTTGAACCTGAAATGAACTGAGGACAGATATGAATCATTTGAAGTGATGAGGAAACAATTAGAAAGCACATATAAACACCTGGACCATACATAAGAAAAATGGAGCACATCATGGAAAAGATTAAGATAAATATGCACATTCTTAATCATCATGTTTGAGGTCATTTTGAAACCGCTTGTCGTCGAGCACCTGCTGCTACGTAATATTTCACATCATACACTTAAATATACCGTAATTTCACGACCATTAGGCGCACCGTACAAAAAGGCGCAGCCTCAGTCACACACCGCCTTACAACAACACACACGCAAGCATGCAAATGTGTGTATTAAAAAATAGATCGGGAGCAAAACTGAGTTTAGTTGTACTTTATTTAAGTAGTATAAACAAGCACATTACCAGTAATAGTCTTTATTCAAATTTGTCATCCTCTGTTTTGGAATTGAAGAGCTGCGCAAAATCCAACAGAGCAGGTCCACTTCGCTCCTCGCTGTCAAAGTCACTGTCTGTACTGTGCAGCTCCTCAGAAAGGATACCAGCTTTTGAGAAAGCTCGGATAACAGTACCAGCAGACATGTTAGTCCAAGCATCTACAATCCATTGGCAAACTGTAGCGTAACTCGCCCGGCGCTGCCTTCCACCCTTCGGTCATCCATCGCTCCCACGCCGCTCACACTTCACTCTTTAACGTTCTCATGCCTTTTCTTTCAGGTCCGCCTCGCGGGCACCGCGTTTTCTTTTAGGTCCGCCTTTTCTCACACACAAGGCGCACCGCGCGACAAGGCGCACCGCTCATTTTGAAGAAAATCTAAGACTTTTATATGCGCCTTATAGCCGGGAAATTACGGTAATTAATAATAGTATCAATAAAACAGGGATTTACTCGGATCGCCTCCACTGGCTGACATGGATTCCCCCTCATCACTATTTCAAGCTTGGAATACTTCTATTTCAGGATGAAGCGCGAGATCGACAGACGGATTGGTGCGGCGTCCGCAGTAATCAGGACGCTGCATCAATATGTCGTGCTGATACGAAAAGCGAAGCTCACGATTTACAAGTCGATCCACGTTCCTACCCTCACCATGGTAACCAGGATCCACGCTCCTACCCTCACCATGGTCACCAGGATCTACGTTCCTACCCTCACCATGGTAACCAGGATCTACGTTCCTACCCTCACCATGGTAACCAGGATCTACGTTCCTACCCTCACCATAGTAACCAGGATCTACGTTCCTACCCTCACCATAGTAACCAGGATCTACGTTCCTACCCTCACCATGGTCACCAGGATCTACGTTCCTACCCTCACCATGGTAACCAGGATCTACGTTCCTACCCTCACCATGGTAACCAGGATCTACGTTCCTACTCTCACCATGGTAACCAGGATCTACGTTCCTACCCTCACCATGGTAACCAGGATCTACGTTCTTACCCTCACCATGGTAACCAGGATCTATTTTCCTACCCTCACCATGGTAACCAGGATCTACAGTATTTTCCTACCCTCACCAATTTAACCAGGATCTTACCATGGTAACCATCCTCTTGTGGGAGTCACTGCCATCTCGCCAATCGCGACATCTCGCCATTGTTCATGAGTGATGTCATGTCCCAGCGGCTCATTTGAATACCATTCCATATGCATTATATCATTTGCATGATTCATTTCTGGAGTTCTAGAGGCGTGGTTGGAGCGGGATGGAGATCAAGTTGAGTCGATTCTGAAATTTGTTGCTGGTGTCATTAGTTGTTACGTACACATCATCATACTGCTGTGTCAGAACACTTGCTCAGCTAAATCTATCTATCTATTTATCATAACTGAGGCCCCAGAGTCAAACGTATCTGTCGTTGAACAAGTAAAAACAAAACTACAAGTTCTAATGCGTCCGAAACCAAGATGAAACACAATTACAAGTTACCGAGCCAGGAGACTGACATGTAGTCATGTTTACAGCACTCCTTTGCATCGTAGGGATAGATTGGGTACAAGACGTCACGTCACGTAGGATACAAAGACAGGATAAATGGTGAATAGGTTGCCAGTCTGTCGCGGGGCCACACACACACACACACACACACACACACACACACACACACACACACACACACAACGATTCATGTGCACACTCATTCTTAGGGGCAACATGAGGTTCCTCCACAAGGTGACTGGGCTCTCACTCAGAGATAGGGTGAAGGGCCCTGCCACCTCGGAAGAGCTCAGAGTAGAGCCCTGAACCCAGAAGCAGGCCTTGAACTGGCTGGAGAGACTATGTCTCACAGCTGGACAGGGAACACCTCGGGATCCTTCCTGGTGAGCTGGAAGATGTACCTGGGTGAGAGAAGCCTGGGATTCCCATCTGAGGCGGTTGCCTTCGTAACTCGGGCCCGGATAAGCGGAAGATGACGCATGTAGCATCAGAAAATGTAGAGAAAAGAGAATGATAGTGACCAATTGGCAAGCGGCTTGAACTTGAATGACCTCCAGATTCCGCCCGCTCGCTCCCACTCCTTCCCTTTCCAACTCATTGTTGCCAAATGTCCTCCAACGCCCGAGTTTACACATGAACCATCGTTATGAAAATGTAAATAAGGTTCATTATGAGTTAAATAGGCTCTTTTAAACTATGTGGCACCTAAACCTATAGAATATTAAAACTTTATTTTAAAGAGCCGATGAAAGCACACTGGATTCCAGTGGAAAAAATCACTGGAAAAGCGGAGAAAATGGCCCGATATTTTCTTCCGTTAAAAAAAATAAACTGTCATAAAAAATGAAAAAGTCATTAACAAACTAACAAAAAGCCAAACAGAAGTGACCAGTTTGTTGGCTGATAATGGACCAGCGGTGCATAGTGTGTGTGTGTGAAACATGAACAAAGCAATAAGTGTTTGTGTGTGCGTGATGAGAAAAATAAGCACATCTCTTTGGCTGTGAATAAATGTCGGAAAGTTTTTTCGTGTTTGTGCCGTAGAATCTGTAGTCGTGTAAAAAAGAAAAGTGCAATAAAATGTAGAAACAATCTGAAATGAAGACCCTGTCTTAGTGTGTTTTCCAGTTTGTTTTTTATGTTGATGACCTGATTTGGCCACGATGGAAAACAGTGCCTCCAAATTCGAGACAATGGTCCTCGCCTGGCAGAGACAGTCCTGCCCCAAGTGGAGGAATTTAAGTATCTCAGGGTCTTGTTCACAGTGAGGTAAGGATGGAGCGGAAGATCGACAGGCGGATTGGTGTAGTGGCTGCAAAAATCAGGGCGCTACGTCGATCCGTCATGGTAAGCCGAAAAGCAAAGCTCTTGATTTACAAGCCGATCTATATTCCTACCCTCACCATGGTAACCAGGATCTACATTCCTACCCTCACCATGGTAACCAGGATCTACATTCCTATCCTCGCCCATGGTAACCAGGATCTACATTCCTACCCTCACCATGGTAACCAGGATCTACATTCCTATCCTCGCCCATGGTAACCAGGATCTATGTTCCTATCCTCACCATGGTAACCAGGATCTACGTTCTTACCCTCACCATGGTAACCAGGATCTACCTTCCTACCTTCACCATGGTAATCAGGATCTACGTTCCTACCCTCACCATGGTAACCAGGATCTACGTTCCTACCCTCACCATGGTAACCAGGATCTACGTTCCTACCCTCACCATGGTAACCAGGATCTACCTTCCTCTTGTCTGAACTCTTGTCCATTTCCAAGAGCCACTGGTCACAACAGCTGGTTGGAGACATGACCCCTGAACAAGACTCTCACGGTGAGAATCGATCGCTTCCACCTTCAAATGGGTGAAAAAGCCCTGGCTAAGATCACCAGCACTGGAAAAACTTGGTTTAAAAACCCATTAAATTTGGAAAACAACACTATCGTGATCATCTCTGTTTACACCTCTGGGAGTACACAAATGGGCGAGTAAAGGAAGGGGCAATCCCAGGTTTACTATCAGCAGCCCAGCCTCACAGAAAGCCTCAACTGTGGCTTGCTTGTTTGAGTCTAACATTGATGGTTTCCCACAAACTTTTAGTGAACGGTTGTATTTCATTGCCTCTACTGTAGCTTCTCAAACTGCTTTGGTCGAACAATGAAATTCATTTTTTTTAACTTCAGTCCACTTCATGTCAAATCGTCGTTCATCTTAGCTTGGTTTTATCTACTTCTCACTAAGGGACACAATTCCTCCCTTGGGGACTGAAATTGGATCTCTATCCATTCAGTTAGCGCTAGCAAGAATCTCAGGAAACACTGATTGAACTAATCTTCACATTTTCAAGTTCTTTTGAGGTTTATCCAGTGCTCTCCATCTGGAGGGCTGTGCAGCTGTGTCTGCAGTGTGTGTGCAGATACAAGGCAGCTGAAATGATCATCCTCTGTAGGGTGGGATCTCACTTAGAGATAGAAGGAGGAGCTCTGCCATCTGGGAGGAGCTTAGAGTAGAGCTGTTGCTATTCCTGGTCTAGATAATTCAGATGGTGTTGTTCCAGCATCTGGGTAAGATGCTTCCTGAAGGCCTCCCTGGTTAGGGGTTTCTGAAGGAAACACAGAGACAGACCCTGGGCTTGCAGAGACTGTCTCTCAGCTGGACAGGGAACACTTACATATCCTCCCTGGTGAGCTGCAGGATACAGCTTTCATGAGAGAACCCTGGTTTTCCTGTCTGAGGCAGTTGACTTCACAATTCAGCTCCGGACATGTGGAGGACAACAAAATAGAATATCTCACATCAGGGCTCTACAAGGACTCACTTAGCAGATAGGAAATGTTCCTGTGACACAAAAGTCTATCAATCCGATGTTGATGGTTGATGATTTCCCACAAACCTGTAGTGAAGTTGTGTTTCGTTGTCTCTACTGAAGCTTCTCAAACTGCTTTGTTTGAACAATGAAATCCATTTATTTAACTTCAATTCATTTCATATCGAAGCTACGATTATCCTAGGATAGTTTCATCCACTTCTTGCTTTGTTTGAGACTCAAATCCTTCCTTAGAGTCCTGAGACCAGTTCTCGATAGTCTAAATTATTCCTGGTAGGAATCTCAGGAAAAACTATTTTTGCACATTGACTGAACAAATCTTCTCATTTCGAAGTTCTTTTGAGGTTTCTCCAGCTCTTCACCTGGACGGCTGTGCGGCTGTGTTTTTAACATTGTTTTTTATTTTTTCAAGTGCAACAGAATATCTCGAGATGATTTTTTTTTTCAAATATGTACAAATAAAAAGGTAAAAAATGATCTGAAACTGTTCGACATCAGATCAGGCTATGTAAGAGACGTTCACATCAGACATACACATCCCGTCTACAACCGTTCTAAGTGAGGAGACATTTAGACGTATCCTCCCTCTAAGAAACCGCGCATAGCGATGACAGAATAGAGTTTACATTGATTCATGTTGTCAATTATCAGGGCTGACTCTGAGGGTCTGAGGTAAATAAAAGCAGGACTCTACCTGGGTTCATCCGGATACTAGTTTAGGTTTTTCTTGGTCAGGAAAATGTGAAATTTGTATTGTTTCCTAACTGCCATCGACTAGTCTGCACTCACATAGCCGTTACAGATGATGTAATGTGACTCAGTACATATTGGCATCCCAAACACTTTAATTTCTAAACAGATCCTGAAGCCTAATGATGATCTGTGGCTGTGCTTGAGATGGTATTTACGTGGGTGTTTGTTATTCTCGGTGCTCATTCTTCAAATAGACTTTTGGGTTTTCAAAAGGACTCCTTGAAGAGTTTTTTAGCAGTTCATGAGAACTCGTCTGGGTGGGCAGACATGGGAAGGGTAATTTAAGTGTGTGTAAACTCAGATTTGGTGCCTGGAGGGAAAGTTTGTTAATAATTTCTTCGTTTAGGGCACTGAGACCAGTTCTCGATCCTCTAGATTAGTCCTGGCGGGGATCTCTGGAAACACTACTTTTGCACATTGACTGAATAAATCTTCTCATTTTGAAGTTCTTTTGAGGTTTCTCCAGCTCTCCACCTGGAGGACTGTGCGGCTATGTTTTTCATCTTTTTTTTTATAAGTGCAACAGAACATCTCGAGATGAGTGTGATTCAAATATGTACAAATAAAAAGGTAAAAAATTATCTGAAACTGTTAGACATCAGTCAGCGATGTGTTTTGGTACAAAGGTCTTCCTAGATTTAATTTACCAACTTGTTAAAAGATTCTGATTCTTTATGTTTGTTTTTGGGGGTCTTCTATGTGGCTTCAAAGAATGTTTTCCAGAATCAGTGAGCGTTCCATCTTCTTTAAAACAAACATTTTCTCTTTTCGATTCCAGTTTGGATCATTTTAACTGCTAAAGTTTCCGACATTTCAGTAGATTGACTGAGTTCTTCACGCTTGCAAACTTCCTTTACTCTGATGGTAGATATAGTAGCGTCCTCATCTGAGAGAATCAGGTTCGTTAGGCAGTCCTTTAAGAGTCTTTCACCATCCAGCTTGGAAGCACTGCTTTGTTTGCAACATATTCTCTTGGAATTTTTTGTGTGATTACGTTCGGTGTCCATTCCGTCCAGGTTCACACGCTGAGTCTCACTTAAATACTTGTGGAGGGATTAAATCTCTTGAACTGGTTCATCTCTTGTAAAAGACTCTTCATGGGGTTTCTTTAAGATTCGTACTGGTTCATAGTTCCCCTCTTATATGAACTTCTGAAGTCCATCTGAGCGTTAATAAAAAAAATCCTCACCTAGTTTTCTGTTTTTCTCTTGGTGTTTCCAGTTTGATGGTGTTTGTGCTTCTGGATTGCTATGATCGTTTTACTATCCGGTATTTTGTAAAATGCTTTTGGTTAAAACGTGACCTATTGAGTTCAAAACATCTATGATGGTAATGACCATTTGAAAGTAATTTTGTAATACTGCGTCAATGCAATCGGTCGACATGCCGAGGGTCTTCTTGTCTGGGTTTCCTGACCTGAAATTATATCGCTGAGTCTGGATCAGCCAATCAACAAGATCCAAGATCAAATCTATGGTAGTTCAGTATACAGGTGTAGTTTGACTGTACCTGCAGTTGTTTAATTTAAATGTAAATGTTTATTTTCAAATTTATAAAGACCCCTGAAGCCAAATAATGATCTGTGGATGTGTTTGTGGTAGAATTTATTATGGATGTTCTTGGTGCTTCATGGAAAAAAAAAAAAACAGGTTACCTGTTATCCAGTTTGTGGCTGAGTTTGCAAATACTTTTGGATCCGTATTATGTGTCAAAGAAGAGTTTTTATAAGTCCACGAACTCCTGGTAGGTAGAACTAGAAGGGTCATTTGAGTGTGCTTTAACTCAGATTTGGTGCCAGGAGGGAAAGTTTGTTTGGGTGAATATCCCTGATTAGTTTTTCTGATATTTACCTCTAAACTGTTCAGAATTCATGGTCCCTAGCCCACATAGGCGACCTCATTGTTGTGCATACCATTCCCCAGGAGGGTGGGAAATCTTTTATAGATTCTATTATAGGCCCTGTTCGCTGTCCCTGTTTTCATCCTCCAGATGGTTCTCTCTCCTAGCTGGCTCCCTCTAAATCACCACCACCTCTAGTTTTTAGGGGGTCCGAAGACTCTCCTCCATACTTGAATTTTCCCTTGTGAGCGGGTAATAGATTCTATTTTTAATCGTCTTGGATGAGAAAAAGTTTTCTGTGAATCTGAAAAAGATAGAGACAAGTATACGATGATAGCAAACCGGTGGATGTGCTTTGGAGAGACCAGAAGCTTAAACTTTGTCCATTAGCAAGGCTATGAGTTCAGAAAGCAGGACGTTCTCTGCTTATCAGATAACGGGCGTTGCTTTGAATGTTTCTTCTCGCTATTATCGCTTTTTAGTGAGGGAGGTCTGTACAGAAGTGGCAAAGCACTGGCCGACGGCCTAAATAGGTCCGGTACATCAGTGTTTTTGTCTTTTTTTGCCTTTGCTTGAAAGAGCTGTAATCAGGTTTTGTTGGGGCTGCATCGTAGAGGGCAGTGGAGGGATTGCAGGAAGTGTGATAAGGATGATATATGTTAAGTCTCCTTCCACATAACCAGTGTCTAATGGTTAATTAGTTCCATTTAAAATTTCTCGAGCTGAAAATAAGCCTCTCATGTCAAGAATCAGAACAAGATTCCAACAGGCAGCTAAACTGCACAAACGTATTGGGTTACCCGGCGTTCAACGCAGCAGTTTATTTCTTCAGAGACAGTTTGGACTACTGTGGAATCAGGAGGACTGTTCTTTAGCAGAGGCTTGATGACTGACGTTTTCAAGGCACTTGGGAAAATTTCAGTTTGAAAAGAAGCATCTACTTTTTGAGTGATTGGTGCCAAACACGCTGGCTAAAAGATTTTAGAAATCCGGTGGGTGATATTTCATGAGAGAGCGTAGAAGAACTTGGAACTAATAATAATTTGTTCAACAGTTGTTTCTGTTACTGGGATGAAGTCATTTAGCTTTAAGGATGTAGATGCTGGTGAGGTTGTCATTTGAACTGGCGTTGATAGAGTTTTTGATTTTCTGAACCTTCTCATTAAAAAATACAGCAAACTCATTACATATGAGTTCTGAACCTCTTAGGTGATGGATTTGTTAATCTATTGTAGCAAAAAGCACACGTGAGTTATTTCAATAGCAGTTCCTGATTTCTTTAGTGAAATGCATGTCTCTAGTTTTACAATCAGACTGTAACCATGGAACTTTTCTCTATTAAATCTTCACAATAATAACGAACACCTGGAGCCCGAATTTTCACCATTTACGCTCAGCTTTCCTGCACGTTTTTGTGCCCTGACTGAGTCATTGTTTCTCCTTAGTTTTAACCTTCAAATGCAATGGAATCCAGAACATTCATAATACAAGACTGAACAGAATTGAGGTCTTCAAACTGAACCCTTCAACTGTACACGTGTTGTCATTTGTCTTATATGAATAACTGCCGGTCCAGCCGTTGGCCTGGTAGCAACATAGAGGTCACAAAAGACAGAAATGATCAGATAAGGCTATGTCAGAGACGTTCACATGTGACGTATACATCCCGTCTACAACCGTTCTAAGTGAGGAGACATTTAGACGTATCCTCCCTCTAAGAAACCGCGCATAGCGATGACAGAATAGAGTTTACATTGATTCATGTTGTCAATTATCTGGGCTGACTCTCAGGGTCTGAGGTAAATAAAAGCAGGACTCTACCTGGGTTCATCCAGATACTAGTTTAGGTTTTTCTTGGTCAGGAAAATGTGTAATTAGTATTGTTTCCTAACTGCCATCGACTAGTCTGCACTCACAGAGCCGTTACAGATGATGTAATGTGACTCGGTACATATTGGCATCCCAAACACTTTAATTTCAAAACAGATCCTGAAGCCTAATGACGATCTGTGGATGTGCTTCAGATGGTATTTACGTGGATGTTGTTATTCTCGGTGCTCATTCTGCAAATAGACTTTTGGGTCTTCAACAGGACTCCTCGAAGAGTTTTTTAGCAGTTCATGAGTACTCCTCTGGGTGGGCAGACCTGGGAAGGGTAATTTAAGTGTGTCAGTCAGATTTGGTGCCTGGAGGGAAAGTTTGTTAACTGAACAGAGTTGATCAAATCATTAAGATCAAAACCCGAGAAAACTTTGTTGTACAATCCTGGTCCCTATGTTACTGTCGATGAGCGCTGTGGTCCATTCAGGGGGTGCTGTCCTTTTCCAACAAGCCGTCAAGTATGGTATCAAAATATGGGTAGCTTGTGATGCAAAATCCAGCTATGAATGAAATACGCAGCAAGTATACACTGGAAAATTACCCGCAGGAGCATTCGAGAAGAATCAGGAGACGCGTGTTATCCTAGAGATTAGCGAAGGGCTGCAAGGTGATAACATTACATGTGACAACTTTTTTACATGCTTCGTCTTTGACTCCAGCTCTAGGTGACTTGTTTCCACGTCTATGACCGATACTTGCTTTGAAACGGTTGAACCGCTTCATTGCTTGGGCTGCGTAATCTATGGTGGCAACTGCAAGTTCTCCAGGTAGGACGAGACGGGTCACGGTTTGGATAGATCTCGGTATAGATCGTTTGTTCTGACGAGCCAAGAAAGAAGCTTCCTCTGCAATGCGTTCAAACATGTTCACCACAAAACTTTTCAAATTCCAAAAGTAATTCTGGCTGATGTCACTGTTACGTTTCACCCGTCTGTGTACTCTGAATATCTACATCTTAAACTGTCACTAAAAACAGCAACTGGCACCCTTCACTGTGGTGGACCAACACTATTTGTTTTGTTTGTTAATTCAGCAGAGATCCATCATAGAAGTCTTCAAAGTGTCTTCAGGACTTTGTATTTATGGAGATATTTTGACTTCTATCCAGGAATGATTTCCAGTGTGATATTTTATATAAGATATAAATATAAGATAGAATATTATTTATAGAATATAGTCTGTAAAATAATATATTATAGAATATATTTTCCCAGATTATTGAGGTCTATAAATGTTTTTCAGTGATTTTTCTGTGACTCAAAGTATAGTTTGTTACTGTTTGCAATCATCCATGTGTTATTGCATATGTCCCTGTGTGCAGGTGCTGTAGGTTTTTCCCCCCAAATGCTCAGATTTTAAACAATTTACTTATAAATTAATGCAAAAACCAATTAGTTAAGTTAAATGCACTTATTATTAGACTTTATTTTTAAACAAAACTGGTCTATACTTCAGGCTTCCTGCCCTGGAATCTCACCAGGTTACACAGTCTTACTTGTGGTACACTCTCTCATATGTTCAGTAGTCTGAGTCTTGCACGGATTTCTCTTGTCCAATTACAAGAGCTACTGGTCACAACAGCTGGTTGGAGACATGGCCCCTGAACAAGACTCCAGCGGCCAGAATTAATAGCTTTCACCTTCAATTCAGGGTGAAAAGCTCTGGCCAAAAATCACCAGCACTGGAAAAACTTGTTTGAAGACTCATTAAATGGAGAAAATCTTTGCGATTGTCTGTGTTTACTCACGCCTCTGCAAATAAAGGAAGGGGCAATCCCTGTCTTACCATCAGCAACCCAGCCTCACAGGAAGCCTTTGCTGCGGCTTGCTTGTTTAAAGTCTATCAATCCGATATTGATGGTTCAGGGTTTCCCATAAACTTGTAGTGAAGTTGTGTTTTGTTGCCTCTACGGTAGCTTCTCAAAGTGCTTTGTTTGAACAATGAAATCCATTTTTTTAACTTCAATCATGTCAAAGCTAGGCTTATCCTGCGTTGGTTTTGTTGACGCCTTGCTTTGCTTGAGACGTGATTTCTTCCATGATTTCTTCCTTAAGGCACTGAGACCAGTTCTCAATCATCTAGATTAGTCCATCCAGCACCATCCAGTCCACCATCCAGCTTGGAAGCACTGCTTTGTTTGCAACACATTCTCTTGGAAATTTTTGTGTGATTAAGTTCGGTGTCCATTCCGTCCAGGTTCACACGCTGAGTCTCACTTAAATACTTGTGGACGGATTAAATCTCTTGAACTGGTTCATCTCTTGTAAAAGACTCTTCATGGGGTTTCTTTAAGATTCGTACTGGTTCATAGTTCCCGTCTTATATGAACTTCTGAAGTTCATCTGAGTGTTAATAAAAAAAATCCTCACCTAGTTTTCTGTTTTAGTCATGGTGTTTCTGGTTTGATGGTGTTTGTGCTTCTGGATTGCTATGATCGTTTTACTATCTGGTATTTTGTAAAATGCTTTTGGCTAAAACGTGACCTATTGAGTTCAAAACATCTCTGATAGTAATGACCATTTGAAAGTAATTTTGTAATACTGCGTCAGTGCCATTGGTCGACATGCTGAGGGTCTTCTTGTCTGGGTTTCCTGACCTGAAATTATATCGCTGAGTCTGGATCAGCCAATCAACAAGCTCCAGGATCAAATCTATGGTAGTTCAGTATACTGGTGTAGTTTGACTGTACCTGCAGTTTTTTAAGTTAAAAGTAAATGTTTACGTTTAAATTTATGGAGACCCTGAAGCCAAATGATGATCTGTGAATGTGCTTGTGTTAGAATTTATTATGGATGTTCTTGGTGCTCGATGGAAAAAAAACAGGTCACCTATTATCCAGTTTGTGGCTGAGTTTGCAAATACTTTTGGATCCGTATTACGAGTCAAAGAAGAGTTTTTATGAGTTCATGAAAACTCTTCCGAGTAGGCAGACCTAGAAGGCTCATTTGAGTGTGTGTTAACTCAGATTTGGTGCCAGGAGGGAAAGTTTGTTTGGGTGAATATCCCTGATTAGTTTTTCTGATGTTTATGTCTAAACTGTTCAGAATTCATGGTCCCTAGCCCACATTGGCGACCTCCTCTGCCGTTGTGCATACCATTCCCCAGGAGGGTGTGAAATCTTTTATAGATTCTATTATAGGCCCTGTTCGCTGTCCCTGTTATCATCCTCCAGATGGTTCTCTCTCCTAGGTGACTCCCTCTAAATCACCACCACACAGTTCGACACAGTCGGAATGAAATACCGACTGTGTCGAACTCTTCTCAGAATCTCCTGGTTTCTCTGGATGTTTGCGTTGTTAATGACTCTCCTCCGTATCACTGTTCTCCCTCATCGATGGCTGATCAACCAGGTGGTGAGCAGGGCAGTAGATTTTCTTATTTATCGTCTGGGATGAGACAACGTTTTCTGTGGATCTGAAAACGATAGAGACAGGTGTAGTTCGACTGGACCTGCAGTTACGTCAGGTGTTGGTCATTGGTTGACATGAGTGATGGAGGGATGACGGGAGGTCCCTCTCGTCCTATTGTGAGTTATGTTAAAATCCAGTTTTCAGACTTCGCTCAGCAATATTTTTAAAAAGAAGCAGTTGGGAATATCGATCTCTTTGTTCTGTTAACATTTGATTGTAAAGATTTGCCAAAGCCATCTTTAAAAAGCAGCTGTGACTGGTAAAGAAGGGTGTAGGATGATACAGAGGAACGGTGAATCCTGGAAACAGCCATTCAAAAGGTGAAGCTAGTAATGGATATGGAACCATCATATTACATGTAAAGTAAAATCCGACTTATTGTGTTTACGAGGCATTCTGAAAATGATGTACTTGATATTTCACTGTTTTATGAAGTCGATATTAAATAAACCAGTATGTTATTTAATACTTTTTGAATAATTTTAGTAAAAATTGATAATTTAATCATAATGTTAAATGTGTGATTAGTGTAATTCCTATGTCACACCAGGTGGTGGCGGTAATTCCCCAAAACACTCTGCGAACCACCTCCATTACTTTCCAGTTTGAAGCTTCAAAAGGTGATTTTTATAATCATTTTATGGTTTATTTATTTTAAAATTTACGCCTCTGGTGGCACGGATGATAAGATCCACATTTTAAAAGATAGATTCCAGAATTTAAACTTTTTTGGAGCTATTTTTATGCGTAAATAAGGAAGTTTTGTGTTTGTTATGAGAGTTAGCTCCATGCTAATGCTAAAAACAAACATGGAAACCAAACATGAAAACACGGTTTTTAACAAATATAAACATTTGTTAAAATTTGTAATTTAATGGCCGACTGGAAAAAAAAAATCAAACAGATTCAGAACAGGTGTTATGTGCGTGGAACAGAGCTGGAAGAGCAGCTTGGTGGAACACATGACAGTTGGCTCTGAGTGGGACTGAATGTTGGTTCTAGTGGATCAGAATTAGGTGACTTGTTGAAAGTCCTTTTATTTTCACGTTTTGACCGATACTTTCTTTGGAATAGTTGAACCGCTTCTTCACTTGGGCTGCGTAATCTATGGCAGTAACTGCGAGTTCTCCAAGTAGGACGAGACGGTTTGTGGTTTGGATATCTGTCGCTGAGATCGTTTGTTCTGAAGAGCCAAGAAAGAGTCTTCCTCTGCGATGCGTTCAAACATGTCCACCACAAAACTGTTCACAATGCATCAATTCTGGCTGATGTCATCGTTACGGTTCACCCGTCTGTGGACTCTGAATATGTACATCTTAAACTGTCACTAAAAACTCCACATCTTGACACCCTTCACTGTGGTGGAACAACAGTTTGTTTTTGGCTTCAATTCTGTGTAATCATTCCCTCATCCAGCAGAAATCCATCATAGAAGTTTTCAAAGTGTCTTCAGGGTAGTGTGTTTTTTTTATTGAGACGTTTCGACTTCCATCCAGTAATCATTTTCCGTTCTGTCATCTTCTGCTTGTTCCGGGGTCGGTGGCAACAGCCTCAAGCGGGCAGCCCAGGCTTCTCTCACCCCGGCTGCATCCTCCAGCTCACCTGGAAGGATCTCAAGTCATTCCCCGGCCAGCTGTGAGACATAGTCTCTCCAGCAGATCCGGGGTCTGCCCCTTGGTCTCCTCCCGGTGGGACGTCCCCGAAAGACCTCGCCCGCGAGGTGCTCGGGGGGCATCCGGACCAGATGCCCGAACCACCCCATCTGGCTCCTCTTGACCTGGAGGAGGAGCGGCTCGACACCGAGCTCCTCCCAGATGGCAGAGCTCCTCACCCGATCTCTGAGTGAGAACCCAGCCACCCTGCAGAGGAAGCTCATTTCGGCCGCTCGTACCCGCGAACTCATTCTTGCCTTCACCACCCACAGCTGGTGACCATAGGTGAGGGTAGGAACGTAGATCCTGGTTACCATGGTGAGGGTAGGAACGTAGATCCTGGTTACCATGGTGAGGGTAGGAACGTAGATCCTGGTTACCATGGTGAGGGTAGGAATGTAGATCCTGGTTACCATAGGTGAGGGTAGGAACGTAGATCCTGGTTACCATGGTGAGGGTAGGAACGTAGATCCTGGTTACCATGGTGAGGGTAGGAACGTAGATCCTGGTTACCATGGTGAGGGTAGGAACGTAGATCCTGGTTACCATGGTGAGGGTAGGAATGTAGATCCTGGTTACCATAGGTGAGGGTAGGAACGTAGATCCTGGTTACCATGGTGAGGGTAGGAACGTAGATCGACTTGTAATCGAGAGCTTTGCTTTTCGGCTCAGCTCTCTCTTTACCACGACGGACCGATGCAGCGTCCTAGTTATTGCTGATGCCGCACCGATCCGCCTGTCGCTCTCCCGCTCCATCCTTCCTCCACTCGTGAACAAGACCCCGAGATACTTAAACTCCTCCACTTGGGGCAGGACCCTGTCCCTGACCCATCATTTTCAATAATTTTTTAATCATTTTCAATCTCACAAAAGGGACCAGACAACTAGTTCTAAATAAACTAACCTGAGTTTGACCAATCCCCAACGAGGGGTAACAAACCTGCAACCAACTGTGTATTGACAGATTATAACTATAAGAAGGTAGGTGTGGATCTAAGCTTAACTTCTTTTGATGTCTGTTCTAGTTCGAGGCTTCCCTACGATGCCAATAGCCCTGTGAACTGAAACTGCTACCCTAAAGAGAGACTATATTCTGGGTTAAGATTCTTCTTCTTTGGACCAGGAGTGACTATATGGATCTCTGTTCGACCAGGTCGTTTTAAGCTATCTTAACAATCAATCAATAAAACCTTTATTAGTCCACAGTGGGGAAATTGCAAGATTTGAGGCATGCAGCCACGACAACGGCCCTACCTTTGGAGAAGAGATAAGTACGAAAGGAGGGTAAGATTCTGTGTTTAAAAAAATAAGTCACACTGCTTCACTGCCAAGGTCGGTGCTGCTGTGCATGTAAAAAACAAACACACCAGTTACTTAGTAAAAACACATACAGACGTAAACATGCTGAGGAAAGCATTATTTGAGAGGAGGGGTCTGTGAAGTGGAGAGAATAAACAAAGCAGGTGCTTCATGTGGAGCTTCTGAGGGGATGTGAGATAACCAGCCTTGGCCAAGGTCGGTCACTGGGAGTCCAGGCATAAACTTTCTCATGCCATCAGTCTGTCAGACGACTTTCAATGGAGACTCCAATCAGACAAAACACAGGCTCAATTTGATTTCATTTCCCGTCCAGTCGAGCAGCCTTACTCTCCGAGATGGCCCCATGTTTGCGGATCGGTTTGTGGACCTCAGAGACAAGCTGCTCCTCAAAGCCCAAATATCCCCAGAGTGAGCATCCCGTCTGCTGGTCACCCCCTCTAAAGACTGAGTCCAGGCTGCCCGAAACATTCCACCAAACAGGTGGAATGCCACAAATTAAATATTACAAATTAAATAGCTGTGTTTTCATTGTATTCACTGGATCGAGAACGGAATTTCTTCAGGTATTTGCTGCCACCTTGTGACTGTAACTCTGGTTTCTTTGCTTTCATCAGGTCGTCTCTGATGCTTCCTCGCCTCCTTCGCTGTATTCAACCCGTCTGCGTCAGCCGGATCACACCTTGTACCAGACTTCATATGGATCCAAATCGGCCTGTTGAGCTGGCAATCAGGACTAAGCTTACAGCCGCACTCCGACCCGCCCACTTGGAGGTGCACAATGAAAGCCACATGCATGCCGTGCCGCCGGGCTCCGAGTCTCATTTTCGGGTTCTAGTGGTGAGCCCGGTTTTCTCCGGTCTGTCTTTGATTCAGCGTCACCGCTTGGTGAACGAGACTCTGAAGGAAGAGTTGAGCATGCGTGTGCATGCGCTGTCCATCCAGGCCAAGACCCCCGAACAGTGGAGCAGTGATCCCACCCTCGCTAAAAGCCCGCCATGTATGGGCGGGTCGAAAGGAGACCACAGTGTACAAGAGAAACTTGAGGCGGGCCGAAAATAACAAGAAAAAAATTTCATTTTTCCCTTTGAATGCTTTTGTTTGTGAGAATAAAGTTAATTTATCACGACTTTATGTTTTATTATTTATGCTGTTGTTGAATTTTAACAGCAGAAGCACCGGCCGTTCTGGGGCATTACCGCCTCCTATCGACACTACCAATCCTCACACCCCGTCAACAATCCTGTTCTTCGACCTCGTCCATGACTACCCAATCCCAACACCACTCTTAACCCAGAATCCCTGATATCCCCCAATATAACCGCTCTCTCCCTCTCATATCCTCACACCGCCCACACTTCCTGTCTGGGCCCCTTCCCACCACCCTAAGAGAACCATTTAACCCTGTATGCCCCATCTGCAATGACTTCATCACCACCTGTGCCCTCATCCCTCCTGTCATTGAAACAGCACCCTCCCCTACCATCCTCTGAACACTATACAGACCCCGGCCCGTAAGTCCAGATTCCCACTCCATTTGCCACATCTTCTTCACCCCCACCCAAACAAGCGCCTTCGCCTCACCACTGGACAGAACCACGATCCATTTCCCTGCCCTCCACCAGCGTCTTTGCCAATCTATCTACCCGTTTACTCTCCCTATTCCAATATGACCCGGAATCCACATAAACACAAACTCCCCCCAATTAAGAGACAGTCTTTCTGTCTCTTAATTGGGATTTTGTGAAAGAAGGAGTGCTTGTTGAGTTATCTGTGTGGTTGCATCGGTTTGAAATGGAGTGAGTCATTTGCAGAGTTATAGGGCTTCCGGTGGTGAAAACAGGTAGAAAGAGGGATTCAAAAACGTAAAATGCCAGCTATGCATGTTCACATGCAAACACAAAACCCAAGTTTTCCAAAACTACAGTTTGAGTGACAAAAACCTGCGTGTTTTTGTGTGGATGACAGGCCGAAACGGATAGAAATATGTTTGTTTTATCAGATACCAGGCTACATGTTTACATGGTTTTAATTAAACCAAACTTAAGGGATCTTTTAGATTTTCAAGAAGGAAACATTTGTCGCAGTAAAGAAACAGCCACATTCGGGACCTTTTTGGGTCTGGTGGTCCCACACCCATAACCAGCTTCACATTACATATTCGGTTCCTCTGTACCACTCCATACCACTCGCTACCCGTAGTTTATCCATGACCACTATTGATCAATTTTTAAAGGTGGCACACCCATTCTATTAAATAATGTTAGTAATGCTTATTTTTAGCTGGAGTATTTTTCTGTGTCAACTTTATTCTACTTTTAAAATCAACAAAAAAATGTTCAAGACTGGTTTAAGTAGAAGGAAATTTGACACATATCACGTCTATCACGCTTCCGGCCATCCCTCGAACAACTGCCCTGACGACACAGCCCGAACAAAACCTAGTGACTGAGCTCAAACGTTGCTGATGTACCGGACCATTGGCCAGTCCTTCGCCGCTTGTGTTCAGACTACCCTTAATGAAAACCAATATGAGCCAAAAGAAACATAGAAAACAACGCCCGTTAGCTGATAAACAGAGAACTTTCTGTTTTCTGTACTTACAGCCTCGCTGAGGGAACATTTAAACTAACGCTCCGTTCAAACTACACCTGTCTGTATCGTTTACAGATCCACAGAAAACTTTGTTCTCAGCTCTGTTGGGACTGCAGACTTTTTCAGCCATGGTGGAACTGGTTCCAAGAGCTAGCAGCTGGCATGCATGTAAAGCAAGCAGGGTGACTAGTAAAACAAGGGAACGGAGAGCTAGTTGGGCGAGAAAAAAAAAAAGCTGTCTGAAGTAACAAATGGCCAAAGGCATTGATCTGTCTGAATGCACGGAAATCCGTGTTTAAATTACATGGAGGACAGATAGCTCAAAACGCCCTGAATATACGAATATCCATCAACCCTTAGTGACCCAATTTTGAAGAACTGTTTGTGGTGATAAGACCCGAATCAAGATGTCAACTGAAGGAAAGGACTTAGGTGCAATAGATTCACGGTGTTTAGTTCGGACTCCATTCATAGTTTTCTACCAACTTCTAAGGTTTTACACAAATAATCTTGAACCAACTGGTTGACCAAGTAGTCAACACGTCCTGTGGGGACTGACAGCACTGCCGAGGCTGTTCTCCACAAGATGGGTAATATCACCAGCATTAGGCAGCGCCGCGAGGTTAAACCCCTTCGTTTGTGGACTAGAGATTCAGAGGACATGCACATTGTATTCCAGAATGAACCGTAAGGATTCTATACTTTAGGAGCAGCTTCACACCAGAAAGCCATGAGTAAGGTGGAGGATGATGATGGAGTTGAAGCGTAAGAAACAGGAGAGGAAAATGACCGACGCTATAATCTGAGGCAGCGTAAAACGGTGCAGCGATATGAAGCACCATCAATTGAGTATGTGAACAGAAAACAAAGCAACCACTCTCTTTTTGCCACCCACACATCCCCAGACAGAGAAAAAAAACGAGTGAAAAAACACACCATTCATAGTAGTGATACCACTTCAGCGTGTCAAGACATGGTGTGTGAAGAAAGAGGAGGACCCACATGCAGGACAGCAAACATAATTATTATTTGTAAGGCAGTCCAGTGAAGCTGTAAATAAAAACAAACACGGATCAGTGGAATGTTTTCGATAATTGTTTAGGATGTATCTCTTGGTCAGGTAGCCAGGAAGACCCGGCTAGAATGGAAGGTATGACCTGGCAAGGAAGTCTGGGGTGATTGCCTTTAAATAGGCACCAGGCTCATGATGCACAGCTGCTCACCATCAGGCTAATCACCCATGTGTTTGGGATCAGGCTGAGTCCAGGAGAGGGAGGAGGGTCCAGGGCTCCCTCTGGTGACAGAATGAGGTGATCATGACACAGAGAAATGGACCCTACCTACAGTATATCGCGCTTTTCTACCTGCGTTGGTACTCAAAGCGCTTTTACATTGTAGCTCACATTCACACACACATTCACACCTAATGGTGGAAGCTGCAACCCACCATCAGGGGCAATCGGGGGGTCGATGTCTTGTTTCAAGGGCACCTCAACATGAACTCTGGGCAGCGGAATACCGATTAGGGGAGGCGATAGCTCAGTGGTAGAATGTTCGCTCTTGGACCGAAAGTTCACCAGGCCAAATCTCACTGAGCTCCTATGTAGATGTCCTTAGGGAAGACACCTAACCTCCCATTTCTCTCTCCATTGGTGCCGTCCTGGCAGCCTGCTGCGGTGTAATGCAGCTCAGAAATTTTTCCATTGAGGAATGAATAGAGTATGTAAAAAAAAAAAACAAAGAAGCAAACGGGCAACGCTGCAGTTACAAGATACCTGCCCTTCCCACTGAGACATCCTTCCCCTTGCATGACGTGAATCTGACAACAAAAACAAAAGTACGAATGATCAGTAAAGTGTCTTAAATGGTTAATGGAATGTGGCCTGTTGGTCAAACAACACGACCGCCCTCTCAAAAGGTTAACGGACTTTCATTTAAAGCAGCAAGAGTCTAAAACATAGGCTCAAAATCTTAAATAAGAACATTAAGGTTTATTGTTCAAAACTCTTTGGAAATGATCCATCTTACAAACACTTCAGCAAAACTTTTCTTCTGGTATCTGCATTATTTCATTTGCATCCTCTGGGAGGAGGGGTATGTCCTTGACACGTTGATTATCCTCTGTATCATCAGTGGGCTTTGTCTCCCCTGCATTACTGTTTTGATAGTTATATGGTTCCATAGTAAATTCATCAAATTCATCTGGACTATCAAACGCTTTGCTTTTCCTGTGACGATAAAAAGAAAGAAATGGTCTTGCATTTTGGAAATTTGTCTAGTTTAAAATTTCAAAGGGAGAAAATTGTCAAACTTACGAAAGCTGCCTGATGAAGATCCCACCTACCAAGGCGGTAGCAGCTAATGGAATAACAACCAACCAATGAAAATTGGGAGTGCCTACAAACACAAGACAGAGTTTAGCATAGGCATGGGCAAACTATGGTTTGCGGTCCACATGCGGCCTGTTAAACATTCTAATTGGAAAATGCTGAATAAATACACCATGTTAATGTTTTATTTTCCCTGAAATTCTTATATTTTCTCACTAGATGGTGCACTCTATATATTGGCTTTGTAAAGAAAACATTCAACACTGCTTCTATTGAAATGTGTGTGTCTCTGTGATGCAGATGTTTTCAAATAAACAGTGCACACAGATATGGAAAGCCATTGGTGCCAATCCACGCACATAAACAAGCGCGCAAAATCTTACATCACGTAGTACATTTGCTTAGATTTCAGACCTGGCAGGCTAGATTTGAAATTAAATGTGCATAATGTAACATCATCTGCTCCTGTTCAAGCCTCTTTGTCAAATGTTAGAACTCACTGTGGCCCTTTAATCAAAAAGTTTGTCCATCCCTGGTTTAACACGTAGATCCAACTGCAGCTCAGACTGAAGACAGACGTTTCACTTGATTTTCTGCAATTCAAACATTTTGCTTCTGATATTGATTAGGTGACATGGGGGTTGGCACGGTGGCCTCACAGCGAGAAGGACAGGGATTCAAGTCCCGAGTGAGGACGAGGCTTAGAGTTTACATGTTCTCCCGGTGTATGCGTAGATTTTCTCCTACCCTCCAAAAACATACTTGTTTAGGTTGATTGGCCGCCGCCGTAAAATAGCCCCTGGGAATAAATAAGTGTGTCTGTGGATGGATGGATGGATGGATGGATGTGTGGCCGTGTGAAGGACTGGCGACTTGTTATGGGCTTATCCTGCCTCTCGCCTTGATTCAGCCGGTATTGGTTCCGGCATCCCCCGGCGACCCGAAACAGTTCAGAAGACAAATGTATGAAAATATTGATTTTTTTCTGCGTAATGCTGGTAAAATTTGATAAACAAGTCCACCTAGTGGCTCCTTTAAGTTTCATTTTCCTCCAGCAACTAAGTCAATGATTACAGCTTATTATTGCAGCGATGTAAAAACATTATATCCAATCAGGGAACAGAGATGACGGCTTGGCATGAACTCAAGCATTCGTCCACCATGTTTTGTAGTTCATTCTGTTTTGTTGTCTTCTGCTTATCCGTGGCTGGGTCGCAGGGGCAACAGCCTCAGAAGGAAAGACCAGGGTTCTCTCAACCAGAGGCTATTCAGTGGGTTATGGTTCTATGTCTGGGTCTAGACAAAACACCTCACCAGATACTCATACCACCCCATCTGGCTTCTCTCAACCCGAAGGAGCAATGGCTCTGTAGCTGAAAAAACGAGCTCAACCATGCTATAAGATTCATGTTGGCGATGGTTTCCAAGATCGAGAATTTAAAGACAGTATTTAGAAAGTTTATTCCGGCATAGTTGGTTTTTAGAATCAGAATCAGAACGCTTTTATTGCCATGTCAATGAGAATATCAGAGACTAGGAACTTGCTTTGATACAGCTGTGCAATATTATAAGATGAAAATAATAAAAAATAAAATAAATAAAAATAATTTTAACAAAACAGAGTGCTCAGAAAGAAAAAGAAAAGTAGTGCCATGTCATAGAAAATAATAAAAAATAATAAAGAATAATAAAGATAGTAAAGTGGCAAGAGGGAGGTGACTAAGAGATGTGGGGATCAGGTTACAAAGTATTCATTAGACCAACGGCAGAAGGGAAGAAGCTGTTTTTGTGGCGGGACGTTCTGGTCCGAATGGACCGGAGCCTCCTGCCCGAGGGGAGTCGCTCAAAAAGTCCATGTCCAGGGTGGGAAGGGTCAGCTGCTATCCGACCTGCACGCCCCCAAGTCCTGGAGACATACAGGTCTTCGAGAGATGGAAGGTTGCAGCCGATCACCTTCTCTGCAGAGCGCACAATGCGCTGCAGTCTGTGTTTGTCCCTGGCTGTGGCTCCAGCGTACCACACGGTGATGGAGGAGGTGAGGATGGACTCGATGATGGCTCTGTAAAACTGCACCAACATCTGGGCGGGCAGCTTGGCTTTCTTCAACTGCCGCAGAAAGTACATCCTCTGCTGGGCCTTTTTGATCAGGGAGCTGATGGACGGCTCCCACTTTAGGTCCTGTGTGATGGTAGTGCCGAGGAAGCGGAAAGAGTCTACAGTGGTGATGGGGGAGTCTGTCAGTGCAAGGGGGTTAATGGGTGCTATAGCTTTCCTAAAGTCCACGATCATCTCCACTGTCTTCTGAGCGTTGAGCTCCAGGTTGTTGTTGCTGCACCAGGACACCAGCCGGTCTACCTCCATCCTGTAGGCCGACTCATCACCATCAGAGATGAGCCCGATGAGAGTGGTGTCGTCCGCAAACTTGATCAGTTTGACAGAGATAGGGTTTAGGGGCTACACTGACTGTTCGGGTGCATTACATATGTCACGTCCGGTCCCCACCAATCAGAAAGGAACGATTAACGATTGGTTAAATAAAACCACCAACTCGAATGCAGCAGGGTCAGACTGTTTCCATGGAGACAAAGAAACATATAGATCAGATACAGCTCAGTTTTACATATATCGCCGGCCATGTTTATGCACAACCTGGACCGTTGTCTTCTCTGCTACCTGAGGTCGCATGACCCAAAAAAACCTAATCAATAAATCTATGTTTGGTACTGAGTGGAGCACTGACTACTGCAATATCTCCGAGTGGTTTCTGAAGAAAGAACACGTGGACGCCTCCACAAGATAAAAATTTGTGCAAGTGTTTGACATTTGGGATTACAAGGTTGGGATTACAGTTGCAACACACCGTCTGGAGTCTTTCCGGATCGAGGACTTGTAGTAAAAAATTCCCTTTTGGAGTCTCCGACCGCGTTGACACTGTGACACACCAGGATTGGAAGTTTCTCATGATCGGACGGATCGTTCACAGTCAAGGTGCTCCACACAACCGTATCTTTTATAGTATCGGTGTGGATGGAAAACTCTTTGGATTGCTTGATTTGCACGTCGTTGATGTACCAGTTTATGATGGGCAGAGGGTTCCCCACCGACTCGCAGGTACACAAGATTTGGTTTGGAGATGTGGTGCAGACCGAGGAAGGCAGAATCCGAGGAGGAACTGGAAATAAAACAAATTCAAAGTGAGGACTTTATGCAAAAAAATCAACTTTTTTTTGGAGGTTTCTTAAATGTTTGTTATTCGCAAACAAAAAGACGTTCCCGAAAAAAATGACAAGCTCTACCGTCCTGTCGAATGCTAGTTGAACGCTGGATTGTTTTTCCATTCCGTCCTCTTCCGCTTATCTAGCGCTGCGTCGTGAGGCCCACAGCCTCAGACGGAAAATCCAGGTTTCTCTCACCTCGGCTGCATCCTCCAGCTCACCCAAGAGGATCCTGGAGGATTGTGAGACATAGTCTCTCAAGCGGGGCCGGGATTGGTTCTGAGTCTTCTCCCGGTGGGATGTGCTCAAAACACCTCACCAGCGAGGCACTCGGAGGCATTCTAACCAGATTTCCCGAACCAGCACATCTGGCTTCTCTTGACCCACAGGAGCAACGCCTATACTTCGAGCTACTCCCTCTATCTCTAAGAGGGAGCCCAGCCACCCTGCAGAAGAAGAGCAATTCAATCGCTCTTATCTGTGCTCTTTATCTTTCGGTCGCCACCCACACTGGTTACCATGGTGAGGGTAGGAACATAGATCCTGGTTACCATGGTGAGGGTAGGACCGTAGATCCTGGTTACCATGGTGAGGGTAGGAACGTAGATCCTGGTTACCATGGTGAGGGTAGGAATGTAGATCCTGGTTACCATGGTGAGGGTAGGAACGTAGATCCTGGTTACCATGGTGATGGTAGGTAGGAACGTAGATCCTGGTTACCATGGTGAGCTAACGAGACGTCGAGACGTTTCATAATCAGACTGAAGTCTTCATCGTCAAGTCTTGATCGTCAAACACACGGTCCTGAAGACACTTTGAAAGGCTACCCTACAATCAAATCTTCTTTAGAGTTCCCAGTAAATTGCAATCAACTTAAAGAACACCTCTGTGTTAAGACGATAAACAAACCTGTTTCATTTGCAGGCTCAATGTTGAAGACTCGATAGGCTGACCCCACAGAGTTGTAGCCTAAACAGCGCACAGGGGGTAACTTCTTCCGAGGGACTGAAGCAGTAAAAATGCTCCTCAACAATGTGCTGTTCAGATAGTCGTTGCTGACTGAGAAATTACTGGATGGCTTCACTGGTTTTTTACCCAAAAACCATCGTATAGAGGGTGGAGGGGTTCCCACCGTCTCACAGGTACACCGGATCAAGTTTTCGGATTTTGTGCATTCGGGTGACCTCATAATTTCAGGAGCTGTAAAGAAACAAAAAAAATGTTGAACTGAGGATACGAGATGTTTACAACAACATACAATGTGTTCCAAATCATAGGATCATGAAGATTATTGGTTTGGTTTATCCGGGTAGTTTTGTTCCGTTTCGTTGTCTCCCGCTTATCTGGGTCGCGGGTCAATGGATCTCTCACCCCGGCTGCATCCTCCAGCTCACCCGGGGAGATCCCGAGACATTCACCGGCCAGCTGTGAGACATAGTCTCTCCAGCAGGTCCGGGGTCTGCCTGTGGGTCTCATCCCGGTAGGACGTGCCTGAAACACCTCACCTGTGAGGCGTCCGGGAGGAATCCCGATTAGATGCCCAACCACCCCATCTAGCTTCTCTCGACCCGGAGGAGCAACGGCTCTCCTCCTAGCTCCTCCCGGATGACAGAGCTCCTCCTTCTATCTCTGAATGAGAGCCCAGCCACCCTGCAGAGGAAGATCAATTCAACCGTTTTTATCTGTGATCTTGTTCTTTCGGTCACCAACCGCACTGGTTACCACGGTGAGGGTAAGAACATAGATCCTGGTTACCATGGTGAGGATAGGAACAAGTGGGTTCAACGTAGATCCCGGTTACCATAGTGAGGGTAGGAACGTAGATCCTGGTTGCCATGGTGAGGGTAGGAACGTAGATCCTGGTTACCATGGTGAGGGTAGGAACGTAGATCCCGGTTACCATGGTGAGGGTAGGAACGTTGATCCCGGTTACCATGGTGAGGGTAGAAACATGGATCCTGGATAGATGGTGAGGGTTGGAATGTTGATCCTAGTTACCATGGTGAGGGTAGGAAAGTAGATCCTGGTTACCATGGTGAGGGTAATCTCTGAGTGAGAGCTTAGCCACCCTACGAAGCAGTCATTTCGGCTGCTTGTTTTCCATGATCTCGTTCTTTCAGGCATCACAGATGAGGGCGGGAATGTACATCGACAGGTTTTTGCCGAAGAGTTTTGTCGTCCATGGAATTGTGTTTTTTTTCTATACAAGTTCCGATCAGTTTGAAGCCCGATTAAATGCCCAAAGGTTGCTCAAAATCTTAAGCAGATTAATATTTTCATCACCAACTTATTCAGCCGAGGGTCTACCCACCAGGGTTCCCGTTGTTGGTTGCCGCCCATCTCCTCCTTTACCTGATCTCTATGGCCCTAATGCAAGTGGTGAGTCCACTGGAAGGGCGGCCCATGTCCGCCCTTCTAGGGCTAAGCTCGGCCAGGCCCCATGGATAAAAACCCAGGCACCTGGCACTACCTCTCGAGCCCAACCCTCATGCCTGTCTCGACAAAGGGCCATGTTTACCCGCATCCGAGCAAAGCATCCGGAAAAGCCAGATGGGGTGGTTTGGGCATCTGGTTAGGATGCCTCCTTTGCTGGTGAGGTGTTTTGGGTACGTCGTAACATATTTGTTTTTTATAAACAAACCTCTGTATCCTTTCTGAAGTTGACCATAAACACGAAAAGCGTCTCCCTCAGAGCTGGAGCTGTGACAGACCACGCTGGGAAGTTGCCAGAGGTTTCGATCGATGGTGAAAATGCTCCTCACTGTGAAGGAATCTACTGAAATGGTGTCGACTATAAAATTTTTGGATGGATCGGCCAATTCTCCGCCCAAAATCCAACTTATGGTGGGTTGAGGGTTTCCCACACTCTCGCAACTACATTTGGACCGTTGTCCAAATCCAGTGCAATTAAGGTTGGACAGGATCTGAGGTGGTACTGGAATAAGAAGAAAGAAACAGTTAGACTCAGGTACTCAGCAGTCCAAAAACAATAGAGACTGTCATTTTCTCATCTCTAAAATTCAGCCTTTGGGGTCATTCAGGTCCTGAACAGCAAAATGGCTGCTGAATAGAAACTAATCCCTGAGCTAGGATCCAATATGGAGAAGATGGTTTTGAAAGGAATTAAACTTCCTCCAGCTCTCCCTCGGTTTGATTTAGAGTTGCCAGTAATGACTTTTGAGCAGAATTAAGTCTACAGAAAGTCCTCGGCCTGTTTTCAAAACAAAGTCTGTTATGGACTTATCATGGCTCCCTCGGCCACCACCAGAGGGAGCCCAGGACCTTCCCTCATCTGCCTGATTAGAGACACCTGATGGTGATTGCGCAGCTGCTTATTTAAAGGCAGTCTGCCTTTGATTTGTGTTCGGGTGATCACACCTCCCAGCCAGGTCTTCCTGGCTGCCTGACCATGAGATTCATTTCAAACAGTAACCACAGAACAATCCACTGAACCGTGGGGTTTTCATTTTCAGTTTTCCTGGAGGGCGACACGGTGGCGCAGTGGGTAGCACAGTTGCCTCACAGCAAGAAGGTTGTGGGTTCAAGTCCCGGCTGGGGAGGAGGCTTGGAACACTGGCCTTTCTGTGTGGAGTTTCCATGTTCTCCCTGTGTTTGTGTGGGTTTTTCCTCCCACCTTCCAAAAATATGCACGTTATGTTGATTGGCTGGTGCCCCCAGGATTGAGTGTGGGTGTGTATGAATATATGAGTGTGGCCCTGCGACAGACTGGCGACCTGTTTGGGGTGTACCCTGCCTTGAATCAGCCGGGATGGGCTCCGGCACCCCTTTCCTCCCGGACGGGATAGACGGTTAAGAAGGTCACTGACTGAGCTTGTCTGGTCTGCCTTAATCAATAAATCCTGTTTGCTGTCCTGCATTTGAGTCCTCTTCCTCCTTCTGCATCCACGTCGTGACAGGATTAGACCCCCTTTTCTCCGACCTTAGCAGGCCTGGTCATCCAACATTTACATGTCAAGTTCTGTCTCCTGCTCTCTGACTCGTCCCCCCGTCATGAGATGGAGCTCATCTTCATCTCAGTACTTCCCACCCGCAGCAGGCAGCCACGATGGCGCCAATGGTGGGAGGAACTAGGGGGTCAGGTGTCTGCTCTAGGGACACCAAGGGGGCTCAGTCCAAGGACAAACACTCTACCACTGTGCCAACGCCTCGGCCTTTCTACCTCCATATTATTGTGTGTGTACTGTTTCTCCTGTCCACTTACACTACTCTGTTGGGAAGCATATAGGTGCACATGCTTCACCCCGCTCTGTTTCCCTAATCGTTGAAAATGCACTGTACACGCTAGTCTTTATGATTCCATCACGGGGTCTATATCTTGAGTCGAGTTCCGCTCATCTGAGGTAAGTTTGCGGGGGCTTAGCCCAGGCTTCTCTCACCCTGCCTGCATCCTCCAGCTCACCCGGGAGGATCCCGAGGTGTTCCCTGTCCAGCTGTGAGACATAGTCTCTACAGCAGGTCCGGGGTCTGGCTCGTACTGGAACTGAAATGGTTTTTTAAAAACTAAAACGTGCACATACTCATTTTATAGTTTAGTTTTATTCCATCAAATGACTAGAAATGAAATAAACTCACCTCGAAGCACGTGCGTTGAACGGGTCTTTAGTTTTCGACGGCGAGCGACACCTTCTTTTTTGTAGTCTGCACTGCAGAAGACTTTTTCTCCAGGCCGGAGTTGAGAAGCATTAAAACGCAGAACAGAAGTCTGAGTGTATGTTCGGTCTTCTCCCAGATTCAGTTCTTCCTCACTTCTACCCAGTTCTGGTTTCCATTTCAGGTGTGGAGGACGAGCCAGACACGGAGTTGGAGTGGAGCAAACCAGAACGTCGAAGTCCCCGTCTTTTCCGGTCAGCGTGAGCTGACGCACAGTCGGAATCAGATCATCTGCAGGAAATTTTACGTTCAAACATCAGTTTTTCAGGTGAGAATCAGGGTACACCCTGAACAGATAGGTAGTTTGTTGTGGGGCCACAGACAACCATCCACACACACTCTGATTCATAGGGGGGCGGGTTTCTTAGCAGCCAACCAATCTAGAAAACCCACACATACACGGGGAGAACATGAAAACTCCACACAGAACGGTTCTGTTCTGTCGTCTTCCGCTTATCCAGAGTCTGTCTCAGGGTCTCCTCCCAGTGGGACATACCCAAAACATCTCACCAGCGAGGCATTCAGGAGGCATCCTGACCAATTGCCCTGACCACCCCTTCTGGCTTTTCTTAACCTGGAGGACCAACGGCTCCATTTCGAGCTCCACCTGGATGGCAGAGCTCCGTCCTCTATCTCTGAGTCAGAATCCAGCCACCCTACTGTGGAAGATAATTTCCGACGCTTGTATCCATAATCATTTTCTTTCAGTCACCACCCACACTGGTTACCATGGTGAGGGTAGGAACGTAGATGCTGGTTACCATGGTGAGGATAGGAACGTAGATCCTGGTTACTATGGTGAGGGTAGGAATGTAGATCCTGGTTACCATGGTGAGGGTAGGAACGTAGATCCTGGTTACCATGGTGAGTGTTGGAACATAGATCCTGGTTACCATGGTGAGGGTAGGAACGTAGATCCTGGTTACCATGGTGAGGGTAGGAATGTAGATCCTGGTTACCATGGTGCGAGTAGGAATGTAGATCCTGGTTACCATGGTGAGGGTAGGAACATAGATCCTGGTTACCATGGTGAGGGTAGGAACATAGATCCTGGTTACCATGGTGAGGGTAGGAATGTAGATCCTGGTTACCATGGTGATGGTAGGAATGTAAATCCTGGTTACCATGGTGAGGGCAGGAACGTAGAATTTAGAGCTTTGCTTTTCGGTTCAAGCTCTTTTTTACCATGACGTATCGATGCAGCGTCCTGATTATTGCGGAAGCTGCACCAATCCGTCAGTCAATCTCCCACTCCATCCTTCCCTCACTCGTGAACAAGACCTTGAGATACTTAAACTCCTCTACTCGGGGCAAGAACATGTCCCTGACCTGCAGTGGGGTGAGCGGCCAGACAAAGCGTGGCTCAAAAACCCCTGTTAAGACATCATGACGAAGCTGGCCTTGCCAGAGTCACCAGGGCCTCCTCTTTGTGGAGCCAAGCCCAAGAGTGAGCGCTTCGTGGTCAGGCTTTTACTCATGGGGCCCAGCCAGGCTCATGCCGAACAGGGGATGTGGGCTCACCACCTGCAGGAGGTGCCATAGGGTCGGGTGAAGGATATGATAAGCGCAGCTGATGACGGGGACCATGGCGGTCAGAACCTCAGCTGCATAAACTAGGTCCCCACAGAAAGTTATTCAAGAAAATAAAGTGATTTACTGTAAACGATGATGTCGACTGGTCGCTTGTTGAACTCCACAAACAACGTTTTGCCACAATCCAGCGTAAGAATTAACGACTGGTCGGAATCAGAAATCCTGTTCAGAGTCGTGGTACAGTCATTGTCTTTAAATTGTCCGTGTAAATAACCGATGGTCTCGTTGTTTGTTGAGCTGTCAAACACCACTCTGTCATCAGAAGCTCTCCTCCAAACAACTTTACATGACTCGCTTAATCTGGTCAAGTCTTCGCTCTCGATCTTAAAGGAGCAAGGGATGGTCACACATAAGCCCTTTATAGCTCTGATAGATGTGGGAAAATCAACATCATGAAACTGGCACACGGCCCCTGAAACACATGGAAATAAACATCCTTTAAAAAAAACATCAACCCCCAAACTTCTGTTACAATGTATTTTAAGCCAAAAGAAAAGTTGCCATCTTGATCTGATGATGGAAATAAACACCAGATTTTTATTTACATTAGACTTGCTTGAAATGTCCCACCAGGAGGAGACCCAGAGGCAGACCCCAGACCTGCTGGAGAGACTAGGTCTCACAGCTGGACAGGGAACACCTAACGGGGGAGGCGACGGCAGCTCAGTGGTTAGAGCGTTCGCACGCGGACTGGAAAGTCGCGGGTTTGCATCCCACATAGAGCACGTCTAGGGTCCTTGGAGAAGACTCCTAACCCCCGCTTCTCCCACCATTGGCGCCGTCGAAGGGCAGCCTGCTGCGGTGTAAGGAGTGCAGCACACAAATTTCAGCAGTGGCATTTGGAGGTAAAGGGGCGACAGTTGTATGCCGTACAGAGGACGGTGGGAGTGAATGTGGCACTGGTGGGTAGTGGGAGGGGTGAACAGGTGGTTTTCAGCAGGTTAAAGGGCCCATCTCATACAAAAGTGACTTTCCAGAGTTTTCTACCTTGTAAGAGTGATGTGTGTGTGTGTGTGTGTGTGTGTGTGATGTCCGGGCCTTGTATATGTGTGTGTGTGTGTCTTTCTAGATTGATTTAGCCCGTTTTTCTGTGGATTTCTGGAACGCTCAGACAAAACAACCAATGAGCAGATGTCTAAAGTATGACGCATTTGATGTAGCGAGGACGGACTTCACACACGCCCGCCTACCTCCTCACCAACCGCCCGCCCTCCTCACCCGCCTCCACTCCGGCCTTACGCCCTCACAAACTGGCTTTCAACGTCCGATATACAGGCTGGTTCGCTGCTCTGCGTCTTTTTTATTTTCTTCTTTTTTGATGAATCAACATGATAAAATCTTATTTCAGACGCTACCAAACCGCTACGCACGGGTTTACGCCTGCCTTCCCCCTCCCGCTCAGAGATGGGCGGAGGAATAGCGGCTCAGTGAGAGCAGAACGCGGAGCTTGTACTTTCTCAGGACGGGCGGGGGGATGAGCGATACCTGGGCTTTCATAGTTCCGGGTCTGTGACTGCGCTCCACCAAATCAATATATTTTCGTAACTATGGTGTAATGCATGTTGCAAACCCCACATTTTGCGTGTGTATGTGCAGAGGATACAATGTGAAAAGAGGTATTTTGCATGAGATGGTTCCTTTAAGAATTGAGCATACAGGTTTAAATGACACGCTAAGGATTCTAGGAAAGCATTTGGATGGGAGCTGTGATTCCTGTGAGGTGATGAAGGAGGTTGAACACATGCTGTTGAGTTGTGGTAAATATGAGGGAGAAAGAGGGGCTATGCAGGGGATGCACGGGGTGCTGCTCAGTGTTGGGTTGAGACAGGCTTGTTTCTGGCGAATTCAATCCCGTTTTTTGCCAGATGAGGATTTTTTTGCCTTCCTCCCCTTTTTTTGTGAGGTTTCTCGTTTTAAACTGTCACCCATTTGATCCCCCCAGTGTCGACCTTCTTCAAACAGTTTGCTCCCACTTCTTTGTTTGGGTCATGTTATAGAAATCCTCACTCTTATTAACTTGCGAGTCAGTAGGTGGCGGTAATGCACCTGTTTTGGTGCTTCAAGACTTTAAACCAAAAGAAGAAGAAGAAGACACCCAATACCATGCAAGCCTGGAAACTGTCATGGATCGATTGGACTGCAGCTGGTATTTTTCCACCCTCCCTCCCTCTGTCTCTCCCCATAAAAACCCTCTGCACTCATCATTCTTCAAGCAAGCAGCCTCTGTCAGATCGAGTTTTATTTTTGAAATCACAGGGGATTTCGGTTCCCTGTTAGGCGTAATATACCAACAATGGTATCTCGCGACATTCTACAAGCAAGCAAGCAGTCTCTGTCAGATGCCCCAGAAGGGTGCTTCTGCCATGAGGCCAGACTCCTGCCCTGGTAACCTGATGCTGCCAGACCCTTCTCCTCAAAACAGTGTCTTAATTTAAAAGCCAAATGAACACCAGTTTATCTGAAACGTGGAGTCATTAAAGTAACAAAGTAATTCTAAACATATGTTTTTATAAGATATCTTGTTGATTGATTCTCTCTATCTGTTATTCACATTTTCTACAAAAGCATTATTGAACCTGTGAAATTAGGTTCCTGTTTTTTACTTTGCCGATTTTCTGTTGTTTGTAAACCAAACTTTTTAAGTCTGAGGAATTTCCCTTGTCTGCTCTGAGGAAGAATAAAATCATAACTGTTGTTACTCATGTTTACCCAGTTTGAAAGTCCAAGATATTTTTCTTAATTCTCATTCCTTTTAATTCCTTTTAATTCTCATTCCTGTGTTGGATTATGTTGATGAGGTGTAAAATCTTAACTGTGATTATTGGACACATCTCTCATGAAAGTTTGTGATATATGACGAGCAAAACAATCAGAAACTCTGAATTTGTACTTCATGTTCGTGTGGGTTTGACTTGAATATTTACACCAATCCTGAATTCAGACCTGTCCTCATTTAGACGTACGCTCCTTCATACAATACGAAAAACTTAAAAAGTTGTTTTTATTTACAGCCATGTTTCTGTTTATTGCAGAATGATTTTAAAATCAAGGAACCTGGTCCTCATGTTTGGTAAAAATGGCTTTAGATTGAACAGTGTTCATTTGATGTTAAACATGTCTGAATCAGATCGACTGATTCATGTTTTTAATGTGTTTATGACATTTTGTTTAGTTTCTTATTGTCTGTAAAAAGATTCTTCAGACAGCTGATTAATTGTAAATCCCAGTGCTGGATGTAGACGATGCAGTTTTGGTTGCAACAAACCTCAGTAACGCTTTGGGTTATGTTTGGGTCATGTATGTCATGGAATTGTTCACTCTCTTCTGTTCACTTGCGAGTCTAAAGATTTTCCTTCGCCTGCACCGAGAAAGTGGCAAGGCATTTCCGCTTCGTTAAAAAGTGAGATAAAACCCAGCTCTGATAAAAGGAGGAGGATGGAAAACAATCATGAGCCACATTTATTTAAATTTATCTCAGACATTTCTCTGATAGTTTGACGAGTTATCAGGCGGTCCATCCTATGAGTTTTATTTTGAGTTGTGATATTTGTTATGCGGTTTTGGACTGTGTCGATCAACATGTCCGAAACAGATCGATTGATTATTGTTTTCAATGTTTTTATGACATTTTGTTTAGTTTCTTATTGTCTGTGAAACATTCCCTTCATTGGTTGAAAGATTCTTATTAAGACACATGATTAATTGTAAATCCCAGTGCTGGAAGTAGACGGTACTGTTTTGATTGCAACAAACCGCAGTAACGCCTAGTCCACTATCCACCTACCAATGAGGGTGACTGACAGAGTATTGGGCAGAGATCGTCTTAGGTGAAGTGTCTGTAAGACATGAATGGGTTGTCTACAACTATTAAACTGTATTTTCCACAAGATCATATTCCTTTATTGTCCTCCTTGTTTTCAAAAGACATCCTTTGCTTTTCTCGTTGTCAATAATAAAGATGTTATGGCCATAGTTAGTATTCTCCCTGAGCGTAGTTTACACCCTTCAACCTGAAGAACACTAGAGCTGGATGGCTTTGTCCTGGGGCATTTTTGAAGAGAGTGTTAATGTATGTTCGTTTGTGAGACCGTCCGTGACAAATAGTCACTTATCCCAAATCCAATCTCTGGGAGTAGGGGAGAGCATGGAATATTATTTGAGATTGTAGTTCGCTTGTCCACGTCCTGAATGAAGGGAACGTTTGAGGGCCCTTGCTGTTTGCATCTCCAGTATGTGTGATTGTCCAGTGTGATAGGTTGGATGTAAAACTATTAGACCGTGTTTAAGCCCTGTAAGTGTAATCAGCGTGTAGGAAGGAATGAGAGTACTTTGACAGTTTGTTGCTGTATTTCAGCGTCATTAGTAACACCCCTCAGTGTTGGATCAAATGGATCCACAACATCCATTTTGTAACTGGATACTGCTTTAATTTATGTGGTTTTCTTTGAAAAGCATTCTTTGCATTTTGGCGGAACGTTAAAGCTGGTATCGTTTATCTGTATTTGTTGTGCTGGGTTTAGTTTAATGTGTCAGTTTGTTTTCTCTTTCACCTTGTTCATTGTCCGCTCTGGCATAAGGTGTTTGAGCCGAGTAACATTGTTATCGGCAGTTATAAATTCAAGAGCTCAATCATTTCTAGAACTTTGTGTATGGCTTTTGTACCAGGTTGGCATCTTTTTCTTCCATGAAAGTTCCAATGTGAGCTCTTTAATTGGTGTCATGTTTTAGTATTCGTCCATGTTTAAAACATAAAGTTGAAGCAGCACTGGAGAATGTCTGTGTTATGAAATTTAATGCTGAAACTTTGATAAATTTCTTGCTCTGAAGCAAAAAAAAAAAGAAGTATTTCACCATCATGAAAGCCGGTGTTTTACTATTTTGAAATGTCCGAAAAGATCAAGTGAAAGACGACCAATACTTTGAAGATCTGCTTTCTGGTGTTTTATAAAAGAAACTCGTCGGTGGATCAAGAATCTACGTTGGTCACTGGAGGTGGTCTGACTAACAACCAGATTAATGTTATAAATATGGAAATTAAATTTTGTGACAGTTCGGATTCTTTTGCCACCAGACAGTTTTCCATCACGCCTGAAAATATAATCAAAACAACGACCTCTCAAACTGAGATTTCAACTGTTAAACTGGATAGTTTGAGCCATTGTTTTCCAAAAGACGTTGTTGGGTTGGTCAGTGAAAAATTTCCTTGTACAAATGACTTTGTTTCCAATATGTACCATAGAAATAAATGAACCACAGTGACTAGAACAGAGCGGCCATGTCTCTCATTGGGTATTCTTCCTAACCCAATGACAGAAGGTTTTAAAAGAAAACGCTCTCTTTTGTGGAATTTTTTACATGGATGGTTTCACTTCTACTTGAAACTAAGTCGAGTTTTAGCTCAGATTTCTGAGTCTATAGACAAACATAAATATTTCGGTGGCTGTAATCGAGGGGTCACTTTTATTTTAGCTGATTTTCCCTTCAATACAAGCTTGTCTTTCTTTTGAGGCCTATATGTCTGTGTCGGACTATGAAAGATGTCGTTTAAACTTAACAGCTTAGCAAGAGACTTTGAGATTTGTCACACGCCTCAAAATCCCTCACAGAAAAACTGTGTGTGAAACACTCGTGTGGGTTGGGCTTTAGTGATACACAGACTGAAACACATGTATTCACAAATGTTTTCTTGGTCGGCTTCCTTCATCCATTCAAAGATACATTGACCAGAAAGATGCTGGAGTTTACAGCTCTGTTTTATCCTCTGATCCGTTTGTGAAATGATTTTAGAACTTCCTAAAGGTTGTAGAAGAAAATGGTCTACTCCGTTGAATTCTTCCACATGAGTCAAAATTGACTTTAAATTTGGACTTCTGAAGGAACTCAAATTGAGTCAAATAGACACATAAATATTTTGTTTGCTGGAATCGAGGGGTCACTTTTCTACTTGGGGTTTTTCTTCATGAGGATAATAAAAACACTTTTACCGGTTAAATTTATGTCTGTGTGATCATGACAGATTTCGTTTAAAACTTAACAGCTCACCGAGAGGCTTTGAGATTTTTCACACGCCTCAAAAATCCCTCACACGTCATGTTATTTTCACACTAAAAGAAAAATTATTCTTGGTGGACTTCTTTCATTCATTTGTACTTTTTATTGTCTGCGCTCTCTTGATCAGACAAATTGTAACTTAAACTGTCAAAAGAGACTTGAAGCTATTTTTGATAAGACAGCGTTGCTCCATTAATTGTTTTACTTAATGGTCGTGATGCGGCCGTATCGTCTGCAGCAGATTGTTTATGTCAAAATTCTGTTGGCTGACACAAACAGTTTCAAATGACCTCTACAGGATAGAAATGTCCTTTTGTTTAAGACTATAAGTCTTGCTCAAATTGACACCTGGAAGATTAATTGTTGCGATTCTCACGTCTGTTCAGAAGAGACATGGATTAGGAGCTTTGTTTTCCAGGTCCTGAATGACATTAGTCATCTTTTTTTTGCTTATATTTATATGTATTATTGAGCTGTAGAATATTCAATGGACTTTCCTCTCGTGAAAATTTGGAAGAAGTTTGATCAGTTTTCATCATTCAGAGAGTTGGATGTAAAACCATGAGACTGTGCATTTAGTTTAGACCCTGTGCTCGTCATCAGCAGGAATAAGATCATTTGTTGGTGAAGTTTTTGAATAATGTTATTTTACATCTGCCTGAAGGCTTTGACCACACTGATATATTTTCAACTGAGTCATATTTTTCCATCAGATATGACAGATGCTGTCCTGCACCCTGCCGTGCTCTGGTGATGGCTTGTCTTTGCCCCCATTATGGCTGCCGTGGATAGAGAGCAGACTAGGTTGTTCATTTTGTGATTGTTTATGGATTGCATGCGATTGGCTCGCTCTGATGATCCATTTCTTTGTGGCATGTGATTTTTAAGATGTCACTTTTTTTTATTGACAATGATGGCAGAATAAAACTTAAAGGTTTTACATTGATTCATTTTAAATACTGTGTCTTTTGGTTTGAAGGATACAGATAAAGAATGATGACTGTAAACCTTCTAAAGACTCTCATCCATTTTTCTTCCTTTCCAGAGGGGTCATTTCACATTGACTCCTTCGTACCAAACCTCCAGAAGTGTGTTTTATAATTCTTTGTAACTGAACTCTTAAGGGGTGTGATCCAAGCCACTTGTTTTCTCTCTGAAGGATATTATCACCTTCTACCTTAATCAAATTTAATTGGCTCTGAATCATTTCATTTGTGGTCTTTTCCATATGTCCATTTTTACACTGAACGAGTTGCCTTTTCTTTGTTCAAATTACCTGATGATCTCTAAATGTGTTCCAGAACGATTTACCCATGTTTGGTAGATGCGAGGATCTCATGCCTTGCCAGGAATCCGTCATGTGACTGTCACTCTTGCGTAGTGGATCTTGGTTGTGTTGTCTATGTCCTTCATAGGTGATGTTTGTTCCTGTAGTCAAGAGTTTTATTTGACTGTGGTGAATGGGTAGTTCAGCCTTTGCAAGAGGAGATGAGCCATGTGTGGAGTTGAGATATGTAGCATGTCGCCTGAGGTGTTTAACTCAACCTGTTGTGCTGTGTCTCGTTTAATATGTCATTTTATTTTCTCTTTCACCTTGTTCATTGTCCGCTCTGGC
Organism: Neostethus bicornis; assembly: GCA_902685375.1. Lineage (NCBI taxonomy): Eukaryota > Metazoa > Chordata > Actinopteri > Atheriniformes > Phallostethidae > Neostethus > Neostethus bicornis. Next base: position 10,769,230 of record LR738541.1, on the reverse strand, counting down.
ATAAGGTGTTTGAGCGGGGTATTTCCCATTGTTATCGGCAGTTATAGGTTCAAGAGCTTGATCATTTCTTGAAGTTTGTGTACGGCATTTGTACCAGGTTGGCATCTTTTTCTTCCATAAAAGTTCAAATGTGAGCGCTTGAATTGATGCCCCATTTTGATATTTTTTGATATATGTTTAAAACTTAAAGCTGAAGCAGCACTGGATAATGTCTGTGATATAAAATTTAATGCTGACACTTATGATCTCGTTTAATATTGAGATAAATTTTACTGTCTGTAGCAAAAAATGGAGTAAATCACCATCATGAGAGACAGTGTTTTACTATTTCGAAATGTTTGGAAAGATCAAGTGAAAGATACTTTGTACACCTGCTTATATTGTTTTATAAAAGAAACTTGTCGGTGGATCAAGAATCTACGTCGGGCACTAGAGGTGTTCTGACTAACAACCAGATGTGATTAGATTCCCTTCATTGGTTAAAAGATTCTTCAGACACCAGATTATTATAAATCCAAGTGTTGGAGGACTACGATGCCTTTTAAGTTGTAACAAACCACAGTAATGCCTAGTTCAATGTTCTCCTACCAATGATGGTGACTGCCAGAGTCTTAGGTGAATTGTCTGTAAGACATGAATGGGTTGTCTAAAACTATTAAACTGTATTTTTTACTTTGCAAATATTCTGTTGTTGTAAACCAAACTTTTTAAGTCTGAAGAATTTCCCTTGTCTGCACTGAGGAAGAATAAAATCATAACTGTTGTTACTCATGTTTAACCAGTTTGAAAGTCCAAGATATTTTTCCTTAATTTCCATTCATTATAAAAACCCAGCTCTGATAAAAGGATGAGGATGAAAAACAAAAGTGAGCCACATTTATTCAAACATTTCTCTGCTAGATGGAGGAGTTATCAGAAGGTTAATCCTATGAGCTTTATTGTGGTTAGTGATTTCTATATCAGTGTTGGATTATGTTGATGAGGTGTAAAATCTTAACTGTGATTATTGGACACATCTCTCCACTAAAGTTTGTGATATATGATGACAAGTGAAAAGATCAGAAACTCTGAATTTGTACTTCATGTGGGTTTGACTTGAATATTTACACCAATCCTGAATTCAGACCTGTACTCATTTAGACGTACGCTCCTTCATACAATACGAAAAACTTAAAAAGTTGTTTTCATTTACAGCCATGTTTCTGTTTATTGAAGAATGATTTTAAAATCAAGGAACCTGATCCTCTTGTTTGGTAAACATGGCTTTAGATTGAACAGTGTTCATTTGATGTTAAACATGTCTGAATCAGATCGACTGATTCATGTTTTTAATGTGTTTATGACATTTTGTTTAGTTTCTTATTGTCTGTAAAAAGATTCTTCAGACAACTGATTAATTGTAAATCCCAGTGCTGGATGTAGACGATGCAGTTTTGGTTGCAACAAACAGCAGTAACGCTTAGGGTTATGTTTGGGTCATGTATGTCATGGAATTGTTCACGGTCTTCTGTTCACTTGCAAGTCTGAATATTTTCCCTCGCCTGCACCGAGAAAGTGGCAAGGCATTTCCGCTCCGTTAAAAAGAGAGATAAAACCCAGCTCTGATAAAAGGAGGAGGATGGAAAACAATCATGAGCCACATTTATTTAAATTTATCTCAGACATTTCTCTGATAAGTTGACGAGTTATCAGGCGGTCAATCCTATGAGTTTTATTTTGAGTTGTGATATTTGTTATGCGTTTTTGGACTATGTCGATCAACATGTCCGAAACAGATCGATTGATTATTGTTTTCAATGTTTTTATGACATTTTGTTTAGTTTCTTATTGTCTGTGAAACATTCCCTTCATTGGTTGAAAGATTCTTATTAAGACACATGATTAGTTGTAAATCCCGGTGCTGGAGGTAGACTGTTCCGTTTTGATTGCAACAAACCGCAGCAACGCCTAGTCCACTATCCACCTACCAATGAGGGTGACTGACAGAGTATTGGGCAGAGATCGTTTTAGGTGAATTGCCTCTAAGACATGAATGGGTTGTCTACAACTATTAAACTCTATTTTTCACAAGATCTTATTCTTTTAATGTCCTCTTTGTCTTCAAAAGACAACCTTTGCTTTCCTCGTTGTCAATAATAGTCGTTTTGGCCATAGTTAGTATTCACCCATCTCATGGTTTACTGACTTCAACCTGAAGAACACTAGAGCTGGATGACTTTGTCCTGGGGCATTTTTGAAGAGAGTGTTAATGTATGTTCGTTTGTGAGACCGTCCGTGACAAATAGTCACTTATCCCAAATCCAATCTCTGGGAGTAGCGGAGAGCATGGAATATTATTTGAGATTGTAGTTCGCTTGTCCACGTCCTGAATGAAGGGAGCGTTTGAGGGCCCTTGCTGTTTGCATCTCCAGTATGTGTGATAGTCCAGTGTGATAGGTTGGATGTAAAACTATTAGACCGTGTTTAAGCCCTGTAAGTGTAATCAGCGTGTAGGAAGGAATGAGACTACTTTGACAGTTTGTTGCTGTATTTCAGCGTCATTAGTAACACCCCTCAGTGTTGGTTTAAATGGATCCACAACATCCATTTTGTAACTGGATACTGCTTTAATTTATGTGGTTTTCTTTGAAAAGCATTCTTTGCATTTTGGCGGAACGTTAAAGCTGGTATCGTTTATCTGTATTTGTTGTGCTGGGTTTAGTTTAATGTGTCAGTTTGTTTTCTCTTTCACCTTGTTCATTGTCCGCTCCGGCATAAGGTGTTTGAGCCGAGTAACATTGTTATCGGCAGTTATAAATTCAAGAGCTCAATCATTTCTAGAACTTTGTGTATGGCTTTTGTACCAGGTTGGCATCTTTTTCTTCCATGAAAGTTCCAATGTGAGCTCTTTAATTGGTGTCATGTTTTAGTATTCGTCCATGTTTAAAACATAAAGTTGAAGCAGCACTGGAGAATGTCTGTGTTATGAAATTTAATGCTGAAACTTTGATAAATTTCTTGCTCTGAAGCAAAAAAAAAAAGAAGTATTTCACCGTCATGAAAGCCGGTGTTTTACTATTTTGAAATGTCCGAAAAGATCAAGTGAAAGAAGACCAATACTTTGAAGATCTGCTTTCTGGTGTTTTATAAAAAAAACTCGTCGGTGGATCAAGAATCTACGTTGGTCACTGGAGGTGGTCTGACTAACAACCAGATTAATGTTATAAATATGGAAATTAAATTTTGTGACAGTTCGGATTCTTTTGCCACCAGACAGTTTTCCATCACGCCTGAAAATATAATCAAAACAACGACCTCTCAAACTGAGATTTCAACTGTTAAACTGGATAGTTTGAGCCATTGTTTTTCAAAAGACGTTGTTGGGTTGGTCAGTGAAAAATTTCCTAGTACAAATGACTTTGTTTCCAATATAAATGATCCACAGTGACTAGAACAGAGCGGCCATGTCTCTCATCGGGTATTCTTCCTAACCCAATGACAGAAGGTTTTAAAAGAAAACGCTCTCCTTTGTGGAATTTTTTACATGGATGGTTTCACTTCTACTTGAAACTAAGTCGAGTTTAAACTCAGATTTCTGAGTCTATAGACAAACATAAATATTTCTGTGGCTGTAATCGAGGGGTCACTTTTATTTTAGCTGATTTTCCCTTCAATACAAGCTTGTCTTTCTTTTGAGGCCTATATGTCTGTGTCGGACTATGAAAGATGTCGTTTAAACTTAACAGCTTAGCAAGAGGCTTTGAGATTTGTCACACGCTTCAAAATCCCTCACAGAAAAACTGTGTGTGAAACACTCGTGTGGGTTGGGCTTTAGTGATACACAGACTGAAACACATGTATTTACAAATGTTTTCTTGGTCGGCTTCCTTCATCCATTCAAAGATACATTGACCAGAAAGATGCTGGAGTTTACAGCTCTGTTTTATCCTCTGATCCGTTTGTGAAATGATTTTAGAACTTCCTAAAGGTTGTAGAAGAAAATGGTCTACTCCGTTGAATTCTTCCACATGAGTCAAAATTGACTTTAAATTTGGACTCAAATTGAGTCAAATAGACACATAAATATTTAGGTAGCTGGAATCGAGGGGTCACTTTTCTAATTGGGGTTTCTCTTCATGAGGATTATAAAAACACTTTTACTGGTGAAATGTATGTCTGTGTGATCATGACAGATTTCTTTTAAAACTTAACAGCTCACCGAGAGGCTTTGAGATTTTTCACACGCCTCAAAAATCCCTCACACGTCATGTTATTTTCACACTAAAAGAAAATTTATTCTTGGTGGACTTCTTTCAGTCATTTGTACTTTTTATTGTCTGTGCTCTCTTGATCAGACAAATTGTAACTTAAACTGTCAAAAGAGACTTGAAGCTATTTTTGATAAGACAGCGTTGCTCCATTAATTGTTTTACTTAATGGTCGTGATGTGGCCGTATCGTCTGCAGCAGATTGTTTATGTCAAAATTCTGTTGGTTGACACAAACAGTTTCAAATGACCTCTACAGGATAGAAATGTCCTTTTGTTTAAGACTTTAAGTCTTGCTCAAATTGACACCTGGAAGATTAATTGTTGCGATTCTCACGTCTGTTCAGAAGAGACATGGATTAGGAGCTTGGTTTTCCAGGTCCTGAATGACATTAGTCATCTTTTTTTTGCTTATATCTATTTGTATTATTGAGCTGTAGAATATTCAATGGACCTTCCTCTCCTGAAAAGTTGGAAGAAGTTTGATCAGTTTTAACCATTCAGAGAGTTGGATGTAAAACCATGAGACTGTGCATTTAGTTTAGACCCTGTGCTCGTCATCAGCAGGAATAAGATCATTTGTTGGTGAAGTTGTTGAATAATGTTATTTTACATCTGCCTGACGGCTTTGACCACACTGATATATTTTCAACTCAGTCATATCTTTCCATCAGATATGACAGATGCTGTCCTGCACCCTGCCGTGCTCTGGTGATGGCTTGTCTTTGCCCCCATTATGGCTGCCGTGGATAGAGAGCAGACTAGGTTGTTCATTTTGTGATTGTTTATGTATTGCATGCTCTGATGATCCATTTCTTTGTGGCATGTTATTTTTAAGATGTCACTTTTTTTTATTGACAATGATGGCAGAATAAAGCTTAAAGGTTTTACATTGATTCATTTTAAATACTGTGTCTTTTGGTTTGAAGGATACAGATAAAGAATGATGACTGTAAACCTTCTAAAGACTCTCATCCATTTTTCTTCCTTTCCAGAGGGGTCATTTCACATTGACTCCTTCGTACCAAACCTCCAGAAGTGTGTTTTTGTAACTGAATGACATTAGTCATCTTTTTTTTTTGCTTATATCTATTTTTTGCTTATATCTATTTGTATTATTGTTATTATTGTTGTATTATTATTGTTTTTGTGTCTTTGTAACTGAACTCTTAAGGGATGTGATCCAAGCCACTTGTTTTCTCTCTGAAGGATATTATCACCTTCTACCTTAATCAATTTTAATTGGCTCTGAATCATTTAATTTGTGGTCTTTTCCATATGTCCACTTTTACACTGAACAAGTTGCCTTTTCTTTGTTCAAGTTACCTGATGATCTCTAAATGTGTTCCGGAACGATTTACGCCATGTTTGGTAGACGCGAGGATCTCATGCCTTGCCAGGAATCCCTCATTCGACAGTTACTCTTGCGTAGTGGATCTTGGTTGTGTTGTCTATGTCCTTCATAGTTGATGTTTGTTCCTGTAGTCAAGAGTTTTATTTGACTGTGGTGAGTGGGGAAGTTCAGCTTTTGCAAGAGGAGATGAGCCATGTGTGGAGTTGAGATATGTAGCATGTCGCCTGAGGTGTTTAACTTAACCTGTTGTGCTGTGTCTCGTTTAATATGTCATTATATTTTCTCTTTTACCTTGTTCATTGTCCGCTCTGGCATAAGGTGTTTGAGCGGGGTATTTACCATTGTTATCGGCAGTTATAGGTTCAAGAGCTTGATCATTTCTTGAAGTTTGTGTATGGCTTTTGTACCAGGTTGGCATCTTTTTCTTCCATAAAAGTTCAAATGTGAGCACTTGAATTGATGCCCCATTTTGATATTTTTCCATGTTTAAAACTTAAAACTGAAGCAGTACTGGATAATCTCTGTGATATGAAATTTAATGCTGACACTTATGATCTCGTTTAATATTGAGATAAATTTTACTGTCTGTAGCAAAAAATGGAGTAAATCACCATCATGAGTGACAGTGTTTTACTATTTCGAAATGTTTGGAAAGATCAAGTGAAAGATACTTTGTACACCTGCTTATATTGTTTTATAAAAGAAACTTGTCGGCGGATCAAGAATCTACGTCAGGCACTAGAGGTGGTCCGATTAACAACCAGATGTGATAGATTCTCTTCATTGGTTAAAAGATTCTTCAGACACCAGATTATTATAAATCCAAGTGTTGGAGGACTACGATGCCTTTTAAGTTGTAACAAACCGCAGTAATGCCTAGTTCAATGTTCTCCTATCAATGACGGTAACTACCAGAGTATCAGGCAGAGATCGTCTTAGGTGAAGTGTCTGTAAGACATGAATGGGTTGTCTACAACTATTAAACTGTATTTTTTACTTTGCTAATATTCTGTTGTTGAAAACTAAACTTTTTAAGTCTGAAGAATTTCCCTTGTCTGCACTGAGGAAGAATAAAATCATAACTGTTGTTACTCATGTTTACCCAGTTTGAAAGTCCAAGATATTTTTCCTTAATTTCCATTCATTATAAAAACCCAGCTCTGATAAAAGGATGAGGATGTAAAACAAATGTGAGCCACAATTATTCAAACATTTCTCTGCTAGATGGAGGAGTTATCAGAAGGTTAATCCTATGAGCTTTATTGTGGTTGGTGATTTCTATATCAGTGTTGGATTATGTTGATGAGGTGTAAAATCTTAACTGTGATTATTGGACACATCTCTCCGTGAAAATTTGTGATATATGATGACAAGCGAAAAGAACAGAAACTCTGAATTTGTACTTCATGTTCGTGTGGGTTTGACTTGAATATTTACACCAATCCTGAATTCAGACCTGTGCTCATTTAGACGTACGCTCCTTCATACAATATGAAAAACTTAAAAAGTTGTTTTCATTTACAGCCATGTTTCTGTTTATTGTAGAATGATTTTAAAATCAAGGAACCTGGTCCTCTTGTTTGGTAAACATGGCTTTAGATTGAACAGTGTTCATTTGATGTTAAACATGTCTGAATCAGATCGACTGATTCATGTTTTTAATATTTTTATGACATTTTGTTTAGTTTCTTATTGTCTGTGAAACATTCCCTTCATTGTCTTAACACAACTGATTAATTGTAAATCCCAGTGCTGGAGGTAGACGGTACTGTTTTGATTGCAACAAACCGCAGTAACGCCTTGTCTACTGACCACCTACCAATGAGGGTGACTGCCAGAGTATTGGGCAGAGATCGTCTTAGGTGAATTGCCTCTAAGACATGAATGGGTTGTCTACAACTATTAAACTGTATTTTTCACAAGATCTTATTCTTCTAATGTCCTCCTTGTCTTCAAAAGACATCCTTTGCTTTCCTCGTTGTCAATTATAGATGTTTTGGCCAAAGTTAGTATTTTCACTGAGCCTGGTTTACACCCTTAAACCTGAAGAACACTAGAGCTGGATGACTTTGTCGTGGGGCATTTGTGAAGAGAGTTTTCACGTACTGTATGTTTGTTTGTGAGACCGTCCGTGACAAATAGTCACTTGTCCCCAATCCAATCTCTGGGAGTAGGGGAGAGCATGGAATATCATTTGAGATTGTAGTTCGCTTGTCCACGTCCTGAATGAAGGGAGCGTTTGAGGGCCCTTGCTGTTTGCATCTCCAGTATAGTTGGGACAGGTTGGATGTAAAATTATTAGACCGTGTTTAAGCCTGTACATGTAATCAGCGTGTAGGAAGGAATGAGACTACTTTATCTCTGAAGTTGAACCAGATCATGTAACATACATCTTAATTTTTCATTTTCAACGGCCTTGCCCACAAGGTGGAGTTTTGCCATTCGTATGTTTAGGCAGAATAGATTAGAATTGTCTTTTCCAATCACTTGTGATTTTCTGTCAGATATGAAGCAGTATTTGATCCATGCCGTGCTCTGGTGACTGAACTGTAGACTTGGTGCTGAAGAAGATCCCCAGCATGGCCTTTGTTTTTTTTGATGTTCTAAAAGTGGCATCAGAAGGTCTAAGATGTTAATTTTTTCAATGTTCATTAAGGCATTTGGCCTGTCTTTCATATTGTGGCTGCCCTGGATGGAGAGCAGAGAAGTTTCTCAGCACCACATCTTTATAAGTGACAAGTCCTTTGAATGTCTGTTGCTGTGTTTTAACGTCATTGGTAACACCCCTCAAAATGCATCCACAACATCCGTTTTGCTGTGGATGCTGTCCTCCAACAACTGGAGACTGCTTTAAATTGTATGGAGTTTTTTTTTGCTAAGCATTCTTCGCATTTCTGTGGAATGTTAAAGCTTGTATCATTTCTTATCTGTACCTGGTGGTGGCTGGAGTTAACATATTGGTAGACAGCAGGAGAAAGTGTCACAGCTCTTTGAGTGAAGAGCTACCGACTTCCCATCTCTTGAACTCTACATGGTAACTTTAAGATTACCTCTCGATGTGGAAAGAGCTCAACATGTTTTCATTAACAGGTCTCTGGGATCTGTTTAAAGGGTCTTTTTGTTTGATGAAATGTTCATTCATTTGCAAAACAGTCTTGTAGACGTGGCATTTATGTCAGTGTGGTACCAGATGTAGTGTAAGTGCCTGCGAGCACTGATATTCTCAGTTAAAACTTCCACCTCTGGGTCGTTTATATTCCTTTATATTTGAATTCATTATTAACCTGAAGATATAACTGTCTCATTTCTCTGAGGTTAAAGATGTATTCTGTATTGGCATTTTGTTTCTGCTTCAATCTGTTGCAGGGTTGGTTGTTGTGCCTTCGGCTATTAAACCTGTACAGTTTTGTTGTCTATAACTTGGATGCGTTCTTTATCTTGGTTGAAGTACAGACGATCCATGTGTTGGAGGTAGACTAAGTTTCTACACGTGAATTTAATCCTGTTTTTTTTATCGACAGGGATTTTTTGCTCCCTATTTGTATTTAGAGGTTTCTCGTTTTGAACTCTCACCCATTTGATGACCTCACTGTCTACCTTCCTTCAATTACAGTTGGTTCACATTAAAAAAAACTTTTTTTCTCTATTGGTCATGTTACAGAAATCCTCACTCTTTGTGATGGTTGTACTGTTCTAAACCATTTTGTAAGCCTTAGTTTAAGTTGGTGATGACTTTCTGTGTTGTCTTGATCAGACAGATTGTAACTTAAACTGTCAAAAGAGACTAAATGATTTTTGAAAAAGTAGCGTTCATCTATTTGTGTTCATCGGTTGTAACTTGGCCGTATCGTCTGCAGCAGATTGTTTATGTCAAATCACTGGTGGTTGAACCCATTTCAGATTCCTTCTCTCGGAAAGATATGTTCTCTGGATTAACATCGACATTGTAGTCCATCTTATTTAAATTGAAACCTACATACCTATATGTATATATAGACTATAACCTATAAGTATATATATATAGAAGAAAAATCCTTAAGATTCTCACACCTATTGAGGCGAGACATGGAATTTTGTTTGAAATAGGAGCTTGGTTTGTCCAGGTCCTGAATGAAATGAGCCATGTTTGTTATGTTTATATCTGTCTGTGTTATTGAGCTGTAGAATATTCAATGGACTTTAAACCAGTACTCCCCAGAAAAGTTGGAAGAGGTTTGATCAGTTTTTACCATCCAGGGACTTGGATGTAAAACCACTGGACTGTGCATTCATCTTGTTCTTTCATGGTGGTTCAGGCCCTGTGGACGTTTTGGCCATAGTTAGTATTCACCCAATTCATGGTTTACTGACTTCAACCTGAAGAACACTAGAGCTGGATGACTTTGTCCTGGGGCATTTTTGAAGAGAGTGTTAATGTATGTTCGTTTGTGAACCACTGGTGGTTGAGCCCATTTCAGATTCCTTCTCTCGGTTAGATATGTTCTCCGCACTAACATCGTCATTGTATTCCATCTTATCTAAATCGAAACCTGGAAGAAGAACCGTTAAGATTCTCGCACCAATTCAGGAGAGGCATGGAATTTTGTCAGAAATAGAAACTTGGTTTTCCGGGTCCTGAATGAAATTAAAAATCCAACTCACTTTGTTATTTATGCACAGATTGAAAATGTATTCTTGGTCGGCTTCCTTTATACATTTAAAGATATTTTCACCAGAAAGACGCTGGAGTTTTACCGCCTTGTTTTTATTTTCAGAAACCTGGTTCTGATCTGTTTACGGAACAATTTAAAACTGTGGAAATGCTGTTGTAGAACTTTGACCAGGCGCTGTTACTTAAGGCTTGCACAGATCTGAATTTGAGCAAAATATACATATAATATTTATAAACACCTCTGTAACTTGATGACCATGCATTCTAAGCTTTATAAAACCAACTTGATCTCCATACTGCCCTAACTACACCACTTGATCTCCATATATAGATCATAAAAAACATGTTTATTATTTGATAGAAATCAAATAGTCTTTGTTGATACTCGGGCAGAATGGCAAGGTGTTCCCTCTGTGAAGACATGTTAGTGTCTCAACTACGTGAGTGTCACACTTATTGATCAGACCATAAGGTGGCGATAAAAAAGAAACTTGTCCGCACATCAAGAACCTACTTTGGTCACTGGAAGCGTTTCAATTGGTCGATTCTTTAAGATGTCGGCACACTCGTTTTTATTTGGATGGCAACTTCATTTAGCCAGACTGTGTGATACAATGCTTCAACTTGTCGTTGATAAACATGATATTTATGGACCTACCCTGCATTTACGTCAGCGTGGTACCAGATGTAGTGTAAGTGCCTGTGAGCACTTGATATTCTCAGGTAAAACCTCCACATCACTGGATCGTTTATATTCCTTTATATTTGAATTCATTATTAACATAAAGATATAACTGTCTCATTTCTCTGAGGTGAAAGATGTATTCTATATTGGCATTTTGTTTCTGCTTCAATCTGTTGCAGGGTTGGTTGTTGTGCCTTCGGCTATTAAACCTGTACAGTTTTGTTGTCTATAACTTGGATGCGTTCTTTATCTTGGTTGATGTACAGACGATCCATGTGTTGGAGGTAGACTAAGTTTCTACACGTGAGTTTAATGCTGTTTTTTTGACAGACGGGGATTTTTTGCTCCCTATTTGTATTTAGAGGTTTCTCGTTTTGAACTCTCAACCATTTGATGACCTCACTGTCTACCTTCCTTCAATGACAGTTGGTTCAAATTTAAAAAAATGTTTTTTCTATTGGTCATGTTGTGGAAATCCTCACTCTTTGTGGTGGTTTTACTGTCATTTTGTAAAAGCCTTAATTTAAGTCTTTGGTCATGACTTTCTGTGTTCTCTTGATCAGACAGATTGTAACTTAAACTGTCAAAAGAGACTAAATGATTTTTGAAAAAGTAGCGTTCATCTATTTGTGTTCATCGGTTGTAACTTGGCCGTATTGTCTGCAGCAGATTGTTTATGTCAAATCACTGGTGGTTGAACCCATTTCAGATTCCTTCTCTCGGAAAGATATGTTCTCTGGATTAACATCGACATTGTAGTCCATTTTATTTAAATCGAAACCTATTTACCTATATTTACCTATCTTATCTACCATGTACCTGCACTGGATTTGGATCAAGTTGATTTTAAATGTTAGTTGTTCCCACTAGAGAAAGCCCTGAACCTACCTCTGTCAGATCTTCAGCTCCTGCAGTTCAACAGTTATAGGTTATAGACTATAACCTATAAGTATATATATATATATATAGAAGAAGAATCCTTAAGATTCTCACATCTATTGAGGCGAGACATGGAATTTTGTTTGAAATAGGAGCTTGGTTTGTCCAGGTTCTGAATGAAATGAGCCATGTTTGTTATGTTTATATCTGTCTGTGTTATTGAGCTGTAGAATATTCAATGGACTTTAAACCAGTACTCCCCAGAAAGGTTGGAAGAGGTTTGATCAGTTTTTACCATCCAGGGACTTGGATGTAAAACCACTGGACTGTGCATTCATCTTGTTCTTTCATGGTGGTTCAGGCCCTGTGGACGTTTTGGCCATAGTTAGTATTCATTCATTTCATGGTTTACTGACTTTAACCTGAAGAACACTAAAGCTGGATGACTTTGTCCTGGGGCATTTTTGAAGAGAGTGTTAATGGTTGAGCCCATTTCAGATTCCTTCTCTCGGACAGATATGTTCTCCGCACTAACATCGTCATTGTATTCCATCTTATCTAAATCGAAACCTGGAAGAAGAACCGTTAAGATTCTCGCACCAATTCAGGAGAGGCATGGAATTTTGTCAGAAATAGAAACTTGGTTTTCCGGGTCCTGAATGAAATTAAAAATCCAACTCACTTTGTTATTTATGCACAGATTGAAAATGTATTCTTGGTCGGCTTCCTTTATACATTTAAAGATATTTTCACCAGAAAGATGCTGGAGTTTACCGCCTTGTTTTTATTCTCAGAAACCTGGTTCTGATCTGTTTATGGAAAAATTTTAAACTGTGGAAATGCTGCTGTAGAACTTTGACCAGGCGCCGTTACTTAAGACTTGCACAGATCTGAATTTGAGCAAAATATACATATTATATTTATAAACACCTCTGTAACTCAATGACCACGCATTCTAAGCTTTATAAAACCAACTTGATCTCTATCCTGCCCTAACTACACCACTAGATCTCCATATATAGATCAAAAAAAAAAAAAAAAGAAAACGCACAAATAAAACTCAGGCGATAGACAAAAACATGTTTATTATTTGATAGAAATCAAATAAGCCGTCTTTGTTGATACTCGGGCAGAATGGCAAGGTGTTCCCTCTGTGAAGACATGTTAGTGTCTCAACTACATGAGTGTCACACTTATTGATCAGACCTTGAGGTCGTGATAAAAAATAAGCTTGTCCGCACATCAAGAACCTACTTTGGTCACTGGAAGCGTTTCAATTGGTAGATTCTTTAAGATGTCGGCACACTCCTTTTTGTTTGGCTGGCAACTTCATTTAGCCGGACAGTGTGATACAATGCTTCAACATGTCGTTGATAAACATGATATTTATGAACCTACCCTGCAGCGAAAAGACACTGAGGAGTAAAGTCAGGACTCCAGTCGTTTTCGTTCTCGAGTACTGGTTGAGATGTAGAGGGTCTTGTAGACGTGAAGTGTCACCCATCTTAATCTGCCTTGCTGTTGTTGCTGAAAACAAATGGACATTGTTTAGTAAACAGAGTTTAAATCTTAGACTTCCATAATTATTCAAAGTGAACTTTAATAAGGCATCAAACTAAAATCCTCCGCCCGGCTCTGCTTCACAAACTGTATCAATAACAAATGGTTGAATCAGTTATTGAGACTAAATAAAATGGACCACAGTTTGAGACCAATTCATACACCGATTTATACACACTTGGATTTACTCAGTGAATTGGGGGAATGATGGTTTAGTTGGTAGGGTGAGGGTTCTCTAACCGGAGCCTAGCAGGTTAGATTGTGCACTCGGAGTTCATGCTGAGGTCCTAGGATCGAGCCACTGAAACTTAAACTCTATATCTTCTATCTACCAATGTGAAAAAATTAAAGGAAAAAACATCCTATTTAAATTTTCCCAAAACACTAGTGTCGTTAAATGACTTTCTATTCTTTTAAAGTATACGTAGATCCTATTTTTGATCATTTGGGATGAAAGTATAAAATTGGAACAAGATTCCAACAGTCAGCTGGAACGGCACAAACGTATACAGGCACCCGGCGTTCAATGCAGCAGTTTATTTCTTCAGAGACAGTTTGCACTACCGTTGTATCAAGAGGACTCTTCTTTAGCAGAGGCTTGATGACTGATGTTTTCAAGGCACTTGAGAAAATTTCAGTTTCAAGTGACATGTTGACTGTTTGAGTGATTGGTGCCAACACGCTGGCTAACAGATTTTAGAAATCCGGTGGGTTTCATGAGAGCGCGTAGAAGAACTTGGAGTCCTGCACGGATTTCTCTTGTCCAATTACAAGAGCTACTTGGTCACAACAGCTGGTTGGAGACGTGGCCCCTGAACAAGACTCCAGCGGCCAGAATTAATAGCTTTGACCTTCAATTCAGGGTGAAAAGCTCTGGCCAAAGATCACCAGCACTGGAAAAACTTGTTTGAAGACTCATTAAATGGAGAAAATCTTTGCGATTGTCTTTGTTTACTCACGCCTCTGCAAGTAAATGAAGGGGCAATCCCTGTCTTACCATCAGCAACCCAGCCTCATAGGAAGCCTTTGCTGCGGCTTGCTTGTTTAAAGTCTATCAATCCCATATTGATGGTTCAGGGTTTCCCATAAACTTGTAGTGAAGTTGTGATTCGTTGCCTCCATGGTAGCTTCTCAAAGTGCTTTGTTTGAACAATGAAATTCATTTTTTTAACTTCAGTCATGTCAAAGCTAGGCTTATCCTGCGTTGGTTTCACTGACGTCTTGCTTTGCTTGAGACATGATTTCTTCCATGATTTCTTCCTTAGGGCACTGAGGCCAGTTGTCGATTATCTAGATTAGTCCTGGTAGGAATCTCAGGAAACACTATTTTTGCACATTGACTGAACAAATCTTCTCATTTAGAAGTTCTTTTGAGGTTTCTCCACCTGGAGGACTGTGCGGCTATGTTTTTCATCTTTTTTTTGTAAGTGCAACAGAACATCTCGAGATGAGTGTGATTCAAATATGTACAGATAAAAAGGTAAAAAGTGATCTGAAACTGTTAGACATCAGTCAGCGATGTGTTTTGGTACAAAGGTCTTCCTAGATTTAATTTACCAAGTTGTTAAAAGATTCTGGTTCTTCATGTTGTCTTTGGGGGTCTTCTATGTGGCTTCAAAGAATGTTTTCCAGAATCAGTGAGCGTTCCATCTCCTTCAACACAAACATTTTCTCTTTTCGATTCCAGTTCGGATCATTTTAACTGCTAAAGTTCCCGACATTTCAGTAGATTGACAGAGTTCTTCACGCTTGCAAACTTCCTTTACTCTGATGGTAGATATAGTAGCGTCCTCATCTGAGAGAATCAGGTTCGTTAGGCAGTCCTTTTAAAGTCTTTCACCATCCAGCTTGGAAGCACTGCTTTGTTTGCAACATATTCTCTTGGAATTTTTTGTGTGATTAAGTTCAGTGTCTATTCCATCCAGGTTCACACGCTGAGTCTCACTTAAATACTTGTGGAGGGATTAAATCTCTTGAACTGGTTCATCTCTTGTAAAAGACTCTTCATGGGGTTTCTTTAAGATTCGTACTGGTTCATAGTTCCCGTCTTATATGAACTTCTGAAGTCCATCTGAGCGTTAATAAAAAAATCCTCACCTAGTTTTCTGTTTTTGTCTTGTTGTTTCCAGTTTGATGGTGTTCGTGCTTCTGGATTGCTATGATCATTTTACTATCCGGTATTTTGTAAAATGCTTTTGGCTAAAACGTGACCTATTGAGTTCAAAACATCTATGATAGTAATGACCATTTGAAAGTAATTTTGTAATACTGCATCAATGCCATCGGTCGACATGCTGAGGGTCTTTCTTGTCAGGGTTTCCTGACCTGAAATTATATCGCTGAGTCTGGATCAGCCAATCAACAAGATCCAAGATCAAATCTATGGTAGTTCAGTATACAGGTGTAGTTTGACTGTACCTGCAGTTTTTAAGTTAAAAAGTAAATGTTTACGTTCAAATTTATGGAGACCCTGAAGCCAAATGATGATCTGTGGATGTGCTTGTGGTAGAATTTATTGTGGATGTTCTTGGTGCTTCATGGAAAAAAAAAACAGGTCACCTATTATCCAGTTTGTGGCTGAGTTTGCAAATACGTTTGGATCCGTATTACGTGTCAAAGAAGAGTTTTTATAAGTCCACGAACTCCTGGTAGGCAGACCTAGAAGGGTCATTTGAGTGTGCTTTAACTCAGATTTGGTGCCAGGAGGGAAAGTTTGTTTGGGTGAATATCCCTGATTAGTTTTTCTGATGTTTACCTCTAAACTGTTCAGAATTCATGGTCCCTAGCCCACATAGGCAACCTCATTGTTGTGCATACCATTCCCCAGGAGGGTGGGAAATCTTTTATAGATTCTATTATAGGCCCTGTTCGCTGTCCCTGTTTTCATCCTCCAGATGGTTCTCTCTCCTAGGTGGCTCCCTCTAAATCACCACCACCTCTAGTTTTTAGGGGGTCCGAAGACTCTCCTCCATATTCGAATTTTCCCTTGTGAGCGGGTAATAGATTCTATTTTTAATCGTCTTGGATGAGAAAAAGTTTTCTGTGAATCTGAAAAAGATAGAGACAAGTGTACGATGATAGCAAACCTGTGGATGTGCTTTGGAGAGACCAGAAGCTTAAACTTTGTCCATTAGCAAGGCTATGAGTTCAGAAAGCAGGACGTTCTCTGCTTATCAGATAACGGGCGTTGCTTTGAATGTTTCTTCTCGCTATTATCGCTTTTTAGTGAGGGAGGTCTGTACAGAAGTGGCAAAGCACTGGCCGACGGCCTAAATAGGTCCGGTACATCAGTGTTTTTGTCTTTTTTTGCCTTTGCTTGAAAGAGCTGTAATCAGGTTTTGTTGGGGCTGCATCGTAGAGGGCAGTGGAGGGATTGCAGGAAGTGTGATAAGGATGATATATGTTAAGTCTCCTTCCACATAACCAGTGTCTAATGGTTAATTAGTTCCATTTAAAATTTCTCGAGCTGAAAATAAGCCTCTCATGTCAAGAATCAGAACAAGATTCCAACAGGCAGCTAAACTGCACAAACGTATTGGGTTACCCGGCGTTCAACGCAGCAGTTTATTTCTTCAGAGACAGTTTGGACTACTGTGGAATCAGGAGGACTGTTCTTTAGCAGAGGCTTGATGACTGACGTTTTCAAGGCACTTGGGAAAATTTCAGTTTGAAAAGAAGCATCTACTTTTTGAGTGATTGGTGCCAAACACGCTGGCTAAAAGATTTTAGAAATCCGGTGGGTGATATTTCATGAGAGAGCGTAGAAGAACTTGGAACTAATAATAATTTGTTCAACAGTTGTTTCTGTTACTGGGATGAAGTCATTTAGCTTTAAGGATGTAGATGCTGGTGAGGTTGTCATTTGAACTGGCGTTGATAGAGTTTTTGATTTTCTGAACCTTCTCATTAAAAAATACAGCAAACTCATTACATACGAGTTCTGAACCTCTTAGGTGATGGATTTGTTAATCTATTGTAGCAAAAAGCACACGTGAGTTATTTCAATAGCAGTTCTTGATTTCTTTAGTGACATGTATGTCTCTAGTTTTACAATCAGACTGTAACCATGGAACTTTTCTCCATAAAATCTTCACAATAATAACGAACCTGGAGCCCGAATTTTCACCATTTACGCTCAGCTTTCCTGCACGTTTTTGTGCCCTGACTGAGTCATTGTTTCTCCTTAGTTTTAACCTCCAAATGCAATGGAATCCAGAACATTCATAATACATGACTGAACAGAATTGAGGTCTTCAAACTGAACCCTTCAACTGTACACGTGTTGTCATTTGTCTTATATGAATAACTGCCGGTCCAGCCGTTGGCCAGGTAGCAACATAGAGGTCACAAAAGACAGAAATGATCAGATAAGGCTATGTCAGAGACGTTCACATGTGACGTATACATCCCGTCTACAACCGTTCTAAGTGAGGAGACATTTAGACGTATCCTCCCTCTAAGAAACCGCGTATAGCGATGACAGAATAGAGTTTACATTGATTCATGTTGTCAATTATCTGGGCTGACTCTCAGGGTCTGAGGTAAATAAAAGCAGGACTCTACCTGGGTTCATCCAGATACTAGTTTAGGTTTTTCTTGGTCAGGAAAATGTGTAATTAGTATTGTTTCCTAACTGCCATCGACTAGTCTGCACTCACAGAGCCGTTACAGATGATGTAATGTGACTCGGTACATATTGGCATCCCAAACACTTTAATTTCAAAACAGATCCTGAAGCCTAATGACGATCTGTGGATGTGCTTCAGATGGTATTTACGTGGATGTTGTTATTCTCGGTGCTCATTCTGCAAATAGACTTTTGGGTCTTCAACAGGACTCCTCGAAGAGTTTTTTAGCAGTTCATGAGTACTCCTCTGGGTGGGCAGACATGGGAAGGGTAATTTAAGTGTGTCAGTCAGATTTGGTGCCTGGAGGGAAAGTTTGTTAACTGAACAGAGTTGATCAAATCATTAAGATCAAAACCCGAGAAAACTTTGTTGTACAATCCTGGTCCCTATGTTACTGTCGATGAGCGCTGTGGTCCATTCAGGGGGTGCTGTCCTTTTCCAACAAGCCGCCAAGTATGGTATCAAAATATGGGTAGCTTGTGATGCCAAATCCAGCTATGAATGAAATACGCAGCAAGTATACACTAGAAAATTACCCGCAGGAGCATTCGAGAAGAATCAGGAGACGCGTGTTATCCTAGAGATTAGAGAAGGGCTGCAAGGTGATAACATTACATGTGACAACTTTTTTACATGCTTCGTCTTTGACTCCAGCTCTAGGTGACTTGTTTCCACGTCTATGACCGATACTTGCTTTGAAACGGTTGAACCGCTTCATTGCTTGGGCTGCGTAATCTATGGTGGCAACTGCAAGTTCTCCAGGTAGGACGAGACGGGTCACGGTTTGGATAGATCTCGGTATAGATCGTTTGTTCTGACGAGCCAAGAAAGAAGCTTCCTCTGCAATGCGTTCAAACATGTTCACCACAAAACTTTTCAAATTCCAAAAGTAATTCTGGCTGATGTCACTGTTACGTTTCACCCGTCTGTGTACTCTGAATATCTACATCTTAAACTGTCACTAAAAACAGCAACTGGCACCCTTCACTGTGGTGGACCAACACTATTTGTTTTGTTTGTTAATTCAGCAGAGATCCATCATAGAAGTCTTCAAAGTGTCTTCAGGACTTTGTATTTATGGAGATATTTTGACTTCTATCCAGGAATGATTTCCAGTGTGATATTTTATATAAGATATAAATATAAGATAGAATATTATTTATAGAATATAGTCTGTAAAATAATATATTATAGAATATATTTTCCCAGATTATTGAGGTCTATAAATGTTTTTCAGTGATTTTTCTGTGACTCAAAGTATAGTTTGTTACTGTTTGCAATCATCCATGTGTTATTGCATATGTCCCTGTGTGCAGGTGCTGTAGGTTTTTCCCCCCAAATGCTCAGATTTTAAACAATTTACTTATAAATTAATGCAAAAACCAATTAGTTAAGTTAAATGCACTTATTATTAGACTTTATTTTTAAACAAAACTGGTCTATACTTCAGGCTTCCTGCCCTGGAATCTCACCAGGTTACACAGTCTTACTTGTGGTACACTCTCTCATATGTTCAGTAGTCTGAGTCTTGCACGGATTTCTCTTGTCCAATTACAAGAGCTACTGGTCACAACAGCTGGTTGGAGACATGGCCCCTGAACAAGACTCCAGCGGCCAGAATTAATAGCTTTCACCTTCAATTCAGGGTGAAAAGCTCTGGCCAAAAATCACCAGCACTGGAAAAACTTGTTTGAAGACTCATTAAATGGAGAAAATCTTTGCGATTGTCCGTGTTTACTCATGCCTCTGCAAGTAAAAGAAGGGGAATCCCTGTCTTACCATCAGCAACCCAGCCTCACAGGAAGCTTTTGATCAGGCTTGCTTGTTTAAAGTCTATCAATCCCATATTGATGGTTCAGGGTTTCCCATAAACTTGTAGTGAAGTTGTGTTTTGTTGCCTCTACTGTAGCTTCTCAAAGTGCTTTGTTTGAACAATGAAATTCATTTTTTTAACTTCAGTCATGTCAAAGCTAGGCTTATCCTGCGTTGGTTTCACTGACGTCTTGCTTTGCTTGAGACATGATTTCTTCCATGATTTCTTCCTTTAGGGCACTGAGACCAGTTCTCGATCCTCTAGATTAGTCCTGGTAGGAATCTCAGGAAACACTACTTTTGCACATCGACTGAATAAATCTTCTCATTTTGAAGTTCTTTTGAGGTTTCTCCAGCTCTCCACCTGGAGGACTGTGCGGCTATGTTTTTCATCTTTTTTTTGTAAGTGCAACAGAACATCTCGAGATGAGTGTGATTCAAATATGTACAAATAAAAAGGTAAAAAATGATCTGAAACTGTTAGACATCAGTCAGCGATGTGTTTTGGTACAAAGGTCTTCCTAGATTTAATTTACCAAGTTGTTAAAAGATTCTGATTCTTTATGTTTGTTTTTGGGGGTCTTCTATGTGGCTTCAAAGAATGTTTTCCAGAATCAGTGAGCGTTCCATCTTCTTTAAAACAAACATTTTCTCTTTTCGATTCCAGTTTGGATCATTTTAACTGCTAAAGTTTCCGACATTTCGGTAGATTGACTGAGTTCTTCACGCTTGCAAACTTCCTTTACTCTGATGGTAGATATAGTAGCGTCCTCATCTGAGAGAATCAGGTTCGTTAGGCAGTCCTTTAAAGTCTTTCACCATCCAGCTTGGAAGCACTGCTTTGTTTGCAACATATTCTCTTGGAATTTTTTGTGTGATTACGTTCGGTGTCCATTCCGTCCAGGTTCACACGCTGAGTCTCACTTAAATACTTGTGGAGGGATTAAATCTCTTGAACTGGTTCATCTCTTGTAAAAGACTCTTCATGGGGTTTCTTTAAGATTCGTACTGGTTCATAGTTCCCGTCTTATATGAACTTCTGAAGTCCATCTGAGTGTTAATAAAAAAAATCCTCACCTAGTTTTCTGTTTTTCTCTTGGTGTTTCCAGTTTGATGGTGTTTGTGCTTCTGGAATGCTATGATCGTTTTACTATCCCGTATTTTGTAAAATGCTTTTGGTTAAAACGTGACCTATTGAGTTCAAAACATCTATGATGGTAATGACCATTTGAAAGTAATTTTGTAATACTGCGTCAATGCAATCGGTCGACATGCCGAGGGTCTTCTTGTCTGGGTTTCCTGACCTGAAATTATATCGCTGAGTCTGGATCAGCCAATCAACAAGATCCAAGATCAAATCTATGGTAGTTCAGTATACAGGTGTAGTTTGACTGTACCTGCAGTTGTTTAATTTAAATGTAAATGTTTATTTTCAAATTTATAAAGACCCCTGAAGCCAAATAATGATCTGTGGATGTGTTTGTGGTAGAATTTATTATGGATGTTCTTGGTGCTTCATGGAAAAAAAAAACAGGTTACCTGTTATCCAGTTTGTGGCTGAGTTTGCAAATACTTTTGGATCCGTATTATGTGTCAAAGAAGAGTTTTTATAAGTCCACGAACTCCTGGTAGGTAGAACTAGAAGGGTCATTTGAGTGTGCTTTAACTCAGATTTGGTGCCAGGAGGGAAAGTTTGTTTGGGTGAATATCCCTGATTAGTTTTTCTGATGTTTACCTCTAAACTGTTCAGAATTCATGGTCCATAGCCCACATAGGCGACCTCATTGTTGTGCATACCATTCCCCAGGAGGGTGGGAAATCTTTTATAGATTCTATTATAGGCCCTGTTCGCTGTCCCTGTTATCATCCTCCAGATGGTTCTCTCTCCAAGGTGACTCCCTCTAAATCACCACCACCTCTAGTTTTTAGGGGGTCCGAAGACTCTCCTCCATATTCGAATTTTCCCTTGTGAGCGGGTAATAGATTCTATTTTTGATCGTCTTGGATGAGAAAAAGTTTTCTGTGGATCTGGAAAAGATAGAGACAAGTGTACGATGATAGCAAACCTGTGGATGTGCTTTGGAGAGACCAGAAGCTTAAACTTTGTCCATTAGCAAGTTCAGAAAGCAGGACGTTCTGTGCTTATCAGATAACGGGCGTTGCTTTGAATGTTTCTTCTCGCTATTATCGCTTTTTAGTGAGGGAGGTCTGTACAGAAGTGGCAAAGCACTGGCCGACGGCCTAAATAGGTCCGGTACATCAGTGTTTTTGTCTTTTTTTGCCTTTGCTTGAAAGAGCTGTAATCAGGTTTTGTTGGGGCTGCATCGTAGAGGGCAGTGGAGGGATTGCAGGAAGTGTGATAAGGATGATATATGTTAAGTCTCCTTCCACATAACCAGTGTCTAATGGTTAATTAGTTCCATTTAAAATTTCTCGAGCTGAAAATAAGCCTCTCATGTCAAGAATCAGAACAAGATTCCAACAGGCAGCTAAACTGCACAAACGTATTGGGTTACCCGGCGTTCAACGCAGCAGTTTATTTCTTCAGAGACAGTTTGGACTACTGTGGAATCAGGAGGACTGTTCTTTAGCAGAGGCTTGATGACTGACGTTTTCAAGGCACTTGGGAAAATTTCAGTTTGAAAAGAAGCATCTACTTTGTACTTTTTGAGTGATTGGTGCCAAACACGCTGGCTAAAAGATTTTAGAAATCCGGTGGGTGATATTTCATGAGAGAGCGTAGAAGAACTTGGAACTAATAATAATTTGTTCAACAGTTGTTTCTGTTACTGGGATGAAGTCATTTAGCTTTAAGGATGTAGATGCTGGTGAGGTTGTCATTTGAACTGGCGTTGATGGAGTTTTTGACATTCTGAACTTTGTCATTAAAAAATACAGCAACTCATTACATACGAGTTCTGAACCTCTTAGGTGGTGGATTTGTTGATCAATTGTAGCAAAAAGCACACGTGAGTTATTTCAAAAGCAGTTCTTGATTTCTTTAGTGACATGCATGTCTCTAGTTTTACAATCAGACTGTAACCATGGAACTTTTCTCCATAAAATCTTCACAATAATAACGAACCTGGAGCCCGAATTTTCACCATTTACGCTCAGCTTTCCTGCACGTTTTTGTGCCCTGATTGAGTCATTGTTTCTCCTTAGTTTTAACCTTCATTAAGGCAATGGAATCCAGAACCCTTCCATAAACTGTCCATGTGTTGTCATTTGTCTTATATGAATAACTGTCGGTTCAGCCGTTGGCCAGGTAGCAACATAGAGGTCACAAAAGACACAGAAATGATCAGATAAGGCTATGTCAAAGACGTTCACATTAGACACACACATCCCGACTACAATCGCTCTAAGTGAGGAGACATTTAGACGTATCCTCCCTCCAAGAAACCGCGCATAGCGATGACAGAATAGAGTTGAATCTGATTGTTGTCAGCTATCTGGGCTGACCATGGAGGGTCTGAGATAAATACAAAAGCAGGACTCTCTCTCTGGGTAAACCCGGATACTAGTTTTGTTTTTTCTTGTTTAGTTTGTGTTGTTTATTGACTGTCATCGATTAGTCAGCACTCACATAGCCATGAGAGATTGAGATAATGTCCTGGAACAACTCGGCCGAACACTTGTTACTCCTAAGTAGATGCCGAGTCGAAACCAGGCTCCCTAAAGCCCCAGCAGCTGTCATTGCAACGGTCAAGCTCACGCCACCTAACCAATCTGCAATGGACCCATGAAACGGAAGAGATGCCAGGTCTGCCCCTCCCCCGACTGGTTTTGTGGGTTTATTTGGTTTTATTTGATATTTTTTCATTTTTTTAATTTGTTTACACTGGATGTAAAATGATTCACAGGAGGATTGCAAACTGACCCACAACACATTCAGTGTCATTTTTTTTCAACGTAATACAAGGGTTAACAGTTAATTTTAAATCAGATCTTGAAGCCAAATGATGATCTGTGGATGTGCTTGAGGTTGCGTCGTTTATTGTGGATGTTGTTGGAATTCAAATGTAAAAAACTAGGTCACATATTTTCCAGTTTGTGTCTGAATCTGCAAATAGATGTTTGGATCCATCAGGTGTCCTAGCAGGTTTTGTTTTGGTTCATGAGTACTCGTCTGGGTAGGCAGACCTAGAAGGATCATTTGAGTGTGTGTTAACTCAGATTTGGGGCCGGGAGGGAAAGTTTGTTTTGGTGAATATACCCTAAAAATTTGTTTTAGCGATAGGCGGCCTCCTCTGCCGTTGTGCATACCGTCCCCCAGGAGAGTGGGAAATCTATGGGTCGATGCCCCATTCGTTATCATCGTCCAGCCGGTTCTCTCTCCTAGCTGACTCCTAAATCACCACCACCTCTGGTCATTATGTGGACCGCAGACTCTCCTCCATATCGCTGTTCTCCCTCATCGATGGCTGATCAACCAAATGGTTAGCTGGGTAGTAGATTTTCTTATTTATCGTCTGGGATGAGACAACGTTTTCTGTGGATCTGAAAATGATAGAGACAGGTGTAGTTCGACTGTACCTCTAGTTACGTCAGGTGTTGGTCATTGGTTGACATGAGTGATGGAGGGATGACGGGAGGTCCCTTTCGTCCTATTGTGAATTATGTTAAAATCCAGTTTTCAGACTTCGCTCAGCAATTTTTTTAAAAAGAAGCAGTTGGGAATATCGATCTCTTTAGTCTGTTAACATTTGATTGTAACGATTTGCCAAAGCCATCTTTAAAAAGCAGCTGTGACTGGTAAAGAGGGGTGTAGGATGATGCAGAGGAACGATGAATCCTGGAAACACCCATTCAAAAGAAAGTGAAGCTAGTAATGGGTATGGATCCATCATATTACCTGTAAAGTAAAATCTGACTGATAGTGTTTATGAGGCATTCTGAAAATGATGTACTTGATATTTTACTGTTTTATGAAGTCGATATTAAATAAAGCAGTATGTTATTTAATACTTTTTGAATCATTTTAGTAAAGATTCATTGATAATTTAATCATAATGTTAAATTTGTGATTAGTGTAATTCCTTTGCCACACCAGATGGTGGCGGTAATTCACCAAAACACTCTTCGAACCACCTCCATTACTATCCAGGCTGAAGCTTCAAAAGGTGATTTTTATAATCATTTTATGGTTTATTTATTTTAAAATTCACGCCTCTGGTGGCACGGATGATAAGATCCACATTTTAAAAGATAGATTCCAAAATTTAAACTTTTTTGGAGCTGTTTTTATGCGGAAATAATGAAGTTTGTGTTTGTTATGAGAGTTAGCTCCATGCTAATGCTAAAAACAAACATGGAAACCAAACATGAAAACACGGTTTTTAACAAATATAAACATTTGTTAAAATTTGTAATTTAATGGCCGACTGGAAAAAAAAATCAAACAGATTCAGAACAGGTGTTATGTGCGTGGAACAGAGTTGGAAGAGCAGCTTGGTGGAACACATGACTGTTGGCTCTGAGTGGGACTGAATGTTGCTTCTAGTGGATCAGAATTAAGTGACTTGTTGAAAGTCATTTTATTTTCCACGTTGTGACCTATACTTGGTTTGGAATCGTTGAACCGCTTCTTCACTTGGGCTGCGTAATCTATGGCAGCAACTGGGAGTTCTCCAAGTAGGATGAGACGGTTCGTGGTTTGGATATCTGTCGCTGAGATTGTAGACCTTTTGTTCTGAGGAGCCAAGAAAGAGTCTTCCTCTGCGATGCGTTCAAACATGTCCACCACAAAACTGTTCACAATGCATCAATTCTGGCTGATGTCATCGTCACGGTTCACCCGTCTGTGGACTCTGAATATGTACATCTTAAACTGTCACTAAAAACTCCACATCTTGACACCCTTCACTGTGGTGGAACGACACTGTTTGTTTTTGGCTTCAATTCTGTGTAATCATTCCCTCATCCAGCAGAAATCCATCATAGAAGTTTTCAAAGTGTCTTCAGGACTGTGTTTTTTTTATTGAGACGTTTCGACTTCCATCCAGTAATCATTTTCCGTTCCGTCATCTTCTGCTTGTTCCGGGGTCGGTGGCAACAGCCTCAAGCGGGCAGCCCAGGCTTCTCTCACCCCGGCTGCATCCTCCAGCTCACCTGGAAGGATCTCAAGTCGTTCCCCGGCCAGCTGTGAGACATAGTCTCTCCAGCAGATCCGGGGTCTGCCCCTTGGTCTCCTCCCGGTGGGACGTCCCCGAAAGACCTCGCTCGCGAGGTGCTCGGGGGGCATCCGGACCAGATGCCCGAACCACCCCATCTGGCTCCTCTTGACCTGGAGGAGGAGCGGCTCGACACCGAGCTCCTCCCAGATGGCAGAGCTCCTCACCCGATCTCTGAGTGAGAACCCAGCCACCCTGCAGAGGAAGCTCATTTCGGCCGCTCGTACCCGCAAACTCATTCTTGCCTTCACCACCCACAGCTGGTGACCATAGGTGAGGGTAGGAACGTAGATCCTGGTTACCATGGTGAGGGTAGGAACGTAGATCCTGGTTACCATGGTGAGGGTAGGAACGTAGATCCTGGTTACCATGGTGAGGGTAGGAATGTAGATCCTGGTTACCATAGGTGAGGGTAGGAACGTAGATCCTGGTTACCATGGTGAGGGTAGGAACGTAGATCGACTTGTAATCGAGAGCTTTGCTTTTTGGCTCAGCTCTCTCTTTACCACGACGGACCGATGCAGCGTCCTAGTTATTGCTGATGCCGCACCGATCCGCCTGTCACTCTCCCGCTCCATCCTTCCTCCACTCGTGAACAAGACCCCGAGATACTTAAACTCCTCCACTTGGGGCAGGACCCTGTCCCTGACCCATCATTTTCAATGATTTTTTAATCATTTTCAATCTCACAAAAGGGACCAGACAACTAGTTCTAAATAAACTAACCTGAGTTTGACCAATCCCCAACGAGGGGTAACAAACCTGCAACCAACTGTGTATTGACAGATTATAACTATAAGAAGGTAGGTGTGGATCTAAGCTTAACTTCTTTTGATGTCTGTTCTAGTTCGAGGCTTCCCTACGATGCCAATAGCCCTGTGAACTGAAACTGCTACCCTAAAGAGAGACTATATTCTGGGTTAAGATTCTTCTTCTTTGGACCAGGAGTGACTATATGGATCTCTGTTCGACCAGGTCGTTTTAAGCTATCTTAACAATCAATCAATAAAACCTTTATTAGCCCACAGTGGGGAAATTGCAAGATTTGAGGCATGCAGCCACGACAACGGCCCTACCTTTGGAGAAGAGATAAGTACGAAAGGAGGGTAAGATTCTGTGTTTAAAAAAATAAGTCACACTGCTTCACTGCCAAGGTCGGTGCTGCTGTGCATGTAAAAAACAAACACACCAGTTACTTAGTAAAAACACATACAGACGTAAACATGCTGAGGAAAGCATTATTTGAGAGGAGGGGTCTGTGAAGTGGAGAGAATAAACAAAGCAGGTGCTTCATGTGGAGCTTCTGAGGGGATGTGAGAGAACCAGCCTTGGCCAAGGTCGGTCACTGGGAGTCCAGGCATAAACTTTCTCATGCCATCAGTCTGTCAGACGACTTTCAATGGAGACTCCAATCAGACAAAACACAGGCTCAATTTGATTTCATTTCCCGTCCAGTCGAGCAGCCTTACTCTCCGAGATGGCCCCATGTTTGCGGATCGGTTTGTGGACCTCAGAGACAAGCTGCTCCTCAAAGCCCAAATATCCCCAGAGTGAGCATCCCGTCTGCTGGTCACCCCCTCTAAAGACTGAGTCCAGGCTGCCTGAAACATTCCACCAAGCAGGTGGAATGTCACTGTGTTTTCATTGTATTCACTGGATCGAGAACGTAATTTCTTCAGGTATTTGCCTCCACCTTGTGACAGTAACTCTGGTTTCTTTGATTTCATCAGGTCGTCTCTGATGCTTCCTCGCCTCCTTCGCTGTATTCAACCCGTCTCCGTCAGCCGGATCACACCTTGTACCAGACTTCATATGGATCCAAATCGGCCTGTTGAGCTGGCAATCAGGACTAAGCTTACAGCCGCACTCCGACCCGCCCACTTGGAGGTGCACAATGAAAGCCACATGCATGCCGTGCCGCCGGGCTCCGAGTCTCATTTTCGGGTTCTAGTGGTGAGCCCGGTTTTCTCCGGTCTGTCTTTGATTCAGCGTCACCGCTTGGTGAACGAGACTCTGAAGGAAGAGTTGAGCATGCGTGTGCATGCGCTGTCCATCCAGGCCAAGACCCCCGAACAGTGGAGCAGTGATCCCACCCTCGCTAAAAGCCCGCCATGTATGGGCGGGTCGAAAGGAGACCACAGTGTACAAGAGAAACTTGAGGCGGGCCGAAAATAACAAGAAAAAAATTTCATTTTTCCCTTTGAATGCTTTTGTTTGTGAGAATAAAGTTAGTTTATCACGACTTAAAGTTTTATTATTTATGTTGTTGTTGAATTTTAACAGCAGAAGCACCTGCCGTTCTGGGGCATTACCGCCTCCTATCGACACTACCAATCCTCACACCCCCGTCAACAATCCTGTTCTTCGACCTCGTCCATGACTACCCAATCCCAACACCACTCTTAACCCAGAATCCCTCCATATCCCCAAATATAACCGCTCTCTCCCTCTCATATCCCCACACCGCCCACACTTCCTGTCTGGGCCCCTTCCCACCACCCTAAGAGAACCATTTAACCCTGTATGCCCCATCCGCAATGACTTAATCACCACCTGTGCCCTCATCCCTCCTGTCATTGAAACAGCACCCTCCCCTACCATCCTCTGAACACTATACAGACCCCGGCCCGTAAGTCCAGATTCCCACTCCATTTGCCACATCTTCTTCACCCTCACCCAAACAAGCGCCTTTGCCTCACCAACTGGACAGAACCACAACCCATTTCTCTGCCCTCCACCAGCGTCTTTGCCAATCTATCTACCCGTTTACTCTCCCTATTCCAATATGACCCGGAATCCACATAAACACAAACTCTCCCCAATTAAGAGACAGTCTTTCTGTCTCTTAATTGGGATTTTGTGAAAGAAGGAGTGCTTGTTGAGTTATCTGTGTGGTTGCATCGGTTTGAAATGGAGTGAGTCATTTGCAGAGTTATAGGGCTTCCGGTGGTGAAAACAGGTAGAAAGAGGGATTTAAAAACGTAAAATGCCAGCTATGCATGTTCACATGCAAACACAAAACCCAAGTTTTCCAAAACTACAGTTTGTGTGACAAAAACCTGCGTGTTTTTGTGTGGATGACAGGCCGAAACGAATAGAAATATATTTGTTTTATCAGATACCAGGCTACATGTTTACATGGTTTTAATTAAACCAAACTTAAGGGATCTTTTAGATTTTCAAGAAGGAAAAGTTATCAAGATTTAAACATTTGTCACAGTAAAGAAACAGCCACATTCGGGACCTTTTTGGGTCTGGTGGTCCCACACCCATAACCAACTTCACATTACATATTCAGTTCCTCTGTACCACTCCATACCACTCGCTACCCGTAGTTTGTCCATGACCACTACTGATCAATTTTTAAAGGTGGCACACCCATTCTATTAAATAATGTTAGTAATGCTTATTTTTAGCTGGAGTATTTTTCTGTGTCAACTTTATTCTACTTTTAAATGCAACAAAAAAATGTTCAAGACTGGTTTAAGTAGAAGAAAATCTGACACACATCACGTCTATCACGCTTCCGGCCATCCCTCGAACAACTGCTCTGACGACACAGCCCGAACAAAACCTAGTGACTGAGCTCAATTCAACAAAAGTGAAAAACGTTGCTGATGTACCGGACCATTGGCCAGTCCTTCGCCGCTTGTGTTCAGACTACCCTTAATGAAAACCAATATGAGCCAAAAGAAACATAGAAAACATCGTCCGTTAGCTGATAAACAGAGAACTTTCTGTTTTCTGTACTTACAGCCTCGCTGAGGGAACATTCAAACCAACGCTCCGTTCAAGCTACACCTGTCTCTATCGTTTACAGATCCACAGAAAACTTTGTTCTCAGCTCTGTTGGGACTGCAGACTTTTTCAGCCATGGTGGAACTGGTTCCAAGAGCTAGCAGCTGGTCATGCATGTAAAGCAAGCAGGGTGACTAGTAAAACAAGGGAACGGAGAGCTAGTTGGGCGAGAGAAAAAAAAAGCCGTCTGAAGTAACAAATGGCCAAAGGCATTGAGCTGTCTGAATGTACGGAAATCCGTGTTTAAATTACATGGAGGAAAGAGAGCTTTAAACACCCTGAATATACGAATATCCATCAACCCTTAGTGACCCAATTTTGAAGAACTGTTTGTGGGGATAAGACCCGAATCAAGAAGTCAACTGAAGGAAAGGACTTAGGTGCAATAGATTCACGGTGTTTAGTTCGGACTCTATTCATAGTTTTCTACCAACTTCTAAGGTTTTACACAAATAAACTTGAACCAACTGGTTGACCAAGTGGTCAACACGTCCTGTGGGGACTGACAGCACTGCTGAGGCTGTTCTCCACAAGATGGGTAATATCACCAGCATTAGGCAGCGCCGCGAGGTGAAACGCCTTCGTTTGTGGACTAGAGATTCAGAGGACATGCACATGTATTCCAGAGTGAACCGTAAGGATTCTATACTTATGAGCAGCTTCACACCAGAAAGTCATGAGTAAGGTGGAGGATGATGCTGGAGTTGAAGTGTAAGAAACAGGAGAGGAAAATGACCGACGCTATAATCTGAGGCAGCGTAAAACGGTGCAGCGATATGAAGCACCATCAATTGAGCATGTGAAAAGAAAACAAAGCAACCACTCTCTTTTTGCAACCCACACATCCCCAGACAGAGAAAAAAACGAGTGAAAAAACACGCCATTCATAGCAGTGATACCACCTCAGGGTGTCAAGACGTGGGGTGTGAGGAAGGAGGAGAACCCACATGCAGGACAACAAACATAATTATTATTTGTAAAGCAGTCCAGTGAAACTGTAAATAAAAACAAACACGGATCAATGGAATGATTTAGATTATTGGTTAGGATGTATAGCTTGGTCAGGCAGCCAGGAAGACCTGGCTGGAGTAGAGGATATGACCTGACAAGGAAGTCTGGGGTGATTGCCTTTAAATAGGCACCAGGCTGATGACGCACAGCTGCTCAGCATCAGGCTAATCACCCATGTGTTTGAGATCAGGCTGGCGTCCAGGAGAGGGAGGAGGGTCCAGGGCTCCCTCTGGTGACAGAGTGAGGGAATCATGACAGAGGAAAATGGACTCTACTTGTGCTGTGCTTTTCTACCTGCGTTGGTACTCAAAGCGCTTTTACATTGTAGCTCACATTCACACCTGATGGTGGAAGCTGCAAACCACTATCAGGAGCAATCGGGGCTTCGATGTCTTGCTCAAGGGCACCTCAACATGAACTCTGGGCAGCGGAATCCCGATTAGGGGAAGCGATAGCTCAGTGATAGAATGTTTGCTCTTGGACCGAAAGTTCACCGGGCCGAATCTCACTGAGCTCCTATGGGAAGACACCTAACCCCCCATTTCTCTCTCCATTGGTGCCGTCCTGGCAGCCTGCTGCGGTGTAAGGCAGATCAGAAATTTTTCCATTGAGGAATGAATAGAGTATGTAAAAAAAAAAGAATCAAACGGGCAACGCTGCAGTTATAGGAAGGTTGCCCGTCCCACTGAGATATCCTTCCCCTTTTGCATGACGTGAATATAACAACAAAAACAGAAGTAAAAATGATCAGTAAAGTGTCTTAAATGGTTAATTGAATGTGGCCTGTTGGTCAAACAACACGACCGCCCTCTCAAAAGGTTGACGGACTTTCATTTAAAGCAGCAAGAGTCTAAAACATAGGCTCAAAATCTTAAATAAGAACATTAAGGTTTATTGTTCAAAACTCTTTGGAAATGATCCATCTTACAAACACTTCAGCAAAACTTTTCTTCTGGTATCTGCATTATTTCATTTGCATCCTCTGGGAGGAGGGGTATGTCCTTGACACGTTGATTATCCTCTGTATCCTCAGTGGGCTTTGTCTCCCCTGCATTACTGTTTTGATAGTTATATGGTTCCATAGTAAATTCATCAAATTCATCTGGACTATCAAACGCTTTGCTTTTCCTGTGACGATAAAAAGAAAGAAATGGTCTTGCATTTTGGAAATTTGTCTAGTTTAAAATTTCTAAGGGAGAAACTTGTCAGACTTACGAAAGCTGCCTGATGAAGATTCCACCTACCAAGGCGGTAGCAGCTAATGGAATAACAACCAACCAATGAAAATTGGGAGTGCCTACAAACACAAGACAGAGTTTAGCATGGGCAAACTACGGCCCGCGGTCCACTTGCGGCCCGTTAAACATTCTAACCCGGCCCGCTGAAATTGGAAAATGCTGAATAAATACACCATGTTAA
Organism: Neostethus bicornis; assembly: GCA_902685375.1. NCBI lineage: Eukaryota > Metazoa > Chordata > Actinopteri > Atheriniformes > Phallostethidae > Neostethus > Neostethus bicornis. The sequence continues at coordinate 10,737,011 of LR738541.1, read as the reverse complement.
TGTTTTATTTTCCCTGCAATTCTTATATTTTCTCACTAGATGGCGCACTCTATGTATTGGCTTTGTAAAGAAAACATTCAATACTGCTTCTATTAAAATGTGTGTGTCTCCAAGACGCCGACGTTGTCAAATAAACAGTGCACACGGATATGGAAAGCCATCGGTGCCAATTCACGCACATAAACAAGAGCGCAAAATCTTACATCAAGTGCTTAGATTTCAGACCTGGCAGGCTAGATTTGAAATTTGACGCTCTTCATGTAACACCATTTGCTCCTGTTCACACCTCTTTGTCAAATCTTAGAACTCACTGTGGCCCAATCAAAAAGTTTGCCCATCCATGGTTTAACACGTAGATCCAACTGCAGCTCAGACTGAAGACAGACGTTTCACTTGATTTGCTGCAATTCAAACATTTTGCTTTGCTTCTCAAGCGACGCGGGGTTAGCATAGTGGTGTCACAGCAAGAACGACAAAGATTCGAGTCCTGGGTGAGAAAGAGGCTTGGAGCACTAACCTTTCTGTGTGAGATTTACATGTTCTCTCTGTGTACGCATTGATTTTCCTCTACCCTCTAAAAACATGCATGTTAGGTTCATTAGCCCCTGGGAATGAATGAGTGTGTGTGTGGATGGATGTCTGTGTGTGTGGCCGTGTGAAGGACTGGCGACCTGTTCGGGGTTTACCCTGACTCTCGTCTTGATTCAGCCGGGATAGGTTTCAGCAACGCCCGTGACCCAGAACAGTTTAGAAGACGAATGTATGAAGATATTGATTATTTTCTGCGTAATGCTGGTAAAATTTGATACACAAGTCCCCCTAGTGGCTCCTTTAAGTTTCATTTTCCTCCAGCAACTAGGTCAATGATTACAGCTTATTATTGCAGCAATGTAAAAACATTATACCCAATCAGGGAACAGAGATGACAGCTTGACATGAACACAAACATCTGTCTGCCATGTCTGTAGTTCATTCCGTTTTGTTGTCTTCTGCTTATCCGTGGCCGGGTCGCAAGAGCAACAGCCTCAGAAGGAAAGACCAGGCTTCTCTTAACCTGACTTCATCCTCCAGCTCATCCGGGAGAGTCCTGAGGCATTAACTCGGCCAGCTGCGAGACAGAGGCTATTCAGTGGGTTATGGTTCTATGTCTGGGTCTAGACAAAACACCTCACTAGATACTCATACCACCCCATCTGGCTTCTCTAGAGCCAAAGGAGCAACAGCTCTGTAGCTGAAAAAAACGAGCTCAACCATGCTATAAGATTCATGTTGGCAATGGTTTCCAAGATTGAAAATTTAAAGACAGTATTTAGAAAGTTTATTCCGGCATAGTTGGTTTTTAGGGGCTACACTGACTGTTCAGGTGCATTACATATGTCACATCCGGTCCCCACCAATCAGAAAGGAACGATTTACGATTGGTTAAATAAAACCACCAACTCAAATGCAGCAGGGTCAGGCTGTTTCCATGGAGACAAAGAAACAAATAGATCAGATACAGCTCAGTTTTACATATATCGCCGGCCATATTTATGCACAACCTGGACCGTTGTCTTCTCTTTTACCCGTGGTCGCATGACCCAAAAAAAACCTAATCAATAAATCTATGTTAAGTACTGAGTGGAGCACTGACTACTGCGGTATCTCTGAGTGGTTACTGAAGAAAGAACTCATGGACGCCTTCACAAGATAAACATTTGTGCAAGTGTTTGACATTTGGGATTACAAGGTACAGTTGCAACACACCGTCTGGAGTCTTTCCGGATCGAGGACTTGTAGTAAAAAATTCCCTTTTGGAGTCTCCGACCGCGTTGACACTGTGACACACCAGGATTGGAAGTTTCTCATGATCGGACGGATCGTTCACAGTCAAGGTGCTCCACACAACCGTATCTTTTATAGTATCGGTGTGGATGGAAAACTCTTTGGATTGCTTGATTTGCACGTCGTTGATGTACCAGTTTATGATGGGCAGAGGGTTCCCCACCGACTCGCAGGTACACAAGATTTGGTTTGGAGATGTGGTGCAGACCGAGGAAGGCAGAATCCGAGGAGGAACTGGAAATAAAACAAATTCAAAGTGAGGACTTTATGCAAAAAAATCAACTTTTTTTTGGAGGTTTCTTAAATGTTTGTTATTCGCAAACAAAAAGACGTTCCCGAAAAAAATTACAAGCTCTACCGTCCTGTCGAATGCTAGTTGAACGCTGGATTGTTTTTCCATTCCGTCGTCTTCCGCTTATCTAGCGCTGCGTCGTGAGGCCCACAGCCTCAGACGGAAAATCCAGGTTTCTCTCACCTCGGCTGCATCCTCCAGCTCACCCAAGAGGATCCTGGAGGATTGTGAGACATAGTCTCTCAAGCGGGGCCGGGATTGGTTCTGAGTCTTCTCCCGGTGGGATGTGCTCAAAACACCTCACCAGCGAGGCACTCGGAGGCATTCTAACCAGATTTCCCGAACCAGCACATCTGGCTTCTCTTGACCCACAGGAGCAACGCCTATACTTCGAGCTACTCCCTCTATCTCTAAGAGAGAGCCCAGCCACCCTGCAGAAGAAGAGCAATTCAATCGCTCTTATCTGTGCTCTTTATCTTTCGGTCGCCACCCACACTGGTTACCATGGTGAGGGTAGGAACATAGATCCTGGTTACCATGGTGAGGGTAGGACCGTAGATCCTGGTTACCATGGTGAGGGTAGGAAGGTAGATCCTGGTTACCATGGTGAGGGTAGGAAGGTAGATCCTGGTTACCATGGTGAGGGTAGGAACATAGATCCTGGTTACCATGGTGAGGGTAGGAATGTAGACCCTGGTTACCATGGTGAGGGTAGGACCGTAGATCCTGGTTACCATGGTGAGGGTAGGAACGTAGATTCTGGTTACCATGGTGAGGGTAGGAACGTAGATCCTGGTTACCATGGTGAGGGTAGGACCGTAGATCCTGGTTACCATGGTGAGGGTAGGAACGTAGATTCTGGTTACCATGATGAGGGTAGGAACGTAGATCCTGGTTACCATGGTGAGGGTAGGAACGTAGATCCTGGTTACCATGGTGAGGGTAGGAACGTAGATCCTGGTTACCATGATGAGGGTAGGAACGTAGATCCTGGTTACCATGGTGATGGTAGGTAGGAACGTAGATCCTGGTTACCATGGTGAGGTAACGAGACGTCGAGACGTTTCATAATCAGACTGAAGTCTTCATCGTCAAGTCTTGATCGTCAAACACACGGTCCTGAAGACACTTTGAAAGGCTTCTCCACAATCAATTCTTCTTTAGAGTTCCCAATCATTTGCAATCAACTTAAAGAACACCTCTGTGTTAAGACGATAAACAAACCTGTTTCATTTGCAGGCTCAATGTTGAAGACTCGATAGGCTGACCCCACAGAGTTGTAGCCTAAACAGCGCACAGGGGGTAACTTCTTCCGAGAGACTGAAGCAGTAAAAATGCTCCTCAACAATGTGCTGTTGAGATAGTCGTTGCTGACTGAGAAATTACTGGATGGCTTCACTGGTTTTTTACCCAAAAACCATCGTATAGAGGGTGGAGGGGTTCCCACCGTCTCACAGGTACACCGGATCAAGTTTTCGGATTTTGTGCATTCGGGTGACCTCATAATTTCAGGAGCTGTAAAGAAACAAAAAAAATGTTGAACTGAGGATACGAGATGTTTACAACAACATACAATGTGTTCCAAATCATAGGATCATGAAGATTATTGGTTTGGTTTATCCGGGTAGTTTTGTTCCGTTTCGTTGTCTCCCGCTTATCTGGGTCGCGGGTCAATGGATCTCTCACCCCGGCTGCATCCTCCAGCTCACCCGGGGAGATCCCGAGACATTCACCGGCCAGCTGTGAGACATAGTCTCTCCAGCAGGTCCGGGGTCTGCCTGTGGGTCTCCTCCCGGTAGAACGTGCCTGAAACACCTCACCTGTGAGGCGTCCGGGAGGAATCCCGATTAGATGCCCAACCACCCCATCTAGCTTCTCTCGACCCGGAGGAGCAACGGCTCTCCTCCAAGCTCCTCCCGGATGACAGAGCTCCTCCTTCTATCTCTGAATGAGAGCCCAGCCACCCTGCAGAGGAAGATCAATTCAACCGTTTTTATCTGTGATCTTGTTCTTTCGGTCACCAACCGCACTGGTTACCACGGTGAGGGTAAGAACATAGATCCTGGTTACCATGGTGAGGATAGGAACAAGTGGGTTCAACGTAGATCCCGGTTACCATAGTGAGGGTAGGAACGTAGATCCTGGTTGCCATGGTGAGGGTAGGAACGTAGATCCTGGTTACCATGGTGAGAGTAGGAACGTAGATCCCGGTTACCATGGTGAGGGTAGGAACGTTGATCCCGGTTACCATGGTGAGGGTAGAAACATGGATCCTGAATAGATGGTGAGGGTTGGAATGTTGATCCTAGTTACCATGGTGAGGGTAGGAAAGTAGATCCTGGTTACCATGGTGAGGGTAATCTCTGAGTGAGAGCTTAGCCACCCTACGAAGCAGTCATTTCGGCTGCTTGTTTTCCATGATCTCGTTCTTTCAGGCATCACAGATGAGGGCGGGAATGTACATCGACAGGTTTTTGCCGAAGAGTTTTGTCGTCCCTGGAATTGTGTTTTTTTTCTATACAAGTTCCGATCAGTTTGAAGCCCGATTAAATGCCCAAAGGTTGCTCAAAATCTTAAGCAGATCTATATTTTCATCACCAACTTATTCAGCCGAGGGTCTACCCACCAGGGTTCCCGTTGTTGGTTGCCGCCCATCCCCTCCTTTATCTGATCCCTATGGCCCTAATGCAAGTGGTGAGTCCACTGGAAGGGCGGCCCATGTCCGCCCTTCTAGGGCTAAGCTTGGCCAGGCCTCATGGATAAAAACCCAGGCACCTGGCACTACCTCTCGAGCCCAACCCTCATGCCTGGCTTGACAAAGGGCCATGTTTACCCGCATCCGAGCAAAGCATCCGGAAAAGCCAGATGGGGTGGTTTGGGCATCTGGTTAGGATGCCTCCTTTGCTGGTGAGGTGTTTTGGGTACGTCGTAACATATTTGTTTTTTATAAACAAACCTCTGTATCCTTTCTGAAGTTGACCATAAACACGAAAAGCATCTCCCTCAGAGCTGGAGCTGTGACAGACCACGCTGGGAAGTTGCCAGAGGTTTCGATCGATGGTGAAAATGCTCCTCACTGTGAAGGAATCTACTGAAATGGTGTCGACTATAAAATTTTTGGATGGATCGGCCAATTCTCCGCCCAAAATCCAACTTATGGTGGGTTGAGGGTTTCCCACACTCTCGCAACTACATTTGGACCGTTGTCCAAATCCAGTGCAATTAAGGTTGGACAGGATCTGAGGTGGTACTGGAATAAGAAGAAAGAAACAGTTAGACTCAGGTACTCAGCAGTCCAAAAACAATAGAGACTGTCTTTTTCTCATCTCTAACATTCAGCCTTTGGGGTCATTCAGGTCCTGGACACCAAAATGGCTGGTGTCTAGGAACTAATCCCTGAGCTAGAATCCCATGTGGAGAAGATGTCTGTTTGTTTTGAAAGGAATTAAACCTCCCCCTCTCTCTCTCGGTTTGATTTGGAGTTGCCATTGATGACTTTTGAACAGAATCAAGTCTATAGAAAGTCCTCGGCCTGTTTCCAAAACAAAGTCTGTTATGGACTTATCATGGCTCCCTCGGCCACCACCAGAGGGAGCCCAGGACCTTCCCTCATCTGCCTGATTAGAGACACCTGATGGTGATTGCGCAGCTGCTTATTTAAAGGCAGTCTGCCTTTGATTTGTGTTCGGGTGATCACACCTCCCAGCCAGGTCTTCCTGGCTGCCTGACCATGAGATTCATTTCAAACAGTAACCACAGAACAATCCACTGAACCGTGGGGTTTTCATTTTCAGTTTTCCTAGAGGGCGGCACGGTGGCGCAGTGGGTAGCACAGTTGCCTCACAGCAAGAAGGTTGTGGGTTCAAGTCCCGGCTGGGGAGGAGGCTTGGAACACTGGCCTTTCTGTGTGGAGTTTCCATGTTCTCCCTGTGTTTGTGTGGGTTTTTCCTCCCACCTTCCAAAAATATGCACGTTATGTTGATTGGCTGGTGCCCCCAGGATTGAGTGTGGGTGTGTATGAATATATGAGTGTGGCCCTGCGACAGACTGGCGACCTGTTTGGGGTGTACCCTGCCTTGAATCAGCCGGGATGGGCTCCGGCACCCCTTTCCTCCCGGACGGGATAGACGGTTAAGAAGGTCACTGACTGAGCTTGTCTGGTCTGCCTTAATCAATAAATCCTGTTTGCTGTCCTGCATTTGAGTCCTCTTCCTCCTTCTGCATCCACGTCGTGACAGGATTAGACCCCCTTTTCTCTGACCTTAGCAGGACTGGTCATCAAACATTTACATGTCAAGTTCTGTCTCTTGCTCTCTGACTCGTCCCCCCGTCATGAGATTGAGCTCATCTTCATCTCAGTACTTCCCAGCCACAGCAGGCAGCCACGATGGCGCCAATGGTGGGAGGAACTAGGGGGTCAGGTGTCTGCTCCAGGGACACCAAGGGGGCTCAGTCCAAGGACAAACACTCTACCACTGTGCCAACGTCTCGGCCTTTCTACCTCCATATTATTGTGTGTGTACTGTTTCTCCTGTCCACTTACACTACTCTGTTGGGAAGCATATAGGTGCACATGCTTCACCCCGCTCTGTTTCCCTAATCGTTGAAAATGCACTGTACACGCTAGTCTTTATGATTCCATCACGGGGTCTATATCTTGAGTCGAGTTCCGCTCATCTGAGGTAAGTTTGCGGGGGCTTAGCCCAGGCTTCTCTCACCCTGCCTGCATCCTCCAGCTCACCCGGGAGGATCCCGAGGTGTTCCCTGTCCAGCTGTGAGACATAGTCTCTACAGCAGGTCCGGGGTCTGGCTCGTACTGGAACTGAAATGGTTTTTTAAAAACTAAAACGTGCACATACTCATTTTATAGTTTAGTTTTATTCCATCAAATGACTAGAAATGAAATAAACTCACCTCGAAGCACGTGCGTTGAACGGGTCTTTAGTTTTCGACGGCGAGCGACACCTTCTTTTTTGTAGTCTGCACTGCAGAAGACTTTTTCTCCAGGCCGGAGTTGAGAAGCATTAAAACGCAGAACAGAAGTCTGAGTGTATGTTCGGTCTTCTCCCAGATTCAGTTCTTCCTCACTTCTACCCAGTTCTGGTTTCCATTTCAGGTGTGGAGGACGAGCCAGACACGGAGTTGGAGTGGAGCAAACCAGAACGTCGAAGTCCCCGTCTTTTCCGGTCAGCGTGAGCTGACGCACAGTCGGAATCAGATCATCTGCAGGAAATTTTACGTTCAAACATCAGTTTTTCAGGTGAGAATCAGGGTACACCCTGAACAGATAGGTAGTTTGTTGTGGGGCCACAGACAACCATCCACACACACTCTGATTCATAGGGGGGCGGGTTTCTTAGCAGCCAACCAATCTAGAAAACCCACACATACACGGGGAGAACATGAAAACTCCACACAGAACGGTTCTGTTCTGTCGTCTTCCGCTTATCCAGAGTCTGTCTCAGGGTCTCCTCCCAGTGGGACATACCCAAAACATCTCACCAGCGAGGCATTCAGGAGGCATCCTGACCAATTGCCCTGACCACCCCTTCTGGCTTTTCTTAACCTGGAGGACCAACGGCTCCATTTCGAGCTCCACCTGGATGGCAGAGCTCCGTCCTCTATCTCTGAGTCAGAATCCAGCCACCCTACTGTGGAAGATAATTTCCGACGCTTGTATCCATAATCATTTTCTTTCAGTCACCACCCACACTGGTTACCATGGTGAGGGTAGGAACGTAGATGCTGGTTACCATGGTGAGGATAGGAACGTAGATCCTGGTTACTATGGTGAGGGTAGGAATGTAGATCCTGGTTACCATGGTGAGGGTAGGAACGTAGATCCTGGTTACCATGGTGAGTGTTGGAACATAGATCCTGGTTACCATGGTGAGGGTAGGAACGTAGATCCTGGTTACCATGGTGAGGGTAGGAATGTAGATCCTGGTTACCATGGTGCGAGTAGGAATGTAGATCCTGGTTACCATGGTGAGGGTAGGAACATAGATCCTGGTTACCATGGTTAGGGTAGGAATGTAGATCTTGGTTACCACGGTGAGGGTAGGAACGTAGATCCTGGTTACCATGGTGAGGGTAGGAACATAGATCCTGGTTACCATGGTGAGGGTAGGAATGTAGATCCTGGTTACCATGGTGATGGTAGGAATGTAAATCCTGGTTACCATGGTGAGGGCAGGAACGTAGAATTTAGAGCTTTGCTTTTCGGTTCAAGCTCTTTTTTACCATGACGTATCGATGCAGCGTCCTGATTATTGCGGAAGCTGCACCAATCCGTCAGTCAATCTCCCACTCCATCCTTCCCTCACTCGTGAACAAGACCTTGAGATACTTAAACTCCTCTACTCGGGGCAAGAACATGTCCCTGACCTGCAGTGGGGTGAGCGGCCAGACAAAGCGTGGCTCAAAAACCCCTATTAAGACATCATGACGAAGCTGGCCTTGCCAGAGTCACCAGGGCCTCCTCTTTGTGGAGCCAAGCCCAAGAGTGAGCGCTTCGTGGTCAGGCTTTTACTCATGGGGCCCAGCCAGGCTCATGCCGAACAGGGGATGTGGGCTCACCACCTGCAGGAGGTGCCATAGGGTCGGGTGAAGGATATGATAAGCGCAGCTGATGACGGGGACCATGGCGGTCAGAACCTCAGCTGCATAAACTAGGTCCCCACAGAAAGTTATTCAAGAAAATAAAGTGATTTACTGTAAACGATGATGTCGACTGGTCGCTTGTTGAACTCCACAAACAACGTTTTGCCACAATCCAGCGTAAGAATTAACGACTGGTCGGAATCAGAAATCCTGTTCAGAGTCGTGGTACAGTCATTGTCTTTAAATTGTCCGTGTAAATAACCGATGGTCTCGTTGTTTGTTGAGCTGTCAAACACCACTCTGTCATCAGAAGCTCTCCTCCAAACAACTTTACATGACTCGCTTAATCTGGTCAAGTCTTCGCTCTCGATCTTAAAGGAGCAAGGGATGGTCACACATAAGCCCTTTATAGCTCTGATAGATGTGGGAAAATCAACATCATGAAACTGGCACACGGCCCCTGAAACACATGGAAATAAACATCCTTTAAAAAAAACATCAACCCCCAAACTTCTGTTACAATGTATTTTAAGCCAAAAGAAAAGTTGCCATCTTGATCTGATGATGGAAATAAACACTAGATTTTTATTTACATTAGACTTGCTTGAAATGTCCCACCAGGAGGAGACCCAGAGGCAGACCCCAGACCTGCTGGAGAGACTAGGTCTCACAGCTGGACAGGGAACACCTAACGGGGGAGGAGACGGCAGCTCAGTGGTTAGAGCGTTCGCACGCGGACTGGAAAGTCGCGGGTTTGCATCCCACATAGAGCACGTCTAGGGTCCTTGGAGAAGACTCCTAACCCCCGCTTCTCCCACCATTGGCGCCGTCGAAGGGCAGCCTGCTGCGGTGTAAGGAGTGCAGCACACAAATTTCAGCAGTGGCATTTGGAGGTAAAGGGGCGACAGTTGTATGCCGTACAGAGGACGGTGGGAGTGAATGTGGCACTGGTGGGTAGTGGGAGGGGTGAACAGGTGGTTTTCAGCAGGTTAAAGGGCCCATCTCATACAAAAGTGACTTTCCAGAGTTTTCTACCTTGTAAGAGTGATGTGTGTGTGTGTGTGATGTCCGGGCCTTGTATATGTATGTGTGTGTGTCTTTCTAGATTGATTTAGCCCGTTTTTCTGTGGATTTCTGGAACGCTCAGACAAAACAACCAATGAGCAGATGTCTAAAGTATGACGCATTTGATGTAGCGAGGACGGACTTCACACACGCCCGCCTACCTCCTCACCAACCGCCCGCCCTCCTCACCCGCCTCCACTCCGGCCTCACGCCCTCACAAACTGGCTTTCAACGTCCGATATACAGGCTGGTTCGCTGCTCTGCGTCTTTTTTATTTTCTTCTTTTTTGATGAATCAACATGATAAAATCTTATTTCAGACGCTACCAAACCGCTACGCACGGGTTTACGCCTGCCTTCCCCCTCCCGCTCAGAGATGGGCGGAGGAATAGCGGCTCAGTGAGAGCAGAACGCGGAGCTTGTACTTTCTCAGGACGGGCGGGGGGATGAGCGATACCTGGGCTTTCATAGTTCCGGGTCTGTGACTGCGCTCCACCAAATCAATATATTTTCGTAACTATGGTGTAATGCATGTTGCAAACCCCACATTTTGCGTGTGTATGTGCAGAGGATACAATGTGAAAATAGGTATTTTGCATGAGATGGTTCCTTTAAGAATTGAGCATACAGGTTTAAATGACACGCTAAGGATTCTAGGAAAGCATTTGGATGGGAGCTGTGATTCCTGTGAGGTGATGAAGGAGGTTGAACACATGCTGTTGAGTTGTGGTAAATATGAGGGAGAAAGAGGGGCTATGCAGGGGATGCACGGGGTGCTGCTCAGTGTTGGGTTGAGACAGGCTTGTTTCTGGCGAATTCAATCCCGTTTTTTGCCAGATGAGGATTTTTTTGCCTTCCTCCCCTTTTTTTGTGAGGTTTCTCGTTTTAAACTGTCACCCATTTGATCCCCCCAGTGTCGACCTTCTTCAAACAGTTTGCTCCCACTTCTTTGTTTGGGTCATGTTATAGAAATCCTCACTCTTATTAACTTGCGAGTCAGTAGGTGGCGGTAATGCACCTGTTTTGGTGCTTCAAGACTTTAAACCAAAAGAAGAAGAAGACACCCAATACCATGCAAGCCTGGAAACTGTCATGGATCGATTGGACTGCAGCTGGTATTTTTCCACCCTCCCTCCCTCTGTCTCTCCCCATAAAAACCCTCTGCACTCATCATTCTTCAAGCAAGCAGCCTCTGTCAGATCGAGTTTTATTTTTGAAATCACAGGGGATTTCGGTTCCCTGTTAGGCATAATATACCAACAATGGTATCTCGCGACATTCTACAAGCAAGCAAGCAGCCTCTGTCAGATGCCCCAGAAGGGTGCTTCTGCCATGAGGCCAGACTCCTGCCCTGGTAACCTGATGCTGCCAGACCCTTCTCCTCAAAACAGTGTCTTAATTTAAAAGCCAAATGAACACCAGTTTATCTGAAACGTGGAGTCATTAAAGTAACAAAGTAATTCTAAACATATGTTTTTATAAGATATCTTGTTGATTGATTCTCTCTATCTGTTATTCACATTTTCTACAAAAGCATTATTGAACCTGTGAAATTAGGTTCCTGTTTTTTACTTTGCCGATTTTCTGTTGTTTGTAAACCAAACTTTTTAAGTCTGAGGAATTTCCCTTGTCTGCTCTGAGGAAGAATAAAATCATAACTGTTGTTACTCATGTTTACCCAGTTTGAAAGTCCAAGATATTTTTCTTAATTCTCATTCCTTTTAATTCCTTTTAATTCTCATTCCTGTGTTGGATTATGTTGATGAGGTGTAAAATCTTAACTGTGATTATTGGACTCATCTCTCCACTAAAGTTTGTGATATATGACGAGTGAAAAGATCATAAACTCTGAATTTCTACTTCATGTTCGTGTGGGTTTGACTTGAATATTTACACCATTCCTGAATTCAGACCTGTCCTCATTTAGACGTACGCTCCTTCATACAATACGAAAAACTTAAAAAGTTACTTTCATTTACAGCCATGTTTCTGTTTATTGTAGAATGATTTTAAAATCAAGGATCCTGGTCCTCTTGTTTGGTAAACATGGCTTTAGATTGAACAGTGTTCATTTGATGTTAAACATGTCTGAATCAGATCGACTGATTCTTGTTTTTAATGTGTTTATGACATTTTGTTTAGTTTCTTATTGTCTGTAAAAAGATTCTTCAGACAGCTGATTAATTGTAAATCCCAGTGCTGGATGTAGACGATGCAGTTTTGGTTGCAACAAACCTCAGTAACGCTTTGGGTTATGTTTGGGTCATGTATGTCATGGAATTGTTCACTGTCTTCTGTTCACTTGCGAGTCTAAAGATTTTCCTTCGCCTGCACCGAGAAAGTGGCAAGGCATTTCCGCTTCGTTAAAAAGAGAGATAAAACCCAGCTCTGATAAAAGGAGGACGATGGAAAACAATCATGAGCCACATTTATTTAAATTTATCTCAGACATTTCTCTGATAGTTTGACGAGTTATTTGGCGGTCAATCCTATGAGTTTTATTTTGAGTTGTGATATTTGTTATGCGGTTTTGGACTGTGTCGATCAACATGTCCGAAACAGATCGATTGATTATTGTTTTCAATGTTTTTATGACATTTTGTTTCGTTTCTTATTGTCTGTGAAACGTTCCCTTCATTGGTTGAAAGATTCTTATTAAGACACATGATTAATTGTAAATCCCAGTGCTGGAGGTAGACGGTGCCGTTTTGATTATAACAAACCACAGTAACGCCTAGTCCACTGTCCACCTACCAATGACGGTGACTGACAGAGTATTGGGCAGAGATCGTTTTAGGTGAATTGCCTCTAAGACATGAATGGGTTGTCTACAACTATTAAACTGTATTTTTCACAAGATCTTATTCTTCTAATGTCCTCCTTGTCTTCAAAAGACAACCTTTGCTTTCCTCGTTGTCAATTATAGATGTTTTGGCCAAAGTTAGTATTTTCACTGAGCGTGGTTTACACCCTTAAACCTGAAGAACACTAGAGCTGGATGACTTTGTCGTGGGGCATTTGTGAAGAGAGTTTTCACGTACTGTATGTTTGTTTGTGAGACCGTCCGTGACAAATAGTCACTTGTCCCCAATCCAATCTCTGGGAGTAAGGGAGAGCATGGAATATCATTTGAGATTGTAGTTCGCTTGTCCACGTCCTGAATGAAGGGAGCGTTTGAGGGACCTTGCTGTTTGCATCTCCAGTATAGTTGGGACAGGTTGGATGTAAAATTATTAGACCGTGTTTAAGCCTGTACGTGTAATCAGCGTGTAGGAAGGAATGAGACTACTTTATCTCTGAAGTTGAACCTGATCATGTAACAGACATCTTAATTTTTCATTTTCAATGGCCTTGCCCACAAGGTGGAGTTTTGCCATTCGTATGTTTAGGCAGAATAGATTAGAATTGTCTTTTCCAATCACTTGTGATTTTCTGTCAGATATGAAGCAGTATTTGATCCATGCCGTGCTCTGGTGATTGAACTGTAGACCTGGGGCTGAAGAAGAGCCCCAGCATGGCCTTTTTTTTTATGTTCTAAAAGTGGCATCAGAAGGTCTAAGATGTTAATTTTTTCAATGTTCATTATGGCATTTGGCCTGTCTTTCATATTGTGGCTGCCCTGGATGGAGAGCAGACAAGTTTCTCAGCACCACATCTTTAAAAGTGACAAGTTCTTTGAATGTCTGTTGCTGTGTTTTAACGTCATTGGTAACGCCCCTCAAAATGCATCCACAACATCCGTTTTGCTGTGGATGCTGTCCTCCAACAACTGGAGACTGCTTTAAATTGTGTGGAGTTTTTTTTTTGCTAAGCATTCTTCGCATTTCTGTGGAATTCAAAGGCTTGTATCATTTCTTATCTGTACCTCGTGGTGGCTGGAGTTAACATATTGGTAGACAGCAGGAGAAAGTGTCACAGCTCTTTGAGTGAAGAGCTACCGACTTCCCGTCTCTTGAACTCTACATGGTAGCTTTAAGATTATACGGTTGGTACCTCTCGATGTGGAAAGAGCTCAACTTGTTTTCATTAACAGGTCTCTGGGATCTGTTAAAGTGTCTTTTTGTTTGATGAAATGTTCATTCATTTGCAAAACAGTCTTGTAGACGTGGCATTTACGTCAGTGTGGTACCAGATGTAGTGTAAGTGCCTGCGAGCACTGATATTCTCAGTTAAAACTTCCACCTCTGGATCGTTTATATTCCTTTATATTTGAATTCATTATTAACATGAAGATATAACTGTCTCATTTCTCTGAGGTGAAAGATGTATTCTGTATTGGCATTTTGTTTCTGGTTCTATTTGTTGCAGGGTTGGTTGTTGTGCCTTCGGCTATTAAACCTGTACAGTTTTGTTGTCTATGACTTGGATGCGTTCTTTATCTTGGTTGATGTACAGACGATCCATGTGTTGGAGGTAGACTAAGTTCCTACACGTGAATTTAATCCTGTTTTTTTGATCGACAGGGATTTTTTGCTCCCTATTTGTATTTAGAGGTTTCTCCTTTTGAACGCTCACCCATTTGATGACCTCAATGTCTACCTTCCTTCAATTACAGTTGGTTCACATTTAAAAAAATGTTCTTTCTATTGGTCATGTTGTAGAAATCCTCACTCTTTGTGGTGGTTTTACTGTCATTTTGTAAGCCTTAATTTAAGTCTTTGGTCATGACTTTCTGTGTTCTCTTGATCAGACAGATTGTAACTTAAACTGTCAAAAGAGACTAAATGATTTTTGAAAAAGTAGCGTTCATCTATTTGTGTTCATCGGTTGTAACTTGGCCGTATCGTCTGCAGCAGATTATTTATGTCAAATCACTGATGGTTGAACCCATTTCAGATTCCTTCTCTCGGAAAGATATGTTCTCTGGATTAACATCGACATTTTAGTCCATCTTATTTAAATTAAATTTTGTTTGAAATAGGAGCTTGATTTGTCCAGGTCCTGAATGAAATGAGCCATGTTTGTTATGTTTATATCTGTCTGTGTTATTGAGCTGTAGAATATTCAATGGACTTTAAACCAGTACTCCCCAGAAAAGTTGGAAGAGGTTTGATCAGTTTTTACCATCCAGGGACTTGGATGTAAAACCACTGGACTGTGCATTCATCTTGTTCTTTCATGGTGGTTCAGGCCCTGTGGACGTTTTGGCCATAGTTCGTATTCATTCATTTCATGGTTTACTGACTTTAACCTGAAGAACACCAGAGCTGGATGACTTTGTCCTGGGGCATTTTTGAAGAGAGTGTTAATGTATGTTCGTTTGTGAACCACTGGTGGTTGAACCCATTTCAGATTCCTTCTCTCGGTTAGATATGTTCTCCCCAATAACATCGTCATTGTATTCCATCTTATTTAAATCGAAACCTGGAAGAAGAACCGTTAAGATTCTCGCACCAATTCAGGAGAGGCATGGAATTTTGTCAGAAATAGAAACTTGGTTTTCCAGGTCCTGAATGAAATTAAAAATCCAACTCACTTTGTTATTTACGCACAGACCGAAAATGTATTCTTGGTCGGCTTCCTTTATACATTTAAAGATATTTTCACCAGAAAGATGCTGGAGTTTTACCCCCTTGTTTTTATTCTCAGAATCCTGGTTCTGATCTGTTTACGGAACAATTTAAAACTGTGGAAATGCTGTTGTAGAACTTTGACCAGGCGTCGTTACTTAGGACTTGCACTGATCTGAATTTGAGCAAAATATACATATAATATTTATAAACACCTCTGTAACTCGATGACCACGCATTCTAAGCTTTATAAAACCAACTTGATCTCCATCCTGCCCTAACTACACCACTAGATCTCCATATATAGATCATAAAAAACATGTTTATTATTTGATAGAAATCAAATAGTCTGTTTGATACTTGGGCAGAATGGCAAGGTGTTCCCTATGTGAAGACATGTTAGTGTCTCAACTACGTGAGTGTCACACTTATTGATCAGACCTTGAGGTGGCGATAAAAAAGAAACTTGTCCGCACATCAAGAATCTACTTTGGTCACTGGAAGCGTTTCAATTGGTCGATTCTTTAAGATGTCGGCACACTCGTTTTTATTTGGATGGCAACTTCATTTAGCCAGACTGTGTGATACAATGCTTCAACTTGTCGTTGATAAACATGATATTTATGGACCTACCCTGCATTTACGTCAGTGTGGTACCAGATGTAGTGTAAGTGCCTGCGAGCACTTGATATTCTCAGGTAAAACCTCCACATCACTGGATCGTTTATATTCCTTTATATTTGAATTCATTATTAACATAAAGATATAACTGTCTCATTTCTCTGAGGTGAAAGATGTATTCTGTATTGGCATTTTGTTTCTGGTTCTATTTGTTGCAGGGTTGGTTGTTGTGCCTTCGGCTATTAAACCTGTACAGTTTTGTTGTCTATAACTTGGATGCGTTCTTTATCTTGGTTGATGTACAGACGATCCATGTGTTGGAGGTAGACTAAGTTTCTACACGGGAATTTAATGCTGTTTTTTTGATCGACGGGGATTTTTTGCTCCCTATTTGTATTTAGAGGTTTCTCGTTTTGAACGCTCACCCATTTGATGACCTCACTGTCTACCTTCCTTCAATTACAGTTGGTTCACATTAAAAAAAACTTTTTTTTCTATTGATCATGTTGTAGAAATCCTCACTCTTTGTGGTGGTTTTACTGTTCTAAACCATTTTGTAAGTCTTTGTTTAAGTCTTAGTTTAAGTCTTAGTTTGAGTTGGTGATAACTTTCTGTGTTGTCTTGATCAGACAGATTGTAACTTAAACTGTCAAAAGAGACTAAATGATTTTTGAAAAAGTAGCGTTCATCTATTTGTGTTCATCGGTTGTAACTTGGCCGTATCATCTGCAGCAGATTGTTTATGTCAAATCACTGGTGGTTGAACCCATTTCAGATTCCTTCTCTTGGAAAGATATGTTCTCTGGATTAACATCGACATTGTAGTCCGTCTTATTTAAATCGAAACCTTATATACCTACATGTATATATAGACTATAACCAATAAGTATATATATATAGAAGAAAAATCCTTAAGATTCTCACATCTATTGAGGCGAGACATGGAATTTTGTTTGAAATAGGAGCTTGGTTTGTCCAGGTTCTGAATGAAACGAGCCATGTTTGTTATGCTTATATCTGTCTGTGTTATTGAGCTGTAGATTATTCAATGGACTTTAAACCAGTACTCCCCTGAAAAGTTGGAAGAGGTTTGAAGAGATTTTTGAAGAGAGTGTTGATGTATGTTCGTTTGTGAACCACTGGTGGTTGAGCCCATTTCAGATTCCTTCTCTCGGACAGATATGTTCTCCCCAATAACATCGTCATTGTATCCCATCTTATTTAAATCGAAACCTGGAAGAAGAACCGTTAAGATTCTCGCACCAATTCAGGAGAGGCATGGAATTTTATTCCGAAATAGGAGCATGGTTTTCCAGGTCCTGAATGAAATTAAAAATCCAACTCACTTTGTTATTTATGCACAGATTGAAAATGTATTCTTGGTCGGCTTCCTTTATACATTTAAAGATATTTTCACCAGAAAGACGCTGGAGTTTTACCGCCTTGTTTTTATTCTCAGAATCCTGGTTCTGATCTGTTTACGGAACAATTTAAAACTGTGGAAATGCTGTTGTAGAACTTTGACCAGGTGCTGTTACTTAAGACTTGCACAGATCTGAATTTGAGCAAAATATACATATAATATTTATAAACACCTCTGTAACTTGATGACCACGCATTCTAAGCTTTATAAAACCAACTTGATCTCCATCCTGCCCTAACTACACCACTAGATCTCCATATATAGATCATAAAAAACATGTTTATTATTTGATAGAAATCAAATAGTCTGTTTGATACTTGGGCAGAATGGCAAGGTGTTCCCTATGTGAAGACATGTTAGTGTCTCAACTACGTGAGTGTCACACTTATTGATCAGACCTTGAGGTGGCGATAAAAAAGAAACTTGTCCGCACATCAAGAATCTACTTTGGTCACTGGAAGCGTTTCAATTGGTCGATTCTTTAAGATGTCGGCACACTCCTTTTTATTTGGCTGGCAACTTCATTTAGCCGGACAGTGTGATACAATGCTTCAACATGTCATTGATAAACATGATATTTATGAACCTACCCTGCAGCGAAAAGACACTGAGGAGTAAAGTCAGGACTCCAATCGTTTTCGTTCTCGAGTACTGGTTGAGATGTAGAGGGTCTTGTACACGTGAAGTGCCACCCATCTTAATCTGCCTTGCTGTTGTTGCTGAAAACAAATGGACATTGTTTAGTAAACAGAGTTTAAATCTTAGACTTCCATCATTATTCAAAGTGAACTTTAACAAGGCATCAAACTAAAATCCTCCGCCCGGCTCTGCTTCACAAACTGTATCAATAACAAATGGTTGAATCAGTTATTGAGACTAAATAAAATGGACCACAGTTTGAGACCAATTCATACACCGATTTATACACACTTGGATTTACTCAGTGAATTGGGGGAATGATGGTTTAGTTGGTAGGGTGAGGGTTCTCTAACCGGAGCCTAGCAGGTTAGATTGTGCACTCGGAGTTCATGCTGAGGTCCTAGGATCGAGCCACTGAAACTTAAACTCTATATCTTCTATCTACCAATGTGAAAAAATTAAAGGAAAAAACATCCTATTTAAATTTTCCCAAAACACGAGTGTCGTTAAATGACTTTCTATTCTTTTAAAGTATACGTAGATCCTATTTTTGATCATTTGGGATGAAAGTATAAAATTGGAACAAGATTCCAACAGTCAGCTGGAACGGCACAAACGTATACAGGCACCCGGCGTTCAATGCAGCAGTTTATTTCTTCAGAGACAGTTTGCACTACCGTTGTATCAAGAGGACTCTTCTTTAGCAGAGGCTTGATGACTGATGTTTTCAAGGCACTTGAGAAAATTTCAGTTTCAAGTGACATGTTGACTGTTTGAGTGATTGGTGCCAACACGCTGGCTAACAGATTTTAGAAATCCGGTGGGTTTCATGAGAGCGCGTAGAAGAACTTGGAGTCCTGCACGGATTTCTCTTGTCCAATTACAAGAGCTACTTGGTCACAACAGCTGGTTGGAGACGTGGCCCCTGAACAAGACTCCAGCGGCCAGAATTAATAGCTTTGACCTTCAATTCAGGGTGAAAAGCTCTGGCCAAAGATCACCAGCACTGGAAAAACTTGTTTGAAGACTCATTAAATGGAGAAAATCTTTGCGATTGTCTTTGTTTACTCACGCCTCTGCAAGTAAATGAAGGGGCAATCCCTGTCTTACCATCAGCAACCCAGCCTCATAGGAAGCCTTTGCTGCGGCTTGCTTGTTTAAAGTCTATCAATCCCATATTGATGGTTCAGGGTTTCCCATAAACTTGTAGTGAAGTTGTGATTCGTTGCCTCCATGGTAGCTTCTCAAAGTGCTTTGTTTGAACAATGAAATTCATTTTTTTAACTTCAGTCATGTCAAAGCTAGGCTTATCCTGCGTTGGTTTCACTGACGTCTTGCTTTGCTTGAGACATGATTTCTTCCATGATTTCTTCCTTAGGGCACTGAGGCCAGTTGTCGATTATCTAGATTAGTCCTGGTAGGAATCTCAGGAAACACTATTTTTGCACATTGACTGAACAAATCTTCTCATTTAGAAGTTCTTTTGAGGTTTCTCCACCTGGAGGACTGTGCGGCTATGTTTTTCATCTTTTTTTTGTAAGTGCAACAGAACATCTCGAGATGAGTGTGATTCAAATATGTACAGATAAAAAGGTAAAAAGTGATCTGAAACTGTTAGACATCAGTCAGCGATGTGTTTTGGTACAAAGGTCTTCCTAGATTTAATTTACCAAGTTGTTAAAAGATTCTGGTTCTTCATGTTGTCTTTGGGGGTCTTCTATGTGGCTTCAAAGAATGTTTTCCAGAATCAGTGAGCGTTCCATCTCCTTCAACACAAACATTTTCTCTTTTCGATTCCAGTTCGGATCATTTTAACTGCTAAAGTTCCCGACATTTCAGTAGATTGACAGAGTTCTTCACGCTTGCAAACTTCCTTTACTCTGATGGTAGATATAGTAGCGTCCTCATCTGAGAGAATCAGGTTCGTTAGGCAGTCCTTTTAAAGTCTTTCACCATCCAGCTTGGAAGCACTGCTTTGTTTGCAACATATTCTCTTGGAATTTTTTGTGTGATTAAGTTCAGTGTCTATTCCATCCAGGTTCACACGCTGAGTCTCACTTAAATACTTGTGGAGGGATTAAATCTCTTGAACTGGTTCATCTCTTGTAAAAGACTCTTCATGGGGTTTCTTTAAGATTCGTACTGGTTCATAGTTCCCGTCTTATATGAACTTCTAAAGTCCATCTGAGTGTTAATAAAAAAAATCCTCACCTAGTTTTCTGTTTTTGTCTTGTTGTTTCCAGTTTGATGGTGTTCGTGCTTCTGGATTGCTATGATCATTTTACTATCCGGTATTTTGTAAAATGCTTTTGGCTAAAACGTGACCTATTGAGTTCAAAACATCTATGATAGTAATGACCATTTGAAAGTAATTTTGTAATACTGCATCAATGCCATCGGTCGACATGCTGAGGGTCTTTCTTGTCAGGGTTTCCTGACCTGAAATTATATCGCTGAGTCTGGATCAGCCAATCAACAAGATCCAAGATCAAATCTATGGTAGTTCAGTATACAGGTGTAGTTTGACTGTACCTGCAGTTTTTAAGTTAAAAAGTAAATGTTTACGTTCAAATTTATGGAGACCCTGAAGCCAAATGATGATCTGTGGATGTGCTTGTCGTAGAATTTATTGTGGATGTTCTTGGTGCTTCATGGAAAAAAAAAAACAGGTCACCTATTATCCAGTTTGTGGCTGAGTTTGCAAATACTTTTGGATCCGTATTACGCGTCAAAGAAGAGTTTTTATAAGTCCACAAACTCCGGGTAGGTAGAACTAGAAGGCTCATTTGAGTGTGTGTGAACTCAGATTTGGTGCCAGGAGGGAAAGTTCGTTTGGGTGAATATCCCTGATTAGTTTTTGTGATGTTCAGAATTCATGGTCCCTAGCCCACATAGGTGATCTCCTCTGCCGTTGTGCATACCATTCCCCAGGAGGGTGGGAAATCTTTTATAGGTTCTGTTTAAGGCCCTGCTCGCTGTCCCTGTTATCATCCTCCAGATGGTTCTCTCTCCAAGGTGACTCCCTCTAAATCACCACCACCTCTAGTTTTTAGGGGGTCCGAAGACTCTCCTCCATATTCGAATTTTCCCTTGTGAGCGGGTAATAGATTCTATTTTTGATCGTCTTGGATGAGAAAAAGTTTTCTGTGGATCTGGAAAAGATAGAGACAAGTGCACGATGATAGCAAATCTGTGGATGTGCTTTGGAGAGACCAGAAGCTTAAACTTTGTCCATTAGCAAGTTCAGAAAGCAGGACGTTCTGTGCTTATCAGATAACGGGCGTTGCTTTGAATGTTTCTTCTCGCTATTATCGCTTTTTAGTGAGGGAGGTCTGTACAGAAGTGGCAAAGCACTGGCCGACGGCCTAAATAGGTCTGGTACATCAGTGTTTTTGTCTTTTTTTGCCTTTGCTTGAAAGAGCTGTAATCAGGTTTTGTTGGGGCTGCATCGTAGAGGGCAGTGGAGGGATTGCAGGAAGTGTGATAAGGATGATATATGTTAAGTCTCCTTCCACATAACCAGTGTCTAATGGTTAATTAGTTCCATTTAAAATTTCTCGAGCTGAAAATAAGCCTCTCATGTCAAGAATCAGAACAAGATTCCAACAGGCAGCTAAACTGCACAAACGTATTGGGTTACCCGGCGTTCAACGCAGCAGTTTATTTCTTCAGAGACAGTTTGGACTACTGTGAAATCAGGAGGACTGTTCTTTAGCAGAGGCTTGATGACTGACGTTTTCAAGGCACTTGGGAAAATTTCAGTTTGAAAAGAAGCATCTACTTTTTGAGTGATTGGTGCCAACACGCTGGTTAAAAGATTTTAGAAATCCAGTGGGTGATATTTCATGAGAGAGCGTAGAAGAACTTGGAACTAATAATAATTTGTTCAACAGTTGTTTCTGTTACTGGGATGAAGTCATTTAGCTTTAAGGATGTAGATGCTGGTGAGGTTGTCATTTGAACTGGCGTTGATGGAGTTTTTGACATTCTGAACTTTGTCATTAAAAAATACAGCAACTCATTACATACGAGTTCTGAACCTCTTAGGTGGTGGATTTGTTAATCTATTGTTGCAAAAAGCACACGTGAGTTATTTCAATAACAGTTCTTGTTTTCTTCAGTGACATGCATGTCTCTAGTTTTACAATCAGACTGTAACCATGGAACTTTTCTCTAAAAAATCTTCACAATAATAACGAACCTGGAGCCTGAATTTTCACCATTTACGCTCAACTTTCCTGCACGTTTTTGTGCCCTGACTGAGTCATTGTTTCTCCTTAGTTTTAACCTTCAAATGCAATGGAATCCAGAACATTCATAATACAAGACTGAACAGAGTTGAGGTCTTCAAACTGAACCCTTTAACTGTACACGTGTTGTCATTTGTCTTATATGAATAACTGCCGGTCCAGCCGTTGGCCTGGTAGCAACATAGAGGTCACAAAAGACAGAAATGATCAGATAAGGCTATGTCAGAGACGTTCACATGAGACGTATACATCCCGTCTACAACCGTTCTAAGTGAGGAGACATTTAGACGTATCCTCCCTCTAAGAAACCGCGCATAGCGATGACAGAATAGAGTTTACATTGATTCATGTTGTCAATTATCAGGGCTGACTCTGAGGGTCTGAGGTAAATAAAAGCAGGACTCTACATGGGTTCATCCAGATACTAGTTTAGGTTTTTCTTGGTCAGGAAAATGTGTAGTTTGTATTGTTTCCTAACTGCCATCGACTAGTCTGCACTCACAGAGCCGTTACAGATGATGTAATGTGACTCGGTACATATTGGCATCCCAAACACTTTAATTTCAAAACAAATCCTGAAGCATAATGACGATTTGTGGATGTGCTTGAGATGGTATTTACGTAGATGTTGTTATTCTTGGTGCTCATTCTGCAAATAGACTTTTGGGTCTTCAACAGGACTCCTCGAAGAGTTTTTTAGCAGTTCATGAGAACTCGTCTGGGTGGGCAGACCTGGGAAGGGTAATTTAAGTGTGTGTAAACTCAGATTTGGTTCCTGGAGGGAAAGTTTGTTAACTGAACAGAGTTGATCAAATCATTAAGATCAAAACCCGAGAAAACTTTGTTGTACAATCCTGGTCCCTATGTTACTGTCGATGAGCGCTGTGGTCCATTCAGGGGGTGCTGTCGTTTTCCAACAAGCCGCCAAGTATGGTATCATAATATGGGTAGCTTGTGATGCAAAATCCAGCTATGAATGAAATACGCAGCAAGTATACACTGGAAAATTACCCGCAGGAGCATTCGAGACGAATCAGGAGACGTGTGTTATCCTAGAGATGAGCGAAGGGCTGCAAGGTGATAACATCACATGTGACAGCTTTTTTACATGCTTCGTCTTTTACTCCAGCTCTAGGTGACTTGTTTCCACGTCTTTGACCGATACTTGCTTTGAAACTGTTGAACCGCTTCATTGCTTGGGCTGCGTAATCTATGGTGGCAACTGCAAGTTCTCCAGGTAAGACGAGACGGGTCGCGGTTTGGATATCTCTTGGTATGGATCGTTTGTTTTGACGAGCCAAGAAAGAAGCTTCCTCTGCAATGCGGTCAAACATGTTCACCACAAAACTTTTCACATTCCAAAAGTAATTCTGGCTGATGTCACTGTTACGGTTCACCCGTCTGTGTACTCTGAATATGTACATTTTAAACTGTCACTGAAAACAGCAAATGGCACCCTTCACCGTGGTGGACCAACACTATTTGTTTTGTTTGTTTATTCAGCAGAGATCCATCATAGAAGTCTTCAAAGTGTCTTCAGGAGTTTGTATTTATGGAGACATTTTGACTTCTATCCAGAAATGATTTTCAGTCTGATATTTTATATAAGATATAAATATAAGATAGAATATTATTTATAGAATATATTCTGTAAAATAATATAAATAGAATATATTTTCCCAGATTATTGAGGTCTATAAATGTTTTTCAGTGATTTTTCTGTGACTCAAAGTATTGTTTGTTACTGTCTGCAATCATCAATGTGTTATTGCATATGTCTCTGTGTGCAGGCGCTGTGGGTTTTTTCCCCCAAACAATCAGATTTTAAACAATTTACTTAAAAATTAATGCAAAAACTAATTAGTTAAGTTAAATGCACTTATTATTAGACTTTATTTTGAAACAAAACTAGTCTATATTTCAGGCTTCCTGCCCTGGAATCTCACCAGGTTACACAGTCTTACTTGTGATTCACTCTCTCATGTATTCAGTAGTCTGAGTCCTGCACAGATTTCTCTTGTCCAATTACAAAAGCTACTGGTCACAACAGCTGGTTGGAGACGTGGCCCCTGAACAAGACTCCAGCGGCCAGAATTAATAGCTTCGACCTTCAATTCAGGGTGAAAAGCTCTGGCCAAAAATCACCAGCACTGGAAAAACTTGTTTGAAGACTCATTAAATGGAGAAAATCTTTGCGATTGTCTTTGTTTACTCACGCCTCTGCAAATAAAGGAAGGGGAATCCCTGTCTTACCATCAGCAACCCAGCCTCACAGGAAGCCTCGCCTGCGGCTTGCTTGTTTAAAGTCTATCAATCCGATATTGATGGTTCAGGGTTTCCCATAAACTTGTAGTGAAGTTGTGTTTTGTTGCCTCTACGGTAGCTTCACAAAGTGCTTTGTTTGAACAATGAAATCCATTTTTTTAACTTCGATCATGTCAAAGCTAGGCTTATCCTGCGTTGGTTTTGTTGACGCCTTGCTTTGCTTGAGACATGATTTCTTCCATGATTTCTTCCTTAGGGCACTGAGACCAGTTCTCGATCCTCTAGATTAGTCCTGGTAGGAATCTCAGGAAACACTACTTTTGCACATCGACTGAATAAATCTTCTCATTTTGAAGTTCTTTTGAGGTTTCTCCAGCTCTCCACCTGGAGGACTGTGCTGCTATGTTTTTCATCTTTTTTTTATAAGTGCAACAGAACATCTCGAGATGAGTGTGATTCAAATATGTACAAATAAAAAGGTAAAAAATGATCTGAAACTGTTAGACATCAGTCAGCGATGTGTTTTGGTACAAAGGTCTTCCTAGATTTAATTTACCAACTTGTTAAAAGATTCTGATTCTTCATGTTTGTTTTTGGGGGTCTTCTATGTGGCTTCAAAGAATGTTTTCCAGAATCAGTGAGCGTTCCATCTCCTTCAAAACAAACATTTTCTCTTTTCGATTCCAGTTTGGATCATTTTAACTGCTAAAGTTCCCGACATTTTGGGAGATTGACAGAGTTCTTCACGCTTTCAAACTTCCTTTTATTCTGATGGTAGATATAGTAGCGTCCTCATCCGGGACGGTCAGGTTCTTCTATTGAGTCCTTTGAGAGACGTTATTCATCCAGTTTGGAAGCACTGCTTTGTTTGCAACACATTCTCTTGGAATTTTTTGTGTGATTAAGTTCGGTGTCCATTCCGTCCAGGTTCACACGCTGAGTCTCACTTAAATACTTGTGGAGGGATTAAATCTCTTGAACTGGTTCATCTCTTGTAAAAGACTCTTCATGGGGTTTCTTTAAGATTCGTACTGGTTCATAGTTCCCGTCTTATATGAACTTCTGAAGTCCAAAAATCCTCACCTACTTTTCTGTTTTTCTCTTGTTGTTTCCAGTTTGATGGTGTTCGTGCTTCTGGATTGCTATGATCATTTTACTATCTAGTATTTTGTAAAATGCTTTTGGCTAAAACGTGACCTATTGAGTTCAAAACATCTATGATGGTAATGACCATTTGAAAGTAATTTTGTAATACTGCATCAATGCCATCGGTCGACATGCTGAGGGTCTTTCTTGTCTGGGTTTCCTGACCTGAAATTATATCGCTCAGTCTGGATCAGCCAATCAACAAGATCCAAGATAAAATCTATGGTAGTTCAGTATACAGGTGTAGTTTGACTGTACCTGCAGTTGTTTAATTTAAATGTAAATGTTTATTTTCAAATTTATAAAGACCCTGAAGCCAAATGATGATCTGTGGATGTGTTTGTGGTAGAATTTATTATGGATGTTCTTGGTGCTTCATGGAAAAAAAAAACAGGTTACCTGTTATCCAGTTTGTGGCTGAGTTTGCAAATACTTTTGGATCCGTATTATGTGTCAAAGAAGAGTTTTTATAAGTCCACGAACTCCTGGTAGGTAGAACTAGAAGGGTCATTTGAGTGTGCTTTAACTCAGATTTGGTGCCAGGAGGGAAAGTTTGTTTGGGTGAATATCCCTGATTAGTTTTTCTGATGTTTACGTCTAAACTGTTAAGAATTCATGGTCCCTAGCCCACATAGGCGACCTCCTCTGCCGTCGTGCATACCATTCCCCAGGAGGGTGGGAAATCTTTTCTAGATTCTATTATAGGCCCTGTTCGCTGTCCCTGTTATCATCCTCCAGATGGTTATCTGGCCAAGGTGACTCCCTCTAAATCACCACCACCTCTAGTTTTTAGGGGGTCCAAAGACTCCTCCATATTTGAATTTTTCCTTGCGAGCGGGTAATAGATTCTATTTTTGATCGTCTTGGATGAGAAATAGTTTTCTGTGAATCTGAAAAAGATAGAGACAAGTGTACGATGATAGCAAACCTGTGGATGTGCTTTGGAGAGACCAGAAGCTTAAACTTTGTCCATTAGCAAGGCCATGAGTTCAGAAAGCAGGACGTTCTCTGCTTATCAGATAACTGGGCGTTGCTTTGAATGTTTCTTCTCGCTATTATCGCTTTTTATTGAGGGAGGTCTGAAAAGAAGTGGCAAAGCACTGGCCGACGGCCTAAATAGGTCCGGTACATCAGTGATTTTGTCTTTTTTTGCCTTTGATTGAAAGAGGTGTAATCAGGTTTTGTTGGGGCTGCATCGTAGAGGGCAGTGGAGGGATCGCAGGAAGTGTGATAAGGATGATATATGTTAAGTCTCCTTCCACATAACCAGTGTTTTAATGGTTAATTAGTTCCATTTAAAATTACTCGAGCTGAAAATAAGCCTCTCATGTCAAGAATTGGAACAAGATTCAAACAGGCAGCTAGAACTGCACAAACTTATAGGGTTACCCGGCGTTCAACGTAGCAGTTTATTTCTTCAGAGACAGTTTGGACTACTGTGGAAACAGGACGACTCTTCTTTTGCAGAGGCTTGATGACTGATGTCTTCAAGGCACTTGGGAAAATTTCAGTTTGAAGTCACACGTTCACTTTTTTAGTGATTGGTGCCAACACGCTGGCTAACAGATTTTAGAAATCCGGTGGGTGATATTTCATGAGAGAGCGTAGAAGAACTCGGACTAATAACAATTTCTTCAACAGTTGTTTCTGTTACTGGGATGAAATCTTTTAGTTTGGTGAGGTTGTCATTTGAACTGGCTTTGATGGAGTTTTTGATTTTCTGAACGTTGTTATTAAAAAATACAGCAAACTCATTACATATGAGTTCTGAACCTCTTAGGTGGTGGATTTGTTAATCTATTGTAGCAAAAAGCACACGTGAGTTATTTCAATAACAGTTCCTGATTTCTTTAGTGAAATGCATGTCTCTAGTTTTACAATCAGACTGTAACCATGGAACTTTTCTCTATTAAATCTTCACAATAATAACGAACCTGGAGCCTGAATTTTCACCATTTACGTTCAACTTTCCTGCACGTTTTTGTGCCCTGACTGAGTCATTGTTTCTCCTTAGTTTTAACCTTCAAATGCAATGGAATCCAGAACATTCATAATACAAGACTGAACAGAATTGAGGTCTTCAAACTGAACCCTTTAACTGTACACGTGTTGTCATTTGTCTTATATGAGTAACTGCCGGTCCAGCCGTTGGCCTGGTAGCAACATAGAGGTCACAAGACAGAAATGATCAGATAAGGCTATGTAAGAGACGTTCACATGAGACGTATACATCCCGTCTACAACCGTTCTAAGTGAGGAGACATTTAGACGTATCCTCCCTCTAAGAAACCGCGCATAGCGATGACAGAATAGAGTTTACATTGATTCATGTTGTCAATTATCAGGGCTGACTCTGAGGGTCTGAGGTAAATAAAAGCAGGACTCTACATGGGTTCATCCAGATACTAGTTTAGGTTTTTCTTGGTCAGGAAAATGTGTAGTTTGTATTGTTTCCTAACTGCCATCGACTGGTCTGCACTCACATAGCCGTTACAGATGATGTAATGTGACTCAGTATGGCATCCCAAACACTTTAATTTCAAAACAAATCCTGAAGCATAATGACGATTTGTGGATGTGCTTGAGATGGTATTTACGTGGATGTTTGTTATTCTCGGTGCTCATTCTGCAAATAGACTTTTGGGTCTTCAACAGGACTCCTCGAAGAGTTTTTTAGCAGTTCATGAGAACTCGTCTGGGTGGGCAGACCTGGGAAGGGTAATTTAAGTGTGTGTAAACTCAGATTTGGTGCCTGGAGGGAAAGATTGTTAACTGAACAGAGTTGATCAAATCATTAAGATCAAAACCCGAGAAAACTTTGTTGTACAATCCTGGTCCCTATGTTACTGTTGATGAGCGCTGTGGTCCATTCAGGGGGTGCTGTCGTTTTCCAACAAGCCGCCAAGTATGGTATCATAATATGGGCAGCTTGTGATGCAAAATCCAGCTATGAATGAAATACGCAGCAAGTATACACTGGAAAATTACCCGCAGGAGCATTCGAGAAGAATCAGGAGACGCGTGTGATCCTAGAGATTAGCGAAGGGCTGCAAGGTGATAACATTACATGTGACAACTTTTTTACATGCTTCGTCTTTGACTCCAGCTCTAGGTGACTTGTTTCCATGTCTATGACCGATACTTGCTTTGAAACGGTTGAACCGCTTCATTGCTTGGGCTGCGTAATCTATGGTGGCAACTGCAAGTTCTCCAGGTAGGACGAGACGGGTCACGGTTTGGATAGATCTCGGTATAGATCGTTTGTTCTGACGAGCCAAGAAAGAAGCTTCCTCTGCAATGCGTTCAAACATGTTCACCACAAAACTTTTCAAATTCCAAAAGTAATTCTGGCTGATGTCACTGTTACGTTTCACCCGTCTGTGTACTCTGAATATCTACATCTTAAACTGTCACTAAAAACAGCAACTGGCACCCTTCACTGTGGTGGACCAACACTATTTGTTTTGTTTGTTAATTCAGCAGAGATCCCATCATAGAAGTCTTCAAAGTGTCTTCAGGACTTTGTATTTATGGAGATATTTTGACTTCTATCCAGGAATGATTTCCAGTGTGATATTTTATATAAGATATAAATATAAGATAGAATATTATTTATAGAATATAGTCTGTAAAATAATATATTATAGAATATATTTTCCCAGATTATTGAGGTCTATAAATGTTTTTCAGTGATTTTTCTGTGACTCAAAGTATTGTTTGTTACTGTTTGCAATCATCCATGTGTCATTGTGTATGTCTCTGTGTGCAGGCGCTGTAGGTTTTTTCCCCCAAATGATCAGATTTTAAACAATTTACTTATAAATTAATGCAAAAACTAATTAGTTAAGTTAAAGGCACTTATTATTAGACTTTATTTTAAAACAAAACTGGTCTATACTTCAGGCTTCCTGCCCTGGAATCTCACCAGGTTACACAGTCTTACTTGTGGTACACTCTCTCATATGTTCAGTAGTCTGAGTCTTGCACGGATTTCTCTTGTCCAATTACAAGAGCTACTGGTCACAACAGCTGGTTGGAGACATGGCCCCTGAACAAGACTCCAGCGGCCAGAATTAATAGCTTTCACCTTCAATTCAGGGTGAAAAGCTCTGGCCAAAAATCACCAGCACTGGAAAAACTTGTTTGAAGACTCATTAAATGGAGAAAATCTTTGCGATTGTCCGTGTTTACTCATGCCTCTGCAAGTAAAAGAAGGGGAATCCCTGTCTTACCATCAGCAACCCAGCCTCACAGGAAGCCTTTGATCAGGCTTGCTTGTTTAAAGTCTATCAATCCCATATTGATGGTTCAGGGTTTCCCATAAACTTGTAGTGAAGTTGTGTTTTGTTGCCTCTACTGTAGCTTCTCAAAGTGCTTTGTTTCAACAATGAAATTCATTTTTTTAACTTCAGTCATGTCAAAGCTAGGCTTATCCTGCGTTGGTTTCACTGACGTCTTGCTTTGCTTGAGACATGATTTCTTCCATGATTTCTTCCTTTAGGGCACTGAGACCAGTTCTCGATCCTCTAGATTAGTCCTGGTAGGAATCTCAGGAAACACTACTTTTGCACATCGACTGAATAAATCTTCTCATTTTGAAGTTCTTTTGAGGTTTCTCCAGCTCTCCACCTGGAGGACTGTGCGGCTATGTTTTTCATCTTTTTTTTGTAAGTGCAACAGAACATCTCGAGATGAGTGTGATTCAAATATGTACAAATAAAAAGGTAAAAAATGATCTGAAACTGTTAGACATCAGTCAGCGATGTGTTTTGGTACAAAGGTCTTCCTAGATTTAATTTACCAACTTGTTAAAAGATTCTGATTCTTTATGTTTGTTTTTGGGGGTCTTCTATGTGGCTTCAAAGAATGTTTTCCAGAATCAGTGAGCGTTCCATCTTCTTTAAAACAAACATTTTCTCTTTTCGATTCCAGTTTGGATCATTTTAACTGCTAAAGTTTCCGACATTTCGGTAGATTGACTGAGTTCTTCACGCTTGCAAACTTCCTTTACTCTGATGGTAGATATAGTAGCGTCCTCATCTGAGAGAATCAGGTTCGTTAGGCAGTCCTTTAAAGTCTTTCACCATCCAGCTTGGAAGCACTGCTTTGTTTGCAACATATTCTCTTGGAATTTTTTGTGTGATTACGTTCGGTGTCCATTCCGTCCAGGTTCACACGCTGAGTCTCACTTAAATACTTGTGGAGGGATTAAATCTCTTGAACTGGTTCATCTCTTGTAAAAGACTCTTCATGGGGTTTCTTTAAGATTCGTACTGGTTCATAGTTCCCGTCTTATATGAACTTCTGAAGTCCATCTGAGTGTTAATAAAAAAAATCCTCACCTAGTTTTCTGTTTTTCTCTTGGTGTTTCTGGTTTGATGGTGTTTGTGCTTCTGGAATGCTATGATCGTTTTACTATCCCGTATTTTGTAAAATGCTTTTGGTTAAAACGTGACCTATTGAGTTCAAAACATCTATGATGGTAATGACCATTTGAAAGTAATTTTGTAATACTGCGTCAATGCAATCGGTCGACATGCCGAGGGTCTTCTTGTCTGGGTTTCCTGACCTGAAATTATATTGCTGAGTCTGGATCAGCCAATCAACAAGATCCAAGATCAAATCTATGGTAGTTCAGTATACAGGTGTAGTTTGACTGTACCTGCAGTTGTTTAATTTAAATGTAAATGTTTATTTTCAAATTTATAAAGACCCCTGAAGCAAAATAATGATCTGTGGATGTGTTTGTGGTAGAATTTATTATGGATGTTCTTGGTGCTTCATGGAAAAAAAAAAAACAGGTTACCTGTTATCCAGTTTGTGGCTGAGTTTGCAAATACTTTTGGATCCGTATCATGTGTCAAAGAAGAGTTTTTATAAGTCCACGAACTCCTGGTAGGTAGAACTAGAAGGGTCATTTGAGCGTGCTTTAACTCAGATTTGGTGCCAGGAGGGAAAGTTTGTTTGGGTGAATATCCCTGATTAGTTTTTCTGATGTTTACGTCTAAACTGTTCAGAATTCATGGTCCCTAGCCTACATTGGCGACCTCCTCTGCCGTCGTGCATACCATTCCCCAGGAGGGTGGGAAATCTTTTCTAGATTCTATTATAGGCCCTGTTCGCTGTCCCTGTTATCATCCTCCAGATGGTTCTCTCTCCAAGGTGACTCCCTCTAAATCACCACCACCTCTAGTTTTTAGGGGGTCCGAAGACTCTCCTCCATATTCGAATTTTCCCTTGTGAGCGGGTAATAGATTCTATTTTTGATCGTCTTGGATGAGAAAAAGTTTTCTGTGGATCTGGAAAAGATAGAGACAAGTGCACGATGATAGCAAATCTGTGGATGTGCTTTGGAGAGACCAGAAGCTTAAACTTTGTCCATTAGCAAGTTCAGAAAGCAGGACGTTCTGTGCTTATCAGATAACGGGCGTTGCTTTGAATGTTTCTTCTCGCTATTATCGCTTTTTAGTGAGGGAGGTCTGTACAGAAGTGGCAAAGCACTGGCCGACGGCCTAAATAGGTCCGGTACATCAGTGTTTTTGTCTTTTTTTGCCTTTGCTTGAAAGAGCTGTAATCAGGTTTTGTTGGGGCTGCATCGTAGAGGGCAGTGGAGGGATTGCAGGAAGTGTGATAAGGATGATATATGTTAAGTCTCCTTCCACATAACCAGTGTCTAATGGTTAATTAGTTCCATTTAAAATTTCTCGAGCTGAAAATAAGCCTCTCATGTCAAGAATCAGAACAAGATTCCAACAGGCAGCTAAACTGCACAAACGTATTGGGTTACCCGGCGTTCAACGCAGCAGTTTATTTCTTCAGAGACAGTTTGGACTACTGTGGAATCAGGAGGACTGTTCTTTAGCAGAGGCTTGATGACTGACGTTTTCAAGGCACTTGGGAAAATTTCAGTTTGAAAAGAAGCATCTACTTTTTGAGTGATTGGTGCCAACACGCTGGCTAAAAGATTTTAGAAATCCGGTGGGTGATATTTCATGAGAGAGCGTAGAAGAACTTGGAACTAATAATAATTTGTTCAACAGTTGTTTCTGTTACTGGGATGAAGTCATTTAGCTTTAAGGATGTAGATGCTGGTGAGGTTGTCATTTGAACTGGCGTTGATGGAGTTTTTGATTTTCTGAACCTTCTCATTAAAAAATACAGCAAACTCATTACATATGAGTTCTGAACCTCTTAGGTGATGGATTTGTTGATCAATTGTAGCAAAAAGCACACGTGAGTTATTTCAATAGCAGTTCTTGATTTCTTTAGTGACATGTATGTCTCTAGTTTTACAATCAGACTGTAACCATGGAACTTTTCTCCATAAAATCTTCACAATAATAACGAACCTGGAGCCCGAATTTTCACCATTTACGCTCAGCTTTCCTGCACGTTTTTGTGCCCTGACTGAGTCATTGTTTCTCCTTAGTTTTAACCTTCAAATGCAATGGAATCCAGAACATTCATAATACAAGACTGAACAGAATTGAGGTCTTCAAACTGAACCCTTCAACTGTACACGTGTTGTCATTTGTCTTATATGAATAACTGCCGGTCCAGCCGTTGGCCTGGTAGCAACATAGAGGTCACAAAAGACAGAAATGATCAGATAAGGCTATGTCAGAGACGTTCACATGTGACGTATACATCCCGTCTACAACCGTTCTAAGTGAGGAGACATTTAGACGTATCCTCCCTCTAAGAAACCGCGCATAGCGATGACAGAATAGAGTTTACATTGATTCATGTTGTCAATTATCTGGGCTGACTCTCAGGGTCTGAGGTAAATAAAAGCAGGACTCTACCTGGGTTCATCCAGATACTAGTTTAGGTTTTTCTTGGTCAGGAAAATGTGAAATTAGTATTGTTTCCTAACTGCCATCGACTAGTCTGCACTCACATAGCCGTTACAGATGATGTAATGTGACTCGGTACATATTGGCATCCCAAACACTTTAATTTCAAAACAGATCCTGAAGCTTAATGACGATCTGTGGATGTGCTTCAGATGGTACTTACGTGGGTGTTTGTTATTCTCGGTGCTCATTCTGCAAATAGACTTTTGGGTCTTCAACAGGACTCCTCGAAGAGTTTTTTAGCAGTTCATGAGTACTCCTCTGGGTGGGCAGACATGGGAAGGGTAATTTAAGTGTGTCAGTCAGATTTGGTGCCTGGAGGGAAAGTTTGTTAACTGAACAGAGTTGATCAAATCATTAAGATCAAAACCCAAGAAAACTTTGTTGTACAATCCCGGTCCCTATGTTACTGTCGATGAGCGCTGTGGTCCATTCAGGGGGTGCTGTCCTTTTCCAACAAGCCGCCAAGTATGGTATCAAAATATGGGTAGCTTGTGATGCAAAATCCAGCTATGAATGAAATACGCAGCAAGTATACACTAGAAAATTACCCGCAGGAGCATTCGAGAAGAATCAGGAGACGCGTGTTATCCTAGAGATTAGAGAAGGGCTGCAAGGTGATAACATTACATGTGACAACTTTTTTACATGCTTCGTCTTTGACTCCAGCTCTAGGTGACTTGTTTCCACGTCTATGACCGATACTTGCTTTGAAACGGTTGAACCGCTTCATTGCTTGGGCTGCGTAATCTATGGTGGCAACTGCAAGTTCTCCAGGTAGGACGAGACGGGTCGGGCTTTGGATATCTCTTGGTATGGATCGTTTGTTTTGACGAGCCAAGAAAGAAGCTTCCTATGCAATGCGTTCAAACATGTTCACCACAAAACTTTTCAAATTCCAAATGTAATTCTGGCTGATGTCACTGTTACGTTTCACCCGTCTGTGTACTCTGAATATCTACATCTTAAACTGTCACTAAAAACAGCAACTGGCACCCTTCACTGTGGTGGACCAACACTATTTGTTTTGTTTGTTAATTCAGCAGAGATCCATCATAGAAGTCTTCAAAGTGTCTTCAGGACTTTGTATTTATGGAGACATTTTGACTTCTATCCAGGAATGATTTCCAGTGTGATATTTTATATAAGATATAAATATAAGATAGAATATTATTTATAGAATATAGTCTGTAAAATAATATAAATAAAATATATTTTCCCAGATTATTGAGGTCTATAAATGTTTTTCAGTGATTTTTCTGTGACTCAAAGTATTGTTTGTTACTGTTTGCAATCATCAATGTGTTATTGCATATGTCTCTGTGTGCAGGCGCTGTGGGTTTTTTCCCCCAAACAATCAGATTTTAAACAATTTACTTAAAAATTAATGCAAAAACTAATTAGTTAAGTTAAATGCACTTATTATTAGACTTTATTTTTAAACAAAACTGGTCTATACTTCAGGCTTCCTGCCCTGGAATCTCACCAGGTTACTTAGTCTTACTTGTGGTACACTCTCTCATATGTTCAGTAGTCTGAGTCCTGCACGGATTTCTCTTGTCCAATTACAAGAGCTACTGGTCACAACAGCTGGTTGGAGACATGGCCCCTGAACAAGACTCCAGCGGCCAGAATTAATAGCTTCCACCTTCAATTCAGGGTGAAAAGCTCTGGCCAAAGATCACCAGCACTGGAAAAACTTGTTTGAAGACTCATTAAATGGAGAAAATCTTTGCGATTGTCTTTGTTTACTCACGCCTCTGCAAATAAAGGAAGGGGCAATCCCTGTCTTACCATCAGCAACCCAGCCTCACGGGAAGCCTTTGCTGCGGCTTGCTTGTTTAAAGTCTATCAATCCGATATTGATGGTTCAGGGTTTCCCATAAACTTGTAGTGAAGTTGTGTTTTGTTGCCTCTACGGTAGCTTCTCAAAGTGCTTTGTTTGAACAATGAAATCCATTTTTTTAACTTCAATCATGTCAAAGCTAGGCTTATCCTGCGTTGGTTTTGTTGACGCCTTGCTTTGCTTGAGACATGATTTCTTCCATGATTTCTTCCTTAGGGCACTGAGACCAGTTCTCGATCCTCTAGATTAGCCCTGGTAGGAATCTCAGGAAACACTATTTTTGCACATTGACTGAACAAATCTTCTAATTTAGAAGTTCTTTTGAGGTTTCTCCAGCTCTCCACCTGGAGGACTGTGCTGCTATGTTTTTCATCTTTTTTTTATAAGTGCAACAGAACATCTCGAGATGAGTGTGATTCAAATATGTACAAATAAAAAGGTAAAAAATGATCTGAAACTATTGGACATCAGTCAGCGATGTGTTTTGGTACAAAGGTCTTCCTAGATTTAATTTACCAACTTGTTAAAAGATTCTGATTCTTCATGTTTGTTTTTGGGGGTCTTCTATGTGGCTTCAAAGAATGTTTTCCAGAATCAGTGAGCGTTCCATCTCCTTCAAAACAAACATTTTCTCTTTTCGATTCCAGTTTGGATCATTTTAACTGCTAAAGTTCCCGACATTTTGGGAGATTGACAGAGTTCTTCACGCTTTCAAACTTCCTTTTATTCTGATGGTAGATATAGTAGCGTCCTCATCCGGGACGGTCAGGTTCTTCTATTGAGTCCTTTGAGAGACGTTATTCATCCAGTTTGGAAGCACTGCTTTGTTTGCAACACATTCTCTTGGAAATTTTTGTGTGATTAAGTTCGGTGTCCATTCCGTCCAGGTTCACACGCTGAGTCTCACTTAAATACTTGTGGAGGGATTAAATCTCTTGAACTGGTTCATCTCTTGTAAAAGACTCTTCATGGGGTTTCTTTAAGATTCGTACTGGTTCATAGTTCCCGTCTTATATGAACTTCTGAAGTCCAAAAATCCTCACCTAGTTTTCTGTTTTTCTCTTGTTGTTTCCAGTTTGATGGTGTTCGTGCTTCTGGAATGCTATGATCATTTTACTATCTAGTATTTTGTAAAATGCTTTTGGCTAAAACGTGACCTATTGAGTTCAAAACATCTATGATGGTAATGACCATTTGAAAGTAATTTTGTAATACTGCGTCAATGCCATCGGTCGACATGCGGAGGGTCTTCTTGTCTGGGTTTCCTGACCTGAAATTATATCGCTCAGTCTGGATCAGCCAATCAACAAGATCCAAGATCAAATCTATGGTAGTTCAGTATACAGGTGTAGTTTGACTGTACCTGCAGTTTTTTAAGTAAAAAGTAAATGTTTATTTTCAAATTTATAAAGACCCTGAAGCCAAATGATGATCTGTGGATGTGTTTGTGGTAGAATTTATTATGGATGTTCTTGGTGCTTCATGGAAAAAAAAAACAGGTTACCTGTTATCCAGTTTGTGGCTGAGTTTGCAAATACTTTTGGATCCGTATTATGTGTCAAAGAAGAGTTTTTATAAGTCCACGAACTCCTGGTAGGTAGAACTAGAAGGGTCATTTGAGTGTGCTTTAACTCAGATTTGGTGCCAGGAGGGAAAGTTTGTTTGGGTGAATATCCCTGATTAGTTTTTGTGATGTTCAGAATTCATGGTCCCTAGCCCACATAGGCGACCTCCTCTGCCGTCGTGCATACCATTCCCCAGGAGGGTGGGAAATCTTTTATAGATTCTATTATAGGCCCTGTTCGCTGTCCCTGTTATCATCCTCCAGATGGTTCTCTCTCCAAGGTGGCTCCCTCTAAATCACCACCACCTCTAGTTTTTAGGAGGTCCGAAGACTCTCCTCCATACTCGAATTTTCCCTTGCGAGCGGGTAATAGATTCTATTTTTGATTGTCTTGGATGAGAAAAAGTTTTCTGTGAATCTGAAAAAGATAGAGACAAGTATACGATGATAGCAAATCTGTGGATGTGCTTTGGAGAGACCAGAAGCTTAAACTTTGTCCATTAGCAAGGCTATGAGTTCAGAAAGCAGGACGTTCTCTGCTTATCAGATAACGGGCGTTGCTTTGAATGTTTCTTGTCGCTATTATTGCTTTTTATTGAGGGAGGTCTGAACAGAAGTGGCAAAGCACTGGCCGACGGCCTAAATAGGTCCGGTACATCAGTGTTTTTGTCTTTTTTTGCCTTTGCTTGAAAGAGGTGTAATCAGGTTTTGTTGGGGCTGCATCGTAGAGGGCATGTGGAGGGATCGCAGGAAGTGTGATAAGGATGATATATGTTAAGTCTCCTTCCACATAACCAGTGTCTAATGGTTCATTAGTTCCATTTAAAATTTATCGAGCTGAAAATAAGCCTCTCATGTCAAGAATTGGAACAAGATTCAAACAGGCAGCTAGAACTGCACAAACTTATAGGGTTACCCGGCGTTCAACGTAGCAGTTTATTTCTTCAGAGACAGTTTGGACTACTGTGGAAACAGGAGGACTCTTCTTTTGCAGAGGCTTGATGACTGATGTCTTCAAGGGACTTGGGAAAATTTCAGTTTGAAGTCACACGTTCACTTTTTTAGTGATTGGTGCCAACACGCTGGCTAACAGATTTTAGAAATCCGGTGGGTGATATTTCATGAGAGAGCGTAGAAGAACTCTGACTAATAACAATTTCTTCAACAGTTGTTTTTGTTACTGGGATGAAGTCATTTAGCTTTAACGATGTAGATGGTGGTGAGGTTGTCATTTGAACTGGCGTTGATGGAGTTTTTTACATTCTGAACTTTGTCATTAAAAAATACAGCAACTCATTACATACGAGTTCTGAACCTCTTAGGTGGTGGATTTGTTGATCAATTGTAGCAAAAAGCACACGTGAGTTATTTCAATAGCAGTTCTTGATTTCTTTAGTGACATGCATGTCTCTAGTTTTACAATCAGACTGTAACCATGGAACTTTTCTCCATAAAATCTTCACAATAATAACGAACCTGGAGCCCGAATTTTCACCATTTACGCTCAGCTTTCCTGCACGTTTTTGTGCCCTGATTGAGTCATTGTTTCTCCTTAGTTTTAACCTTCATTAAGGCAATGGAATCCAGAACCCTTCCATAAACTGTCCATGTGTTGTCATTTGTCTTATATGAATAACTGTCGGTTCAGCCGTTGGCCAGGTAGCAACATAGAGGTCACAAAAGACACAGAAATGATCAGATAAGGCTATGTCAAAGACGTTCACATTAGACACACACATCCCGACAACAATCGCTCTAAGTGAGGAGACATTTAGACGTATCCTCCCTCCAAGAAACCGCGCATAGCGATGACAGAATAGAGTTGAATCTGATTGTTGTCAACTATCTGGGCTGACCATGGAGGGTCTGAGATAAATACAAAAGCAGGACTCTCTCTCCGGCTTCATCCGGACGCTAGTTTTGGTTTTTCTTGGTTAGGAAATGTGTAGCTTGTGTTTTTTACTGACTGTCATCGATTAGTCAGCACTCACAGCCATGAGAGATTGAGATAATGTCCTGGAACAACTCGGCCGAACACTTGTTACTCCTAAGTAGATGCCGAGTCGAACCAGGCTCCCTAAAGCCCCAGAAGCTGCCATTGCAAAGGTCAAGCTCACGCTACCTAACCAATCTGCAATGGACCCATGAAACGGAAGTGATGCCAGGTCTGCCCCTCCCCCAACTAGTTTTGTGGGTTTATTTGGTTTTATTTGATATTTTTTCATTTTTTTAATATGTTTACACTGGATGTAAAATGATTCACAGGAGGATTGCAAACTGACCCACAACACATTCAGTGTCATTTTTTTTCAACGTAATACAAGGGTTAACAGTTAATTTTAAATCAGATCTTGAAGCCAAATGATGATCTGTGGATGTGCTTGAGGTTGCGTCGTTTATTGTGGATGTTGTTCTTGAAATTCAAATGTAAAAAACTAGGTCACATATTTTCCAGTTTGTGTCTGAATCTGCAAATAGATGTTTGGATCCATCAGGTGTCCTAGCATGTTTTGTTTTGGTTCATGAGTACTCGTCTGGGTAGGCAGACCTAGAAGAATCATTTGAGTGTGTGTTAACTCAGATTTGGGGCCGGGAGGGAAAGTTTGTTTTGGTGAATATACCCTAAAAATTTGTTTTAGCGATAGGCGGCCTCCTCTGCCGTTGTGCATACCGTCCCCCAGGAGAGTGGGAAATCTATGGGTCGATGCCCCATTCGTTATCATCGTCCAGCCGGTTCTCTCTCCTAGCTGACTCCTAAATCACCACCACCTCTGGTCATTATGTGGACCGCAGACTCTCCTCCATATCGCTGTTCTCCCTCATCGATGGCTGATCAACCAAATGGTTAGCTGGGCAGTAGATTTTCTTATTTATCGTCTGGGATGAGACAACGTTTTCTGTGGATCTGAAAACGATAGAGACAGGTGTAGTTCGACTGTACCTCTAGTTACGTCAGGTGTTGGTCATTGGTTGACATGAGTGATGGAGGGATGACGGGAGGTCCCTTTCGTCCTATTGTGAATTATGTTAAAATCCAGTTTTCAGACTTCGCTCAGCAATTTTTTTAAAAAGAAGCAGTTGGGAATATCGATCTCTTTATTCTGTTAACATTTGATTGTAACGATTTGCCAAAGCCATCTTTAAAAAGCAGCTGTGACTGGTAAAGAGGGGTGTAGGATGATGTGGAGGAACGGTAAATCATGGAAACAGCCATTCAAAAGAAGGTGAAGCTAGTAATGGGTATGGAACCATCATATTACCTGTAAAGTAAAATCCAACTGATA
The DNA here is from genome assembly GCA_902685375.1 of Neostethus bicornis. NCBI lineage: Eukaryota > Metazoa > Chordata > Actinopteri > Atheriniformes > Phallostethidae > Neostethus > Neostethus bicornis. Next base: position 10,696,824 of record LR738541.1, on the reverse strand, counting down.
GTGTTTACGAGGCATTCTGAAAATGATGTACTTGATATTTTACTGTTTTATGAAGTCGATATTAAATAAAGCAGTGTGTTATTTAATACTTTTTGAATAATTTTAGTAAAGATTCATTGATAATTTAATCATAATGTTAAATGTGTGATTAGTGTAATTCCTATGTCACACCAGGTGGTGGCGGTAATTCACCAAAACACTCTGCGAATCACCTCCATTACTATCCAGGCTGAAGCTTCAAAAGGTGATTTTTATAATCATTTTATGGTTTATTTATTTTAAAATTTACGCCTCTGGTTGCACGGATGATAAGATCCACATTTTAAAAGATAGATTCCAGAATTTAAACTTTTTTGGAGCTATTTTATGCGGAAATAATGAAGTTTTGTGTTTGTTATGAGAGTTAGCTCCATGCTAATGCTAAAAACAAACATGAAAACACGGTTTTTAACAAATGTAAACATTTGTTAAAATTTGTAATTTATTGGCCAACTGGAAAAAAATATCAAACAGATTCAGAACAGGTGTTATGTGCGTGGAACAGAGCTGGAAGAGCAGCTTGGTGGAACACATGGCAGTTGGCTCTGAGTGGGACTGAATGATGGTTCTAGTGGATCATAATTAAGATTGATTTTTCGGCTTTCACGTAGCTCTAGGTGACTTGTTGAAAGTCCTTATATTTTCCATGTTGTGACCGATACTTGCTTTGGAATCGCTGAACCGCTTCTTAGCTTGGGCAGCGTAATCTATGGCAGTAACTGAGAGTTCTCCAAGTAGGACGAGACGGTTCGTGGTTTGAATATCTGTCGCTGAGATTGTAGACCTTTTGTTCTGAGGAGCCAAGAAAGAGTCTTCCTCTGCGATGCGTTCAAACATGTCCACCACAAAACTGTTCACAATGCATCAATTCTGGCTGATGTCATCGTCACGGTTCACCCGTCTGTGGACTCTGAATATGTACATCTTGAACTGTCACTAAAAACTCCACATCTTGACACCCTTCACTGTGGTGGAACGACACTGTTTGTTTTTGGCTTCAATTCTGTGTAATCATTCATTCATCCAGCAGAAATCCATCATAGAAGTTTTCAAAGTGTCTTCAGGGTAGTGTATTTTTTATGGAGACGTTTTGGCTTCCATCCAGGAATCATTTTCCGTTCCGTCATCTTCCGCTTGTTCCGGGGTCAGGTCGCGGGGGGAACAGCCTCAAACGGGCAGCCCAGGCCTCTCTCTCACCCCGGCTGCATCCTCTAGCTCACCTGAAAGGATCCCAAGTCGTTCCCCGGCCAGCTGTGAGACATAGTCTCTCCAGCGGGTTCGGGGTCTGCCCCTTGGTCTCCTCCCGGTGGGACGTGCCCAAAACACCTCGCCCGCGAGGTGCTCGGGGGGCATCCGGACCAGATGCCCGAACTACCCCATCTGGCTCCTCTCGACCTGGAGGAGGAGCGGCTTGACACCGAGCTCCTCCTGGATGGCAGAGCTCCTCACCCGATCTCTGAGTGAGAGCCCAGCCACCCTGCGGAGGAAGCTCATTTCGGCCGCTTGTACCCGCGATCTCATTCTTTCGGTCACCACCCACAGCTGGTGACCATAGGTGAGGGTAGGAACGTAGATCCTGGTTACCATGGTGAGGGTAGGAACGTAGATCCTGGTTGCCATGGTGAGGGTAGGAACGTAGATCCTGGTTACCATGGTGAGGGTAGGAACATAGATCTTGGTTACCATGGTGAGGGTAGGAACATAGATCCTGGTTACCATGGTGAGGGTAGGAACATAGATCCTGGTTACCATGGTGAGGGTAGGAACGTAGATCCTGGTTACCATGATGAAGGTAGGAACATAGATCCTGGTTACCATGGTGAGGGTAGGAACGTAGATCCTGGTTGCCATGGTGAGGGTAGGAACGTAGATCCTGGTTACCATGGTGAGGGTTGGAACGTAGATCGACTTATAAATCGAGAGCTTTGCTTTTTGGCTCAGCTCTCTCTTTACCACGACGGACCGATGCAGCGTCCTAGTTATTGCTGATGCCGCACCGATCCGCCTGTCGATCTCCCGCTCCATCCTTCCCCCACTCGTGAACAAGACCCCGAGATACTTAAACTCCTCCACTTGGGGCAGAATCCTGTCCCTGACCCATCATTTTCAATTATTTTTCAATCTTTTTCAATCTAACAAAAGGGACCAGACAACTAGTTCTAAATAAACTAACCTGAGTTTGACCAACCCCCAACGAGGGGTAACAAACCTGCAACCAACTGTGTATTGACAGATTATAACTATAAGAAGGTAGGAGTGGATCTAAGCTTAACTTCTTTTGATGTCTGTTCTAGTTCGAGGCTTCCCTATGATGCCAATAGCCCTGTGAACTGAAACTGCTACCCTAAAGAGAGACTATATTCTGGGTTAAGATTCTTCTTCTTTGGACCAGGAGTGACTATATGGATCTTCATATAGTCAACCAGGTTGTTTTAAGATATCTCAACAATCAATCAATAAAACCTTTATTAGCCCCACAGTGGGGAAATTTTAAGATTTAAGGCATGCAGCCACGACAGCGGCACTACCTTTGGAGAAGAGATAAACACAAAAGGGAAGAAAGTGTAGATTCTGTGTTTAAAAAAATAAGTCACACTGCTTCACTGCCAAGGTCGGTGCTGCTGGGCAAGTAAAAAAAAAAAAAAAACCCAAAACACACCAGTTACTTAGCAAAAACATACAGACGTAAACATGCTGAGGAAAGCATTGATTTGAGAGGAGGGGTCTGTGGAGTGAAGAGAATAAACAAAGCAGGTGCTTCATGTGGAGCTTCTGAGGGGATGTGAGATAACCAGCCTTGGTCAAGGCCGGTCACTGGGAGTCCAGGCATAAACTTTCTCATGCCATCAGTCTGTCAGACGACTTTCAATGGAGACTCCAATCAGACAAAACACAGGGTCAATTCTATTTCATTTTCCGTCCAGTCGAGCAGCCTTACTCTCCAAGATGGCCCCATGTTTACGGATCGGTTCGTGGACCTCAGAGACAAGCTGCTCCTCAAAGCCCAAATGTCCCCAGAGTGAGCATCCCGTCTGCTGGTCACCCCCTCTAAAGACTGAGTCCAGGCTGCCCGAAACATTCCACCAAGCAGGTGGAATGCCACAAATTAAATATTACAAATTAAATAGCTGTGTTTTCATTGTATTCACTGGATCGAGAACGTAATTTCTTCAGGTATTTGCCGCCACCTTGTGACAGTAACTCTGGTTTCTTTGCTTTCATCAGGTCGTCTCTGATGCTTCCTCGCCTCCTTCGCTTTATTCAACCCGTCAGCCGGATCACACCTTGTACCAGACTTCATATGGATCCGAATCGGCCTGTTGAGCTGGCTATCAGAACTAAGCTTACTGCCGCACTCCAACCCGCCCACTTGGAGGTGCACAATGAAAGCCACATGCATGCCGTGCCGCCGGGCTCCGAGTCTCATTTTCGGGTTCTGGTGGTGAGCCCGGTTTTCTCCGGTCTGTCTTTGATTCAGCGTCACCGCTTGGTGAACGAGACTCTGAAGGAAGAGTTGAGCATGCGTGTGCATGCGCTGTCCATCCAGGCCAAGACCCCCGAACAGTGGAGCAGTGATCCCACCCTCGCTAAAAGCCCGCCATGTATGGGCGGGTCGAAAGGAGACCACAGTGTGCAAGAGAAACTTGAGGCGGGCCGAAAATAACAAGAAAAAAATTTCATTTTTCCCTTTGAATGCTTTTGTTTGTGTGAATAAAGTTAGTTTATCACGACTTAAAGTTTTATTATTTATGCTGTTGTTGAATTTTAACAGCAGAAGCACCGGCCGTTCTGGGGCATTACCGCCTCCTATCGACACTACCAATCCTCACACCCCCCCAACAATCCTGTTCTTCGACCTCGTTCATGACCACCCAATCCCAACACCACTCTTAACCCAGAATCCCTGGATATCCCCAACATAACCGCCCTCTGCATATTATATCCCCATACCGCCCACACTTGCCATCCGGCTGCCTTCCCACCACCCTAAGAGAACCATTTAACCCTGTGTGCCCCATCCGCAACCGACTAATCACTCTACGCCCTCATCCCTCCTGTCGTTGAAACAGTACCCTCCCCTACCATCCTCTGAACACTATACAGACCCCGGCCCACAAGTCCAGATTCCCACTCCATTTGCCACATGTTCTTCACCCCCACCCAAACAAGCGCCTTCGCCTCACCAACTGGACAGAACTACAACCCATTTCCCTGCCCTCCACCAGCGTCTTTGCCAATCTATCTACCCGTTTACTCCCCCTATTCCAATATGACCCGGAATCCACATAAACACAAACTCCACTCCAATTAAGAGACAGTCTTTCTGTCTCTTAATTGGGATTTTGTAAAAGAAGGAGTGCTTGTTGAGTTATCTGTGTGGTTGCATCGGTTTGAAATGGAGTGAGTCATTTGCAGAGTTATAGGGCTTCCGGTGGTGAAAACAGGTAGAAAGAGGGATTCAAAAACGTAAAATGCCAGCTATGCATGTTCACATGCAAACACAAAACCCAAGTTTTCCAAAACTACAGTTTGAGTGACAAAAACCTGCGTATTTCTGTGGATGACAGGCCGAAACGGATAGAAATATGTTTGTTTTATCAGATACCTGGCTACATGTTTACATGGTTTTAATTAAACCAAACTTAAGGGATCTTTTAGATTTTCAAGAAGGAAACATTTGTCGCAGTAAAGAAACAGCCACATTCGGGACCTTTTTGGGTCTGGTGGTCCCACACCCATAACCAGCTTCACATTACATATTCGGTTCCTCTGTACCACTCCATACCACTCGCTACCCGTAGTTTATCCATGACCACTATTGATCAATTTTTAAAGGTGGCACACCCATTCTATTAAATAATGTTAGTAATGCTTATTTTTAGCTGGAGTATTTTTCTGTGTCAACTTTATTCTACTTTTAAAATCAACAAAAAAATGTTCAAGACTGGTTTAAGTAGAAGGAAATTTGACACATATCACGTCTATCACGCTTCCGGCCATCCCTCGAACAACTGCCCTGACGACACAGCCCGAACAAAACCTAGTGACTGAGCTCAAACGTTGCTGATGTACCGGACCATTGGCCAGTCCTTCGCCGCTTGTGTTCAGACTACCCTTAATGAAAACCAATATGAGCCAAAAGAAACATAGAAAACAACGCCCGTTAGCTGATAAACAGAGAACTTTCTGTTTTCTGTACTTACAGCCTCGCTGAGGGAACATTCAAACTAACGCTCCGTTCAAGCTACACCTGTCTCTATCGTTTACAGATCCACAGAAAACTTTGTTCTCAGCTCTGTTGGGACTGCAGACTTTTTCAGCCATGGTGGAACTGGTTCCAAGAGCTAGCAGCTGGCATGCATGTAAAGCAAGCAGGGTGACTAGTAAAACAAGGGAACGGAGAGCTAGTTGGGCGAGAAAAAAAAAAGCTGTCTGAAGTAACAAATGGCCAAAGGCATTGATCTGTCTGAATGCACGGAAATCCGTGTTTAAATTACATGGAGGACAGATAGCTCAAAACACCCTGAATATACGAATATCCATCAACCCTTAGTGACCCAATTTTGAAGAACTGTTTGTGGTGATAAGACCCGAATCAAGATGTCAACTGAAGGAAAGGACTTAGGTGCAATAGATTCACGGTGTTTAGTTCGGACTCCATTCATAGTTTTCTACCAACTTCTAAGGTTTTACACAAATAATCTTGAACCAACTGGTTGACCAAGTGGTCAACACGTCCCGTGGGGACTGACAGCACTGCTGAGGCTGTTCTCCACAAGATGGGTAATATCACCAGCATTAGGCAGCGTCGCGAGGTGAAACGCCTTCGTTTGTGGACTAGAGATTCAAAGGAGGGCATACACATGTATTCCAGAGTGAACCGTAAGGATTCTATACTTAGGAGCAGCTTCACACCAGAAAGTCATGAGTAAGGTGGAGGATGATGATGAAGGAGTTGAAGCGTAAGAAACAGGAGAGGAAAATGGCCGACGCTATAATCTGAGGCAGCGTAAAACGGTGCAGCGATATGAAGCACCATCAATTGAGTATGTGAACAGAAAACAAAGCAACCACTCTCTTTTTGACACCCACACATCTCCAGCGAGAGAAAAAAAACAAGTGAAAAAACACGCCATTCATAGCAGTGATACCACCTCAGGGTGTCAAGACATGGTGTGTGAGGAAGGAGGAGAACCCACATGCAGGACAGCAAACATAATTATTATTTGTAAGGCAGTCCAGTGAAGCTGTAAATAAAAACAAACATGGATCAGTGAAAGGATTTAAATTATTGGTTAGGATGTATCTCTTGGTCAGGCAGCCAGGAAGACCTGGCTGGAGTAGAGGATATGACCTGACAAGGAAGTCTGGGGTGATTGCCTTTAAATAGGCACCAGGCTGATGACGCACAGCTGCTCACCATCAGGCTAATCACCCATGTGTTTGGGATCAGGCTGAGTCCAGGAGAGGGAGGAGGGTCCAGGGCTCCCTCTGGTGACAGAGTGAGGGAATCATGACAGAGGAAAATGGACTCTACCTGTATTGTGCTTTTCTACCTGTGTTGGTACTCAAAGCGCTTTTACACTGTAGCTCACATTCACACCTGATGGTGGAAGCTGCAACCCACCATTAGGAGCAATCAGGGGTTCGATGTCTTGCTCAAGGACACCTCAACATGAACTCTGGGCAGCGGAAAACCAATTAGGGGAGGCGATAGCTCAGTGGTAGAATGTTCACTCTTGGAACGAAACTTCACCGGCCCGAATCTCACTGAGCTCCTATCTAGGTGTCCTTGGGGAAGACACCTAACCCTCCATTTCTCTCTCCATTGGTGCCGTCCTGGCAGCCTGCTGTGGTGTAATGCAGCTCAGAAATTTTTCCGTTGAGGAATGAATAGAGTATGTAAAAAAAAAGAATCAAACCGGCAACGCTGCAGTTACAGGATACCTGCCCGTCCCACTGAGACATCCTTCCCCTTGCATGACGTGAATCTGACAACAAAAACAAAAGTACAAATGATCTAGTAAAGTGTCTTAAATGGTTAATGGAATGTGGCCTGTTGGTCAAACAACACGACCGCCCTCTCAAAAGGTTGACGGACTTTCATTTAAAGCAGCAAGAGTCTAAAACATAGGCTCAAAATCTTAAATAAGAACATTAAGGTTTATTGTTCAAAACTCTTTGGAAATGATCCATCTTACAAACACTTCAGCAAAACTTTTCTTCTGGTATCTGCATTATTTCATTTGCATCCTCTGGGAGGAGGGGTATGTCCTTGACACGTTGATTATCCTCTGTATCCTCAGTGGGCTTTGTCTCCCCTGCATTACTGTTTTGATAGTTATATGGTTCCATAGTAAATTCATCAAATTCATCTGGACTATCAAACGCTTTGCTTTTCCTGTGACGATAAAAAGCAAAAAGAAAGAAATGGTCTTGCATTTTGGAAATTTGTCTAGTTTAAAATTTCTAAGGGAGAAAATTGTCAGACTTACGAAAGCTGCCTGATGAAGATTCCACCTACCAAGGCGGTAGCAGCTAATGGAATAACAACCAACCAATGAAAATTGGGAGTGCCTACAAACACAAGACAGAGTTTAGCATGGGCAAACTACAGCCCGCGGTCCACATGCGGCCTGTTAAACATTCTAACCCGGCCCGCTGAAATTGGAAAATATTAAATAAATAAACCATGTTAATGTTTTATTTTCCCTGCAATCCTGATATTTTATCACTAGATGGCACACTCTATATAATGGCTTTGTAAAAAAACAATCAACACTGCTTCTATTGAAATGTGTGTGTCTCTGTGATGCCGACGTCAAATAAACTGTCCGCCCAGATATGGAAAGCCATCGGTGCCACACGTAAGCAAGCACTCACAAAAGGACACGCAAAAATCTTAAATCAAGCGCTTGGATTTCAGACCTGGCAGGCTAGATTTGAAATTTGACGCGCTTCATGTAACATCATCTGCTCCTGTTCAAGCCTCTTTGTCAAATGTTAGAACTCAATATGGCATTTTATGCATAACGCTTGTAAAATTTGATAAACAAGTCCACCTAGTGCAGCGGTCGGCAACCCGCGGCTCCGGAGCCGCATGCGGCTCTTTCATCCTTATAATGCGGCTCTTGGCCCATCTAAAAAAAATTACTAAAAAAATTTTTTAGTAATTTATTTTCCCAAGCCGCTTGGGAAAATAAATTACTAAAAAAAATTTTTTTTGTATTTAATTGAAGTGTGTTTTATTTGTGTTAGTTTTTATATTATTTTAGTTCTAAATTTGAAGATTATTGTGATCTTGAAATATTAAAATATTAATTAAATTATTTGATATTATTTTTTCGTCGCTCAAAATAGACGTCACACTGCGGAAGCTGGTATACCCGCTGAAACGCCGTCTATTTTGAGCGACTTTCAATCCCGGCAAAACCAATGGAGAAATGTAAGAAAAGAAAAATATCTCAAGAAAATAGAGCATTCAATGATGCCTGGGCAGATTCATTTGCATTTACCTCGGGCGAGACTGGCCTACCAGTATGCCTAATTTGTGGAGAAAAACTGGCTAACAATAAACGGTCAAATGTCGCAAGACATTTTAACAATACACACAGAGCCTTTGCTGAAAAATATCCAGAGGGAGAAGAGAGGAAAAAAGCTGTTTCGGAACTTATGCAGAAGGATGACAGGACGAAAAATCAATTCAAGAAGTGGGTGAAGTCTGCAAATACAACTACATATGCAAGCTTTGTGGCCGCTCAGGAAATAGGCAGGCATGGGAAACCGTTCACAGATGGAGAATATATGAAAGAATCATTCCTTAAGATTTCAGAACACTTATTTGCGGACTTTAAAAACAAAGACGAAATTGTGCAGAAAATCAGAGAGATGCCTCTCTCTGCGAAAACTGTCAAAGACAGAACCATAAAAATGGCAGAAAATATCACAAAACAGCAAATCAAAGACATCAATTCAGCAGCAGCATACTCAATCGCCTGTGATGAGTCCAAAGACAAAACGGACATTGAACAAATAGCGCTGTTCTTCCGATATGTGAATTCTGCTGGACCACAGGAAGAAATGGTTGAGCTGATACCACTAAAATGCCAGACACGGGGGGAGGACATCTGTGAGGCTGTGCTTGATTGTTTACGAGCCAAAGAAATAAAAACAACCCACCTCGTGTCGGTGGCTACCGATGGGGCACCGAGTATGACTGGAGCGCACAGGGGCTTTGTGGCTTTGCTGCAGAAATCACTGGATAGAAAGCTGCTGACTTTTCATTGCATCCTGCACCAAGAGGCATTGTGCGCGCAAAGTTTTCCTCCAGAATGCACAGAGGTCATGAATGTTGTTATTCAGATTGTCAATGAAATAATGGCAAAAGGTTTAAATCACCGCCAGTTCCGTTCATTACTGGATGAGGTGGAGAGCGCATACTCTGATCTCCTGCTGCATAACAGAGTCCGGTGGCTGTCCAGAGGAGAGGTGCTTCAACGTTTTGCTGCATGTCTGGGAGAGGTGAAAACTTTCATGAGCAGCAAAGGGCTCACCTTTCCTGAGCTGGAACAGCCAGAGTGGCTGGAAAAACTCCACTTCATGGTGGACATGACAGCGAAACTAAACACGCTGAACACAACGCTTCAGGGGAGAGGAGGCACAGCGCTGCACATGCTGGAGGAGGTGTTGGCGTTTGAGCGCAAACTGACAGTTTTAGCCAGAGATTTACAGAGAGGCACACTGTCTCACTTCCCCTCTTTAAGGGAGTTCAAACAAGCTCACGGAGTGATCAATTCAGAGTATTTGCAGTCTACAATCACCACAATGCAAGCGTCGTTTGGTAAACGATTCCGTGAGTTCAGAGAGGAAAAAACCACATTGTCCTTCCCCGTCACTCTCCTGACCATTGATCCATCCCTGCTAAACGTGACTGCATTTGCAGGTGTAAGTCAACCTGCTCTGGAGCTGGAGCTGGCTGACATAGCTGACAAAGACATTTGGGTGTCCAAATTCAAACGCTTGACAGAGGACCTTGAAGATGTTGCCCGTCAGAAGGCCACTCTTGCTCAGAATCACAAATGGAGTGATATTGAGAACCTCCCGAGACCGGACAAACTCATATTTGAAACATGGAATGCCATCCCGACACCTACACGAACATGAAGAAATATGCCTTTGGAGTCCTGTCGATCTTCGGATCCACATATGTATGTGAGCAGCTATTCTCCACCATGAACTGCATTAAAAACAAACACCGCTTACGGCTCACAGATGACAGCTTACAGTCCTGCGTAAAGATTAAAGTGACTTCGTACAGCCCCGATTTGCAGAAGCTGTGCGCAGAGGTTCAGGAGCAGAAGTCCCATTAACCAGGTAAAATAAATATTTATGCAGATATTTTGCAAATATTTAATTTTCATTGTTTAGTGACACAGTGCTTTTTCCCCCAATTTATTTTATATATTCAAGTCAAGGCTCCGCTGCATACTTTGAAAGCCCAAGGGCCTTGGGCCAAGGCGATATAAGGATGACGGCTCACGGATTTTTCCCTTTTGTTTGCTGCATGCACAATTTAAATTCAGCTTTTTAATTTATTTGAAAGAGACATTCATTGTTATTATTTTTCAAGAATTCAAAATGTTCAAAATGTGTTCATTAAATGAATAAAATATAATTTTCTCTGTAGCGCGTGGATTTCATAAGAAAACATGCTGCGGTAAAGTAGTAGAAGTTTTTTTTTTTTTTTTCATTTTAGATGTGCGGCTCCCAGTGTTTTCTTTTCCGTGGAAACCGGGTTCAAATGGCTCTTTCGGTGTAAAAGGTTGCCGACCGCTGACCTAGTGGCTCCTTTAAGTTTCATTTTCCTCCAGCAACTAAGTCAATGATTACAGCTTATAATTCATTTATTGCAGCGATGTAAAAACATTATACCCAATCAGGGAACAGAGATGACAGCTTGACATGAACACAAGCGTCCGTCCGCCATGTTTGTAGTTCATTCCGTTTTGTTGTCTTCTGCTTATCCGTGGCCGGGTCGCAGGAGCAACAGCCTCAGAAGGAAAGACCAGGCTTCTCTCAACCTGACTTCATCCTCCAGTTCATCCGGGAGAGTCCTGAGGCATTAACTCGGCCAGCTGCGAGACAGAGGCTGTCCAGCGGGTCTTGGTTCTACTCCCTGACCTCACCAGATACTCATACCACCCCATCTGGCTTCTCTCAACCCAAAGGAGCAATGGCTCTGTAGCTGAAAAAACGAGCTCAACCATGCTATACGATTCATGTTGGCAATGATTTCCCAGATTGAGAATTTAAAGGCAGTATTTAGAAAGTTTATTCCGGCATAGTTGGTTTTTAGGGGCTACACTGACTGTTCGGGTGCATTACATATGTCACGTCCGGTCCCCATCAATCAGAAAGGAACGATTAACAATTGGTTAAATAAAACCACCAACTCGAATGCAGCAGGGTCAGACTGTTTCCATGGAGACAAAGAAACAAATAAATCAGATACAGCTTAGTTTTACATATATCGCCGGCCATGTTTATGCACAACCTGGACCGTTGTCTTCTCTTTTACCCGTGGTCGCATGACCCAAAAAAAACCTAATCAATAAATCTATGTTAAGTACTGAGTGGAGCACTGAAGAAAGAACGCGTGGACGCCTTCACAAGATAAACATTTGTGCAAGTGTTTGACATTTGGGATTACAAGGTACAGTTGCAACACACCGTCTGGAGTCTTTCCGGATCGAGGACTTGTAGTAAAAAATTCCCTTTTGGAGTCTCCGACCGCGTTGACACTGTGACACACCAGGATTGGAAGTTTCTCATGATCGGACGGATCGTTCACAGTCAAGGTGCTCCACACAACCGTATCTTTTATAGTATCGGTGTGGATGGAAAACTCTTTGGATTGCTTGATTTGCACGTCGTTGATGTACCAGTTTATGATGGGCAGAGGGTTCCCCACCGACTCGCAGGTACACAAGATTTGGTTTGGAGATGTGGTGCAGACCGAGGAAGGCAGAATCCGAGGAGGAACTGGAAATAAAACAAATTCAAAGTGAGGACTTTATGCAAAAAAATCAACTTTTTTTTGGAGGTTTCTTAAATGTTTGTTATTCGCAAACAAAAAGACGTTCCCGAAAAAAATTACAAGCTCTACCGTCCTGTCGAATGCTAGTTGAACGCTGGATTGTTTTTCCATTCCGTCCTCTTCCGCTTATCTAGCGCTGCGTCGTGAGGCCCACAGCCTCAGACGGAAAATCCAGGTTTCTCTCACCTCGGCTGCATCCTCCAGCTCACCCAAGAGGATCCTGGAGGATTGTGAGACATAGTCTCTCAAGCGGGGCCGGGATTGGTTCTGAGTCTTCTCCCGGTGGGATGTGCTCAAAACACCTCACCAGCGAGGCACTCGGAGGCATTCTAACCAGATTTCCCGAACCAGCACATCTGGCTTCTCTTGACCCACAGGAGCAACGCCTATACTTCGAGCTACTCCCTCTATCTCTAAGAGGGAGCCCAGCCACCCTGCAGAAGAAGAGCAATTCAATCGCTCTTATCTGTGCTCTTTATCTTTCGGTCGCCACCCACACTGGTTACCATGGTGAGGGTAGGAACATAGATCCTGGTTACCATGGTGAGGGTAGGAAGGTAGATCCTGGTTACCATGGTGAGGGTAGGAACGTAGATCCTGGTTACCATGGTGATGGTAGGTAGGAACGTAGATCCTGGTTACCATGGTGAGGGTAGGAACGTAGATCCTGGTTACCATGGTGATGGTAGGTAGGAACGTAGATCCTGGTTACCATGGTGAGCTAACGAGACGTCGAGACGTTTCATAATCAGACTGAAGTCTTCATCGTCAAGTCTTGATCGTCAAACACACGGTCCTGAAGACACTTTGAAAGGCTACCCTACAATCAAATCTTCTTTAGAGTTCCCAGTAAATTGCAATCAACTTAAAGAACACCTCTGTGTTAAGACGATAAACAAACCTGTTTCATTTGCAGGCTCAATGTTGAAGACTCGATAGGCTGACCCCACAGAGTTGTAGCCTAAACAGCGCACAGGGGGTAACTTCTTCCGAGGGACTGAAGCAGTAAAAATGCTCCTCAACAATGTGCTGTTCAGATAGTCGTTGCTGACTGAGAAATTACTGGATGGCTTCACTGGTTTTTTACCCAAAAACCATCGTATAGAGGGTGGAGGGGTTCCCACCGTCTCACAGGTACACCGGATCAAGTTTTCGGATTTTGTGCATTCGGGTGACCTCATAATTTCAGGAGCTGTAAAGAAACAAAGAAAATGTTGAACTGAGGATACGAGATATTTACAACAATATACAATGTGTTCCAAATCATAGGGTCATGAAGATTATTGGTTTGGTTTATCCGGGTAGTTTTGTTCCGTTTCGTTGTCTCCCGCTTATCTGGGTCGCGGGTCAATGGATCTCTCACCCCGGCTGCATCCTCCCGCTCACCCGGGGAGATCCCGAGACATTCACCGGCCAGCTGTGAGACATAGTCTCTCCAGCAGGTCCGGGGTCTGCCTGTGGGTCTCATCCCGGTAGAACGTGCCTGAAACACCTCACCTGTGAGGCGTCCGGGAGGAATCCCGATTAGATGCCCAACCACCCCATCTAGCTTCTCTCGACCCGGAGGAGCAACGGCTCTCCTCCTAGCTCCTCCCGGATGACAGAGCTCCTCCTTCTATCTCTGAATGAGAGCCCAGCCACCCTGCAGAGGAAGATCAATTCAACTGTTTTTATCTGTGATCTTGTTCTTTCGGTCACCAACCGCACTGGTTACCACGGTGAGGGTAAGAACATAGATCCTGGTTACCATGGTGAGGATAGGAACAAGTGGGTTCAACGTAGATCCCGGTTACCATAGTGAGGGTAGGAACGTAGATCCTGGTTGCCATGGTGAGGGTAGGAACGTAGATCCTGGTTACCATGGTGAGGGTAGGAACGTAGATCCCGGTTACCATGGTGAGGGTAGGAACGTTGATCCCGGTTACCATGGTGAGGGTAGAAACATGGATCCTGGATAGATGGTGAGGGTTGGAATGTTGATCCTAGTTACCATGGTGAGGGTAGGAAAGTAGATCCTGGTTACCATGGTGAGGGTAATCTCTGAGTGAGAGCTTAGCCACCCTACGAAGCAGTCATTTCGGCTGCTTGTTTTCCATGATCTCGTTCTTTCAGGCATCACAGATGAGGGCGGGAATGTACATCGACAGGTTTTTGCCGAAGAGTTTTGTCGTCCATGGAATTGTGTTTTTTTTCTATACAAGTTCCGATCAGTTTGAAGCCCGATTAAATGCCCAAAGGTTGCTCAAAATCTTAAGCAGATCAATATTTTCATCACCAACTTATTCAGCCGAGGGTCTACCCACCAGGGTTCCCGTTGTTGGTTGCCGCCCATCCCCTCCTTTACCTGATCCCTATGGCCCTAATGCAAGTGGTGAGTCCACTGGAAGGGCGGCCCATGTCCGCCCTTCTAGGGCTAAGCTCGGCCAGGCCCCATGGATAAAAACCCAGGCACCTGGCACTACCTCTCGAGCCCAACCCTCATGCCTGTCTCGACAAAGGGCCATGTTTACCCGCATCCGAGCAAAGCATCCGGAAAAGCCAGATGGGGTGGTTTGGGCATCTGGTTAGGATGCCTCCTTTGCTGGTGAGGTGTTTTGGGTACGTCGTAACATATTTGTTTTTTATAAACAAACCTCTGTATCCTTTCTGAAGTTGACCATAAACACGAAAAGCGTCTCCCTCAGAGCTGGAGCTGTGACAGACCACGCTGGGAAGTTGCCAGAGGTTTCGATCGATGGTGAAAATGCTCCTCACTGTGAAGGAATCTACTGAAATGGTGTCGACTATAAAATTTTTGGATGGATCGGCCAATTCTCCGCCCAAAATCCAACTTATGGTGGGTTGAGGGTTTCCCACACTCTCGCAACTACATTTGGACCGTTGTCCAAATCCAGTGCAATTAAGGTTGGACAGGATCTGAGGTGGTACTGGAATAAGAAGAAAGAAACAGTTAGACTCAGGTACTCAGCAGTCCAAAAACAATAGAGACTGTCATTTTCTCATCTCTAAAATTCAGCCTTTGGGGTCATTCAGGTCCTGAACAGCAAAATGGCTGCTGAATAGAAACTAATCCCTGAGCTAGGATCCAATATGGAGAAGATGGTTTTGAAAGGAATTAAACTTCCTCCAGCTCTCCCTCGGTTTGATTTAGAGTTGCCAGTAATGACTTTTGAGCAGAATTAAGTCTACAGAAAGTCCTCGGCCTGTTTTCAAAACAAAGTCTGTTATGGACTTATCATGGCTCCCTCGGCCACCATCAGAGGGAGCCCAGGACCTTCCCTCATCTGCCTGATTAGAGACACCTGATGGTGATTGCGCAGCTGCTTATTTAAAGGCAGTCTGCCTTTGATTCATGTTCGGGTGATCACACCTTCCAGCCAGGTGTTCCTGGCTGCCTGACCAGGAGATTAGTTTCAAACAGTAACCACAGAACAATCCACTGAACCGTGGGGTTTTCATTTTCAGCTTTCCTAGAGGGCGGCACGGTGGCGCAGTGGGTAGCACAGTTGCCTCAGAGCAAGAAGGTTGTGGGTTCAAGTCCCGGCTGGGGAGGAGGCTCGGAACACTGGCCTTTCTGTGTGGAGTTTGCATGTTCTCCCCGTATCTGCGTGGGTTTTCTCGAGGTACTCCGGTTTCCCCCGACCCTCCAAAAATATGCATGTTACATTGATTGGCCGGTGCCCCTAGGTATGAGTGTGTGTGTTTCTGGCTGTATGAGTGTGGCCCTGCGACAGACTGGCGACCTGTTTGGGGTGTACCCTGCCCCTCGCCTTGAATCAGCTGGGATGGGCTCTGGCGCCCCGTTCCTCCCAGATGGGATGGACGGTTAAGAAGGTCACTGACTGAGCTTTACTGGTCTGCCTTAATCAATAAATCCCGTTTGTTGTCCTGCATTTGGGTCCTCTTCCTCCTTCTGCATCCACGTCGTGACAGGATTAGACCCCCTTTTCTCCGACCTTAGCAGGCCTGGTCATCCAACATTTACATGTCAAGTTCTGTCTCCTGCTCTCTGACTCGTCCCCCCGTCATGAGATGGAGCTCATCTTCATCTCAGTACTTCCCACCCGCAGCAGGCAGCCACGATGGCGCCAATGGTGGGAGGAACTAGGGGGTCAGGTGTCTGCTCTAGGGACACCAAGGGGGCTCAGTCCAAGGACAAACACTCTACCACTGTGCCAACGCCTCGGCCTTTCTACCTCCATATTATTGTGTGTGTACTGTGTCTCCTGTCCACTTACACTACTCTGTTGGGAAGCATATAGGTGCACATGCCTAACCCCGCTCCGTTTCCCTAATCGTTGAAAATGTACTGTACACGCTAGTCTTTATGATTCTGTTACGGGGTCTATATCTTGAGTCGAGTTCCGCTCATCTGAGGTAAGTTTGCGGGAGCTTAGCCCAGGCTTCTCTCCCCCTGCCTGCATCCTCCAGCTCACCCGGGAGGATCCCGAGGTGTTCCCTGTCCAGCTGTGAGACATAGTCTCTACAGCAGGTCCGGGGTCTGGCTCGTACTGGAACTGAAATGGTTTTTTAAAAACTAAAACGTGCACATACTCATTTTATAGTTTAGTTTTATTCCATCAAATGACTAGAAATGAAATAAACTCACCTCGAAGCACGTGCGTTGAACGGGTCTTTAGTTTTCGACGGCGAGCGACACCTTCTTTTTTGTAGTCTGCACTGCAGGAGACTTTTTCTCCAGGCCGGAGTTGAGAAGCATTAAAACGCAGAACAGAAGTCCGAGTGTACGTTCGGTCTTCTCCCAGATTCAGTTCTTCCTCACTTCTACCCAGTTCTGGTTTCCATTTCAGGTGTGGAGGACGAGCCAGACACGGAGTTGGACTGGAGCAAACCAGAACGTCGAAGTTCCCGTCTTTTCCGTTCAGCGTGAGCTGACGCACAGTCGGAATCAGATCATCTGCAGGAAATTTTACGTTCAAACATCAGTTTTTCAGGTGAGAATCAGGGTACACCCTGAACAGATTGGTAGTTTGTTGTGGGGCCACAGACAACCATCCACACACACTCTGATTCATAGGGGGACGGGTTTCTTAGCAGCCAACCAATCTAGAAAACCCACACATACACAGGGAGAACGTGCAAACTCCACACAGAACGGTTCTGTTCTGTCGTCTTCCGCTTATCCAGAGTCTGTCTCAGGGTCTCCTCCCAGTGGGACATACCCAAAACATCTCACCAGCGAGGCATTCAGGAGGCATCCTGACCAATTGCCCTGACCACCCCTTCTGGCTTTTCTTAACCTGGAGGACCAACGGCTCCATTTCGAGCTCCACCTGGATGGCAGAGCTCCGTCCTCTATCTCTGAGTCAGAATCCAGCCACCCTACTGTGGAAGATAATTTCCGACGCTTGTATCCATAATCATTTTCTTTCAGTCACCACCCACACTGGTTACCATGGTGAGGGTAGGAACGTAGATGCTGGTTACCATGGTGAGGATAGGAACGTAGATCCTGGTTACTATGGTGAGGGTAGGAATGTAGATCCTGGTTACCATGGTGAGGGTAGGAACGTAGATCCTGGTTACCATGGTGAGTGTTGGAACATAGATCCTGGTTACCATGGTGAGGGTAGGAACGTAGATCCTGGTTACCATGGTGAGGGTAGGAATGTAGATCCTGGTTACCATGGTGCGAGTAGGAATGTAGATCCTGGTTACCATGGTGAGGGTAGGAACATAGATCCTGGTTACCATGGTTAGGGTAGGAATGTAGATCTTGGTTACCATGGTGAGGGTAGGAACGTAGATCCTGGTTACCATGGTGAGGGTAGGAACATAGATCCTGGTTACCATGGTGAGGGTAGGAATGTAGATCCTGGTTACCATGGTGATGGTAGGAATGTAAATCCTGGTTACCATGGTGAGGGCAGGAACGTAGAATTTAGAGCTTTGCTTTTCGGTTCAAGCTCTTTTTTACCATGACGTATCGATGCAGCGTCCTGATTATTGCGGAAGCTGCACCAATCCGTCAGTCAATCTCCCACTCCATCCTTCCCTCACTCGTGAACAAGACCTTGAGATACTTAAACTCCTCTACTCGGGGCAAGAACATGTCCCTGACCTGCAGTGGGGTGAGCGGCCAGACAAAGCGTGGCTCAAAAACCCCTATTAAGACATCATGACGAAGCTGGCCTTGCCAGAGTCACCAGGGCCTCCTCTTTGTGGAGCCAAGCCCAAGAGTGAGCGCTTCGTGGTCAGGCTTTTACTCATGGGGCCCAGCTAGGCTCAGGCCGAACAGGGGATGTGGGCTCACCACCTGCAGGAGGTCGGGTGAAGGATATGATAAGCGCAGCTGATGACGGGGACCATGGCGGTCAGAACCTCAGCTGCATAAACTAGGTCCCCACAGAAAGTTATTCAAGAAAATAAAGTGATTTACTGTAAACGATGATGTCGACTGGTCGCTTGTTGAACTCCACAAACAACGTTTTGCCACAATCCAGCGTAAGAATTAACGACTGGTCGGAATCAGAAATCCTGTTCAGAGTCGTGGTACAGTCTTTGTCTTTAAATTGTCCGTGTAAATAACCGATGGTCTCGTTGTTTGTTGAGCTGTCAAACACCACTCTGTCATCAGAAGCTCTCCTCCAAACAACTTTACATGACTCGCTTAATCTGGTCAAGTCTTCGCTCTCGATCTTAAAGGAGCAAGGGATGGTCACACATAAGCCCTTTATAGCTCTGATAGATGTGGGAAAATCAACATCATGAAACTGGCACACGGCCCCTGAAACACATGGAAATAAACATCCTTTAAAATAAACATCAACCCCCAAACTTCTGTTACAATGTATTTTAAGCCAAAGAAAAGTTGCCATCTTGATTTGATGATGGAAATAAACACTAGATTTTTATTTACATTGGACTTGCTTGAAATGTCCCTGCAGGAGGAGACCCAGAGGAAGACCCCAGACCTGCTGGAGAGACTATGTCTCACAGCTGGACAGGGAACACCTAACGGGGGAGGAGACGGCAGCTCAGTGGTTAGAGCGTTCGCGCGCGGACCGGAAAGTCGCGAGTTTGCGTCCCACATAGAGCACGTCTAGGGTCCTTGGAGAAGACTCCTAACCCCCGCTTCTCCCACCATTGGCGCCGTCGAAGGGCAGCCTGCTGCGGTGTAAGGAGTGCAGCACACAAATTTCAGCAGTGGCATTTGGAGGTAAAGGGGCGACAGTTGTATGCCGTACAGAGGACGGTGGGAGTGAATGTGGCACTGGTGGGTAGTGGGAGGGGTGAACAGGTGGTTTTCAGCAGGTTAAAGGGGCCCATCTCATACAAAAGTGACTTTCCAGAGTTTTCTACCTTGTAAGAGTGATGTGTGTGTGTGTGTGTGTGTGTGTGTCTTTCTAGATTGATTTAGCCCGTTTTTCTGTGGATTTCTGGAACGCTCAGACAAAACAACCAATGAGCAGATGTCTAAAGTATGACGCATTTGATGTAGCGAGGACGGACTTCACACACGCCCGCCTACCTCCTCACCAACCGCCCGCCCTCCTCACCCGCCTCCACTCCGGCCTCACGCCCTCACAAACTGGCTTTCAACGTCCGATATACAGGCTGGTTCGCTGCTCTGCGTCTTTTTTATTTTCTTCTTTTTTGATGAATCAACATGATAAAATCTTATTTCAGACGCTACCAAACCGCTACGCACGGGTTTACGCCTGCCTTCCCCCTCCCGCTCAGAGATGGGCGGAGGAATAGCGGCTCAGTGAGAGCAGAGGGCGGAGCTTGTACTTTCTCAGGGCGGGCGGGGGGATGAGCGATACCTGGGCTTTCATAGTTCCGGGTCTGTGACTGCGCTCCACCAAATCAATATATTTTCGTAACTATGGTGTAATGCATGTTGCAAACCCCACATTTTGCGTGTGTATGTGCAGAGGATACAATGTGAAAAGAGGTATTTTGCATGAGATGGTTCCTTTAAGAATTGAGCATACAGGTTTAAATGACACGCTAAGGATTCTAGGAAAGCATTTGGATGGGAGCTGTGATTCCTGTGAGGTGATGAAGGAGGTTGAACACATGCTGTTGAGTTGTGGTAAATATGAGGGAGAAAGAGGGGCTATGCAGGGGGTGCTGTGGAGTGTTGGGTTGAGACAGGCTTGTTTCTGGCGAATTCAATCCCGTTTTTTGCCAGATGAGGATTTTTTTGCCTTCCTCCCCTTTTTTTGTGAGGTTTCTCGTTTTAAACTGTCACCCATTTGATCCCCCCAGTGTCGACCTTCTTCAAACAGTTTGCTCACTAAAAAACTCATTTTTCTTTGTTTGGGTCATGTTATAGAAATCCTCACTCTTATTAACTTGCGAGTCAGTAGGTGGCAGTAATGCACCTGTTTTGGTGCTTCAAGACTTTAAACCAAAAGAAGAAGAAGACAATACCATGCAAGCCTGGAAACTGTCATGGATCGATTGGACTGCAGCCGGTATTTTTCCACCATCCCTCCCTCCCTCTGTCTCTCCCCATAAAAACCCTCTGCACTCATCATTCTTCAAGCAAGAAAGCAAGCAGCCTCTGTCAGATCGAGTTTTATTTTTGAAATCACAGGGGATTTCGGTTCCCTGTTAGGCGTAATATACCAACACTGGTATCTCGCGACATTCTACAAGCAAGCAAGCAGCCTCTGTCAGATGCCCCAGAAGGGTGCTTCTGCCATGAGGCCAGACTCCTGCCCTGGTAACCTGATGCTGCCAGACCCTTCTCCTCAAAACAGTGTCTTAATTTAAAAGCCAAATGAACACCAGTTTATCTGAAACGTGGAGTCATTAAAGTAACAAAGTAATTCTAAACATATGTTTTTATAAGATATCTTGTTGATTGATTCTCTCTATCTGTTATTCACATTTTCTACAAAAGCATTATTGAACCTGTGAAATTAGGTTCCTGTTTTTTACTTTGCCGATTTTCTGTTGTTTGTAAACCAAACTTTTTAAGTCTGAGGAATTTCCCTTGTCTGCTCTGAGGAAGAATAAAATCATAACTGTTGTTACTCATGTTTACCCAGTTTGAAAGTCCAAGATATTTTTCTTAATTCTCATTCCTTTTAATTCCTTTTAATTCTCATTCCTGTGTTGGATTATGTTGATGAGGTGTAAAATCTTAACTGTGATTATTGGACACATCTCTCATGAAAGTTTGTGATATATGACGAGCAAAACAATCAGAAACTCTGAATTTGTACTTCATGTTCGTGTGGGTTTGACTTGAATATTTACACCAATCCTGAATTCAGACCTGTACTCATTTAGACGTACGCTCCTTCATACAATACGAAAAACTTAAAAAGTTGTTTTCATTTACAGCCATGTTTCTGTTTATTGAAGAATGATTTTAAAATCAAGGATCCTGGTCCTCTTGTTTGGTAAACATGGCTTTAGATTGAACAGTGTTCATTTGATGTTAAACATGTCTGAATCAGATCGACTGATTCATGTTTTTAATGTGTTTA
Source organism: Neostethus bicornis (assembly GCA_902685375.1). Taxonomy (NCBI): domain Eukaryota; kingdom Metazoa; phylum Chordata; class Actinopteri; order Atheriniformes; family Phallostethidae; genus Neostethus; species Neostethus bicornis. The sequence goes on along the minus strand of LR738541.1, from coordinate 10,675,221 downwards.
TGACATTTTGTTTAGTTTCTTATTGTCTGTAAAAAGATTCTTCAGACAGCTGATTAATTGTAAATCCCAGTGCTGGATGTAGACGATGCAGTTTTGGTTGCAACAAACAGCAGTAACGCTTTGGGTTATGTTTGGGTCATGTATGTCATGGAATTGTTCACGGTCTTCTGTTCACTTGCAAGTCTGAATATTTTCCCTCGCCTGCACCGAGAAAGTGGCAAGGCATTTCCGCTCCGTTAAAAAGTGAGATAAAACCCAGCTCTGATAAAAGGAGGACGATGGAAAACAATCATGAGCCACATTTATTTAAATTTATCTCAGACATTTCTCTGATAGTTTGACGAGTTATCAGGCGGTCAATCCTATGAGTTTTATTTTGAGTTGTGATATTTGTTACGCGGTTTTGGATTATGTCGATCAACATGTCCGAAACAGATCGATTGATTATTGTTTTCAATGTTTTTATGACATTTTGTTTCGTTTCTTATTGTCTGTGAAACATTCCCTTCATTGGTTGAAAGATTCTTATTAAGACACATGATTAGTTGTAAATCCCGGTGCTGGAGGTAGACTGTTCCGTTTTGATTGCAACAAACCGCAGCAACGCCTAGTCCACTATCCACCTACCAATGAGGGTGACTGCCAGAGTATTGGGCAGAGATCGTTTTAGGTGAATTGCCTCGAAGACATGAATGGGTTGTCTACAACTATTAAACTGTATTTTTCACAAGATCTTATTCTTTTAATGTCCTCTTTGTCTTCAAAAGACAACCTTTGCTTTCCTCGTTGTCAATAATAGTCGTTTTGGCCATAGTTAGTATTCACCCATCTCATGGTTTACTGACTTCAACCTGAAGAACACTAGAGCTGGATGACTTTGTCCTGGGGCATTTTTGAAGAGAGTGTTAATGTATGTTCGTTTGTGAGACCGTCCGTGACAAATAGTCACTTATCCCAAATCCAATCTCTGGGAGTAGGGGAGAGCATGGAATATTATTTGAGATTGTAGTTCGCTTGTCCACGTCCTGAATGAAGGGAACGTTTGAGGGCATTGCTGTTTGCATCTCCAGTATGTGTGATAGTCCAGTGTGATAGGTTGGATGTAAAACTATTAGACCGTGTTTAAGCCCTGTAAGTGTAATCAGCGTGTAGGAAGGAATGAGACTACTTTGACAGTTTGTTGCTGTATTTCAGCGTCATTAGTAACACCCCTCAGTGTTGGATCAAATGGATCCACAACATCCATTTTGTAACTGGATACTGCTTTAATTTATGTGGTTTTCTTTGAAAAGCATTCTTTGCATTTTGGCGGAACGTTAAAGCTGGTATCGTTTATCTGTATTTGTTGTGCTGGGTTTAGTTTAATGTGTCAGTTTGTTTTCTCTTTCACCTTGTTCATTGTCCGCTCTGGCATAAGGTGTTTGAGCCGAGTAACATTGTTATCGGCAGTTATAAATTCAAGAGCTCAATCATTTCTAGAACTTTGTGTATGGCTTTTGTACCAGGTTGGCATCTTTTTCTTCCATGAAAGTTCCAATGTGAGCTCTTTAATTGGTGTCATGTTTTAGTATTCGTCCATGTTTAAAACATAAAGTTGAAGCAGCACTGGAGAATGTCTGTGATATGAAATTTAATGCTGAAACTTTGATAAATTTCTTGCTCTGAAGCAAAAAAAAAAAGAAGTATTTCACCATCATGAAAGCCGGTGTTTTACTATTTTGAAATGTCCGAAAAGATCAAGTGAAAGACGACCAATACTTTGAAGATCTGCTTTCTGGTGTTTTATAAAAGAAACTCGTCGGTGGATCAAGAATCTACGTTGGTCACTGGAGGTGGTCTGACTAACAACCAGATTAATGTTATAAATATGGAAATTAAATTTTGTGACAGTTCGGATTCTTTTGCCACCAGACAGTTTTCCATCACGCCTGAAAATATAATCAAAACAACGACCTCTCAAACTGAGATTTCAACTGTTAAACTGGATAGTTTGAGCCATTGTTTTCCAAAAGACGTTGTTGGGTTGGTCAGTGAAAAATTTCCTAGTACAAATGACTTTGTTTCCAATATGCACCATAGAAATAAATGAACCACAGTGACTAGAACAGAGCGGCCATGTCTCTCATCGGGTATTCTTCCTAACCCAATGACAGAAGGTTTTAAAAGAAAACGCTCTCTTTTGTGGAATTTTTTACATTGATGGTTTCACTTCTACTTGAAACTAAGTCGAGTTTAAGCTCAGATTTCTGAGTCTATAGACAAACATAAATATTTCGGTGACTGTAATCGAGGGGTCACTTTTATTTTAGCTGATTTTCTCTTCATTACAAGCTTGTCTTTCTTTTGAGGCCTATATGTCTGTGTCGGACTATGAAAGATGTCGTTTAAACTTAACAGCTTAGCAAGAGACTTTGAGATTTGTCACACGCCTCAAAATCCCTCACAGAAAAACTGTGTGTGGAAACGGTCCTGTGGGTTGGGCTTTAGTGATACACAGACTGAAACACCTGTATTTACAAATGTTTTCTTGGTCGGCTTCCTTCATCCATTCAAAGATACATTGACCAGAAAGATGCTGGAGTTTACAGCTCTGTTTTATCCTCTGATCCGTTTGTGAAATGATTTTAGAACTTCCTAAAGGTTGTAGAAGAAAATGGTCTACTCCGTTGAATTCTTCCGCATGAGTCAAAATTGACTTTAAATTTGGACTTCTGAAGGAACTCAAATTGAGTCAAATAGACACATAAATATTTTGTTTGCTGGAATCGAGGGGTCACTTTTCTACTTGGGGTTTTTCTTCATGAGGATTATAAAAACACTTTTACCGGTTAAATTTATGTCTGTGTGATCATGACAGATTTCGTTTAAAACTTAACAGCTCACCGAGAGGCTTTGAGATTTTTCACACGCCTCAAAAATCCCTCACACGTCATGTTATTTTCACACTAAAAGAAAAATTATTCTTGGTGGACTTCTTTCATTCATTTGTACTTTTTATTGTCTGCGCTCTCTTGATCAGACAAATTGTAACTTAAACTGTCAAAAGAGACTTAAAGCTATTTTTGATAAGACAGCGTTGCTCCATTAATTGTTTTACTTAATGGTCGTGATGCGGCCGTATCGTCTGCAGCAGATTGTTTATGTCAAAATTCTGTTGGCTGACACAAACAGTTTCAAATGACCTCTACAGGATAGAAATGTTCTTTTGTTTAAGACTATAAGTCTTGCTCAAATTGACACCTGGAAGATTAATTGTTGCGATTCTCACGTCTGTTCAGAAGAGACATGGATTAGGAGCTTTGTTTTCCAGGTCCTGAATGACATTAGTCATCTTTTTTTTGCTTATATTTATTTGTATTATTGAGCTGTAGAATATTCAATGGACTTTCCTCTCGTGAAAAGTTGGAAGAAGTTTGATCAGTTTTCATCATTCAGAGAGTTGGATGTAAAACCATGAGACTGTGCATTCATAAAGGTTTAATTCAGTTAATCAGTGTGTAGGAAGGGATAAGACTCATTTATTGGTGAAGTTGTTGAATAATGTTATTTTACATCTGCCTGACGGCTTTGACCACACTGATATATTTTCAACTGAGTCATATTTTTCCATCAGATATTACAGATGCTGTCCTGCACCCTGCCGTGCTCTGGTGATGGCTTGTCTTTGCCCCCATTATGGCTGCCGTGTGGTTGTTTATGTATTGCATGCTCTGATGATCCATTTCTTTGTGGCATGTTATTTTTAAGATGTCACTTTTTTTTATTGACAATGATGGCAGAATAAAACTTAAAGGTTTTACATTGATTCATTTTAAATACCGTGTGTTTTGGTTTGAAGGATACAGATAAAGAATGATGACTGTAAACCTTCTAAAGACTCTCATCCATTTTTCTTCCTTTCCAGAGGGGTCATTTCACATTGACTCCTTCGTACCAAACCTCCAGAAGTGTGTTTTATAATTCTTTGTAACTGAACTCTTAAGGGATGTGATCCAAGTCACTTGTTTTCTCTCTGAAGGATATTATCGCCTTCTAGCTTAATCAAATTTAATTGGCTCTGAATCATTTAATTTGTGGTCTTTTCCATATGTCCACTTTTACACTGAACAAGTTGCCTTTTCTTTGTTCAAGTTACCTGATGATCTCTAAATGTGTTCCAGAACGATTTACCCATGTTTGGTAGATGCGAGGATCTCATGCCTTTGCCATGAATCCGTCATGCGACTGTCACTCTTGCGTAGTGGATCTTGGTTGTGTTGTCTATGTCCTTCATAGGTGATGTTTGTTCCTGTACTCAAGAGTTTTATTTGACTGTGATAAATGGGGAAGTTCAGCCTTTGCAAGAGGAGATGAGCCATGTGTGGAGTTGAGATATGTAGCATGTCGCCTGAGGTGTTTAACTTAACCTGTTGTGCTGTGTCTCGTTTAATATGTCAGTTTATTTTCTCTTTCACCTTGTTCATTGTCCGCTCTGGCATAAGGTGTTTGAGCGGGGTATTTCCCATTGTTATCGGCAGTTATAGGTTCAAGAGCTTGATCATTTCTTGAAGTTTGTGTACGGCATTTGTACCAGGTTGGCATCTTTTTCTTCCATAAAAGTTCAAATGTGAGCGCTTGAATTGATGCCCCATTTTGATATTTTTTGATATATGTTTAAAACTTAAAGCTGAAGCAGCACTGGATAATGTCTGTGATATAAAATTTAATGCTGACACTTATGATCTCGTTTAATATTGAGATAAATTTTACTGTCTGTAGCAAAAAATGGAGTAAATCACCATCATGAGAGACAGTGTTTTACTATTTCGAAATGTTTGGAAAGATCAAGTGAAAGATACTTTGTACACCTGCTTATATTGTTTTATAAAAGAAACTTGTCGGTGGATCAAGAATCTACGTCGGGCACTAGAGGTGTTCTGACTAACAACCAGATGTGATTAGATTCCCTTCATTGGTTAAAAGATTCTTCAGACACCAGATTATTATAAATCCAAGTGTTGGAGGACTACGATGCCTTTTAAGTTGTAACAAACCACAGTAATGCCTAGTTCAATGTTCTCCTACCAATGATGGTGACTGCCAGAGTCTTAGGTGAAGTGTCTGTAAGACATGAATGGGTTGTCTAAAACTATTAAACTGTATTTTTTACTTTGCTAATATTCTGGTTTTGAAAACCAAACTTTTTAAGTCTGAAGAATTTCCCTTGTCTGCACTGAGGAAGAATAAAATCATAACTGTTGTTACTCATGTTTAACCAGTTTGAAAGTCCAAGATATTTTTTCTTAATTTCCATTCATTATAAAAACCCAGCTCTGATAAAAGGATGAGGATGAAAAACAAAAGTGAGCCACATTTATTCAAACATTTCTCTGCTAGATGGAGGAGTTATCAGAAGGTTAATCCTATGAGCTTTATTGTGGTTAGTGATTTCTATATCAGTGTTGGATTATGTTGATGAGGTGTAAAATCTTAACTGTGATTATTGGACACATCTCTCCACTAAAGTTTGTGATATATGACAAGTGAAAAGATCAGAAACTCTGAATTTGTACTTCATGTGGGTTTGACTTGAATATTTACACCAATCCTGAATTCAGACCTGTACTCATTTAGACGTACGCTCCTTCATACAATACGAAAAACTTAAAAAGTTGTTTTCATTTACAGCCATGTTTCTGTTTATTGAAGAATGATTTTAAAATCAAGGAACCTGATCCTCTTGTTTGGTAAACATGGCTTTAGATTGAACAGTGTTCATTTGATGTTAAACATGTCTGAATCAGATCGACTGATTCTTGTTTTTAATGTGTTTATGACATTTTGTTTAGTTTCTTATTGTCTGTAAAAAGATTCTTCAGACAGCTGATTAATTGTAAATCCCAGTGCTGGATGTAGACGATGCAGTTTTGGTTGCAACAAACCTCAGTAACGCTTTGGGTTATGTTTGGGTCATGTATGTCATGGAATTGTTCACGGTCTTCTGTTCACTTGCAAGTCTGAATATTTTCCCTCGCCTGCACCGAGAAAGTGGCAAGGCATTTCCGCTTCGTTAAAAAGTGAGATAAAACCCAGCTCTGATAAAACGAGGAGGATGGAAAACAATCATGAGCCACATTTATTTAAATTTATCTCAGACATTTCTCTGATAAGTTGACGAGTTATCAGGCGGTCAATCCTATGAGTTTTATTTTGAGTTGTGATATTTGTTACGCGGTTTTGGACTATGTCGATCAACATGTCCGAAACAGATCGATTGATTATTGTTTTCAATGTTTTTATGACATTTTGTTTCGTTTCTTATTGTCTGTGAAACATTCCCTTCATTGGTTGAAAGATTCTTATTAAGACACATGATTAATTGTAAATCTCAGCGCTGGAGGTTAGACGGTACTGTTATGATTGTAACAAACCGCAGTAACGCCTAGTTCACTGTCCACCTACCAATGAGGGTGACTGCCAGAGTATTGGGCAGAGATCGTTTTAGGTGAATTGCCTCTAAGACATGAATGGGTTGTCTACAACTATTAAACTGTATTTTTCACAAGATCTTATTCTTTTAATGTCCTCCTTGTCTTCAAAAGACAACCTTTGCTTTCCTCGTTGTCAATAATAGTCGTTTTGGCCATAGTTAGTATTCACCCATCTCATGGTTTACTGACTTCAACCTGAAGAACACTAGAGCTGGATGACTTTGTCCTGGGGCATTTTTGAAGAGAGTGTTAATGTAAGTTCGTTTGTGAACCACTGGTGGTTGAGCCCATTTCAGATTCCTTCTCTCGGACAGATATGTTCTCCCCAATAACATTGTCATTGTATTCCATCTTATTTAAATCGAAACCTGGAAGAAGAACCGTTAAGATTCTCGCACCAATTCAGGAGAGGCATGGAATTTTGTCAGAAATAGAAACTTGGTTTTCCAGGTCCTGAATGAAATTAAAAATCCAACTCACTTTGTTATTTACGCACAGACCGAAAATGTATTCTTGGTCGGCTTCCTTTATACATTTAAAGATATTTTCACCAGAAAGATGCTGGTGTTTACCGCCTTGTTTTTATTCTCAGAATCCTGGTTCTGATCTGTTTACGGAACAATTTAAAACTGTGGAAATGCTGTTGTAGAACTTTGATCAGGCGTCGTTACTTAGGACTTGCACTGATCTGAATTTGAGCAAAATATACATATAATATTTATAAACACCTCTGTAACTCGATGACCACGCATTCTAAGGTTAATAAAACCAACTTGATCTCCATCCTGCCCTAACTACACCACTAGATCTCCATATATAGATCATAAAAAACATGTTTATTATTTGATAGAAATCAAATAGTCTTTGTTGATACTCGGGCAGAATGGCAAGGTGTTCCCTCTGTGAAGACATGTTAGTGTCTCAACTACGTGAGTGTCACACTTATTGATCAGACCTTAAGGTGGCGATAAAAAAGAAACTTGTCCGCACATCAAGAATCTACTTTGGTCACTGGAAGCGTTTCAATTGGTCGATTCTTTAAGATGTCGGCACACTCCTTTTTATTTGGATGGCAACTTCATTTAGCCAGACAGTGCGATACAATGCTTCAACTTGTCGTTGATAAACATGATATTTATGGACCTACCCTGCATTTACGTCAGTGTGGTACCAGATGTAGTGTAAGTGCCTGCGAGCACTTGATATTCTCAGGTAAAACCTCAACATCACTGGATCGTTTATATTCCTTTATATTTGAATTCATTATTAACATAAAGATATAACTGTCTCATTTCTCTGAGGTGAAAGATGTATTATGTATTGGCATTTTGTTTCTGGTTCTATTTGTTGCAGGGTTGGTTGTTGTGCCTTTGGCTATTAAACCTGTACAGTTTTGTTGTCTATGACTTGGATGCGTTCTTTATCTTGGTTGATGTACAGACGATCCATGTGTTGGAGGTAGACTAAGTTTCTACACGTGAATTTAATCCTGTTTTTTTGATCGACGGGGATTTTTTGCTCCCTATTTGTATTTAGAGGTTTCTCCTTTTGAACGCTCACCCATTTGATGACCTCACTGTCTACCTTCCTTCAATTACAGTTGGTTCACATTTAAAAAAATGTTCTTTCTATTGGTCATGTTGTAGAAATCCTCACTCTTTGTGGTGGTTTTACTGTCATTTTTTAAGCCTTAATTTAAGTCTTTGGTCATGACTTTCTGTGTTCTCTTGATCAGACAGATTGTAACTTAAACTGTCAAAAGAGACTAAATGATTTTTGAAAAAGTAGCGTTCATCTATTTGTGTTCATCGGTTGTAACTTGGCCGTATCGTCTGCAGAAGATTGTTTATGTCAAATCACTGGTGGTTGAACCCATTTCAGATTCCTTCTCTTGGAAAGATATGTTCTCTGGATTAACATCGACATTGTAGTCCATCTTATTTAAATTGAAACATACATACCTATATGTATATATAGACTATAACCTATAAGTATATATATATATAGAAGAAAAATCCTTAAGATTCTCACATCTATTGAGGCGAGACATGGAATTTTGTTTGAAATAGGAGCTTGATTTGTCCAGGTCCTGAATGAAATGAGCCATGTTTGTTATGTTTATATCTGTCTGTGTTATTGAGCTGTAGAATATTCAATGGACTTTCCATCAGTACTCCCCTGAAAAGTTGGAAGAGGTTTGATCAGTTTTTACCATCCAGGGACTTGGATGTTAAACCACTGGACTGTGCATTCATCTTGTTCTTTCATGGTGGTTCAGGCCCTGTGGACGTTTTGGCCATAGTTAGTATTCACCCAATTCATGGTTTACTGACTTCAACCTGAAGAACACTAGAGCTGGAAAACTTTGTCCTGGGGCATTTTTGAAGAGAGTGTTAATGTAAGTTCGTTTGTGAGACCGTCCGTGACAAATAGTCACTTATCCCAAATCCAAAAAGTTGGAAGAAGTTTGATCAGTTTTACTCATTCAGAGAGTTGGATGTAAAACCATGAGACTGTGCATTCATAAAGTTATTCATAGTGGTTTAGACCCTGTGCTCGTCATCAGCAGGAATAAGATCATTTATTGGTGAAGTTGTTGAATAATGTTATTTTACATCTGCCTGAAGGCTTTGACCACACTGATAGATTTTCAACTCAGTCATATCTTTCCATCAGATATGACAGATGCTGTCCTGCACCCTGCCGTGCTCTGGTGATGGCTTGTCTTTGCCCCCATTATGGCTGCCGTGGATAGAGAGCAGACTAGGTTGTTCATTTTGTGATTGTTTATGGATTGCATGCGATTGGCTCGCTCTGATGATCCATTTCTTTGTGGCATGTGATTTTTAAGATGTCACTTTTTTTTATTGACAATGATGGCAGAATAAAACTTAAAGGTTTTACATTGATTCATTTTAAATACTGTGTCTTTTGGTTTGAAGGATACAGATAAAGAATGATGACTAAACCTTCTAAAGACTCTCATCCATTTTTCTTCCTTTCCAGAGGGGTCATTTCACATTGACTCCTTCGTACCAAACCTCCAGAAGTGTGTTTTCTAATTCTTTGTAACTGAACTCTTAAGGGATGTGATCCAAGCCACTTGTTTTCTCTGAAGGATATTATCACCTTCTACCTTAATCAAATTTAATTGGCTCTGAATCATTTCATTTGTGGTCTTTTCCATATGTCCATTTTTACACTGAACGAGTTGCCTTTTCTTTGTTCAAGTTACCTGATGATCTCTAAATGTGTTCCAGAACGATTTACCCATGTTTGGTAGATGCGAGGATCTCATGCCTTGCCAGGAATCCGTCATGTGACTGTCACTCTTGCGTAGTGGATCTTGGTTGTGTTGTCTATGTCCTTCATAGGTGATGTTTGTTCCTACAGAGTTTTATTTGACTGTGGTGAATGGGGAAGTTCAGCCTTTGCAAGAGGAGATGAGCCATGTGTGGAGTTGAGATATGTAGCATGTCGCCTGAGGTGTTTAACTTAACCTGTTGTGCTGTGTCTCGTTTAATATGTCATTTTATTTTCTCTTTCACCTTGTTCATTGTCCGCTCTGGCATAAGGTGTTTGAGCGGGGTATTTCCCATTGTTATCGGCAGTTATAGGTTCAAGAGCTTGATCATTTCTTGAAGTTTGTGTACGGCATTTGTACCAGGTTGGCATCTTTTTCTTCCATAAAAGTTCAAATGTGAGCGCTTGAATTGATGCCCCATTTTGATATTTTTTGATATATGTTTAAAACTTGAAGCTGAAGCAGCACTGGATAATGTCTGTGATATAAAATTTAATGCTGACACTTATGATCTCGTTTAATATTGAGATAAATTTTACTGTCTGTAGCAAAAAATGGAGTAAATCACCATCATGAGAGACAGTGTTTTACTATTTCGAAATGTTTGGAAAGATCAAGTGAAAGATACTTTGTACACCTGCTTATATTGTTTTATAAAAGAAACTTGTCGGTGGATCAAGAATCTACGTCGGGCACTAGAGGTGTTCTGACTAACAACCAGATGTGATTAGATTCCCTTCATTGGTTAAAAGATTCTTCAGACACCAGATTATTATAAATCCAAGTGTTGGAGGACTACGATGCCTTTTAAGTTGTAACAAACCACAGTAATGCCTAGTTCAATGTTCTCCTACCAATGATGGTGACTGCCAGAGTCTTAGGTGAATTGTCTGTAAGACATGAATGGGTTGTCTAAAACTATTAAACTGTATTTTTTACTTTGCTAATATTCTGGTTTTGTAAACCAAACATTTTAAGTCTTAAGAATTTCCGTTGTCTGCACTGAGGAAGAATAAAATCATAACTGTTGTTACTCATGTTTAACCAGTTTGAAAGTCCAAGATATTTTTCCTTAATTTCCATTCATTATAAAAACCCAGCTCTGATAAAAGGATGAGGATGAAAAACAAAAGTGAGCCACATTTATTCAAACATTTCTCTGCTAGATGGAGGAGTTATCAGAAGGTTAATCCTATGAGCTTTATTGTGGTTAGTGATTTCTATATCAGTGTTGGATTATGTTGATGAGGTGTAAAATCTTAACTGTGATTATTGGACACATCTCTCCACTAAAGTTTGTGATATATGACAAGTGAAAAGATCAGAAACTCTGAATTTGTACTTCATGTGGGTTTGACTTGAATATTTACACCAATCCTGAATTCAGACCTGTCCTCATTTAGACGTACGCTCCTTCATACAATACGAAAAACTTAAAAAGTTGTTTTCATTTACAGCCATGTTTCTGTTTATTGAAGAATGATTTTAAAATCAAGGAACCTGGTCCTCTTGTTTGGTAAACATGGCTTTAGATTGAACAGTGTTCATTTGATGTTAAACATGTCTGAATCAGATCGACTGATTCATGTTTTTAATGTGTTTATGACATTTTGTTTAGTTTCTTATTGTCTGTAAAAAGATTCTTCAGACAGCTGATTAATTGTAAATCCCAGTGCTGGATGTAGACGATGCAGTTTTGGTTGCAACAAACAGCAGTAACGCTTTGGGTTATGTTTGGGTCATGTATGTCATGGAATTGTTCACGGTCTTCTGTTCACTTGCAAGTCTGAATATTTTCCCTCGCCTGCACCGAGAAAGTGGCAAGGCATTTCCGCTCCGTTAAAAAGTGAGATAAAACCCAGCTCTGATAAAAGGAGGAGGATGGAAAACAATCATAAGCCACATTTATTTAAATTTATCTCAGACATTTCTCTGATAGTTTGACGAGTTATCAGGCGGTCAATCCTATGAGTTTTATTTTGAGTTGTGATATTTGTTATGCGTTTTTGGACTGTGTCGATCAACATGTCCGAAACAGATCGATTGATTATTGTTTTCAATGTTTTTATGACATTTTGTTTCGTTTCTTATTGTCTGTGAAACATTCCCTTCATTGGTTGAAAGATTCTTATTAAGACTCATGATTAATTGTAAATCCCGGTGCTGGAGGTAGACTGTTCCGTTTTGATTGCAACAAACCGCAGCAACGCCTAGTCCACTGTCCACCTACCAATGACGGTGACTGACAGAGTATTGGGCAGAGATCGTTTTAGGTGAATTGCCTCTAAGACATGAATGGGTTGTCTACAACTATTAAACTCTATTTTTCACAAGATCTTATTCTTCTAATGTCCTCCTTGTCTTCAAAAGACAACCTTTGCTTTCCTCGTTGTCAATTATAGATGTTTTGGCCAAAGTTAGTATTTTCACTGAGCGTGGTTTACACCCTTAAACCTGAAGAACACTAGAGCTGGATGACTTTGTCGTGGGGCATTTGTGAAGAGAGTTTTCACGTACTGTATGTTTGTTTGTGAGACCGTCCGTGACAAATAGTCACTTGTCCCCAATCCAATCTCTGGGAGTAAGGGAGAGCATGGAATATCATTTGAGATTGTAGTTCGCTTGTCCACGTCCTGAATGAAGGGAGCGTTTGAGGGACCTTGCTGTTTGCATCTCCAGTATAGTTGGGACAGGTTGGATGTAAAACTATTAGACCGTGTTTAAGCCCTGTACGTGTAATCAGCGTGTAGGAAGGAATGAGACTACTTTATCTCTGAAGTTGAACCTGATCATGTAACAGACATCTTAATTTTTCATTTTCAATGGCCTTGCCCACAAGGTGGAGTTTTGCCATTTGTATGTTTAGGCAGAATAGATTAGAATTGTCTTTTCCAATCACTTGTGATTTTCTGTCAGATATGAAGCAGTATTTGATCCATGCCGTGCTCTGGTGATTGAACTGTAGACCTGGGGCTGAAGAAGAGCCCCAGCATGGCCTTTTTTTTTTTATGTTCTAAAAGTGGCATCAGAAGGTCAAAGATGTCAATTTTTTCAATGTTCATTAAGGCATTTGGCCTGTCTTTCATATTGTGGCTGCCCTGGATGGAGAGCAGACAAGTTTCTCAGCACCACATCTTTAAAAGTGACAAGTCCTTTGAATGTCTGTTGCTGTGTTTTAACGTCATTGGTAACGCCCCTCAAAATGCATCCACAACATCCGTTTTGCTGTGGATGCTGTCCTCCAACAACTGGAGACTGCTTTAAATTGTGTGGAGTTTTTTTTTGCTAAGCATTCTTCGCATTTCTGTGGAATTCAAAGGCTTGTATCATTTCTTATCTGTACCTCGTGGTGGCTGGAGTTAACATATTGGTAGACAGCAGGAGAAAGTGTCACAGCTCTTTGAGTGAAGAGCTACCGACTTCCCATCTCTTGAACTCTACATGGTAGCTTTAAGATTATACGGTTGGTACCTCTCGATGTGGAAAGAGCTCAACTTGTTTTCATTAACAGGTCTCTGGGATCTGTTAAAGTGTCTTTTTGTTTGATGAAATGTTCATTCATTTGCAAAACAGTCTTGTAGACGTGGCATTTACGTCAGTGTGGTACCAGATGTAGTGTAAGTGCCTGCGAGCACTGATATTCTCAGTTAAAACTTCCACCTCTGGGTCGTTTATATTCCTTTATATTTGAATTCATTATTAACATGAAGATATAACTGTCTCATTTCTCTGAGGTGAAAGATGTATTCTGTATTGGCATTTTGTTTCTGGTTCTATTTGTTGCAGGGTTGGTTGTTGTGCCTTCGGCTATTAAACCTGTACAGTTTTGTTGTCTATGACTTGGATGCGTTCTTTATCTTGGTTGATGTACAGACGATCCATGTGTTGGAGGTAGACTAAGTTCCTACACGTGAATTTAATCCTGTTTTTTGATCGACAGGGATTTTTTGCTCCCTATTTGTATTTAGAGGTTTCTCCTTTTGAACGCTCACCCATTTGATGACCTCACTGTCTACCTTCCTTCAATTACAGTTGGTTCACATTTAAAAAAATGTTCTTTCTATTGGTCATGTTGTAGAAATCCTCACTCTTTGTGGTGGTTTTACTGTCATTTTTTAAGCCTTAATTTAAGTCTTTGGTCATGACTTTCTGTGTTCTCTTGATCAGACAGATTGTAACTTATAAACTGTCAAAAGAGACTAAATGATTTTTGAAAAAGTAGCGTTCATCTATTTGTGTTCATCGGTTGTAACTTGGCCGTATCGTCTGCAGCAGATTGTTTATGTCAAATCACTGATGGTTGAACCCATTTCAGATTCCTTCTCTCGGAAAGATATGTTCTCTGGATTAACATCGACATTGTAGTCCATCTTATTTAAATCGAAACCTATAGATTATAACCTATAAGTATATATATATAGAAGAAGAATCCTTAAGATTCTCACATCTATTGAGGCGGGACATGGAATTTTGTTTGAAATAGGAGCTTGATTTGTCCAGGTCCTGAATGAAATGAGCCATGTTTGTTATGTTTATATCTGTCTGTGTTATTGAGCTGTAGAATATTCAATGGACTTTAAACCAGTACTCCCCAGAAAAGTTGGAAGAGGTTTGATCAGTTTTTACCATCCAGGGACTTGGATGTAAAACCACTGGACTGTGCATTCATCTTGTTCTTTCATGGTGGTTCAGGCCCTGTGGACGTTTTGGCCATAGTTCGTATTCATTCATTTCATGGTTTACTGACTTTAACCTGAAGAACACTAGAGCTGGATGACTTTGTCCTGGGGCATTTTTGAAGAGAGTGTTAATGTAAGTTCGTTTGTGAACCACTGGTGGTTGAACCCATTTCAGATTCCTTCTCTCGGACAGATATGTTCTCCTCAATAACATCGTCATTGTATTCCATCTTATTTAAATCGAAACCTGGAAGAAGAACCGTTAAGATTCTCCCACCAATTCAGGAGAGGCATGGAATTTTGTTAGAAATAGAAACTTGGTTTTCCAGGTCCTGAATGAAATTAAAAATCCAACTCACTTTGTTATTTACGCACAGACCGAAAATGTATTCTTGGTCGGCTTCCTTTATACATTTAAAGATATTTTCACCAGAAAGATGCTGGAGTTTTACCGCCTCGTTTTTATTCTCAGAATCCTGGTTCTGATCTGTTTACGGAACAATTTAAAACTGGAAATGCTGTTGTAGAACTTTGACCAGGCGTCGTTACTTAGGACTTGCACTGATCTGAATTTGAGCAAAATATACATATAATATTTATAAACACCTCTGTATCTCGATGACCACGCATTCTAAGGTTAATAAAACCAACTTGATCTCCATCCTGCCCTAACTACACCACTAGATCTCCATATATAGATCATAAAAAACATGTTTATTATTTGATAGAAATCAAATAGTCTTTTTGATACTCGGGCAGAATGGCAAGGTGTTCC
The DNA here is from genome assembly GCA_902685375.1 of Neostethus bicornis. NCBI lineage: Eukaryota > Metazoa > Chordata > Actinopteri > Atheriniformes > Phallostethidae > Neostethus > Neostethus bicornis. The sequence goes on along the minus strand of LR738541.1, from coordinate 10,659,993 downwards.
CTATGTGAAGACATGTTAGTGTCTCAACTACGTGAGTGTCACACTTATTGATCAGACCTTGAGGTGGCGATAAAAAAGAAACTTGTCCGCACATCAAGAATCGACTTTGGTCACTGGAAGCGTTTCAATTGGTCGATTCTTTAAGATGTCGGCACACTCCTTTTTATTTGGCTGGCAACTTCATTTAGCCGGACAGTGTGATACAATGCTTCAACATGTCATTGATAAACATGATATTTATGAACCTACCCTGCAGCGAAAAGACACTGAGGAGTAAAGTCAGGACTCCAATCGTTTTCGTTCTCGAGTACTGGTTGAGATGTAGAGGGTCTTGTACACGTGAAGTGCCACCCATCTTAATCTGCCTTGCTGTTGTTGCTGAAAACAAATGGACATTGTTTAGTAAACAGAGTTTAAATCTTAGACTTCCATCATTATTCAAAGTGAACTTTAACAAGGCATCAAACTAAAATCCTCCGCCCGGCTCTGCTTCACAAACTGTATCAATAACAAATGGTTGAATCAGTTATTGAGACTAAATAAAATGGACCACAGTTTGAGACCAATTCATACACCGATTTATACACACTTGGATTTACTCAGTGAATTGGGGGAATGATGGTTTAGTTGGTAGGGTGAGGGTTCTCTAACCGGAGGGTAGCAGGTTAGATTGTGCATTCGTAGTTCGTAGTTGAGAAGATTTAGGGGAAAACATCCTATTTAAATTTTCCCAAAATGTGAGTGTTGTTAAATGACTTTCTATTCTTCTAAAGTATATGATTATACAGCAGTGTTGATCTGCTACAGTTCACACAGTGAAGTACAAACAAAAGCAGGTATCGAATCACTGGATGTAACTCAACCTGGTCTATAGATGGTCCAAAATAGTTTGACACATGCAGATCTTTAGACCTGAAGAGGTAAAGATAAAGGTGTCCCCTGAACAAGACACGGAACCCCAAAAGCCTCCTGATGGCGGTTTCAGATATGTATGTGAGGTCTGGTCACATCTTTAGAACTTTTCTGGAGCAGTGAATAAAATTCCTCACCAGTGGTTATCGTTCACCGTCTAACAAAAGTTGCTTGTGAAATCAGTGCGGCATAAGCTCATCCATTTCTTATCATTTTCGAAGAGCTCAGAGTCAAACTTTGGCGAGGATTCAGATATATAATATATGTACCAATGCTACTTCGCCAGCGTTGCATTGGCGGTGACTAAACGTTGCATGAACTTCAGCGGAGTGGCTGCAGGCGTTCTATGAGTGGACGCAGCGTTATTAGATCGGTGTTTGGCGTTGTTAATGAGGTAGAAAAGTGAGTTACGATTTTCCAAACTGTGGAAGATACCTTGAATCAACAACCTGTAAGCCCATAGTGTGTGTATAAAACTTTTGTGTATGAATACAAGTACCTTTTACACGCCTTGATAAGAAGCAGTCCTTTTTTTCAGGAATGCCACAAGCAATTTTCTGGACTCTGTAAACTGGAAGAGAAAAAATAAACAGGTTATTCTCTAAAGAGTCGTGTGTTTTCCTTCCATGACTCAGTGGACACTGTGTATCCTAGAATATACGAGCAGGTCAAACGTTTCTGTGAAAGACATGGACTTGATAGATCAAGCGAAGTAGGGCCACCACGACTCTTTCGACCTGATAGATAAATGGTAGCATGAGACTCGTTTGTCATGAAGGTCGACGCCACCCATGTGTTCTTTTATTGGTTGATGCATTTATGTTTGACATAATCAAAGGCTTAGTGATTCCTATCCTATCTCTGTGTACTTGTCATGTATGTTTGTTGCCACTGTGACAATGTTATACTTCCAACAAACCGGGACCATCTCTCCTAGACACGGAAAATGTGTTTATGAGGTTGTGTGGAAGAACTCCCAACCTGGAGGCACCTGGGCTTGATCCGCCATACCTAACACACACTTGGTCCTTGACCTAACCTTGTATCAGGGAGGAAATGTGATCCACCAATATGGCTCCATGTGGTACATGTATCCATTGGATGAGGCCAGCCTCCAAACTTTATTAACCAAAGTGAATTTGTTTGCCTTTAATAAACAGTTTGCATCCATGTCTGCCATTAAATAGGGTCATGATCTTATTCATCGGCAGACATTCCTCAAATGGTTGGATTAAGCTCAGAGAAGATGGGTTGAACCTTAAAAAAACGGATTATTTCATCTTGTGTACGTTAACATTCGTTGATCAGTACAAGCGTTGTCTGTAAAAAAGGATGTTTTCTTTTGGTCTGAATTGAGTACAGGTTGGCTGGTTAGATACATCAATATTAAACATCCTCAGTGTTGGGACAGCTTTGTTTGACCCATTCTGCTGCATTAGGTTTGTATTGCGAGTATTCTGGAATACCAGCTGTTGAAGGCCTCTTCAGCCGTTTAAAAATCCTTTATGATAACTCGTAACTCCACCCTTGGTGCTTTCATCTGGATTGGCTGGTGCTTTGATTCTGTTCCTGCCCTCTGAGGTTCGGAAACCCTTCGATCTTCTTGATAATATTTTGATGAGAGGTGCAGGCGTGTGTCTAAAAGAACGTCATCACATTCTTGTATACGTTCTGCAGTCTCACTGGCAAATGTCGTGTCTTCTTTTCCAAGTCAGACAGATTACTGTCACAATCACTGAGTATGGCATCGTTTCCATTATGAGGCATGATTGCAACGTTGTGGATTATCAGGTACCTACAATGAATGATCCCACCAGTTGGTCACTATTGTTGGTGGTGATGTGTTAGTAAAATCTATGACTTCATTACTAACAAATGCATTTAATAATACTAGACATATTAAACAATCTGTGTACCAAAAAAAAAAAATTGTCCTATCGCCTTGTACACATATTGTAATGACCGTTTGTTTGGAGTTTTTTTGCTGCCGTCCTTTTCTCGGCACACATGAGAAATAAAAAGCTCTAGTCATGTAACAACTTGCAGTAAACATGTGAAGCTTGTATATGTTTTAAAGTCTCTTAATTATTTCATAAGCTGCTGGGAGTGTTTTCATATGTCCATGAGAATTTTTGTTATCGTCAAAGAAATGAAACATGTTTTTTTGGTTTAGTGTCTCAGGGTTTTCTTGGGGAAAGAATGGAGCGGGAGACAGACGGATCAGAGCGGTGTTCGAAGAAATAGCTGAGCCAAAAAGAAACACTCTGGATTCACCAGTCGCTCTACGTTCCTACCCTCGCCGTGGTAACCGGGATCAACGTTCTAGGTTGTTACCCCTACGCCCCGGCCCCGGATAAATCTCTTTATAAGCACGAGTTCTATCAGTGAGGAAGGTTTAAGTAATTAAAGCACAATTTGATCTATTAAGATTTTTTTTTATGACTTATTAAAAAAAAACATTTACTGTAAAAATTACTGAAAATTTCTTATTGAAACCAGAAAATATCCAAACAATCAAAAAGTCTTCATGTTTATAAAACATAAGAATTTTAAATCCATGTTAAAGCTAGTGAAGGACAACAAGCTTAAAATGAAAACAAAATCTGATTAAAAGTTCAGATAAACTTACCAACTGGTGTAAAAAGGTAGGAAGTAGAAAAAAAAATCTCAATTTTTTTTAAAAATCCTTCAACAGTTAAGAGTAGCGTAACCATGGAAACGGAGAAAGGGAGAGAGAGTGTTATGTTGCTATGGAGAGTTTAATTTGAATATTTTCAATGTTTGAATTCCAACTCAATTAATGAACCCGATTATTAGACCTCGTTTAATAGTAATAATAAATTTTATTTATATAACTTTATGGACACTAAAGCAGGTAAAATCCCAACAGTCTGTGAAGGACAGATTCAGTGGGACAGGAGTGAGACACCAAGAGTCCACAGCAGAGAATAACAGTCTGGAAGGCTGGAGGAAAGATGGCTGCTGTAGCAATTGAGCCAGGAATGTCCTGTAGCTCCAAACAGCTCCAAACTGCTGCTAGGTGGTCCTGAGTTAGGTGGAAAGGAGTTGGACTGTCAGCGTGATAGGACGTCCCACACGACTGTCGGCTCTGCTTGTGGAATGTGGGTCACTGTGGCAAGGTCTTGAAGTGTTGATCCTTGTTCTTTCTGGAATATTTCCTTCCTCCAAATCTGACCCTGTGCCCTCCACCTTTTCTCCTTGATGTCTACACCCATGTCTCGTCTTCCCGCTGGTTATTTGACCACTGGTATCCATCGTCAACGTGTTCTGCCGTCATAATGTTGTTGTTTTACATCTGGTCCCTCGGAGATGCCAACTTTTTGGTTCACAAAAAGGGAGATATTGAGGCAGGTTCAAAAAGAGGAGGGGCAATGACGTCATGTCAAATTTACCAATGGACAACATCCGCCATGACAGTTGGCGTAAAACAAATCGTTCCGAACATGAGAAAGCAGCTGGTAAATTGTGCGTCTTCCGTGTGTTACCATCTAGTGTTATGTATCATTATGAAGGTGAATTACCCCCAGGAATACACCCCTATACTGCTTGGTCACGCTTTGTTTTGAGCAGGGGTGTCCAAACTTTTTCACTCGCGGGCCACATTGAGTTCTAACGTTTGACAAGCGGGCCGGATCCGAGGGAGTGGTGGGGGGCCGTGAGGTCATAGACAAAAAGCCCTTTAGAAAATCCTGGAGTCGCCCCTGAGAACAGGATCAGATGGATGGCATGCTTTGGTAACCACTAGTTTAGACTGGTTAAATGGCGTGCTAGATTCTTTTTTCCTCCTTTTATTAATTGCCGCCATTTTAAAAAATTGGGGGGCTCACATACGTAATTCTACACGCGGGCCAGGCGCTATTGATTTTATGACGGAGGCTGTGGGCGGGATGAAAATTGACAACGGGCCACATTTGGCCCCCGGGCAGGACTTTGGACATGTCTGGTTTTGAGGCTCACTCACATCACGGTGGGAGACGGTAGATCAGCGCTCGGTTCGATTCCCACTGAGACCTCCGTCTAGGGTCCTTGGAGAAGACACCTAACCCCCGCTTCTCCCACCATTGGCGCCGTCGAAGGGCAGCCTGCTGCGGTGTAAGGAGTGCAGCAGAGGGATGAATAGAGTAATTCATTTATTTTTATTTATTTCATAAGCTGTAACATGACCAAATTTCCCAGATGTCTGATTTCTATACGTTCACCAAAAACAATACTGGCAATAGTTCATGAAGATCGCTACTAGCGGCTTTCATACGCACAGCTGCAGCAACAGGAGATGCCATGTGCTTAGCCTCATTATACCTAATCATGTTCATGGAATCCACCAGTGTTCATCATGCAGGAGTTTTATTAGCCTTGCCGGGTGAGCGTGAGATAGGTCCTAATTGCGGGTGTCTCCTGCCCAATGCGGGAGACTTGGCATCCCTGGTTTCACAGCCTCATGTTTTCACTTTGATGACTCTTCTGTCTGGTCCTGCTGAGCCTGCCCAGTATGGCTTTTGGGTCCTACATCTCCAGCTTCACCTCGTGACACTTAAACTTTAAACTCACTAAAAGCTCCACGTCTTTTTATCACCTCACATCCTTCACTGTGGTGGAACAACACTATTTGTTATGTGAGTTGGATTTCGCTGGTTTCCTCCAAAAACATACATGTTAGGTTTGTTTACAGCTTTAAAACTGTCCCTAGGAATGAGAGTGTGTGCATGTGGTCGTGTCTGTGGCGACATGTTTAGGGTGTACCCTGCATCTCGTCTTGAATCAACCGGGATAGGCTGAACCGTCAGGAAATAAGCGGTTCAGAAGATTCTGACCCGATCTGTTACTCTTCAGTTTAGTGACTAAAGAGCTCGAAGGCTTCGAGTCTAAACTATAGACACATTTTCAAAAAATAGTTTAACAAATTAAGATTTATGAAATTAGAAAATTACATAACATTGGACCTTTAAATCCTGTAAAAGTTGGCCAATCAAATAATAAAAAATTCTGTTTTTTGGAACTGAGATGCATGAATATTAATGTCCACAAGAGGGCAGCATAAGAACGGAAAATGAACATCTTAAAAAAAAAATCTGTTTTCTGACTGAAGCAAAACATTTACATGAAAAACTTTGATTAAAACACACTTTTTATTCTAAAATGCTCTTGTTTATAAAGCAGAATAATTACAGTGTTTGAGATAAAGGTACAGAATGTTCCTCGGTGTGTTTCACTCGGTGTGTGTGGTCGTTTATTTGTGTCTTTCTGAAGGTCTTCTTGTTCTAACTTTAACCCTGATCGAGGTCAAACTTCACTTTCACAAGATTAGAAACTTGTGAAGTCAACTTTCTGAATTTATTGTGAAGTGACTTTGGTTCCTGAACGGATCACAAAAGGAACTGTTTGAGTTTTGGTGAAATGTGGAGGTAAAGTGAAGCGTTGGACTTTCAGACCTCACAAAAGGCTGAAGAGGGACAACAACTGGTCTCACTGGTTTGGAAAAACAGTCCGGTATACGACCCCCTCCCCTCGACACGTATTCCAAACAGGTCCTAAAGAGCAGCCAATCAGATCTGGACTGAAAGTCTGAGTCTGTTTTTTTTTCATTTTGAGCATCACAAATAAATGAGTAATAACGACTTTAAAACAATCATATAAATAATTAAGTAACATAATTAACATGAACATTCCGACCCGCGTTCCTCAACTTATCCGGGGCCGGGTTACAGGTGCAACAGACTCAGACGGGAAACCCAGACTTCTCTCACCCTCTCCTGCTCTATCCTATCCATCGTGAACAAGACCCAGATAAATTCTGTCTCTGACCTGCAGGAGGCATCTCACTCTTTTCTTGGCGAGGACTATGGTCTCTGATTTGAAATACTTTTATTTTAGAAGTTATGAATCATAGTAAATATTCAAACACTATTTTTGTCTTCATTCATGTAGCAGGTTAATAAACGCTGACACACACACACACACACCAGCTTATTCTAGTTGTTCTGAACCCCCATTTCTCTCAATTTGGGGCTCCTGAGGATTCAGTAGAAGTGTGTAACTGTGAATCGTTTGGATATATTTTTATCTTTGATCAGCAGGTCTGCTTCCTTGATGGATCTGTCCTCGGTCTCTGGTTTGGCCTGAGAGGGTCCTGACTGGTGCTGCAGGTCGGTGGGAACCCACCTTACACTGCGTCAGACCCCCAAACAGATGGTGCCAGGCTGGGGTGGGACCCTGTCCTGGGCAGCGTTCCCGCGGTGACGGGACTCTGATTTACACCAACATCGGACAGCTGACCTCTGCTGGTCTTAGGGGTCACACATCGTCAGGGCCGCGTGGGAGGGAGCTGAGAAAGCTGCTTTTGGCGTCCCAGGGGACAGCGTGGTCCTGTGGCTCCACAACAGGCAGCTGCGCGGGAACGATTCATCAAAATATGAGTAAACTTACTGGTTAACTCAAAGCACCATGGTCACAGGTCTGGAGAAACAGGTCTAATGAACTGTGAAGATCTTTGGCAAACTCTCCTTACATGAATCATACATGAGATGAGTCGAGCATTTATGTCTTAATTGTTTTCTCGCTGTTTCAAAATCTTAATTTCACTGTCCTCAGTTCAACTTCAGATGAAATAAAAGAAAAAGTGTAGAAAAACGTGGTGAAGAGCGGCCATGCTGATTGGTCTAGAGACAGCGTGGTGAGAGCGGCCATGCTGATTGGTCTAGAGACAGTGTGGTGAGAGCGGCTATGCTGATTGGTCTAGAGACAGTGTGGTGAGACCGGCCATGCTGATTGGTCTAGAGACAGTGTGGTGAGAGCGGCCATGCTGATTGGTCTACAGACAGTGTGGTGAGAGCGGCCATGCTGATTGGTCTACAGACAGTGTGGTGAGAGCGGCCATGCTGATTGGTCTAGAGACAGCGTGGTGAGAGCGGCCATGCTGATTGGTCTAGAGACAGTGTGGTGAGAGCGGCCATGCTGATTGGTCTAGAGACAGTGTGGTGAGAGCGGCCATGCTGATTGGTCTAGAGACAGTGGCACTGAAGAAAAGACAGGAAACAGAGATGTTTGTATCAGAGATGAAGATGCGGAGGATCTCTCTGGGAGTGACCAGGATGGACAGGATCAGAGGAACAGCACATGTTAGAGGTTTTAAAGTCAGAGAGGCCAGACTGAGATGGTTTGGACATGTGCAGAGGAGAGAGAGGAACTACCAGGCAGGAGGTCTAGAGGAAGACCATAGTGGAGGCTTATGGATGCAGTGAAGGAGGACATGAACACAAGAGGTCCTTTTCCGCTAGAGTTTGGCACAAGCAGGTTTTATAAATGAGGAGCCGGGACTCAAACTTGGGAAGAATTTGAGTCTCTCCCTCTCTCTCTTTTTGGACTGGGAGAAGCTGGTTTGATTTCCCCTTGAGGCCATGCCTAAGTGTCAGAGAAGACACCTAAGCCCTCTGTTTCTCCCACCTTTGGCGCTGTCATGACTGACTGCTGAGGTGCAATACAGCACAGTAGTTTCACCTTGAGGGATGAATACAGTTCTTTAAAAAAAACAAGTCTACTACCAATCACATGAAAGTATCCCATCAGGCTGGACAGTGGCCTCACAGCAAGAAGGTCGCTGTTTTGAATCCAGGGTGGGGACAAGGCTTGGAACACTGGTCTTTCTATGTGGAGTTTGCATGTTCTCCCTGTGTATGCGTGAGTTTTCTCCAGGTTCCTCGTACCATCCAAAAACATACATGTTAGTTTGATTGGCCGCTAATAAAATTGTCCCTAGGAATGAGTGTGTGGATGGTTGTCTGTGTGTGTAGCCCCGCAATAGACTGGCAACCTGTTCGGGGTGTATCCTACCACTCGCCTTGAACCAGCCAGGATAGGCTCCAGCAACCCTGTCATTAGAATGAGCAGTTCAGAAGATTAAAATAAAAATCCCATTCAGCAATGCAAAGTCCAGTTCAGAGTCATTCAAGAGGTTACTATGGTTACTGTTTGTGTGGAGCGTGTGGGGTACAGTACACACAATCTGTAGCCATGGTAACCGTTTTTCTGACTGTTCTCAGACCCATGAGATTAAACTACAAGAAAGATTCCATTCGTTTAATCTGGTTTCATTTTTAGAAAATAAAGAAGTTGAACCGAAGGCTATTAACACCCTTTAATTGGAAAACCTCTGTTTCACACTCACACACACACGCACACACACATACTCACACACACACACACACACACACACACTAAGTCACCCACTCCTCCCTGCTGACAAATGCAACGAGTGAAAAGCCGTCAAACAAAAGCAGAAAAAAAGACAAAATGCTTGTGTGCAGGAATTAGTTACACTCACTAGTCTGAGGAGGGGTGGTGGGGTGGTCAATGGGGGGATTAGAAGCAAAGTCCACACAGGTGGGTTTCTGGGAAGCAGGGGTTACGGGGGGTCACATTACAGGACATTAGCTGGTTTGATGAAGAGCAGTGGTAGTGGACAGGAAAGAAGGTTTTTATAGGTGTAATGAACTGTTTCTGGACATCAGACTTCCATTAGATCTACCAGGTGTGTGTGTGTGTGTGTGTGTGTGTAAAACATCAAGAAAGATTCTTACAGCCATGTTCAGATAGACATGTAAACAGCATCCAATGGCACAAAACGTCTTTATTCGATCTGAAAGTGAAGTCATGAATTTATTTTAATCGCGACTAAATGCCCGAAATTAACCGCTCCATCTGGCTTCTCTCAACACGGAGGAGCAGCGGCTCTACTCCAAGGTCCTCTTGGATGGCAGAGCTTCTTCTTCTATGTCTGAGTGAGAGAGCCCAGCCACCCTGCAGAGGAAGCTCATTTTGACCGCTTGTATCTGCTGTCTCATTCTTTCAACCACCCACATTGGTTACCATGGTGAGGGTAGGAACATAGTTCCTGGTTACCATGATGAGGATAGGAACGTAGATCCTGGTTACCATGGTGAGGGTAGGAACGTAGATCCTGGTTACAATGGTGAGGGTAGGAACGTAGATCCTGGTTACCATGGTGAGGGTAGGAACGTAGATCCTGGTTACCATGGTGAGGGTAGGAACATAGATTCTGTTACCATGGTGAGGGTAGGAACGTAGATCCTGGTTACCATGGTGAGGGTAGGAACGTAGATACCGGTCACCATGGTGAGGGTAGGAACATAGATCCTGGTTACCATGGTGAGGGTAGGAACATAGATCCCGGTTACCATGGTGAGGGTAGGAACGTAGATCCTGGTTACCATGGTGATGGTAGGAACGTAGATCCTGGTTACCATGGTGAGGGTAGGAACGTAGATCCTGGTTACCATTGTGAGGGTAGGAATGTAGATCCTGGTTATCATGGTGAGGGTAGGAACGTAGAACCTGGTTACCATGGTGAGGGTGGGAACGTAGAACCTGGTTACTATGGTGAGGGTAGGAACGTAGATCCTGGTTACCATGGTGAGGGTAGGAACATAGATTCCGGTTACCATGGTGAGGGTAGGAACGTAGATCCTGGTTACCATGGTGAAGGTAGGAACATAGATCCTGGTTACCATGGTGAGGGTAGGAACATAGATCCTGGTTACCATGGTGAGGGTAGGAACATAGATCCTGGTTACCATGGTGAGGGTAGGAACGTAGATCCTGGTTACCATGGTGAGGGTAGGAACATAGATCCTGGTTACCAAGGTGAGGGTAGGAACATAGATCCTGGTTACCATGGTGAGGGTAGGAACATAGATCCTGGTTACCAAGGTGAGGTTGAGAACGTAGACTGACTTGTAAATCGACGGCTTTGCTTTTTGGTCTATTCGTCTCCTCTGGTCTTCTTTAGTCTCCGTTGGTTTCTAGTAGTCACTTGGTGCTGCTTCGTGGGCCAAATCTAAATACACCACGGACCACATTCAATCTGTGGTTCACGGTCTGACACCTCTCAAGATTAAGATTTCCTAAGCTTGTCCTACGGTGTAGGGAGGAGCGAGCCAGGTCGGGCGGTGGAGTTGGGAGAACGTGTTTGCCTGGTTTTTAGACCAGGGTTCCCCGGCCTTTGCCCTGAGCGGCGCCTCCCGTAGGCCTCGAAGCAGCGAGCGTGTCGGGGCAAACTTTCTTTATTCTGCTCTGTCTTTGACTTGTCCGCCCACCTTCACCTGCTGTCGATCACTCTCTTTCTCCTGTAACCTTTGGCTGACTTTGTAAAACTTTACTTGTTACTGTTTGCTTGAAGCGACTCGTAAACTTCTTCTGACCTTTTTCATTCCATGTTTAAAATCATTTCCGTTTCCTGATCTGAGAGACTCCCTCTGTTCCAGCGAACTCCACTCTCACACCAAATCTCTGTTCTGGACAAGCATACGCTCATCGCCGCCCTGCTGGAGAGGCCTCTTTCTCTTGCACAGCTGAAGGCCGTGAGCATCTCACCTTTTTATGTCCTTGCTTCTCCTGTAGGTCCGACTCGGGCGGCCCAGAATGAGACAAAACCATTTTTTTTAAACATCAGGGTTTAAATGTTTAAGGAAACATAAATAATTAAAGGCCCGAGTGGGAGGGACGCCATCCTTGTCGAACCTTCAGATGTTATGGGGCCTCAATGTAAATGCTGAGGCTGCTGCCAAAGAACTGGTCTTGTTTTTAACGGCGACATCTTATGTTGGCAACTTCCCAAAGGGAGTGAAACGGGTTCTGAACTCTTACAACTCAAAGATGCCACTCGATGTAAAAGGTGTTGTGCACGGTCACACCCCATTTGAACGTTAATGGAGCGTTCCTGAAGAGGTGACGTAATCGTTCCTCGCTGTTTAACAAAAGTTGTCTCCGGTTAAACCAACGCCGCATACGGTCCGGCCACCGCTGATGTTTCTCGAAGGGCACTCTTACCGATCCCAATATATTGCGAGCGTTTCTGCTTTGGCAAAGTTCACCCCCGCTCCACCAACACCCACTCAAAGTTTGGCACAGCTAGACACAAGTTTGGGAACGCTTGGGTCTGCTAGACCAACGTGGGACCACCGCTGCTTTGCCGGCGTTGCACTGGCTGTCACTAAACTTTGCCCAAACTTCCGTGGAGTGGTAACAGAACGGTGTCGGGCGTTGAAGCGGCGATCCACAGCCAGGATGAACTTTTGCTTGACGTTATCGAGGTGTCGGAGCGGGACCAACTAACCAAACCGCTCGCTACCGCTAAAAGCCGACAATAACTCCTGAGTCCTGCTGTCAGTAGTCCTCTGATTAGAACCAGAATACACCACACAGTGCAGTGAAGATGACGGCCGAAGCAGGCGATGTGGGGTCTTCTCCTTATGTGTGCCACGGTATATGGTCCACGAACAGATTAGTATCCATGTGCAGACTCCATTGTCTCTAGAGACAGAAAGATGGAAACATAAATACAAACAGAGACTACAGCTGAGAAGATGATTGGCTAAAGTCTTCCACCTCGCCAGGACCTGTACATCTCCAGGACTCTGGGACGAGCAGGTCGGATAGCACCTGATCCGTCTCACCCTGGAACAGACTTGTTGAGACCTCTCACCACATCAGCCACCAGACTGATAAACACTACCCGACCCGTCTCCTCAATAAACTGGACTCTAGAACTCTTTTTTTTTCATATCCATTCCATACTCCTCCACCAGGCCAGGAAATGAAGGGTTAATCTGTTGTCTTCTCTCAATGCGCTCTGATGGATTCTGTCCTCAGCCGGACGGACCGACCCAGTGACTCTGGACACCAGGCAGCTTGACCCCTCTTTGTTACCCTCTGACCTTTTTTTTTTTTTTTAGACTGTGCCCACGCTCTTCCTCCTCCTCCTCTTCACACGTTCAGGAGTAAAAAATCTCCAGGATATTTTACGAGTTTGCCGAAGCTTCAGACGGGAAAAGAAAAAGGGTCTATCCTGGTGAACCACCCCGGCCACCGAAAGGGAAATTTCCTGATGAGTGAGATGTTGTTTTTATAAGAGGATCTAAATTAAGGGTCTCAAACTCCATCTTGACCGTTTGGAGTTTTATTTTGCAGAAATTATCCAAATTATCTCAATAAAACTCGCTGAAAAGGCAGTTAAACTGATTGAGATTCAGTCGGTTTGAATCTTAATCGTTCAATAAACACACTGGAAATAGATTATCTAGACGGATCGGTGCGGCGTCTGCAATAATTAGGATGCTGCATTAGTCTGTCGTGGTGGATAAAGAGCTGAACCGAAATGCAAAGCTCTCGATTTACCAGTCGATTTACTTTGATACCCTCATCCATCGGTGTCCTGCACGGGGTGAGACTCGTCTAACATGGATGTCAGTCTCTGCAGGACCCTCCTGTCGTCCAGCTCTCGCACTAAGTCCAGAGAACAGCCCAGGACAGAGCTGGACTTCCTGATGATTCCATCCAGCTTCTTCCTCTCCCTCTGGATGATGCTGCTGTTCCAGCAGACCACACCCACACCGGACAGGAGGACTGATGCCCCCACAGTCATAGAAAGTCTTCAGGAGTGCCCCAATCACTCCAAAAGACCACAGTCTTCCCAGAAGTGCCTCAATTGAAAAAAAAGAGACAGCCACTAGTATGGTTGTCTCCATGGAAACAATGTTTTGGAAAACTTGTCGCCAGTCCAGCTTAAAAAAGGAGCTTTTTGATTGAAATGGCCGCTGTTTAGCTGTTAGAAACTTGAATTTGGGGAAAGTTTGGTACAGGTTCTGCCTTCTGATTCTGTCTACTTCTCTTTGCGGCACGGTGGCGCAGTGGTAAGCACAGTGGCATCACAGCAAGAAGTTAGGGGTCTGAGTCCCGGGTGGGACGAGGCTTGGAAACCTGGCTTTCTGTGTTTAGTTTGCATGTTCTCCCTTTGTATGTGTAGGTTTTCTCTGGTTTCCTCCAAAAACATACATGTTAGGTTGATTGGGCTCTCCAAAATTGTCCCTAGGAATTAGTGTGTGTGTGGATGGTTGTCTGTGTGTATGGCCCCGCAGCGGACTGGCAACCTGTTCGGGGTGTACCCCTGGACTTCCCGCAACCCCGCAAAGGATTGGCAGTTCAGAAGACAAAACAAAACAGATGAGTGGCTTGATGTATCCACACCACTGTTGGCTGATTCCTGACTTTCCTTCCTGGGGATCCCATCTCTGATCCTCTGCCCCTTCGAATCTCTCCCATTTCCATCCTGCAGAGTTAATATTTAATGAACAGTTTCAGAGACATTTCCTGTGTTTGTGCCACGACGTGTAGCATAAACGCCCACTCCTAATTAAACAGCTGTCACATCGAGCCCACACTCGCTTCTATTCGAGGTCATTTTTTTCAATAAATATCAAAGTTGACTTGCGACTTTTGTCCCGATAGTGAATTTTGACCCGCTGGGTATTTGAGTTTGACCCCCCTGTTCTAAGATGACGAAGTGAGTTGAGAGAACGAAGGAGGGAGTGAAGGGTCTCGCGGAGCTGTGAGGAAGGGTCAAGCGTGAAATCCCCCCTAAATGTCCCTCCCCCACCGTGTCCGTTTGCCAGTGTGACCCCCAACGTGGAACTTGTGGGCGAGGAGTGTGTGAAGTTGGAAACATTGATGTTCAGCTCTGTGATTAAGATGTAAAAGAAAAACTGAGAAGATTTAATCCCAACGGAGCGTGCACCAAGCGTACAAGGAGTGTGCATCAGTGTGCATAAAAAAAAACTTAGTAAATTATTAAACAAACTTCTTCAAGCAAAAAAAACCCAAACAGTTATTTAGTCTGAAAACTACATCTTTTAACAGAAAAGACTACATTTCCCAACAAGATGAAGATAAAAATGATGTCGGAGATAAAAATCAAGCCGAAAAGCAAAGCTCTTGAATTACAAGTTGCTCTATGTTCCACCCCCACCATGGTAACCAGGATCTAGGTTCCTACCATCACCATGGTAACCAGGATCTAGGTTCCTACCATCACCATGGTAACCAGTTTCTACATTCCTACCATCACCATGGTAACCAGTTTCTACATTCCTACCATCACCATGGTAACCAGGATCTAGGTTCCTACCCTCACCATGGTAACCAGGATCTATGTTCCTACCCTCACCATGGTAACCAGGATCTATGTTCCTACCCTCACTATGGTAACCAGGAACTACGTTCCTACCCTCACCATGGTAACCAGTTTCTACATTCCTACCATCACCATGGTAACCAGTAACCAGGATCTAGGTTCCTACCCTCACAATGTTTACCAGGATCTACGTTCCTACCATCACCATGGTAACCAGGATCCATGTTCCTACCCTCACCATGGTAACCAGGATCTATGTTCCTACCATCACCATGGTAACCAGGATCTACATTCCTACCCTCACCATGGTAACAAGGATCTACGTTCCTATCCTCACCATGGTAACTAGGATCTATGCTCCTACCCTCACCATGGTAACCAGGATCTACATTTCTACCGTCGCCATGGTAACTGGGATCTACATGGTGACCGAAAGAACAAGATTGCGTATACAAGCGGCCGAAATGATCTTCCTCTCTAGGGTGGCTGGACTCTCTCAGAAATAGAGTGAGTATCTCTGCCATCCAGGAGGTGCTCGGAGTAGAGCCATTGCTCCTCCACCACCGTAACTTGGCCTTAGATAAGCTTTCTCTGAGCCAAAAAAAATGACCCTATTTATCTATAAATTCAATGAGATGAGAATTATTATCCAACAAAAAAGAAAACCCAACTCCTCTTTGAAATGTTTGTGGTTTTCTGTACAGTGAGGTACTTAAACACTCTACGTGAGCTGTGCGTTGGGAAGTCATTTCACTCCTTCATCTTCACACAATGGAGGAGCAGTGACCCCTCTGAGCCCGTCAGACCTTCTCCTGAGTGATGACTGAGAGCTTTCCTTTAACTCACTGTCCCACACCATAATGCAGCTGTCACACAAGAATGTCCACCCTCAAAACTAAACTTAAGAAGGTTTGTTTGATGACCTGTGGAAGTTAGGATGGATGTACTCGGTCTGAAAACGAAGAAAGATGGAGGAAATCTGATTGGATGAGTGAAAAAAAACAAGATGGAGGAAAATCAACCTGAACACCTTTTCTTTAAAGCTCATTTTGAACCTATTTGTTTTTGGTCAGATGGCTGATTTTTCAGAAATTGTCCAGCTAGCTACCAACGGCGAGCTGGTTATGGAGTCATTCTGCTGTTGACATGCATGTTGACGTCCGTGGCCAGCTGCTGGCTCTTGGAGGCACATCCGTGTATCACTGGAGGAGTTCGTTTGGTCCCGGGGGAGCTGAGGGGAAGGACATGATCTAGAATAGGTGCGAAGAAGGAGACGATCTTCTCTAGATCGTCCTCTCCTCAGCTCCCTCGGGACCAAACCAACTCCTCCAGGCGCAACAAACGTGGCTCTGAGAGCCAGCAGCTGGTCACGCACGTCAAAATGCATGTCAACAATGGAATGACTCCATAACCAGTAAAACAAGCCAACGGGGACCAGAAAACAACATCCAAAACTATCAGGGTATCTCCGACTCCTTGCTTGCTATTTTTAGACATTCCTCAGGTTTGCAGATGATGTTCTGCTGTTTATCTGCCGACTGTAAAGAAAAATGTCTGGATGTTCTTCCTCAGTTTGTTTTGTTTGGACCCGGGCCTTTCAGGAACACACTGTGAGGAACCTTAGAGTTATTTTCTGAACCGGATGCTGACACACGTACTTTCTGACTCATATTTCTTTTCCTATCAGAGTAAGGCCAGAAGAAAAACAAGCGGTTGGTGTGATCACCCCCGTTTGGCCTCGTTTTAACGTCTCCCTGATGAATAGGTTCAAATTTTTTTTCTTTAAAACTCAAGTGACCAAACTTTGCTTGCTAGAAGAAACAAAACGACCCAGTGTCATTCCTTTTATGGTCGTTTGAATCCACAGCTTGATTATTTACTGTAATCAAACATTAATTAATCATCATCAATTAATCATTTTTATTTTATCTTGGTTCAAATGTTCATCTGAATTTATCTCCGTTCTGTCGCCTTCCGCTTATCCAGGGCCGGGTCACGGGGTGGAACAGCCTCAGACGGGACGCCCAGGCTTTTCTCACCCCGGCTGCATCCTCGATCTCACCCAGGAGGATCCTGAGGTGTTCCCTGAGAGACACCTCACCAGCGAGGTGCTTGGGAGGCATCCTGACCAGATGCCTGAACCATCCTCTCTGGTTTCTCTCGACCTGGAGAAGCAGCTTCTCTAAACCGAGCTCCAGCAGGTTCGGGGTGTCTCTGGGTCTCCTCCCCTTGGGATGTGCCCGAAACACCTCACCAGCGGGAAGCATCCTAACCAGATGCCCGAATCAACCCATCTTGTTTCTCTCAATATGGAGTAGCAACGGCTCTACTATGAGCCTCCACGGATGCCTTATCTCTGAGGGGTGAGGAGCTCTGCCATCTGGGAGGAGCTCGGAGTCGAGTTTATCTGTTTCAGAAAAATGAAAACACATTTTTCACTGGGTGGGCAAACGTCCTTGTAACCAGAGGGTCATGGGTTTGATCTTCCCAACCGGGGTTCATGATGAGGTGTTCTTGAGCAAGACACAGAACTTCCAATTGTTCTTGAAGGCGGTCTGCAGCTTGCAGGGCAGCTTCACCATTAGTGGAACAAATAGTTCCAACAAATAGGGCTGTTCCACCGCAGTGAAGGATCAAGATGTGGAGCTTTTAGTGACACTTTAAGATCTTTAGGATTCACTGGTGATTTCAAACATCATTGCCACGGTAACCCACATTCTGCCCAGTGCAGAGACACCTGTCCTGTGTTCCACCAACAGCTGTTCCAGCTCCATCCTCACCCAACTTGGTACCAAACGACTGCTGTTCAACGTTTGGTGGAATTTTCTTGCTCGACGCTCAGGTGGAGACATTTCCTACGATGTGGGAGAGTGAAAGTGAATCAGTGTGAGTGTGTGGGAGGAAGGAGGGGAAGAGGGGGTCATCGGGCTGAGCCGCTGCCCCTACTGGGGGTCAAACCAAAGAGGATGAAACCTGTCATTAGGGAGGTGAGGAGAAGAAAGCTCTCAGGAGGGGGGCATTGTCCTGGGGGCGGGCGGGTAGGACCGCTCTTTAGTGCCTCAAATAACATGGCCCCCGGCGGCCATTGTAACAGAGTGAAAGGGTCCAATGGTAGGTGGGGGAGGGGTCACAGAGGTGAGGGGGTAATCCTAAACACTGGTCAGTGGGAGAAAGCCTGAGTGGGTGAGGAGGGGGGGGGGGGTTATACAGTTGTTTTCCTTCTTTTTGTTGACAGCTCATCCAGAACAAAGTTCCTGTGGTCCTTTAACTCCAGTGTTGGAGCCGCGCCGTGCACGCGTGATTTTCTTACATTTCTGCACCTTGTTTCAAACCATGAGTTGGTGGGGATGGTAGGGGTGGTGGGGATGGTGGGGAGGGGTCAGGTTGACATCTATGCTAAGGCTCAGCAGAGTCAGGACCTTTCAAAGTGTTTTAAAGGGTGCGGGTCAGGCAGATAATGGGATCTGCGGGCAAAAAGCAAAGCTCGGCTCTTTAACTGGGCAGCCGGCCACTCTGCAAACAAAAACACAACAATATATCTACATGACAGCTCAGCTTGTGAATTCATTTGTCCTCGATATCACTCAGCTTAGGGACGGTCAGAAAGGACCAGCGGGTCGGTAAGGAAGATAAACACATCAGTGAATCAGAGCAGATCCGTTTATTTCCTTTTCAGACTAATGATATATATTTTAGTGAAATGTGTTCCCACAGTCAGAGCAGCTAATAAACTGATTAACTGGAGCAATTACCAGCTTCATTAGCAGCCTTTCATCCCATCCTAAAGCACTGATGACTTTAGAGCACTAATAAAACTGCTAGGTTGTGACCTCAGCGTAAAGAGATCTCCAGTGAACGAGAGGAACAGACGAGGGTCAACAACGTTTCACACCCTGACGAGAAACTAAGAAAACACCGAAACCAGAAGCAACACAAACAAAACCGATCAGTTCATTGATTTTTTAAAGAAATTTTACTTTTTTTTTATCTTCGAAGGTGAAATTCTTAGAATGAAGTTTGTACATTGACTTCTTTTCTGAGCATGCTCCATCACGTCACCATCCTCCTTCCTTCTGGAACATCTCCTCCCTCCTAATACTGCCCTAATTCAGCACACCAGGTCCTAGCTACCTCTACCTGATCTCTGCACCTGTGTCTTGTCTTCCCCCTGGTCATTTAACCACTGGTGTCCTAGTGTCAGATGCTTTCTGCTCTCTGCTGCAGCCATGATGTTGCCCCTCCATGTCTGGCCCGTCAGACTCATTACCCTTCTCTGGCTCCTCTATCTGGTCCTGCCAAGAATGCACAAGCGTGTCCAGGTTTGCTTCCAGGCTGCACATGCCTACTCCTCTTCCCTAACCCCTGATTAGTTGCAATAAACTGGTTAAAATGGGCTCAGCTTTAAGGTCCTGCATCTTCACCTTCACCACCTTATGACACCGCGGCCAAGGGCGCCAATCTACGTTCCTACCCTCGCCATGGTAATCAGGATCTATGTTCCTACCCTCACCATGGTAACCAGGATCTATGTTCCTACCCTCACCATGGTAACCAGGATCTATGTTCCTACCCTCACCATGGTAACCAGGATCTACGTTCCTACCCTCACCATGGTAACCAGGATCTACATTCCTACCCTCACCATGGTAACCAGGATCTATGAACCTACCCTTACCATGGTAACCAGGATCTACGTTCCTACGTTCACCATGGTAACCAGGATCTACGTTCCTACCATCACCATGGTAAACAGTTTCTACGTTCCTACCCTCACCATGGTAACCAGGATCTACGTTCCTACCCTCACCATGGTAACCAGGATCTACGTTCCTACCATCACCATGGTAACCAGGATCTACGTTCCTACCCTCACCATGGTAACCAGGATCTACATTCCTATCCTCACCATGGTAACCAGGATCTATGAACCTACCCTTACCATGGTAACCAGGATCTACGTTCCTGCCCTCACCATGGTAACCAGGATCTACGTTCCTACGTTCACCATGGTAAACAGTTTCTACGTTCCTACCCTCACCATGGTAACCAGGATCTACGTTCCTACCCTCACCATGGTAACCAGGATCTACGTTCCTACCATCACCATGGTAAACAGTTTCTACGTTCCTACCCTCACCATGGTAACCAGGATCTACGTTCCTACCCTCACCATGGTAACCAGGATCTACCTTCCTACCCTTATCATGGTCACCAGCTGTAGATGGTGACCGAAAGAACGAGATGGCGGATGCAAGCGGCTGAAATGATCTTCCTCTGCAGGGTGGCTGGGCTCTCACTCAGAGATCGGGTGAGGTGCTCTTCCATCCGGGACAAGCTCAGAGTAGAGACGGTCCTCATCCAGGATGAGAGAAGCCAGATGGGGTGGTTCGGGCATTTGGTCAGGATGCCTTCTGAGCGCCTCTCTGTGAGGTGTTTTGGGCACGTCCCACCGTGGGGAGACCAACAGGCAGATCCCGGACCTGCTGGAGAGACTCTGTCCCACAGCTGGCCAGGAAACAACCCGGGATCCTCCTGGGTGAGCTGGAGGATGTGGCCGGGGTGAGAGAAGCCTGGGTTTCCCGTCTGAGGCCCTGGATAAGCGGAAGATGACGGATCGGAACATAATTGTCAGAAAATTATTAATCACTATCAAATCATAAAGATGGATTGATCGACAGGCTGAGGGCCAATCATTTCTGTTCACACTACAAGGTTTTTAAGTGTTCTCTACAGTTTATTATTGGATGCTTTTTTTTTTAAGGCTCGTATTTATGAGCATGAGTCCAACCAGTAAATTCAGATTAAAGTAATGATTTAATAATTGATTTTCTAAAGACTTTTCTAAAGAAATAAACGAGGAAAAGGTGTGAGAAAGAAGTTTCAGAAGAAGGAATGAAGTCAGGAGCCATCCATCACCACCCACAAAAGCTCAGTGGGGGGAAAGAGGGAACGGAGCATCCTGGGTCGTCTTTGAAAAGGTAGGGAGGGTCTGTGGGAGGAGAGGAGGAGGTGCTGTGTGAACAGAGGAGCTGTGATCTTTACCTTCCACCTCCTGAGCAGCCAGCAGGGAAAGTGATCATCTCCTCCTCCTCAGCAGCTGCCATCTTTTTTACATTAGCCTCATTTAGCAAAGTGAAGGATGGAAACATTTGGAGGTACGACCCGATCCATCAGACTGTTTCTTACACTCACAGAAGAGGGGTTCATTCAGACGGGGTGTGGGGACCCAGGCTGTCCATGCTTTGGTAAAACTTTCATGAACCCAATATGTTCCAAACCAGTGGTAAATGAACCAGTAGATGAACTGATGAGGTTAACAGGGTGGTGCGACCCAAAGTGAAGGAAGAAAAGTCGAGGACACAAATACTGAGGGCGGGCGAAGGTCTGCGTGTCAGGTGTGTGACGCGTTTCTGATTCTTGTCATTTATCTTCGCCTCACCTGAGCCGTCAGACTGTTCCTCTAACCGTGTGGAAACAGTCTGACCTCGCAGCATCGAGTCACTGACACCGCGTTCGCCATGTTCACTCACCTTCCCAGTGTTTTGAGGGAAGAAGGGACGGAGCTAATGCGTGAGACGTTACCTACACAGTTTGTATCACTGTGTTTGTAAATCAGGTCACCGTTCCGTGGTCTTCTGCTTATCCAGGGCCGGGTCGTGGGGGCAACAGCCTGAGACGGGAAGCACAGGCTTCTCTCACCCCGGCTGCATCCTCTATCTCACCCAGGTGGATCCTGAGGTGTTCCCTGTCCAGCTCTGAGACATAGTCTCTCCAGTAGGTCCGGGGTCTGCCTCTTGGTCTCCTCCCGGTGGGACGTGCCTGAAACACCTCACCAGCAAGGTGCTCCGGAGGCATCCTGACCAGATGCCCAAACCACCTCATCTGGCTTCTCTCGACCTGGATAAGGAGCGGCTCGACACGGAGCTCCTCCCGGATGGCAGAGCTCCTCCTTTATCTCTGGTGAGGACTCTGAGCACCAAAACACTTCCTGTTTACGTTAAACAGTGAACAGAATCTTGCGTTTGAATAGAATCTGAATAACAAACAGGAAGTCTTTAAAACATCTCAAACAGACTTGGATTAATAATCCATTTTTTAACCACGTTACCACACATTATTTTTACCATTCAGCCTTTAAAAGAAGTAAAAATAATGATGTCTTTTTATTTCTGTTCATCCACATGTGAAGGAATGTCAGTCCGTCTGTCTGGTTGGGACAGATGTGCAGGCGTCCTTTTCCCAGCATTCCCAGGGGACAGCAAAGACCCTCCCAGAGAAGAAAAGAGGACGTTGGGGTTGTTATCCGGAGGGTCAAATGATGCTTTATTAAAGCTTTGTTTAGACGGAGAAGGAGTCTCCTTCATCTGCCTGTTTGAAAAGCAGAGATTCAGAGGTCAGAATTTCATGGGAAATGTTATGAAAGTCATAAAAGTGTCAGACGTAGAAGTTTAATCAGCTAAGTGTTATAAAAGTATGTAAAGCAGGCGGGTGAAGAGTTACGATGTGGAAACATCATGCTGCAGGACAGAAAACACAGAGAGGTTCAAATATCTTCATGGATACAGTCAGAAAAATATCACCTCAGGAAATAAAAAGTCCTAAAAAAACACCTGTCCCCCACAGCATGACACGACAAGATCAACCCGGAATCATCAGAAAAAAAATCAACCCACTTAAGGTTTATTAGAAAGATCAGTTTCTTTCTTTACTATCTGTAACCGAGCTGTGGTGGAGAATCGGGTGGCGAGCACCAGGACAGCAGAGACCAATAGAGCAGGGGTGGATCCCGAGGTGTTCCCCAGGCAGCTGTGAGACAAAGTCTCTCCAGCAAATCCGGGGTCTGCCTCTTGGTTTCCTCCCGGTGAGATATGCCCAAAACACCTCACCAGCAAAGGTTCTTAACCAGATGTCTGAACCACCCCATCTGGCTTCTCTCAACCTGGAGGAGTAACTCCGGTCCTGGAGAGGTGGTGTCCTGACGGTGTTCCCCTGTTCAATTCAGCTAAAGTGAAGATAACAGCCAATAAAATTTGGCACAATAACTCACAAAGCTGGATCAGGTGTGTAGATGCAAGAACATATAGAAAACCTTGAGGACGCCGGCCCTCGAGGACCAGACTTTGACACCTGTACAATAGAGGCAAGCTAAGACTCATGTTGGTGAGAACTTACCACCTTTAAAAAAGAACCAGTTTGTAAACAGGTTTGAGTTTAGCTCCTCCTTAGGGGTCGGGCTAACTCAGGTCAGTTTAAAGAGAACCAGTTCTCACGCCCCGGGTGGCACGGTGGCCTCTCAGCAAGACGGTCAGGTTCAGGTCCCGGGGTCGGTTAGTCTTAATACACTGGTATTTCTGTGTGTAGTTTGCATGTTCTACCTGTGTATGTCTGGGTTTTCTCTGGTTTCCTCCTAAATCATACATGTTAGGGTGATTGGCTGCTATGAAATTACCCCTAGGAATGAGTCAAGTCCCCAAGTTGATAGCGGGATCTTTGATGGATTTATCACTGAATGTAAAAAACTCTTGTTTTGTTGCAGCGCCATCGTGCTCACCAGCTGTGGGTGGTGGCCGAAAGAACGAGATTGGGGATACACGCAGCCGAAATGAGCTTCCTCCGCAGGGTGGCTGGACTCTCACTTAGAGATAGAGTAAGTTGCTCTGCCATCCTGGAGGAGCTCAGAATAGAGCCGCTTCTCCTCTGTGTCGTGAGAAGCCAGACAGGGTAGTTTGGGCATCTGGTTAGGATGCCTGTCGAACGCCTTGCCGTTGAGGTGTTTTGGGCACGTCTCACCAGGAGGAGACGCAGACCTGCTGGAGGGACTATGTCTCACAGCTGTACAGGGAACACCTCAGGATCCTCCTGGGTGAGCTGGAGGATGCAGCCGGGGTGAGAAAAGCCTGGGTTTCATGTCTGAGGCTGTTGCCCCCGTGACCCAGCCCGAACAAGCGGAAGATGACGGAACGGAATGGAAGCAGCACAAAACAAGGTGTGTTTTTCAGGTTACAGATTGTAACAAGATCACATTGATATAATAATTTAGGACCAAAAGCATGACGTTACCTGATTATAAACAATACAAACGTCTTTTAACGTGTTAGAAAAACCATCATTGTTTTTCTGTAGGTCTTTTGGCTCCTCCGGCTTCCTGTAGGTGTCTCTGTTTTCTGTGTGTACCCCAACATGAAGCTGTCCGTCCATCAGCCCTCCCGCTGCTCAGCTGCTGGTTATTAACTTTTCTACTCCTCGCTGGAAGCAGACTTTCTGACTTCTTCAGCACAGGCGTGGAAATCGGCCACATTTAATCAGCCATGGTGGGAATCTAAAGAAAAGGATCAAGAGAGCTTTGTGCTAATGGATTGGCTACAGTTTAGAGACCAGCTCTCCAGATTGTACCTAGTTAAAGGCACATCACTGTCTGATGGGAAACTCAAACCACATGCTGGTTCCTCCAAACACAACCACGCTGCTTCTGAACATTTAAGTTTTAACACAGCAAGAGAAAATATTTCACCTCTTAAATCTTAAACTTTAAATCCAGACGGTTTTGGAAATCAATTCATTTTAATTGTAACACAACATTTAAACAATTGTTTTCAATTCTTTTGAAGAACAACATAAAAAAAGCAGACTTGGGATGAAAAAAATGGTGGTATTCCTGTCGTCATTTGCTTATCCGGGGCCGGGTCACAGGGGCAACAGCCTCAGACGGGAAACCCAGGTTTCCCTCACCTTGACACCTCATCAGCGAGGCGTTCAAGAGGTATCCTAACCAGATGCCTGAACCACCCCATCTAGTTTCTCTAGACCCGGAGGAGCGATGACGACTCTACTACAACCTCTGCCCTCGATCTCTGAGTGAGAGCCCAGCCACCCTGCAGAGGAAGATAATTTTCCGCCACTTGTATCTGTGATCTCGTTCTTTGAGCCACTACCCACACTGGTTACCATGGTGAGGGTAGGAACGTAGATCCTGGTTACCATTGTGAGGGTAGGAACATAGATCCTGGTTACCATGGTGAGGGTAGGAACGTAGATCCTGGTTACCATGGTGAGGGTAGGAACGTAGATCCTGGTTACCATGGTGAGGGTAGGAACGTAGATCCTGGTTACCATGGTGAGGGTAGGAACGTAGATCCTGGTTACCATGGTGAGGGTAGGAACGTAGATCCTGGTTACCATAGTGAGAGTAGGAACGTAGAACCTGGTTACCATTGTGAGGGTAGGAACATAGATCCTGGTTACCATGGTGAGGGTAGGAACGTAGATCCTGGTTACCATGGTGAGGGTAGGAACGTAGATCCTGGTTACCATGGTGAGGGTAGGAACGTAGATCCTGGTTACCATGGTGAGGGTAGGAACGTAGATCCTGGTTACCATAGTGAGAGTAGGAACGTAGAACCTGGTTACCATGGTGAAGGTAGGAACGTAGATCCTGGTTACCATGGTGAGAGTAGGAACGTAGAACCTGGTTACCATGATGAGGGTAGGAACGTAGATCCTGGTTACCATGATGAGAGTAGGAACGTAGATCCTGGTTACCATGGTGAGGGTAGGAACGTAGATTCTGGTTACCGTGGTGAGGGTAGGAAGGTAGATCCTGGTTACCATGGTGAGGGTAGGAACGTAGATCCTGGTTACCATGGTGAGGGTAGGAACGTAGATCCTGGTTACCATGGTGAGAGTAGGAACGTAGATCCTGGTTACCATGGTGAGGGTAGGAACGTAGATCCTGATTACCATGGTGAGGGTAGGAACGTAGATCCTGGTTACCATGGTGAGAGTAGGAACGTAGAACCTGGTCACCATGGTGAGGGTAGGAACGTAGATCCTGGTTACCATGGTGAGGGTAGGAACGTAGATTCTGGTTACCGTGGTGAGGGTAGGAAGGTAGATCCTGGTTACCATGGTGAGGGTAGGAACGTAGATCCTGGTTACCATGGTGAGAGTAGGAACGTAGAACCTGGTTACCATGGTGAGGGTAGCATCGTAGATCCTGGTTACCATGGTGAAGGTAGGAACGTAGATCCTGGTTACCATGGTGAAGGTAGGAACGTAGATCCTGGTTACCATGGTGAAGGTAGGAACGTAGAACCTGGTTACCATGGTGAAGGTAGGAACGTAGAACCTGGTTACCATGGTGAGGGTAGGAACGTATTCTCTATTAGAATGTTAATATTAAACAAAAGGTTTTGCATTTTGTTCCAATTCTTTACTTAAAATCGACATACATGATTTTTCGTGACGGTTACGTCTCATCATATTTAAGTCTGGATAGATAAAAAAAATAAATGTGTGAAAGGTTTGTCTTCCACCATTTGAGCCCCTCCGTTGTGCTTTTGTGCGTCCGGTTCTCGTCATTTTCCCTTTGATTGGCCTTCACACAATGTAATCAGTGTTGCAGCTGTCTGAAAGGCCTGTTGTGTAGAATCTGAGCAATGCCGATCACCCGTCCACAACTTTGCTCCTTCGTTCCATTCAGGCTCTGTGACAAACGGCAAACTGTCTGTGGAGCATGTGTCAGCCTGCTTGATTTACGGCTTTGTTTGAGGGTCCGGCTCCCTGAATGCCGCCTCCGGCTTCTGTGGCCACACTGTAGTGGTAAGAATTGCCATGGCCGTAAGCTTGAAATTTTAATGTACAGAGAGACTGGAAGAATCACGCCTCTGTATGCCAGAGTCACTTGATGAGCTTCCACAGCACAAAAGCTGGTTTATTCTGTCATTTTTGGAGTTTAGGGGCACTGAGTGAGACGATGGACTTCACAGTCTGGCAGAAGGATTTCAGAAGCTAGATTCACTAATTCTCTTTAACCCTCTGGCTTGGTGTGATGGAGTAATTTATCTTTGTGAGGTCTGGAACTCATGACGTCCAAATCTGCGCATACGTCAACTTCTGCACAAATTTAGCAATTTTTGACGGTCACGGAGTGTGAAGACGACATACCTCTAAGATGAACCAGAAGCTGCTGAGTGTGAGACAGTGAAATGAAGCATTTGAAGCAGTGACGTAGCAATTATAAAACACACATAAACACCTGTCAGTGTAGGACTGTACAGAAAAAAACTGGAACAA